>CM073574.1:31409325-32009325 GCA_037074715.1 Magnolia kwangsiensis
A
The DNA here is from genome assembly GCA_037074715.1 of Magnolia kwangsiensis. Classification (NCBI taxonomy): domain Eukaryota; kingdom Viridiplantae; phylum Streptophyta; class Magnoliopsida; order Magnoliales; family Magnoliaceae; genus Magnolia; species Magnolia kwangsiensis. Next base: position 31,409,327 of record CM073574.1, read on the forward strand.
CTATTTATTTGACACCCAATCTATTGATTAGGTCATACAGACCTAGATGAAGGGAAAAAAAATAAAGATTAGCTTGATCCAAAATTTTATGGCCCCCTAAAAGTTTTTAATGGTTGACGCTCCTTCAACCCGGTTTCGTGTAATGTGTTTCACTTGAGATTGGGATATACCTCATTTTGGGACTCATATCCTAAAATGATCTAGAAAAATAAATGGATGGTATGAATAAAACACATGCATCATGGTGGGGCCCATATAGCACTGACCACCAGCCATTGGCTGGTGGTAGGGGGAGTAGCCAATCTATTTTTGGAATGCACACGGGTCTGACTTTTGAGGGGAAACCCTGATGTTATAAAATATATTTTAAATAAAATATACATAATATATAAAAAGTTTTTGTAAAAAAGCTTTTTTGAGTCTTTTAGAATAGTGCCACATGGGAAAGAAAAGAGAACTTTTTATGGTTTATATGAAAACAGTGGAGTACATTATTATTTGCCCACATAGTCCATGGATCATGGAAAGAGGAGAACTTTTTGTGGTTTAAATGAAAACAGTGGAGTACCTCACCCGTGCACGCGTGCTTAGGCTCGGGCTCTATCTCGATCACGGGCTCGGTGTAAGGGTGTGGGGTTGAAGGGGACTAGAGGACTGAATGAGAGTCTTCCAGTATATATAGAGAGAGGCTGAAAAGAGTTGTTGCAGTAGAACTGTAATAGCTGTGCCATTAGTGCAGAAACCATCTGTAACTGCTGCATGGCTAGCCCAATAGCTAGAAAATGACTAGATGCTGTCTCACAACAGTCACATGCAGTAATGGTTATGGCTCATGCACAACAGTCAGAAAATGGCCATAAAATGGCTAGTTTTCCAATAACTAGAAATGACTTAATGGGAGTTATTTCACTAGACCATAACCGCCCAGCCACTATAGCCTATATAAACAGGGTCTAGATGAGATTCCAAATCATCTCTCAACCCACTCCAGCAAACCAATACGAACTGAGTTGCCACTTATCTCCTATACTCCAGTGATTCTAGCAAGTCAACAACTTTAAACATTTGCTTGAAGGTTAAACCAACGGTGTGGTCTAGAACAGTTCAATTGAACCAGTAGCTGAAGATGGTCCAAATCACAATACTTCTTTCTCTTTTCTTCTGGGATTTTTCTTTTCTGTTTTCTGCCAAACTATGCGTAACAGAGTTCCATTAGTGGGCCTTTGTGTTTGTTGAACGCAGACCCACACTAGGCTTGTCGTGTCCTAAAAGTGGTTTGCCTATAACCTATCAGCATACTCAATCTTTTTGAGTAGGGGCAAATAACGCTTTAAGGACAATATCTCAGACGTGCTTCAGCCTATCCTTATTTCAGATCATCTTGATTTTTTTGAATTCCAGATTTTACAGAAATACTATTATTATGTATAATTTCCAACAATCTTAAAGCGTTATTTGTGATAGAAGCTGGCAGTGTATCATCTATCAAGTTAATGAATCAGGATTTGATTCGTCTTGACCGGTTTAATGGAATCAACTTCATGAGATGACAAGACAAACTGAAATTTTTTCTGACGATGTTAAAGATCTACTATATCCTAAATCTTAATCTTCAACCATTGCTTGAAGCAACTGACAAAGACATGCCTAAACAAGTAGCTGCCCGCACCAAACGAGCTAAAGACGAACTTTTGTGTCGAGGACACATTGTGAACGTGCTCTCCGACCGCCTATACGATCTGTACCAACAAACGTCATCAGCAAAGGAAATCTGGACTGCTCTGGAATTTAAATACAAGGCTGAAGAAGAAGACACCATCAAATTTCTCATCGCCAAGTATTTTGACTTTAACATGGTAGATAACAAACCGTTACTACCCCAAATTCAAGAACTGCAGCTAATAGTAAACAAAATCAAAGTCATCAAAATTGATCTTCTTGAATCATTCCAAGTCGGGGTTATAATCGCTAAATTATCATCGATGTGGAAAGACTATAAAAAGAAGTTGTTGCATAAAACTGAGGACTGCACACTGGAACAAATATATAAACATTTCAGAATTGAGGAAGAATTTTGCAATCGCGATAAAAAGAATGACAACGGGAATGCCTCGTCCAAGGTACATGCAGTAGAAAACACTAATAACAAGAATTTTGAAAAAAATAATTCCCTGAAACCCAACAAAGGAAAATTCAAGAAAAACGCCCAAAAGAAAAATGAAAAGTTCAAAGGCCCATGCCATGTCTGTGGAAAAAATGAGCACCATGCTCAAGTATGCCGATATCGCAAATATAAAAAAGATGCAAGTATAGTAGAAGAAGACGATATTGTGGTCATGATCACTAAGGTGAATACTATCCAAGAAAAGGTTCCTGGTTGATGGTATGTACTGTTGTTACCGTACATGTGTGTTACGACAGATCAACCTTCAAAATCTATGAGAAATTGACTGATGGATAAGAAATCCAAACGAGTAACGAAGTTCGATCAAAGGTTGTTGGCAAAGGAACCGTTGAACTAATATTCACCTCTGGAAAGAAAGTGATTTTAAAAAATGTCCTGTACGTCCCAGACATGAGGCGAAACTTAGTTTCTCGGGACCTTCTGGGTAAACGAGGGATAAGAGTGGTGTACGAATCAGTAAAACTAATTTTATCTAAGAATGAGAACTTTGTTAGAAAGGGATATGCTTGTAAAAGAATGGTCAAGTTTTCTCTTAATGAAAGTAAAACTTCTGCGTATATGGTTAAATCCGTTAGTCTGTGGCATGATAGACTAGCCCATATAGGGTATAGTACCTTGAAGTTCATGGCTAAGAATGGTCTAATCTCATGCACAAGTAATAAAATCGATAAATGTAAAATATGCATACAGTCCAAAATGATGAAATTTTTTTTCCAAGTGTTGAAAGATCGTCTCAGGTATTGGATCTTGTGCACAGTGATATCTGTAAGTTAAATGACATTCTTATTCGTGAAGGTAAACGGTACTTCATAACCTTTATTGATGATTGCTATAGATATATGTATGTTTATCTGTTAAAGAGCAAAGATGAAGCATTGCATATGTTTAAAATATATAAAACAGAAGTAGATAATCAACTAAATAAGAAGATAAAAATTCTCTGTAGCGATAGAGGAGGAGAATACTTCTCTAATGAATTCGATAACTTTTATGAAGAACATGGACTAATACATCAATGTACTATACCATACACACCTCAACAAAATGGAATAGCTGAAAGAAAAAATAAAACATTAATAGAAATGATTAACTCAATGCTAATAAGAGCAAATTTACTACTAAGTCTATGTGGTGAGGCACTGCTTACAATATGTCATATACTAAATAGAATTCCGTCTAAAAAATATAAAATATCTCCATATGAAACATGAAGAGAAAGAAAACCTAACCTAGGACATCTAAAAGTGTGGGGGTGTCTTGCATATTGCAGAACCCCTGATACAAAAAGAACTAAGTTAGGACTCAGATCTATTAAGTGCGCCTTCGTAGGGTATGCACAAAATAGTAAAGCTTATGGACTTCTATATATAGAGTCTAATACAATAATAGAATAAAAAAATATTGAGTTCTTTGAGAACTCATTATCCTTGGAGTCAAAGGATAATGAAGTCCAAACTCCTGATAGAGAACTAGATAGCACAACTCCATATATAGTGAAAGTTCCCATTTGACCTCATAAGATTTAAAAGACAAGAATAGAGAAGAGTCTAGGAGATGACTATATAGACTCTCATCGCATCTTTTTCCATATTGTAAAAGGAGATAAGAAAAATGTTATAAGAAAAATACCTATAGTAATGACTATAGAAGATGATCCTAAAACATATAAAGATGTTGTATCCTCTAGAGACTCAGCTTTCTGGAAAAAAGCTATAAACGATGAAATGAAATTCATAATGTTAAATCAAACATGAGAACTAGTAAACTTACCTCCAGGTTCTAAACCCATAGGTTATAAGTGAGTATTTAGAAAGAAATATCACACTTATGAGACTATCCAAATATTTAAAGCTCGATTAGTAGCTAAGAATGGATAAATTACTTTGACACATACTCTCCTGTAACTAGGATAACATCTGTTAGGATATTATTTACACTAACTTTCATACATCATCTTCACATCCACCAAATGGATGTAAAGACTGCATTCTTGAATGGTGACCTTAATGAAGAGGTATACATGGAACAACCTGAAGGATTCGTTCTCCCAGAAAATGAAAACAAAGTATGTAGATTAATCAAATCTCTGTATGGATTAAAATAAGCACCAAAACAATGACATGAGAAGTTTGATTCCAAAATACTATCTCATAGTTTCATGCATAATGTAGCTGATAAATGCATATATTTTAAAGTAAATGATAGCTGCATGATTATTATTTATTTATATGTTGATGATATGTTAATAATAAGTAATAAAATAGAAGGTGTGACTGAAACGAAGAGATTTTTATCTTCCGTATTCAAAATGAAGGATCTTAGACAAGTTGATACCATCCTAGGTATCAAAGTTAAAATACATTGTGAGAGTTATGCTTTGTGTCAATCTCATTACATTAAGAAGATACTAAACAAGTTTAACCATCTAAATATAAAAGAAGCAAAAATCCTATTTGATCCAAGTATCAAGCTAAAAGAGAATACTGGAAGAACAATTATACAATTGGAATATGCAAGTGCTACAGGAAGTCTTATGTATGCTATGCAATTCACTAGACCTAATATAACATATGTTATGAGTAAACTTAATAGGTTTGCTAGAAACCCTAGTACTAAACACTGGAATGCAATTAGCAGAGTCCTTGATTCATTAAAGCAACTAAAGACTTAAGACTTTTATTTAGAGTTTCCTGCAGTATTGGAAGGATATACTGATGCGAGCTGGATATCGAGTGCAGGGGACAATAAGTCTACTATAGGGTATTCACCCTAAGATGTGTAGCTGTATCTTGGGGATCCAAGAAATAGACTTGCATAATGCACTCGACTATGGAGTCTAGATTCATAGCCCTGTCTGCAACAAGCAAAGAGGCTAAGTGGCTAAGGGATCTTCTATTATAAATCCATTTTTGTGTAAAGTTATATCGGCTGTGTCACTACATTGTGATAGTAAAGCCACATTAGCTAGAGCCTATAGCAGCACATATAATGGTAAGTCTAGACATATTAGTCTTCGACATGATTATGTCAGACAATTAATTCGAGATGAAATTATTGTTATTTTCTATGTGAAATTAAGTAATAACTTGGCTGACCCTTTCACTAAACCTCTACCGAGAGAGGTAGTAAAGGCTACATTTAGAGAGATGGGGTTGAAACTCTTCAACTAAAGTTCCACCAGTGATGATAACCCAACTTAAAGTTAGAAAATCTCTAATTTTGGATTTAATGAGTAAAAATAAGTCATTGATATGCGGAAAGTTTTTTAGCACTAAATTATAAAACATCATCCCTATAATAGATAAGTGCTGAGTATTACGAAAGAAGGTTGAGTCTTAGAACTCTTAATGAAATCCAGTCCAAAGGACAAGTGTCTTAAAGTAACGAAGACACTGGAAGGATTTCACTTATATGAACGTTGAGATGGTGCCGTCTCTCATGAGAGTTAGAAATTTTCTCTCAGGATCGTTCACGAAATAGGATACGCACATGACCATTAATAGTGCTGAACAAGATTGTGGGAACTTTAAATAACATATAATGAATATGTGTGTGGTTTCTTCGATTCTGTTATCTAGGAATAATTGGTTCAACGTTACGGCTACCAGTCATTTCGATAGAGTTTTAAAATATTTACACTAAGGGAAGATTAAAATCGAAAGATATATTTCTTTATACATATAAGCTGATTATTCTGACAGAAATGTTTCATTGAGAAAAATATATTTTAAAAAAATCACTGGGGGATTGTTATAAAATAAAGTGATTTTAATATATATATATATATATATATATATATATATATATATATATATATATATATATAATATACAATTTTTATTTTTTTTTGTAATAAAGCTTTTGTGAGTTTTTTGGAATACTCCCACATGGAAAAGAGGAGAACTTTTTGTGGTTTATATGAAAACAGTGGAGTACCTTATTATTTGCCCACATAGTCCATGGACCATGGGATTGCGTAGCACTGGAACACCCCCCCGTGTGGGCTCGGTCTCGGTCACGGGCTCAGTGCGAGGGCGTGGGCATGTGAGACAGTGTGGCTATAGAGGCGCTAGTGACGTGGTGTGACTAACTGGCTAAGTTGGATGGCTGACTGAAGGGAAGACTAGAGGACTGAATGAGAGTTCTCTAATATATATAGAGAGGCTGAAAAGAGCTGTTGCAGCAGAACTGTAACAACTGTGCCATTAGTGCAGAGACTAGTTGTAACTGCTGCATGGCTAGCTCCACAACTAGAAAATAATTAGCTACTGTCTCGCAACAGTCACATGTAGCAGTGGTTATGACTCATGCACAACAGTTAGAAAACGGCCATAAAACAGTTAGTTTTCCAACAGTTAGAAATAGCTTAATGAGAGTTATTTCATTGGACCATAACTCCTTAGACACCACAACCTATATAAACAGGGTCTGGATGGGATTCCAAACCATCTCTCAACCCACTCCAGCAGACCAATACGAACTGAGTAACCACTCATCTCCTATACTCTAGTGATTCTAGTAAGTCAGCAACTTTAAAAATTTGCTTGAATGTTGGACCAGCGGTGTGGTCTAGAAAGGTTCAACTGAACTAGTGGCTGAAGAACTGACCAGTGCAGTGGTCCAAATCACAATACTTCTTTATCTTTTCTTTTGGAATTTTTCTTTTCTGTTTTCTGTCAGACTGTGTGTAACAGAGTTCTCTTACTGGGCCTTCGTGTTTGTTAAACGCAGTCCCACACCAAGCTCGTCGTATCTTAGAAGTAGTTTACCTGTAACCTATTAGCATACTCAATCTTTTTAAGTAGGGGTAAATAACGCTTTAAGGACCGCGTTTCAGACATGTTTCAGCCTATCCTTATTTCAGTTCATTTTGATTTTTTCAGATTCCATATTTTACAGAAATACTATTATTATGTATAATTTCCAACACCTGATGGGTGAGTTTTATCTTCCATAGCAATTTAGGTGAAAGTCTAAAACTGAGGGTGGACCAAAGCTTAAGTGGACCAAAGGAGATTAAACACTTACCCTCCAGAAGTTTTGGATCAAGTTGATATTTGTTTTTTTCTCGTATCCAGGTCTATGTGACCCTGTGAACATATTGCACGGCAATTAACCATCGTAGTGGGCCTAAGAAGGTTTCAATAGTGCGTGTCATTGTCGATGTGGTCCACTTGAGCTTGGATCTGCTTCGTTTTTGTGCTTGTGCCCTAAAATGATATGAAAAAAAATGGATGAACAGTATGGATGAAACTCATACATGACGGTGGCCCCTCAGATCCTAGCTAGGGATCCGCGGGCCATACCAATCACGTGCTGTCTGCTTGTGTCCTAAGCTGGAAACTGGGCCGGCCCACTCATGTTGAAATTTAGACCTCTGATTATCATTTCTTTGACCGTTCCTGGTGGACCACCATTTGTACATTCCGTAATACCGCCTGGGAGGCGGATTGCCTACTGAGTAACTCAGTACCATTAGTGCAATGAGAAAACTCTGCGGGGTGCACCGTTATTTATTTATTTTATCCACTCTTTTCATACATGTTAATAGATAATTTTAGAGCTTGAGCCCAAAACGGAAGCATATCCAAAGCTCAAGTGGACCACACCATAGGAAACAGTGTGATTAAAACTCTACCATTGAAAAATTCTTTTTGGCTACAGAAGTTTTGGATCAAGCTGATGTTTGTGGTTTCTCTTCATCCATGTCTTTGTGATCTTATGAGCAAGTTGGATGACAAATAAAAATTACTGTTGGCCCTAGGAAGGTTTCAACGGTGGAAATCATTATTCCACACGGTTTGCTTTGGCATGGTCCACTTGAGCTTTGGAAATCATTATTCCACACTGTTTACTGTGCCATATCTAGTTTGTTGAAGTGGTTCCCATGCTTCTTTGTAACAGACTATTAAGCTGATGGATCCAAAATGGAGGGAGTGCCAGAAAAAATCTGCCAGATTTCAAGATCCAAACAAAATCCAGCCATGGGCCTTTTTCTGATTGATGTTCTTATCTTAGCCATCCATATATAAGCTACATTTCAAAGAGTTCGGGTGGTCCAATAGTGGAATATCAATTATATGTACTAGCAAATCATGACTCCACTTTTATGGAGTGGGGTGCTAAAATCCTGGCCAGTCGGGACTCATCTTGATGTCTAGCCAGCTCAGGTAGACTTGGAAACTCTACTGAGTCTTTCATGACTTGACACGATATTTAATAAATCAAATAAGTGGAATTTAAGGTAACAACAAGCATTTAAAACATAGATAAGTGTTTAAAATGGCCAAACAAAAGAAAAATGCAATGATTAGCCTTATAGGGGTTTGAAACTCGACCCTCACATATTTGTTCAATTGAAAATGATAGCCTGGTCGACCACCAATTACTTGAATCATGCGAAGCTTGGCTCGAAATCTGGCTGATTTTTGAGTTGACCCACTGAGTTATAGAACTATGTCTTAGGTGTAGGACAAATAATTGCTTCTTGGAAAATAAATTCTTGTTTCCATAAGAAATCAAATGAACTTTTGTGCCTAAAATATTTTAAACTCTGATTATTTGTTTCTATTAGAATGATAATGTCTTAGTTTTGCATGATATTTTGATTGTGAATGGTATTGATTATATTATATGTTGGCATGAATTGGTGGATGATGTATATTGAGTGCAACAATAATTAAGGCATATTATAATTAACAGAAGGTAAATTACTAGGAGATGCCTTCTTGAGATACTGCAAGTTCAGGGCCAGGGTGTGCTAGCTCCTTACTGTTGAATTTCTATCTCTATCAGTATTAGGTTATATTTGGCATCCTAGAGTTGCCTGTTCTTAGTTTTGTTTTAGGGCCTATTTGGATTTGTGGAATTTTTGTTTCCACGGTGAAAGAAAGTTGTTTTCCTAAGATCCGGCTTTCTCCACCATTTGTGAAACGAAGTTATTTAAATTGATTTACTTTTTCTCAGTATTCCTAAAAAAGGGTTAGCTTTTATTTATATTTCCATGTTTTTTGAGAGAACTCTCGTTGTCTGACCATAGCCCTTTACACAATACCATATAAATCGCATTTGCTAATATAAACAGGTTTAATTGATTTCTTTTCCACAGTTTTCTAAATCCACATATTTCCTACCTACATAATGCACAGAATTTTGATTATACATTGCGTCTAATTTCTATTATTTTCCTAACAATTGTGAGTGTTTGAGAAGATTTTAGTTCACTTCATACATTTTTTTTTATAGTTCACTTCATACATTTTTTTTTTCTACACACTCACACCATCGTGTGATTTCATCACCTATGGATGCTCGAACCCTTGACTGGGTGTTGAAACTCCTGAGAGTCTGTTCACTTCATACATTTTGCATGAGTTGTGTAGCTCGGGCTTTAGCATGATGCACAGATTTTGAGATTCAGTTTCTTGAAATCACAAAGGACGAACAGCACGATAAAGTAGGGGCGCATTTGAGATGCCTGGTAATTGGATTGAAACCATTTTGAGGCGGAACCAATCATCTGCGCATCTGGAGTCATTTGGAAAATAGGAGCCGCAGGGGCAGGTGATCCATCCCAAAATACAGGTGTTTTGGTGGAGCATGTCCCATCCCTGTAAAGAGCAGAAACTTTCATGAAGTAGCATTTAAAAATGGAAGTGATGCCGTGCACTTTTGTTTGCATCCCCCAGGGATTTTTATTTTTACATGAGAAATGATCTGATGCGAAGGTTATGACACATCCATTTTGCCCACCACCGTACAAAAGGTGGGCCGCATCATGATAATCACATGGTATGAAAATCAGGCTGATCCACATAGAAAAGTGTACATCCTATCCATACAAAAGGTGGGCCACACCCAGGTGATAACTGGTAAGAAAATCAGGCTGGTCCAGAGAGCAGGGCTAGACGTCAAATATCAATGAACACCAGAAGGTATGCCTTAGCAGACCGGTGTGGCCCACCCAATGAGTGGATTAGCTTCATTTTCCCACCAAGTCATCCAGGTGTGGCTTGCCTTCTGAAAGGATAGGATATACTGCATATCTGATAAGCTGGCAGTAGAACAATGGTTCCATCTGAACTTATGATAAGAGCCGCTGTATCTAATCATTTCTCTTTTTACATTTCTGGTTAGTACATACCCTCTAGAATGAAGAACTGGAAACAGTACCTGCAGAGGCGTATTTCATTACTAGATCTGGTAAAAGAAATGAAATATGGTTATCTGCACTTCATTAGATTAATAGTTGCAATAATTTCTGATATATGATCCAACACGGTGACAATCATTGTTCTCCACAATGTCTTGTTTTGAGAATATCTTAGGAGAGTTTCAGAATTTGAGGGTTTTCTCAGGATATTCTTGTTTTAAAATTCTACATACATATTATGTAATGTTTATTTTAAAATTTTTAATAGATTTCCAGTTAATATTGCAATAAAATTTGCATTAAAATAGCAGGAAAAAAACGGCTGAGATTTTGAAAACCTCATGATATCAACATGATAACACCATTGATTAACATATCATGAAATATGTGTTTTAACTAACGGTTATGTTTTTCACAACGCATCCAAACACACTCTAAGGTTGCATCCAGATGCATGAGTTGAATAAGTCAAGAGCACCCAGTTTAATCAAGAGAAGAAAGCCAAAACAAATATAATAATAATAATAAAATGGTGATTATTCCAAGTATTTACAATGAGGGAGTAGACCTCAAATTGCAGTTGCACTCTCTTCAGCAGGCATTTAAACCATGGTTTTGAGATTCTGGGTGAGTCACACATTACTTGCCTGAGTCGACTCAGACTCAGTCCCTGATCTGGTTTGACACAAGTACTCCCGACTCAACTTGAGACTGGATTAGTCGGACTGAGTCACTGAGTCTTTTAATCATGATTTAAACAAAATATGGTTTAACTGCCTGAAGATGACAAAATAATGATGTTTCCTAGCATTCACAATGAGAAGTAGCTCCCAAATTGCAGCAGCATTCTCTATCATGACATTCCCAATAAAAGCTTTTGGAATTTAACTGATATGGGAATGATTCCCTATCATGACATTCCCAATAAAAGACACAACATCCTTGATGAAGTTCAATAAAAATGAACCATCTTGAATATTTGAAGCCGATACCTCAAAATGGCATTCAAAAACTTGAAGGCATTCAAGAAATAAGGCATAAAAAATCTGAGTGGCGTTTTCCTCTCTCAAAAAAATACTTGAAATGGGACGTATCTCATTGTATTTTCCATTGCCTGCCTAAACCATGTCACATTTACGACAGCAATATACTCCCAAATCATGCACTCATTATTCTGTTTGAATCCTTGCACACAAACAAATTTTATGATGAAACACGGATCAGTTGACAACATCAAGAACCAGTTTCCGCGACTTGAGAACAGACCACCTCAAGCGCCGGTAATAAGCAGCTTGGAGAAGAGCCAGCGACAGAACAAATATCCATTTGAAACCCATCTGCATACAAGAAGCACATATTTTTAAACAAGACCTCAAAAAAAGGAAAAAAAAAAGATTTATGAAGATTTGAAATACAAAAGGCACACAGACAAGAGGTCAAATCTCGATTTACCAGCTTCCTCTCTTCCATCTCTGGTTCTGCTGCCCATGATAAAAATGTCACAACATCTTTTCCCATCTGCATTAACAGTTACAAATAGGTATTATCTAAGCTTCCAAATAATGAGGAATTTGGAAAAGGAAAAAACAAAAACATGTAATATATGGGCATTAACAGTTACAAATAGGTATTTTTTAAGCTTCCAAATTATGAGGAATTTGGAAAAGGAAAAAAAGAAGCAGCATGTAATATATGGGGATTTTTTTACAGAACCTTGCAAGTTTAGAAGGATACCTGGGCTTCGGTTGCAGGAGTACCATCTTCATACTCAACAGCACCATCAATAAGCATTTTGGGCATAGCTATCGCACCGCCAGGAAAGTATGGATTGTAGTGCAACCCTTCTCGAATCTAGAAACCAGTCCAACAATGGTTCAATGGATTTATTAAAGAAAGATGGATTATTATCACTTGAGCATACATCACACCAATTACATTCACAAGAAAAATGCCCAAGCTTCTCAGAAAGTGAGAGAAAATCTCAAACAATTTTATATTACTGCTCTATCCTCTATATTCCCAAGAAGACACAAATACCGCCCAAAAGTGATTATGCAACAGATTCAAGTAGAGAAAGTGAGGGATAGAAAAGCAAACATGAAAGAGGCAAGTGAAGAGGATATGAACAGAGTTGCACACTCGCTTCTTATACTCTCCATCTACTATTCACAATTTCTAAATTTCTAAACAGAGTGATTTGAATTAGCTTTTGTTGACTTGAGCATGGTACTGAATCTTCTGATAAGCTTAACTGGCTTGTGCTTGCCTCCTGATGATCACAGCTTCAATCCGGATATGGTAAGATTGGCTCCAGCAAGAACAAGGCAGGGTCCGGGCTGCAAACCTCTCACGGTTTTCCCTTCGAAGAGATCAACAATTCCCATTTCTCGTCAGGATGCAGACTGCAGAGCTCATAATAGGATGTCAAAAATCTCAAGTTCAAGAATAACCACAAATATTGCTGGCCAGATGCTGTTTCAGGTGGTAAGATGCTGGTCCTAGTTGTAAGATGCTAAAGAGGTGAGCATAAGGATGCTGAAGGCAAGGCGCAGGAATACCGATCACACACCTGAATCATTGATTGCAGATGGCATATGAAGGTCATGGCTCAAATCAGCCACGAGAAAAGCCACATCAAACCCGAAAATAAAAAACTGACAGTTTCCTATTTTATCAGTACTGACAAGTTAAAACTGCTCCTTGCTCCATTTGGACAGACACATATGGATTTAAATTCTAGACAGTTACTTGACAGTATGGCCCATCTGCTTCATGCTAGCATTTTTTCTTTTTGCAAGGACAAGCCCTAATTTTCTGAAATGAAAACCATCACGAAACTGGGGCTCCTCCCCATAGAAAGATGAATAGAAAGCTGACATTGAGACCATCAGCGCTACTGACTGAAGCTGTTTGAGATTAGGGATCCTTCTTGGTTTTGGAAATGTAAACAAGAAATCAGAAATCTCTTTAGCAAGACAATTTTCAAGGTCCCTTTTCCCATAAACACCTTCCCATGCCACAACCATCATTTGCTGTCTTGGGTTTCTCAAATCCCCACTTTTTAGAGCTGGGGAGAGTGTAAACCTGACCAAGCCTCTTAAATTATAGAAAATCCCAGGAGGCAGTCAAGCAAATCCTTGCTAAGTTTGAGACCAAATGGCAAAGAACCAAGGGAGCAATGCAGAACCAAGGGAGCAATGCAGAAAGTATCATTAAATGATGCAGGACAATTAACCACTTGCTCTAAAAGCTCGAACTGTTAGACCATGGCGAATTAATCCCTTTATCTCATAACCCAGGCCCCACATCTCATGGGTTAGGACCTCAGCCGAACCCCCCTCCTGGGCCCCAAATCACATGGGTACCGCCTCATACAGACTGCCCACTCCGAGTGTGTCTACGCATCCCATAGACTATCCCTATCGAGCCTGGTATGAAATGCGCATTAATCACCCCCATTGAGGAGTCTCGAACACGAGACCTCCCCCGAGTGTGCCCCACCCACCCCGAGTGTGCCCCTACATCTCATAGGCAATCCCACTCAAGCCCGGTGTGAAAATGCCCCTGCATTATTAAAGGTATCAATGGAGAGAAGAAGACAATGAAGTTGGACAAGGATAAAAAATAATAATAATAATAAAGCATGGCGTGAAGGATGTTTGAAAAGCAGCCTGCATCATGGTTCCATGATGCACTCTCTTGAATGCATAATAGAGCAAGGGAAGTCACCTCCAGATCATCTAACAGGTAAAGGCACTGCCAGGTACACATCAATGAAGCACCAGGGACAAAACACAGATCCAAACATTGAAAAAATACATACAGCTGACTGCACAAACAGAAACAAAACTCAAAATTAGAGAATTTTTCTTTTCTTTTCTTGTTTTCATTTTTTTTTTTTCCCGGATAGATAATTGGCCTCGAACATGAGACCTCAATTTTGAAATGCACCGTCTTCCGTTGAGCTAAGGCCTCAATCTCAACTCAAAATAGAGGGTTTACAAATCAGAATTATTAAATCAGGCAAACAGGATTTAAAGACCACTCTTGCAAAACAAATTGATGGCCAAGTAAAATAATAATTTGTATAATATATAAAAGCCAACAAATATTGAAGGAAAAAGAAACCAACAATATGAAATTATGGAAATGAATAATGTCAACAAATGAAGGTTAAAAATTATAATCAAATGGACATAAGATGTGGATCATCACTGTGATGGATACCATTAGAGATACATTCAGAGAGTGAGAGGGAGAAGGGTGGCGAGAAACCTAAGCAGGTGAGCAGGCACCGTGCTTCGTGCCTACACTCAAGCGCGTTACATAAAGACAGGCCTCTAAAAAAAGGAGCCTAGGGACAAGGGCAACGTAATCAACGTGTGACCAAAGTATCAGACAGTTAATTGGTTTGTTGTCAGTCTGATCTAGAGAGTTCACAATTTGCTACATTTCCCTTGAAATTGATAGAAAAATAATGTAAACTAGCTACAGTTCACTAATTCAGTTTGCAGTTCGTGGGGTGAGAACAATCTTGATCACTATGGTCTCAACTAAATGACTAACAAGCTCTACAAAAGCATGACAACATGCAGCTTGCATCTGCAGTCCATTGTACAAGCTGCAAGCACGTTCCATTTGGTCAACAGCATGGCCAGAGGCGTCTAGATTTTGTTGAAACTGAGGAAATTTCAAGGTATCACGTCAAGCACAAGCAATTCCCTTGAATATACAAATAAAATCAGAAGCCAGAAAATTACCGAAACACCAGCAGGAGGATCATGGTAGCCAGTGAGGAGAGCGAACACATAGTTCTGACCATTGTGTCGGGCCTGAAAGCACGTGAGGAGACTGGTATTGGATGAAGAATCATATGGGGTGATCAATGTAGCAAATCAACATCGATAGAGATAAGGGGTACCTTTGTAATGAGGCTCAGATCAGGAGGATATGCCCCTCCATTAGCAAACCTTGCTGCCTGTTCATTCGCATAGGGCTGAGGGAAACGATCACTTAGCTTACCAGGACGGGTAAACATCTCACCTTCATCATTAGGCCCATCAACCACTTCAATCTCAGCTGCCATAGCCTTTGTCTCCTCCTCCGTATATGCCACACCAACAAGATCTCGATATGAAATCAGAGACATCGAGTGACAAGATGCGCAAACTTGTTGGTAAACTTGGTGACCACGCCGAATCCTGCTCATATGAAAGTTTGAAATCAGAAATAACAAAACTCATATACTGCAGTAATTGGTTAAAAAAATGCTTATTATGTGGTATTATAGTACTTGCAAATTCCATAATGCCGTGCCATTTCTTATCGTGCAAGAAATTCTGAGCATGTTATTAAGTTAGAATTAAGTACTAATAATGGAAATTAGGTCACTTTTTAACAAACATTGTTGTCTTGTACGAATGGTTCAACGGATACAGACAATCTTTCACTCACGATGCATGGTCATAGGAACTAAGAATGCCACTGTGGGGCCAAGGATAGTTTGGACAAGCTAAGCCATGCTCCGCTTCATCAGCAGATGCTATGCTGGCGAAACTGAGAAGACCAGAAACACCCGCTCCAAGGAGTGCCAATGCTCTTAGGGACTTCATGCCGGCAGAACCAAATCCATCTTGATCCCTCTTCGACATAAATGATGACACTACAGGAGCTGCCTGCAGAATAAAATGCAGTCACTGTGAAGCAAACAATCATGAAACTCATACCTAACTCATACCTTTCCGGCACATTAGAGTCTACATAAAAGTTTCCATGTATCTCATAACATGCAACCTGAAAATCTATTAGTTATAGAACATTTTCAATCATTAAGCCACCAACGCTGAACTCGGTATAAATGCTAATTGATAACAAAGAAACACCCATGAGTCTATCAAAGGGCTATTGAAAATTACGTAGACAATGTCACGAAACTAAAAGGAAGCTATGACTACAGGTTTGTCAAAATAATCTCCCCAAGAGACTGTAAATTCATGTCAGCAGATGGTTTCATGAGTGCATTAAGGAAGAAATGAAAAAGTCAATACAGTTCTTTGAATACGATGTCTTTCACACGGTACCACATAGGTTGGTGAAGGAAATATTACCATAGGCAAGTATATTTCTCTTCTTTTGCAGCGACTAAAGCAATATAGGTTTTACTCCCAGTCCATTAATAATTAGTAATGAAGGGAAGACAAAAAGACAAAGAAATAGAAGATAACTATCTGCAAATTATGGAGACAGCCAAAATTTCCACATTTTCAGCTTCCAAATAATGCTTCCCAATGGACAAGTGTAACAGCAGCACTGTTCAAGAATATGAAAAACTTCACCAAAGATATCCACAACCTTTCACAAAGGATGACAATCTTCATCAGCCCACAGGAAGACATTAAAAAATTACATAAATAAATAGAGATATTTTTTGATAGATAATGGAATTCAATTACCAATAAGAGACATCATCCATTAAGGCAATAGATAAACTCAACAACATACAGATGTTCAGATGACTTTAATTCA
Organism: Magnolia kwangsiensis; assembly: GCA_037074715.1. Lineage (NCBI taxonomy): Eukaryota > Viridiplantae > Streptophyta > Magnoliopsida > Magnoliales > Magnoliaceae > Magnolia > Magnolia kwangsiensis. Next base: position 31,426,189 of record CM073574.1, read on the forward strand.
ATGATCCTAACCATTTGATAGGAGACCCGTAGCACAGGAAGCCAACTTGGTTTTGAAAAATGGATGATTAATTTGGAACATCCATTATGTGATCCCTCCTTGGATTGCATATCTATATCAATAATTACTTTAATGAAACAATTCTAATAATTTGATCCATGGGCAACAAAAGGAGCTACCTAAATTGGTTATAAAAAGATCTAATAATTGATCTTGACTGTTCAGACCATAAGACCCAGCTTTGATTGAGAACATCTCCCAAGAATGGTTTTGATCAGACAATCTTAGCCATCTAAATGATAGGCAATTGAATGGACAGTCCTGGTCGATCATAACAGAAGGTCATAATAGATTTGGACTGTTTACCGTGCCCCCCACCGTGGATTGTCCATATCATCAAAGAGTCATTCCTACGGAAAATCCTAACCATTCGATCAATGGGCAACAAAACTGCCTGTACACGCCAATTACTAGGGCCAACCACCGATTTCCCAACCACCCTATGCACCCACATTTGATTGATTGTGGACCATTATGGCTGGTCTGGCTCAAGATATATTTCCCAATGGTTCGATCAATTCATGAATAGAGGAATTCATGGTGTTTTCCTAATCTCTCCATTAACTTGAGCTAGTTTACCAATTTTCCTGGACCTAGTTCATGAATTGGGTAAAAGGGAAGTGTCCAACCACTGGAACATCATACTTCATGAACTATGGAAGTAAAAATTACCAAATTCATGAATTTGGTGCTAAAATGAGTCTAAAGAAAAAGGAATTTGGTGTTGATCCACACACCCCTTTTGTTTCTCTCCATCTTAGATTTGCTTGATTTAAGGAAAGTTTCAATTGGAGGTGAGTTTTCCACAAACTTTTGTTTATTTTAGGATCTTATACACTTTAGAAACCTCTAACAAGGTAGTAAATTGAACTGTGAGCGTTTTAGATTAGAAAGTTTGAGTGTTAGAGTTGTTTAGATGATTCTTTATAATAGGAAACATATATTTTTTTTAGAGGAAGGAAAGTATAGAAACAACAATACCATTAAGACAATGCATAAGCACTACCAACACTGAGATCATTCCTAGTGATCCCCTCAACTTGCAAATCCATTCAACCATTTGCCTCCCGATATAACACTAAAATAAACAATAATGGAAGCAAGAATAACCCATATCTCATTTGACCATGAAGCTGTATTTCTGAGGCAAGGTGATGAGGACATCACTTCACGTACACCCTTGCATACGTATCAGAGGAGGCGGGCCACACTGATTTCCCCATGGCTAGGCGAGTATCCGTGATCGTGCTGAAGACCCCATGTGCATGTGCGAGTATCTGGAAGACCCTACACTGGGAAGATGCACATGGGTTTCTTTATGGAGTGATCCAAACCGTTGGATCAGAGGAATGTAACGATTGGGCCGTTGGATCACATGATTGGGCCATTGATCGTGGATCGTCCACACTAGTTTTTTTTTTGATTTTATTATCATTATAGGATTTAGTTTTGTTCATGTTATGTTTGGACATCATTATGAGTGTTTTAGTTGATTTTAGTAAGACTAGGGCTATTTTCGTCAAAAATCACAAAACATGGTGTTAATTGTAATTTTTCAACTTTCTTGAAGCTATAAAAAGAGGGTGGGTGTGACCCTCTCCCTCATGAGGTTTTGTGATTGAGAGAGAGAGAGAGAGAGAGAGAGAGAGAGAGAGAGAGAGAGAGAGAGAGAGAAGACTCTTGCTTGTTCTTCTTCTATCTTTATGCAATTTGAAGATACTTCCATGTGATTTGAAAGGGAGATTGGTGCGAGGCTAATCTTCATCAACGGAGGTGCGAGGTCTCCATTTATCCTTACATCCCCATCTCTTTTTCCCTCCATCAAGGTATTGTCTTCAAGTTATTTGATCCTCACAACCTACACCTTCGTCTTCTCCTAAACCCCTTTCTTCCATTCCCGAAACCATAACCCTAAATCTAAAATCTCTAACTTTCCTACTTTCTAAAATTACCCAAAACCCTAATTTTTACCTTAGGTCGTATTAGGCGAGACAACCAGCCCCTTGAGATCTTCCACTAAAATAGGAAGCAACTATGCCACTTCAAATAGATTAAAATAGAAGACTTTTTATGCCACTTAAAAAAGAGTTGTACCAATGTTGCCTTCTTCCAACCAAGGTATCATGTGTCGGTTGGTGTATTGAAATTTGAATAGCTAGCTTGCTAGTTGATATGATACAGCCATCGAATGGCTGACTTTTGTTTTGGAAAAAAAAAATCTCAAAATTTATTGTTCAAATTTTGAAAAATGTGAGGATGCCAAATATGTTCCTATTTTTTTTTCTAATTGAACACAAACCAAGCATGATTGGGTGGATTTGGGCCCATTCTATATAAATCCAATATATAAAAAAAGATTGAAAACTGAAAAAGTGATGGTTTACCCCTTCTTTTGATATTTCCCAAAATAGTCCACTCCACTTTAATACATAATCCCACTCAAATTTTGTGTTTGGATCCTCAAAATAGGCCTAGACCTGGTTTAAAATTAGTTTCATGCGTCCTTCATTGTCGAAATGAATAAAGAAGACTAAAAAAGAAAAGAAAAAGAAATTGAGAGAATTGAAAATAAAACTTTCATAATGACCTCTTTATAGTGAAATCCTCTTGTAACGGTTGTATTAGCCCCATAACGGTGTCAATATTGGGCATATTCTTAACAAACCAATTCAACCCCATGTCTCGTAACAAGTGACCACAACTATACGGCCCAATACAGAGTTTGTTTTTTTTTTTTTTTTAAATAAATAATAATTTAATAATGGACCAACTCACCCTCGTGTCATTCAACAAAGGTGACCACTTCCTTTACATAATGGCCAATAAGTCTATGAAGTACCCATTTTTTAATACCATGCTTCCAACACATGAAGCAAATATTCAAAAGGACCACACTTTTGAGGTTGTTCAAAGTAAGGATTTTTTAATACTAAAATAAGCCAACCAACAAATCTTCCTAAAGAGGTGGCGTAAGAGAAAACCAAACATTGGCAGAGGCAGGATTAGGGGATTGAGTAAGACGTATCATCTTAAAATTTAAGAAGGCTCTCGTAGAGAAAAAGCCATTTATAAAGGGCTCCAAATTCTCCCAATGGTCTCATTTACTTGGGAGATGAATGCTGTGAAGCATATCAAGGAGCTCTTCAACTCCACCTTGAAATCCTGAAAATTTCAAATGAAGGAGAGGTTCCATGCAAACTTTCCACCATAAAATTTATAACAGACCTTTTGATGCAGGACAATCAACCACTAGCTCTAAAAGCTCGAGCTAATAGAGCATGGAAAATTAATTCCTTCATTTTATAACCTAGGCCCCACATGGCATGGGTTAAGACCTCAGCCAAACCCCCCTCGTGGGCCCCAAATCACATGGGTACCGCCTCACACGGGCCGCCCACCCCGAGTGTGTCCCACATCCCACAGGCTACCCCACTTGAGCCCTATGTGAAAATGTCTCTGCATTAATCACCCCTCCCGATCTAATACCACTTTGATGCAGGACAATCAACCACTTGCTCTAAAAGCTCGAACTGATAGAGCATGAAGAATTAATTCCTTTATCTCATAGCCCCAGGCCCCACATCGCATGGGTTAGGACCTCGGTTGAACCCCCCTCGTGGGTACCGCCTCACACGGGCCGCCCACCTCGAGTGTGTCCCCGCATCCCATAGGTTACTCCGCTCAAGCCTGGTGTGAAAATGTCCCTGCGTTACCTTTATAGGATTATTTTTTATTAGCATTCTTTATAGGGATGTTCCTATAACAAGTGAGGATCTTCGAAACCATCGAGTATGTGTATCCTTCTCAAACAAAAGCTACTTCCAAACCATAGATCTCCAACCCATTTGTCATCATCTCCTCACCCTTTTAGAGATGTCGCCAAGCTTCAAAGCCATTCCAAATGAAAGAAACACCACTCCTTAACATATTGGCTGGTACCCAACCCCTTTCCTTGTCCCAATATTTGCTTGCAATGACCTTCCTCAACCTCTTGCTCTTGCCCAAAGCTCCCCCACCATTGGAAGAGTAAAGCCCCATTCTTCTCTCATCTTGCTAATCCCATTCCTACCTTCCCATTATGGCTTCTAGACATCCTCCTAATTGATTAGATACAATTTATGACCTCCTCTTCCTTGCCAGACAAAATCAATTTGGAGCGTTTTAAAGTGCCTTGCAAACTTTGATAAGATTTTGAAAAGGGATAAACACTAAGCAGGGAGGTTTTCCGTTTGCAAGATTGGACTTGATGGTGATGCAGTCACCTAGGAAAGAAAATGACTTTTCTGAGATTTTATGGACCAAAGGGGAGATATGAATTCAAGGTGATTCTTTATCATCATCATCATTATTCTATGCCTTATGCCCTTATCCCAACTAATTGGGGTCAACAACGTGATATGTAATGCCATATAGTTTTGATTGATGTTGGAAGTTATAGCATAAGTTTGACACCAACTGCCAACCTGACGCAACCCTCCTTTATTTGGGCTGGGGATCGGCAATGAGAGCATAAACTCCCACAGGCACAATATAATAGACTATTACATGGGTTGATTACCGTCAAACGCCATCTGATAATTTATTACATAGGTTGATTACAATCAACAAGTTTCAAGATGATTTTTATAATTATTGAAATCTTAAAGGTCAATGCCTATAATTTGAAGTGAAAACTCTGCCTAGATGCTATGCTACATGCCATGGTCTCAAGCCTGAGCAAAGGAAAGGGTTGTTGTCAAGTCTGCAGGCGATCATCAAACTTTTGCTAAGCAATCTTGAGAATCGTCCAACCCCAGATATGTAGATAGATAACGCTATGATAATGATGATAGTGAAATTAAATTCTTTTGAGTTCTTTCTCATAGCTTTATGCCGCATAGGTGAAATTCATCCCTCATAAGTTATCTCTCTCCTTTTGTTTCATGGAATTGTTTGTGGGATTATGGAGTCCATTGATAAAGATTCATCTCTTCTTTCTTCACACTGCTAAATAAAATGATGTCCTTTGTATTGGTTTTCAAATTAACCAGGAAGCTCGGAATAAATAAGAACAAGACCTAGATCTAAAATTCTAGATGTGGCCATTGTGATACTGTTTTCAATACCTGCACTACCTATCTAATTCTTGTGCATAGGCATGAGAATTTTTTGTTTTTGTTTTTAAGGATAATGGAAATTTTATTAAAGGCCAACTAGCAAAAGCTTATGAGAAAAGAATACAAGACAAAGGAAAGAAGGAACACTAAAAGGAAAAGCTCTCAAGCCAATTGCTTCAGAAGAGAAGGCCACTTAAAAACAAGGGCCGAAATATTAGTTATAACCGCTTCGACTAAAGAAGAAGCATTTCTCAAGCAATGCCTATTCCTTTTGGCGCAAACAACCCACCAAATTGCCAAAAGGGATATGTGCCAACGAAACCCATCCTTAATAACCAAGCCTCGTTTGTGCCAAGCCCACGGGAGATCTTTGACATTATTTGGCATTAGCCATGACGGGTTGAAGGAAGAAAGAACAAATGACCATAGCTTGGAAATGAAGGAGCAAGAAATGAAAAGACGATCAACTTTTTCATCAACTTGATGGCAAGGAAAGCATCTCTTTGGAATGATGAGAGATTGCCTTTGCAAGTTGTCTATCGTTAAGACTCTCTCTCTCTCTCTCTCTCTCTCTCTCTCTCTCTCTCTCTCTCTCTTTTTCTTCCCACTAACCACATGAAGGCCGCTACATTGGGGTGAATAGCATAGGATCAAAAATGAAAAGCATGTCCACCCCCTCCTACCAGGAGGGGGAAACAATTTATAAAAGAAACTTGTAGAAAACTGCCTTGACCTATGAGTGATTCAAACCATTTCATCTTCAACACTAGAGGAAGAAATGAGGAGGAGCTTATCTTGAAGAGCAAGGCATTCTGCCATTCCCTGATCCAATAGACCTCTTCTACAAGGAGTCCAACATACAGTGGAGTCCCTAACCAAAAAGCAGTTCGCCACTGTAGTTTCTAGAGAGGGAGCAAGACAAGCTAGATAAAGATAGGCTTGAGATAGAGGAAGCTCACAACACCACACATCCTCCCAAAATCTGACTCTAGTCTTGTCACCAACGAAGAAGGAAATACCTGTCTTGAAGTCATTCTTGAGCAACATGATCGACTTTCAAGTGTTAGAAGCCCTATATAGGGAGGACTCCTTAACCTCCCAACCCCCAAAGTGGGGTAGATGTTTGACACACATCACAGTGGGGCCCACACAGCTCAACCTCATCGGAACTTCCTATGAAGTCGACCTCATAACACCATTTCCCTATATATATATATATATATATATATATATATATATATAGAGAGAGAGAGAGAGAGAGAGAGAGAGAGAGAGAGAGAGAGAGTCATGCTCCCCTGCGCACCTACGCACGTGCGCACCTTTGCACACGTGCCATGGGTGTCTAATCTGAATGGTCCATGTGATGCGGAATCCCATCAAACCCCATATGACAAATTTTCACCCAGATCTAAAATTCTGGTGGGCCATAGCAAAGAGAAATGCAAATCAAGGGAGAAAACTGTTTCATTTTTCATGGCCCATCAAAGTTTTAGATCAAAGTAAAACTTGGGTCCGGGGGGTTTCACGAGGTGCTGCTTCACATGAACGGTTTAGATTTTGGATCCACATCAGGTGTGATGGGTTTTCAAAAAAGTTCGTACGTAGTACATACGAACTGGTTCGCAGGTGAGCGTTTCCGCGTATATATATATATATATATATATATATATATATATATATATATATATATATATATTAGTCATGCTCACCTATGCACCTTTGCACACGTGGCATGGGCGTCTAATCCGAACGATCCATGTGATGTAGAATCCCATGACACCCAAAGTGCCAAATTTTCACCATGCTCTTAAATTATGGTGGGCCATAGAAAAGAGAAATGCAAATCAAGGGAGGAAACTGTTTTCATTTTTCATGGTCCACCAAAGTTTTGGATCAAAGTAAAAATTGGGCCCAGGGATTTCATGAGGTGCTGCTTCAAGTGGACCGTTTGGATTTTGGAGTCACATCACGTATGATGAGTTCTCAAAAAAGTTCCCACGAGTTCTATGCGAACTGGTGCGCAGTTGAGCATTTGGCTATATATATATATATATATATATATATATATATATATATATATAGAGAGAGAGAGAGAGAGAGAGAGAGAGAGAGAGAGAGAGAGATGTGGTCTCCTGCGCACCGTACTGTAGATGCCTTTGTGCGCACCTAGGCTAACTCACTTAGATGGGTAGGATGAGGTGGGCCTCACCATGATAAGTTCATCAAATCTATTCCAATTATTTGGTTTGTAATATAAATTTAGCAGTAAGGGTAATAAAATAGAAATATTCGTGATACAGGTGAACCACACTATGAGAAACAGTGGGAGAGTGAATGCCTATTGTTGAATCTTTACAAGGTATACCATGATATGTACATGAAATCCACTCCAACCATTAGTTGATTCATGAAAATGCGTGCAAAGGGGGAAAAAAGTTAGGCCCATGGGTGATTTATGTGGGCCACACCAAGTGAAAACATTTGGATGGTGGGTGCCCCTGAGCACTGTTTCTACTCATATTACCCGCCTGGATCAGGTATTTAGGTGACTTCACATACTCATCACAATACCCCCTCGACGTGGATTGCCTACTGATGGACATGGATTGCTAGCTGGTGGTCATGGCCTCAAAATAATCTATTTGTTTTATCCAAGCTGTCCATCTATTCTATCATACTCATTTTATAGCATTAGCTAAAAACTGAGCCAGATCCAAATGTTAGCTGGACCACACCACATGAAAATAGTGGTGATTGAACGCCCAACATTAAAAACTTCTTAGGTGGACTGTATTGATTAAGTCATACAAACCTGGATGAAGAGAAAACACAAATATCTGCTTAATAGAAAACTTGTAAGGCTTCCAGGAAATTTTTTAATGGGGGTCATTTAATCACCGCCTTTTCCAGTGGTGTGGTCCACTTGAGAATTGGATCTTTCTCATGTTTGAGGTCATGCCCTAAAATGATATGAAAAAAGGGATGAACGGTGGATAAAATATACATATATTATAGTGGGGCCCACATTATGCTTCCAACACCTACCCACTGAGAAGTTTATGCTGGCAGGCCATCTGGTCAACATGCAGAGATGAGTGGGAAAAATGAGGGAGGGGTGGGGGTGGCCTAATGTGATGTGTAAGTGAAATCCACTCCAAACATATGGCGTGTGATGACAATTTGGTGACAGGGCTCAAACATCATTCACATTTATGGAGGAAACAGCGAAGGGGATGCCTGCCGTCTAAACTGTTTCACTCAATGTGGGCCACATGAATCACTTACGGCCATAGACTTTGGTTCACATGTATGAATCTTCACTGGGTGGATACTGGTTGAAGTGGATTTCACATAAACATCATGGTAGGCCCAGTACAAATTCAATGGCAGTTACTCCCTTCTCCATTGTTTCCTTTGTTTGGCACACCTAAATCATGAATATAACTGATTGATGAACCTTAGGGCTAATTTTAGCCTGTCCGGAAATAATGGGCGGAGTGGATTCCATGAATACAATATGATAGAGCACACCCCGGCTCTACCCTCTAAGCAAGTCCGCCTTGGTGCGCACGGAAGTCTCTTGCGGTACGTGCGCAGGAGACCACTACTCTCTCTCTCTCTCTATATATATATATATATGGGAAAAGGTTCTATGCGGTCGAGCTCATGGGAACTTCCCATGAAGTCGAGCTGTGTGGGCCCCACCATGATGCATGTCGAACATCTACACCATTAGTCAAATGCACCATTCCATGGTGGGCCTAGGGCTTAAAAATCAAGTCAATCTGTGACTTGTGTGGGCCACACCACATACAAAAGTTGAGAAGGGTTACCCTCCATTAAAATATTCATAATCATTTTTTGGCAAAGATGTGGTTCACAAATCCAGCCCATCCATTACGTGTCCCACTTGGATGAGAGATCAGACCAACTTTCAAACGCATCCAAATTTCAGGTGGGCCCCACCAAGTGCTTTTATATGTTTTAGGTATGTCTTCACATGATTTTAGATGGTATGGCCCACCTGAGTTCCATATATGGCTGATTTTTGCGATATCCCATAATTTCAAGGGGACCCATCAATGCACGGTGTTGATGTTCGACACACATCATGGTGGGGCCCACATAGCTCGACCTCATGGGAAGTTCCCATAAGCTCAATTGCACAGAACCTTGTCCCTATATATATATAAGGATCGAGAACCTTGGATCACTCACACACCACACTATCTCTACCAGCTCATCTAACGTGCAGGAGACGATACTGTAGATATTTAAATCATTGAGCCTTATAATAATTTGCCAATTAGGAAAAAAAGCAACAACAAAGAACATGGTGCTCCTAGGCAAATGGCTTTTGGAGATTCTTGATAGAAGGAAACAATTTGTGGAGGTAGGTGGTTAGCGCTAAATATGGATCTAATATTAATGGTTGGGACACTCGTATCAGGCCTTCCCATAGCATGTTTGGAGTTTGGGTGCACTATTCAATTGAATAGCGATTATGAGTCTAGAAAACAGCCAAACTACAATTTTGTTAGTTTGCATTTATATTGAGAGGATGAGTTCCAAAGTGCAATTGTGTTAAAGAGAGCAGCACTGCTAGCCGGAGGTAGGAAAGGAGAGATGGGTTGCAAATCGCTGGCTAGAGGCAGGGTTTCTTTTCTTTTCTTTTCTTTGGGGGATGGTAGGGAGGCCTTGCAGGGTGCAATGCTTCTCTCTCTCTCTCTCTCTCTCATGACAACAGGGTGTCCCCGCCCTTTTTTAAGGCAAGACTAATCCCTGCGCATGCACACAATCACCCACAAACCACGTGCATTGGGTAAAGCACGGGGATGGGAATTGAACTCACATCTGTGGGTGCAATGCTTCTCTTATAGAGAAATTTTAAAAAATATAATTGATACCCTATAATTCAATCACCTGTGATATGAAACATGGCATTTTGCCAGGTTTCATAGTGCAACTGAAAGCTATATAGACATTACAGGCTGTAAAGTCTTTACAAGCAATTAGAGCAGCCCCTGTAATCAGATGGTTTAGATTGAGTTACAAGTCTGCCACATGTATAATGGTTTTATTTGTGCATGTAGTCATTATGCTCCACTAGATATCATGTTTAAAACTTTTAATTGTTATTAATCTGACAATAGCTCATGGTTAATTCTTTATATTCAGTACTTTATCCTCATAAAAGGGCGTTTGAATTAGCGAGCCCACTTCTGTGGCCCACCTAATGCTTGGTTTAGCATAAGGATCAGCTTTGGGTGGGCTCAACCCAATGATCCATCTTAAATGAAGCCCTTATATTTCTATTTGAAAATTTTATAGAGATTGACCACTCCAAGCTATGTCTGACGTGAAAACCTTGTTAGGGGCTGTAAACACTTTACAGGTTATCCAAACACAAAAAACTGTTTACTTGTAAACAATTTACAACTTAAAGCCAAACATGACAGATTGTAAAGTGTTTACAACTAAAAACTTTACAGGCATCCAAATGACCCCTAATAGGTTGGACTCAGAAGGAACATGGCTCCAATTAGCAGACTACTTGCATGAATGCCACTATACCAGGAAACCTCGTAATTTTTTTTTTCCTCTCATTTTCTCTTAATTAAACTAATCCTCCAAATCTAATTCATTTGTACATCCAAACGCAGCAAAAAACCAAATTACAATCAACTCAAGATCAGCTCAACCAGTATTATAGATATGTCATACATTGAAAAAGAACGTATGATAACAATTGGTATAAAGCTGTTAAAATAAACGATTTTAAAGATCTCTCACAATGATTCTCCAACTAATAATCGAAAAAAAAAATGCAACTTTCAGGGTTTTGAAAAGTGATACAAAATCCGATTTAGGGTTTGAGAATGATAAGGCAATCGGTGAAGACTGAGATTGATGGTGGCTATGATGCCATGGACAATGAAGCAAGATTCTTACTGTAGTAGATTGCGACTGAAATCTTCTCCTCAGAAGCTGACTAATGGCTCTTCCGAACGCCATTAGAATAGATTTCTCCGTGAAAAGAGAAAAGGCACGGAAGTACTCTGCGAAGGAAAGAAGAGGGCGAAATGAAAATCTAGATTTTGAAGCTTATGGGATTGCGATTTGCAGATAGTGAGAAGAGATCTGAAAGAGAAGAAGATTGGATTTTCTCGTCTTTTCTACTACCTGGTTGGGATTGGTGGAGAAGATGAAAGAGAACCCTAGAAAACGAATTTTCGATCCCAGAGATTACAAATGTTCGGGTAAACCAGGTGGAAGGGTAGTTTGGTAATTTTCCGAAAAACCGGGAACGATTCTGTACTCTCCCTGTCAATGAGAAAACTTTAATACTCTGGCAGTGTCGAATGATACGCAGGCACTTAAAAAGGAAGCGGATTAGCAGTTACCCGCGTAACGGCTTAGCGGGTGTTACCTTACCGTGAGGCCCACTTGATGAATTTGTTTCATATACCCCCGCGTATCTTTTTTCCATCTCATTTAACATGTTATCCCACAGCTTAAGCAGATCCAAATCTCGGGTGGACCATACCACTGAAAAAGGTGATGAATGACCGTTAAAAGCTTTTTTAACCCACAAAGTTTTGGATTAAGATAATCTTTATATTTTTCCTTCATCCCACCTATCAATGAGTTTGGATGACAAATAAACATTAAAGGCGTGTTTGGGCACTGGGATTAGAAGGGATTACGTGGGATGGGATTCATCTGGTCCTATGCCAATTCAAATCTATGTTTGGGGAGAATGAAATTAGATTAGATGGAATTGCATTGGGTACTGTGTCAATTTTACTCAAAGTTAGTAAGCTGTGTAGGTCCCACCATGATGTGTTGGCTATATCCATACCGTCCACCCATTTTTTGAGATTATTTTATAGCATGGGCCAAAAATTCAGGTAAATCTAAAGCTCAAAGTGGACTCCACCATAGAAAGCGACAGGGATTGAATACTTACTGTTGAAAACTTCTTTAGGGCCGTATAAGTTTTGGAGCTATCTCATTTTTAGGCACATGCCATAAAATGAGGTTACAAAACAAATGAACAGTTTAAATATAATACATGTATGTTATTCTCAATAATTTCAAGTGATGGTGAGTACATACATTTAATGTACCACCATATTACTGACAAAGCATGACATTAATCTATCCCATGGCAATAGGGACCATCCCTGCTATGGGTAATAATTATATTTGGGACCTGTTTGGCCTGGCAGATCCCACGGTATTAGGAGAGATGGGATGGGCAATATCCTGGGATACGCATGACGAGCCAATCAGATCCAGTCAACTTGTCCGGGGATATAAGCAATCCCCTAGATCTCAAGACAATCCACTGACATCACCATCATTACCTTAAAATTAATCATATCATTGGTTGGATAGATTGGAAGGTAAAATCCTGATATATGCAGGGTGTGCCAAACAGACCCACTGAACTTGTCCCGGATATAAGCAATCCCATGAATATTAAGACAATCCACCGACACCACCATCATTACCTTAAAAATGATCTCATCTCTCGTAATACCATGGGATCTGCAAACATGCCTTGGAGCCATGTTTGGGCAGTGGGATTAAAAAGGATTAGGTGGGATGGGATTCATATGCTACTGTGCCAATTCTACTCCATGGAAAAGCTTAGGGGCGTGTTTGGGTAGTGGGAGAAGAAGGGATTAGGAGGGATGGAATTGCATCTGGTCCTGTGCCAATTCCACTCCATGTTGGAAGAATGGAAAAGCTGCGTATGAAATTGCATTGGGTCTTGTGCCAATTTCATTTAATGTTAACAAGTTGTGTAAGTCCTGCCATGATGTGTGGGCTATATCCACAACGTCCACCCAGTTTTTGAGATTATTTTAGTGCATGGGCTAAAAAATCATGTAAATCTAAAGCTCAAGTGGACCCCACCATAGAAAGCAATGGAAAATGAATACTTACCGTTGAAATCTTCTTTGGGGCCACATAAGTTTTGGATCTACCTCATTTTTAAGCCCATGTCATAAAATGAGGTTACAAAACAAATGAACATTTTAGATATAACACACGTATGTTATTCTCAATAATTTGAAATAATGGTGGGTATATCCATTCAATATACCACTATATTATCAAAAAAGCATGGAATAGTCTTACTCCAAGGCAAAAGGGGACAATCCCTGGTTAATAATTATGTTTTTTGAATTCCATCTCACCTAATCCCTTTTAATCCCACCACCCAAACACGCTCTAAAATTAAATTAGATGGAATTGCATTGGGTTTTGTGCTAATTTTACTCAATGTTAACAAGTTGTGTAGGTCTCACTAAGATGTAGGGGCTATATCCACACCGTTCACCCACTTTTCAAAATTATTTTAGAGCATGGTCCAAAAAATCAGGTAAATCTAAAGCTGAAGTAGACCCCACCATAGAAAGCAATGGGGATTGAATATTTATTGTTGAAAACTTCTTTGGAGCCACATAAGTTTTGGATCTACCTTATTTTTAGGCCCATGCATAAAATGAGGTTACAAAACAAATAAACAGTTTAGATATAACACATGTGTTATTCTCAGTAGTTTCATATGATGATAGGTATATCCATTTAATATACCACATATTACCAACTAAGCATGGCATTAATCTTATCCCATTGCGGCGGGGGACAATCCCTGGCATGAATAATAATTATGTTTTTTGAATCTCATCCCACCTAATCCCTTCTAATCCTCCCCCTCTCCCCTTACAAAAAAAAAAAAAAAACAAAACAAGCCCTTATTGTTTATTTGAACGATGATCTTGGGAAGTTTTGAATGATGACGGTTCAATCATCACTGTTTCTTGTGGTGTGGTCCAACTGAGATTTTGACGTGCTTAACGTTTGGAACGACATTTTAAAATGGGATGCAAAAACAAAGAGACGGAGTGGATACACAAAATATCATCAAGGTGGGCCCTACAATAGCAGTAACACCCACTAAGCTGTTACGTGGGTATAACACCGAATCCGCGCCCACTTATAGAAAGAAATCGCATTTACAAGTAATTCAATTTAAACCGTTCAAAATATGGGTCCCAGTCAAAATGTACTATGAACGAAAAGCTGACTATCGGATTGGTGGACTATTTTGGACGGATAGAAATGAAAAGCATTCAAAGGTCCTATCTCAACAAGCAAAGCGTCCACGGATTAGAGAGGTTAAGATTGCTCAACCGATCTGATTTTGTTACTGTGACCGAGAGAGTTATTTCCACAATTTAGCCGGTGTAACTTGGTTATATGTGCCAAGTGTACATTTATTTAACGCCCGTGTCCTAAGTGCCGTACTCCGCCGGAGTATCAAATAACTCTTGTAGTGATCCGTGATCGGCCTAAGGTTCAGGTCTGGGCTTGCACTTTGCAAGAGTAGAATAACTGTGATGGCTTTGATCGTCCGCGGCGAAATCAAATTGCGTACTGAGCGTGCTTTATCGTACTCAGTAACTCTGTTGGCCCCACTCTGGATGTATGTCGTTTATCCATGCCGTCCATCCGTTTTTCCAGCTCATTTTAGGGGTTGAGCCCAAAATTAAAGAATATTCAAACACCAAGTGGACCACACCACAGAGAACAGTGGGAATAATAATTTTTGCGGTTGAAACCATCCTTGGGCCCACAGTAATGTTTATTTGTTTTCTAATATTTTCATAAGATCAAACGGACATGGACGAAGGGAAAGTACAAATATCAGCTCGATCCAAAACTTCTTAGCCCTTAAGAATCCTTCAACCGTAAACTTTCAATTGAAACCATTTCCTATAGCATGGTCCACTTGAGCTTTGTATATCTCATTTTTGGGCCAAAAAGTCCTGACATTATCTGTTAAAATGGTTGGACGGAGTGGATGAAATACTTAAATGACGGTGGTGGGCCTGATGATTTACTCAGTACGCACTCCGCTTACGTCCGTAGAGAATGCATTCTCTGAGGGCAATTTTGTCTTTCGCCAACTTCATGGAAGGCGAAAGACGCCACCAATTTTCAAGCGCCAAACACGGACACACCACCATGTGTGCATGTGTCCTGTAGATGCAGAAATCAGGCTCACTGTCACTCCCAACACCTGTGCCGAGCACTATAAGCTTGCACGGGAGAAAAGTAAAGGAGACCCTGTCTAGAGCGAGAGACCCACCGATGCTAAAGTTAGGCTAAGAATCTGAGTCTAAGTAATGCAGGTGAGTTTTGGATGAGAGATTTTGCGTACCTATTCCTGTAGATATTTTTGTTATTTATACCATTTGATTGAAGTTAACGTGCCTATCATTCTTGGCACGATCTCTACCATTATGCGGGAGTTGTATGACTAAAGATGGTGACGGTTACCATGACATTGTGCGCCGGATGTTGCTCCTTATGTGTGTTACTGGAATTGGTTTCCGGTCGTGATTATAAGTCGCATCTCATTCGGGTTGATCTTGTAATCTGAATCCTACCTAAAATAGTCCAAGCCCATACGCTAGCCGAGCCCAGTCACCTGATAATGAGGATTTGGTCGAGGTCGACGGTTGGAACGTGTAATGGCCTTTTCTGGGTTCCAGGCTGATGTGAAAGCTCTACAAAAGAACTTGACCGTCGAGCACTATCTCAACTAATCGCATGGACGTAAGCAGAGTAGATGAGTTGAGCACAACTATCCCTGACTAGGCTCGGATCACGTCAGGTTGGATATAAATAGGTATATCCCGGTCGTTCCCAATCGCGATTTAGTCTGAATCATCCGAGCACATATATCACCATGCGTCGGACCTTCGTAGCTTTGCTATCTTGCTTGATGAATTATTCAACATGGCTGCTCGTTTGGCTAACAAACCTAGAATGAAGCTCAGTCAAGAGTGTCTTTCATATTTTACTCCAGGGTTAGAGACACTGATGTTGCTATGACTCCACCAAGCTGTACACAACAAGCAAAGCCATTTTGCCCATAACATGTCCCATGCTAAAAATCAAATCTCTGCACCCACGGGGTCAGGTAATATGCACGTCCAATGTATACAGCTGATTATCTTTTCTCTAACCATATATTTCTTTGCATTCACTCGGTCTTCGTTATTAGAACAAGGTTTGGCTAGTATCCCCAATGCTAGCATGCTAGCTAGAGCTGTACACGAGCAGAGTAAGCTCGATTACTCGCTCGACTCAACTCGGAATTACTCGACTCAACTCGACTCGTCATGAGTTTGAGCCGAGCATGATCGGATTTTAGATACTCGTTTTGATTTCGAGTAGAGTATGAGCTGGGCAGTACTCGACTCGATACTTCACTCGTGTGCTCGACTCGTACTTGACTGCATCGGTGGATATGTGGTTTACGACGAGTTGAGAATCGCATTATACCTCGAGGAGCCGAACTCCTAAACTGGCCGCCAGCCTAAATCTAGATAGCGGATCCTCATATATCCGCCTCGTTGTTGGAGGCATTAAAGCCGAGCCTAATGGCGTACTAGATAGTGGTTGAGTCGAGCGCGACTAGGACGATCTCTGCCCCGGCGCGCTTAGCGTTGGATGATCCGTTCACAAAAAGAGCCCATCTGTTATCTCCCCCTTTCAACTCTATACTTTTGAGAAGCGGGAGAGCTGGAGGGGCCATGGGAACGGTCTCCGCGCTCGCGTCCTCGATCCCGGCACTGGGATTGGTGAATTCTGCTATGAAGTCCACCACTGCTTGGCCTTTGATCACAATCCTTGGCCGATATTGGATATTGAACTCTCTGAGTTCTATTGCCCACTTGCCAAGCCGCCCGGACACCTTAGGCTTTTGGAGGACCTATTGTAAAGGTGAGTCTGTGAGGACAACGATGGAGTGGGATTGAAAGTACGGATGCAACCTCCAAGAGGAAACCACTAGGCTAAGGGCTAATTTCTCCATGCTTGGATATCTAGTCTTAGCCGAAACCATTTTCTTGCTCACGTAATAGACGAGATGTTGTTTGCCTTCCACTTCTCGAATGAGTGCTGAGCTGATGGCCGAGGCTGAGACGACTAAGTACAGGAATAGAGGTTCACCCTCTTTGGGCTTAGATAATAGAGGTTGTAAGCCCAAGTACTACTTCAGCTGTTGGAAAGCCTATTCGCAGTCCGAGGTCCACTCTACTTTCTCGTGACCTTTCAACTGCTGAATGAAGGGGAGACATTTATCAGTGGCTAGGGATATGAACCGTCTGAGTGCAGCTACTCGTCCAGTGAGGCACTGAATTTCTCTCGTGGTCTGTGGTGAGCTTGTGTCGAGCAACGCCTTGATCTTGTTGGGATTTGCCTCAATGCTTCTCTGGTTGACTTGGAATTCGAGGAATTTGCCCTAGACTACACCGAAGGCGTAAATGGAGAGGTTCAACTTCATGTAGTATTCCCTTAGATCACGAAGGTTTCTTCGAGGTCCGTGATGTGGTCGGACACTCTAATACTCTTGACGAGCATGTCGTCAACGTAGACCTCCATAGTCCAGCCGATTTGGTCGAGTAAACATTTAGTTCACTAGCCTTTGACACGTTGCCCAATATTCTTCAGGCCAAATGACATTACCCGTTAACAGTAGAGCCCTTTGTCTGTGACGAAGGTTATCTTTTGTCTATCTGTGAGATACATTGCAATCTGATTGTACCCTGAGTATGCGTCCAGGAAGGAAAGCCGCTCATGGTCGGTCGTGTTGTCGACCAGCTGGTCGATCCGAGGAGGGGGGAAGTTGTCCTTAGGGTAGGCCTTATTCAGGCCTGAGTATTTTACACAGACCCGCCATTTTTCGTTGGCCTTCTTCACGAGGATTACATTCGTGATCCAGTCTGGGTAATGGACCACTTCGATGAACCCAACGTTGAGAAGCTTTGATACATCGTCAGCAATAGCTGCGTACCTCTTGAGCTCGAATGCTCTCCTCTTTTGCTTTATTGGCTTATGCTCTGGGTCCATGTTCAGCCTATGGACTATGATATCTGGAGAGATTCTCGCATGTCTTCGTGCGACCATGCGAGGACGTCTTTATGTTGTTGAAGAAAGGTTAGCATCTGAGACCGCTGCTCAACATCTAACGACGATCCGAGCTGGATTGTTCTACTCAGGTCGGCTTCCTCGAGTGGGACAGTCACTAAGTCCTCCGTAAGGGAGTCTTCTGCAGGATCTCTAGGGTCGAGCACATTTATGGTGAGGGCCTATCTTGCTGTGCCCTTTCTGACCGCTACCGAGTAGCACCACCGTGCCTCACGCTGATCTCCTCAGACGTATCCCACCCCTCCCTCTGCAGGGAACTTCATCATCAGATGATAGGTAGACAATACCGCTCTCATTATGTTAAGGGATGGTCGACTCAATATGACGTTATGCACCGATGGTATATTCACTATCAGGAAGTCCACTAAGAGAGTTACTTGATGTCGTCCTTCCCTTGCTATTATTGGGAGGGAGATGGCGCCTTCAGAGATCCCCATCTTATCAAACGTTTCGGAGTGAATTATATCGACTGAGCTTCCGATGTCGACTAGAATATGGTAGACTTTGTGATTAGCTATTGTCATAGCCACCACTAGGTCGCCGTCATGAGGATGTTGGATCCCGCACGCATCATCCTCTGTGAAGGTTAGATTGCAAGGATTTACTTGGAGCTCTTTCCTTGGCCTTTCAACCGAATAGACGCGATATTCAGCATCGGAGCTCCAAGAGTATGTGTAACACCCTGAAAATCGGGGGTCGTGTATAAACTCAACTCCCGAGTTCCAGACCGTCACTTATGCAACAAAAATGGTTATGATTCAATGTTGTCTGATTTAAAGCATTCACATGAGTAAAAGTATACCAAAACTGCAATTCATACTTCAGATCCAGTGATAAAAGCAAGCGGAAGACTAAACAAGATATATATCACTGTATGGAAAAACAAAGTAATCTCAACTGTCTCCAAAGTATGACTGCATCTCTGAGTCTCATATACATGTACATAACAAAAGAATAATGTTCAAAAAGAAAAGTCCCACTGATGTCCCCTCGATCCAGGTCACCTACGGGAAGCCGTCATGATACTGCATATACGAGAACTCATCCTGGTCCTCGTCATCATCTAGCTCCACCTCCTGGATCTCATCGTCACCTGCAACTACAACAGGGTCTGGTGGGTGTTGCAAACACCATCCCGTAACGTGGGAATGAGTGATCAACTCAGTGGAATCATAGAGCAAAGATTAGCATGTTCACAATTCAATCACGCGATAATAGTAAAGCAGTAAATCAGACAAGTCCTAATACTGTTGTTAATGCAAGATGATATGACGTGATGTATGCCCTCACCGACGATCACCCTCATACGGCAACATCTTACGACCGCGGCATGCCACACTCCCTAGAGTGCTCCACATCTTCCAGGCACATGCAATGCTATGGTGATATGATTACCAAGTTATTATTAGTCCATTCAGACAGCAGGATTGGGAAACTAAGGTACCTCCCTTGTATCAATCCCAACACGGATCCTGTCTAGGGTCGTCACTCCTAGTAATCTCATACGATGTACATTTCGTAGGTCACTGCAAGGGCTGCCAGGGCTGTTGCTCGCACTCGTTGCACCGCTCCCCCATCACCTTATCAATACAGGCCTACTGTACTCTACTGCACGGAAGGGTCGTCGCCTCCCGTGAACTCAGAATACGCTCGCGGTCACTACAAAGGGCTCGTCGCCTGATCAGTGTAGGCCGACAGCTAGAATATAGTGTCCCATACCACCATAATCTGCTCACGAGTCAAGGTGCTCATTGGTCACTACGGGGAGGTTTGTGGCCCCAGCGTAGGCCGACAGCTCGACCACGGTGTCCCATACCACCATGCCCGGCTCATGAGTCTTCGTGGATCAAGGTACCACGGTTAATAGGGTTTACAATGGTAAGTTCAGTACCCTAGGTTCAAGCAGTTATGATACATACATGGTGAACAAACATCGGCCAGTCGGGTTACTTGACGGGCTCGACTAGCGCGATCGCATATCGAATTGAACGACATGAAGTGCGTAAAACACTTCGCGTGGCCTAACCACTGCCGCCAACTCTCAACACGAATCACATTCATCTACGCGTCGTTCGTGGCTATGACCAGTCAGCCACGAAATCGCTCGGTTACCGACTGCCTGGACTAAGTCAAGTCCCACACATCTATGGAATTACTATACAAGGTATTGGAATTGAAATACATCATGTGAGCATGTTAACACATGTTATAACTTTCAACTTAAGCAAATCTTCAAGGCATACTTCCCATGCATATTCAACTTAAGCAAATCCTCAAGCACATACATTCCATGCATGTAATGAAATCATGCATTTTGTCAACATGTAGAAAATCATTTAGGTCGGCATAATAATTGAAAAATCAATCACAAAGTATCAAATAACATCATTTAATTCAATACATACTAATACAAGCATTTATACAAACACATGCACTACACACTTAGGTCTACATATAGCATGTCGACCCAAAGTGTGCAACTAGGCGAATCTCTTCGCCAAACTAATTATGCACGCATTCCTAACTTCCTAATGCGACAACAAACCATGTCAATCACATCAGCAAAATATGAATGCAAACAGTACTTCCTACAAATGACTAAAATGCCCTAAATCTCATATTCTTCGTTAGCTTACGAAACGGGAAACGGAGAGCATTTTGTACATGTCAAACGGCGATGCCGTCAAGAATCTACTATTAAACGACATTGAAAGCATTGGGAACCGTCAATCCAAGCGTCTAAAATCCTCACCTAGTGTCTTGTAGACTCGGGAATTGAAGCGGAGTGTATATGCTTCGTCTACGGCGAGTAAGGAGCCTAATACAAAAGATCCATAAGCTACATCGCCATGGAAACAAGAAAAACTCAAATCACCAACTATTTAGGGTTTTTACTTACCTAGGATTGCGGTGGAATCGCCGGGAAAGCGGTAGAGGAGTGTCGCTTAAGCACGTGCAACACGTAGCACAAGTGGCGGGAAGAACTCTCCCACTCTCTCACAATCTCTCACTCTTTTTCTCTCTCCCAAGCTAGGGCTTCTCTCAAATTCGGATGGGAGAGAGGAGTGAGGGTTTCAACCCCTTTTATAGCCTAAAACATTCCCAAAATAGGCTTGGGAACAAAGTTTACTTGGTGCCTAACCAAATCGGGGCCGTTTCGGTCCAAAAGGGCATTTCTGGAGGTCCCCAGGCCAAATGCGGTCGGACTTAAGCTCATGCATACTGGATCTAGCACACATCCAGTTTTCAGACCGGTTGGGTTCCCAGATCGCACGTGGCGGCCCAGTTTCAGTTTAACGGTCACCGCACCAAGATCAGGCCTATAAGTCCCGTGATATATAATAGACATTTTTCCTGATCCAAGGGTGTAATTTGGCTGTATTCTGACGGTCAGAATGCTTAATACTGATGCGTCAAATTTGTGTGCCAGATTTGAATTTGAAATTCCAACTATGTCCCTATTCACACTCTCTTCGGTCCGGGCTCAATGAAATAGCCTGTGATCATCGGTTTGACTTGATTTTTGGAATGAGTGTCAAGCCCAGCTAGACGGTCCTAACGGTCTAAGATAGGAGGTATCGGACTTTCAACGTGCGGTCTAGATCCAATACAAAGATTCAAAGTGGTCCAGAGAACAAACCGGCTTAGAGTTTGATCCGAGGCTTTAGAGCATTATAGCACCCTTAGTTCCACTCGCTTCGGGCCTTGTAGAACGTATTTAAAGTGATCAGGGACCATTTCCCAGCTATTCTAACGTTGCACTAGCTAACCTAGTCAAATTTTCCAAAGGAATGAATTCTACGCAAATTCGGGTCGAGTTGGTACTCGAGCCCAAGGATGGATTTTTCACGGGCGTTACAATCTACCCCCCTTAACAAATAATTTCGTCCTCGAAATTTTGTACCTTTTCGTACTCCTCGAGAAGCTGTGGGTAGTTCTTTCTGATCTCGGCTTCTGTCTCCCAAGTAGCCTCCTCCTCAGTATGATGCGTCCATAGTACCTTCACAAGGGGAATCACCTTGCTACGCAGTACCTGCTCCTTCCGGTCTAAGATGCGTGTCGGTCGCAGGATATAAGTAACATCCTCTCCTAACTGCACCTGCTCCCATCTGATGATATGAGAAGGATCAGCAACGTACTTCTTCAGCATAGAAACATGAAATACGTTGTGGACGCTCGCGAGGGGCGTGGGTAAAGCCAATCGGTAAGCCACTGCTCCCACACGATCGAGGATCTGAAATGGACCAATGAATCGCGGTGCCAGCTTCCCCTTCTTTCCGAACCGAAGGACTCCCTTCATAGGGAAAACTCGTAAAAACACATAATCCCCGACTGTGAACTCTAGTGGTCTCCGTCTCGTATCGGCGTAGCTCTTCTGTCTGCTCTGCGCTGTAAGAAGCCGACGTCGAATAATATCAATCTTCTCTGACGTCGCCTGCACCAACTCTGGGCCAATCAAGCTGCGCTCACCGACCTCTAACCAGCAATGCGGTGCGCGACAAGGTCGCCCATACAGCGCCTCATAAGGTGCCATGCCGATACTCGCCTGGAAGCTATTGTTGTATGCAAACTCCGCATATGCAAGACAGTCATCCCAACTGTCCTTGAAGTCCAATGCGCAAGCTCGCAACATGTCCTCCAGGATCTGGTTCACTCGCTCTGTCTGTCCGTCCGTCTGTGGGTGGAAGGCAGTACTGAACTTCAACTTCACACCCATAGCCTCCTGAATGCGAGTCCAGAAAATAGAAGTGAACCGCGTGTCTCTGTCCGACACGATCTCCAACGGAACTCCATGCAGACGCACGATCTCTCTAATATACAATCTAGCCAGCTCGTCTGCAGAGTTCGTAACTCTGATCGGTAGGAAGTGCGCCGACTTCGTCAATCGGTCGACGATCACCCAAATAGAATCATGCCCCTTCCTCGTCTTCGGCAACCCAGAAATGAAGTCCATGGAAATGAAATTCCACTTCCACTCTGCAATCGGCATAGGCTGCAAAAGTCCAGGTGGTCGGCGATGCTCTGCCTTCACCTGTTGACAAGTGAGACAACGGGACACGAACTCAGCAATGTGGGTCTTCATACCTTCCCACCAGTACGTCCTCTTCACGTCACGATACATCTTCGTGCTGCCAGGATGCATCGCGAGTCTAGTAGAATGCGCAGCCTCGAGAATCTCTCGTCTCAAGTCAGGGACATCAGGAACGCATAGGCGGCCACGGTAACGTAAACCCCCATCCATGCCAACTCGCCAGTCGGCGTCATCATCATCACTGGCCTGCTCTCGAAGCTCAGTAAGATGCGCGTCGTCCCTCTGCGCCTCGATGACACGGTCATCGATCAGAGATCGCACCTGAACATGTGCGATGAACTCAAATGGCTCCTCTACGGTGAGTTTCTGCTCAAAGTCTCGCAAAAACTCAACCATATCCCACTCGGCAACCATCAGCGGAGCCGCAAACTCTATCGCCTTCTTGCGGCTCAACGCATCAGCCACAAGGTTCGCCTTCCCAGGATGGTAAGAGACTTCAAACTTGAAGTCCTTCAGCGTCTCCATCCATCGCCGCTGCCTCATATTCAAGTCCCGCTGTGTGAATATGTACTTGAGGCTCTTGTGGTCGCAAAAGAGCTCGAACTCCTCTCCATAGAGGTAATGTCTCCAGAGCCTCAGTGCGAATATCACGGCTGCCAACTCCAGGTCGTGTGTAGGGTAATTCTCCTCGTGCTTCCTTAATTGTCTCGAGGCATACGAAATTACCCTGTCCCTCTGCATAAGGACACAACCCAAACCAACGCTAGACGCGTCAGTGTATATAGTGTATTTAACCCCTTGCTCTGGCAATACTAGCACAGGGGCGGACGTGAGTCTATCCTTCAGCTCCTGAAAAGCTGACTCCGCCTTATCATTCCAGGCGAACTTCACGTCCTTCCGTGTCAACTGAGATAAGGGTCTCGCGATCTTCGAGAAATCCTGAATGAAGCGCCGATAGTAGCCAGCGAGACCCAAGAAACTCCTCACCTCAGTGACAGAACCAGGCTGCTCCCAGTCCTGCACCGCAGCTACCTTAGACAGGTCAACTGCCATGCCATCCTTGGACACCACGTGTCCCAGAAACTTCACCTCCTGCTTCCAGAAGTCGCACTTCTTATACTGTGCGAACAACTGATGCTGTCTGAGCGTATCAAGGACCAAACGCAAGTGCTCCTCATGCTCCTCTCGACTCCTAGAGTATACCAAAATGTCGTCGATGAAGACAACGACGAATCGATAGAGGAAAGGCCGCAATACCCGGTTTATCAGATCCATGAACACAGCCGGTGCGTTCGTGAGACCGAACGACATCACGAGGAACTCGTAGTGACCAAAACTGGTCCTGAACGCTGTCTTCTGCACGTCCTCATCTCTGACGCGCAGCTGATGATATCCTGACTGAAGGTCAATCTTCGAGAAGTACTGCGCTCCTCTCAACTGATCAAACAAGTCATCGATCCTGGGCAAAGGGTACTTGTTCTTCACTGTGAGTTGGTTCAGCCTGCGATAATCAATACACAATCGTAGCGAACCATCCTTCTTCTTCACGAACAAGACCGGTGCTCCCCAAGGAGATACGCTAGGCCGTATAAGGCCAAGCTCTAGTAGACCATCAATCTGCGTCCTCAACTCCTCCATCTCACATGGTGCCATGCGATACGTCGGCAGTGAGACGGGTGTAGAACCAGGAATCAGATCGATAGTGAAATCGATCTCACGTCGGGGTGGCAAACCAGGGATCTTCCTGAACAGATCCCCGAACTCAGAAACAACCGGCGTCTGCTCAAGTACCTGGGCACCAGCGTCGTGCAACAGGGTGGCGTAGCTAAGAATGCGGAAAGGAAGATTTACCCGCACTGAAAATGTGAAAGGCGTGCCCTCAGGCTCGTACACCGTCACCACACGAGCCTCGCAGTCAATCTCGGCTCTCGCTGCAGTCAACCAGTCCATGCCAAGGATGACGTCGAGATATACGAGCGAGGGATCGACGACCAAATCAAGAGTCATCGTCCTGCCTCCCAGATCAAGTAAACAACCCTCACACATCTGGGTGACATCCGAATAATCTCCATGAGCTGCAAGGACTCGCACGCTATCCATAGTAATAGTCTGCAACCCAAGACGTCTGACTACGGCACGCGATATCAAAGAAATCGTGGAACCAGTGTCCACCATGACAAGAACGGGAGTACCTCCGATATGGCCCGTGACCTCGAAGGCTGAATGCTGGAAAGTCGGCGTCGTAGCTGCCTCAGCGGTCAGTGCATGAACTCGAGCCTGCTGTGGCCGGTTCGGCCGCTGTGTCAAGGGCCGTGGGGGCTGTCGAATCTGCGATACTGTGGGTCTGAAAGAGGACTGCGCAGGAGCTGACCGTATAGGCGGTGCTGATATCGCCTGTGGACGTACACGATCAATCTTCTGCGGCGGCGAGAACCCACTGTCCCGCATCCTCGTAAAGCAACTCGGCGCTAGGTGGCCCGTCCTCCCACAGTATGTGCATGATAGATCAGGGCGCCGAAACGGTCCTACTGGCGCCGTGGTCCTGGTAGGAGGATCAATGCGAGGCCTCTTGCCCGCGAAGGGCCTATCTGGCAACTCCGGTCGCGGCCTAGAAGTAGTCGGGCCTCGTGATCGCGCAAGTCGATCCACGTCCTGCTCTGCCCGCATGGACATGTGAACCAACTCCGCATAGGAGGAGAAACTGATGCAGCACATCTTCGACCGAATATCCGGTCGCAAGCCCTCCAAAAAGCGCCGTATGCGCATCTGCTCATCAGCTAAAATCGTCGGGACGTACCTGCCCAACTCTGTGAACCGATGCTCATACTCGGTGACCGTCATCGCTGCCTGCCTGAGACGGAGAAACTCATTCTCCCTCTCGTGTCTGTAGGTCTGAGGATAATACTTCTCATGGAAGCGAAACTCGAATGCTGCCCATGTCCATACGAAGTCTGCGGTAACAGTCCGCAATACACTATCCCACCACATACTGGCCTCTCTCTCAAACTGGAAGGTAGCCAGCTCTACCTGCTCTGCCTCAGTACAGTGCAACATGCGCAGAATCTTCGACACTCGGTCGAGCCAAAACTCTGCCTCCTCGGGTCTGTGAGAACCCGTGAAGGTAGGAGGCCGCAAGCGCTGAAATCGCTCCAGAAGGCCCCGTGTGTCGGCAGGGTTCCCCGCAGGGAAAGCAGGCTGCGCAGGAAGTGCTATGCCCTCATCCTGGGCGTAAGCATAGGCATCCTCAGCTGGATGCGCAGGTGGTGCAGGCGGAGTAGATGCAGTCGCACCCCCACCCTGGGCTAAGGTCCCGACTATAGTAGTCAATAGCTGCTGCTGCTGTAGCATCATAGCCATCATCTGCTCGAATCTATCAGGTGGTGGAGCAGGCTGTGGCGGATGAGGTGCGGAAGTAGATGCGCGCTGTGGCTCTCTAACTGATGGTGTAAATGGCGGTGGTCCATCTGTAGGACCAGTAGCAGGCTGAGACGATCGAACAGTCTCAGGAATCGGGCCCACAGCAGGGTCCGGACGAGTGCCAGACTGAGAAGGAGCCTGATCCATCTGCTCTAACAATGAAAGCCGAACCGCGCTCCTCGTAGTCTTAGGTGGCATTCCCTATGTTCAAAATAGGGCGCAACCTTGTCAGTCTCAATTGCACAAATACACCACAATCATTCACTAAAGAGTCAAAGGCATTCCATGCATTTCAATTAATCAAAATTGTCACAATACAAGGGATATATCCTTACAAGCATCATGACTAGAATGACATGGAAATTAAGACAGTTAAGCAACAGCGACAAAAGCAAAGCACTAGCCCTAATAGGCTTTACACACATGAAACAGAAAATAGCTAACTACTCATAACAACATCAAAGATCGCGTCGCTAGTCGGAGTCTGGCGACGGAGGAGGAGCACCCTTATCCTGTAAGCAACACAGGATTGCCTTCAAGGTGCGAGTCACCTTGCCAAATTTCTTCTTCGTAACGGCCTTGGCATCAGCGACCTCTGCTCGAAGTTCTTGGACTTCCCTTCGCAAAGCGGTCTGACTCTCCTCCATCCGAGCAATGCGATCGTCAATAGTAGTCTGCGCAGAAGGAGGAGGACTCTCATCAGTATCCTGAGCCTCCTCTTCTGCTTCTTCCTGAGTCTCTTCCTGAGCTTCTGCACTAGGTTCTCCTTCGCTTTGATCTTCCTCTTCATCAAAGTCGTCCCCACTATCCCTTTCAAGTTGATTTTCACGATATTGCGACCCAATCTTCATCTTAACCATCGTCGACTCATCGATGGTGTGAATCGATACCGGCAACTCGGGTCCAAGTCTATAGGCAAACTCAAGCGCAATTCTGCAAATGAGTCGGCCAAAGGGAAGGGATTCGGATGTTCTTCTCGACCTGGCTATGAGAACTATCTGCCGTAAGATGAAAGTGGTCATACATACGTTCTCTCCCTGAGCCACCAGAAATAAGAAATCGACCATAAGACGTGTACATTCAATGCGGTTCGTCGACCTAGGATAAACATTGAACGTGCAGATGTGATGCAGCAGACGCAAATCCTCAGACATGTACGTCGCCTTGAGGCTATTATTAGGCTGCCATGGAACCAACTTACCGCACAGAAACCTGGTGCGGCGATCTCGTTCACGTCTAGTCCTCAAATTCTTCTCACTTGGATGTACATCACCTAGAGGCACGTTGAGAAGTCGCGCAACCAACTGGACGTCGATCGTAGCCATCCGATCTCTACCAAAAGGGATTTTGAACTGCAAGGGCTCCAAGGTAGGACTCTGGATGCTAGCATAGAAGGCACGAACAGTGCTCACATTAGCACGAGCGCGAGCTTCAAAGATCGGTCCCCAGTGCGCAGCTTCAATGCGTTCGAACAACAGATATTCGCCGAACAATCGCCCATCTACGTCCGCCTCAAATAACACTCTACGATCAGTGTATTCACCATGAGGCATCTCTGATAGGATGGTTCGTCCAAGGTGTGCATGGGGATCCAAATCCCGCTTCGTACGGCACTCCAGGACTGCAGCTGGACCTGCGGCGGCGCTTGAACTTGCGGCACCACCCCGCGGTCTTCTCGATCGAGCAGGGCGGCTCGGCCCAGCCTCGTCTGTTGCAGTTTTCCTCTTACCCATCAAAGACAGGATGGATGAGAGTGACAAAAGTCCCAAAATAGCTTCCACGAAAGCCATGGAAAACGCCGAGAATGCGGAGAAATGGCTGCCCAATCTGACAAAAGGAAATCTAGGCGTCGTAGAGGGATGCTTCAAGCTTCCCAAGGCTGTACTTTCAGGGAAAAATAAGAACAAAAAGGTGGAATGGAGCTGCTCACGATTTCAGCACTATTTGGGGGATTTTGGAGCTCCAAATGGGAAAATCTTCAAGGAAAGAGGCTGCCAACACCCAATAATCGATGGGTGGTGGTCGGTTTTGGCCAAGGAAGGGATTAGGATGGGTTTGGATCGCCGGGATTTGGAATGGAGCGCTGAAAATCGAAGATAGGGTTATGTAGAGGGCTGTTTGTGAAGGAGAGGTGGGATTTGGGGATTTTCGTGAGGTGGGAGGTGCATAGGGGTGATGGGGGGTGTATTTAAGTGGGTGCGCCCAAAGGGCAGCACCGTCCGAGGTGGCCGGCCGGCGATGCATCGCCCGGCCGGCGATGGCATCGCCGGCCAACCTCCAGGTTGGCCAGCGGGACCCCATGGGTCTGGTCCCCCATGGTCCCAGGGTCCCAAAAAGTCTAGTCCCACCCCTTAGTTCATAGTATTTTGGTCCCTATGAGCCCAAACATGTTTTTGGGGCTTTCCGGGTCCACATCGCAGTCCCGAATACCAAACCATATGATGCAGCATATGGATTTGGGGTAGAAGGATCCAGTACATCTTTCTAGCTCCTTAGTTACTAAAGAAAGTGAAGTTAGAATGTCTTTATGGCCATTTTTTATGAAATTTTACTATTCACTGTAAAATTTGGTGAATGTACTAATTTGTGTTATTTTCACATTAGGTTTGATGCCTAACATGAAATGGATACAAAAGAACTGAAGGTTGAAGTGTTTAGAGAAGGAATTTTAAGAATTTTTGGCAAAACGGGGTTTTTAAGCCCTGGCGATTGATTACTGGAGTCGTGGTCATTCCACGGCCCAAAGATTCACTTTTGCGGTTTAAAACCGCTCATAGGACGTCTCCACCCGACTTCCTACAGCTTAGAAGTGATTCGGGTCGCTTTACGCGACCCGAGATGCGTTACAGACTCGATCTTGCGATCGATCCTTATAGACTTCGCCTATCGGCGAATCTGTGATCCTAGAAGTGTTTCTAGACCCTTCTCGCACCCACCTAAGTCAAATGAAGCGACAGCGTACGTCGCAAGACCATAACCCAGGCCCAGTATACTCTCATTCATGCTCTGATACCAACTTGTAACACCCTGAAAATCGGGGGTCGTGTATAAACTCAACTCCCGAGTTCCAGACCGTCACTTATGCAACAAAAATGGTTATGATTCAATGTTGTCTGATTTAAAGCATTCACATGAGTAAAAGTATACCAAAACTGCAATTCATACTTCAGATCCAGTGATAAAAGCAAGCGGAAGACTAAACAAGATATATATCACTGTATGGAAAAACAAAGTAATCTCAACTGTCTCCAAAGTATGACTGCATCTCTGAGTCTCATATACATGTACATAACAAAAGAATAATGTTCAAAAAGAAAAGTCCCACTGATGTCCCCTCGATCCAGGTCACCTACGGGAAGCCGTCATGATACTGCATATACGAGAACTCATCCTGGTCCTCGTCATCATCTAGCTCCACCTCCTGGATCTCATCGTCACCTGCAACTACAACAGGGTCTGGTGGGTGTTGCAAACACCATCCCGTAACGTGGGAATGAGTGATCAACTCAGTGGAATCATAGAGCAAAGATTAGCATGTTCACAATTCAATCACGCGATAATAGTAAAGCAGTAAATCAGACAAGTCCTAATACTGTTGTTAATGCAAGATGATATGACGTGATGTATGCCCTCACCGACGATCACCCTCATACGGCAACATCTTACGACCGCGGCATGCCACACTCCCTAGAGTGCTCCACATCTTCCAGGCACATGCAATGCTATGGTGATATGATTACCAAGTTATTATTAGTCCATTCAGACAGCAGGATTGGGAAACTAAGGTACCTCCCTTGTATCAATCCCAACACGGATCCTGTCTAGGGTCGTCACTCCTAGTAATCTCATACGATGTACATTTCGTAGGTCACTGCAAGGGCTGCCAGGGCTGTTGCTCGCACTCGTTGCACCGCTCCCCCATCACCTTATCAATACAGGCCTACTGTACTCTACTGCACGGAAGGGTCGTCGCCTCCCGTGAACTCAGAATACGCTCGCGGTCACTACAAAGGGCTCGTCGCCTGATCAGTGTAGGCCGACAGCTAGAATATAGTGTCCCATACCACCATAATCTGCTCACGAGTCAAGGTGCTCATTGGTCACTACGGGGAGGTTTGTGGCCCCAGCGTAGGCCGACAGCTCGACCACGGTGTCCCATACCACCATGCCCGGCTCATGAGTCTTCGTGGATCAAGGTACCACGGTTAATAGGGTTTACAATGGTAAGTTCAGTACCCTAGGTTCAAGCAGTTATGATACATACATGGTGAACAAACATCGGCCAGTCGGGTTACTTGACGGGCTCGACTAGCGCGATCGCATATCGAATTGAACGACATGAAGTGCGTAAAACACTTCGCGTGGCCTAACCACTGCCGCCAACTCTCAACACGAATCACATTCATCTACGCGTCGTTCGTGGCTATGACCAGTCAGCCACGAAATCGCTCGGTTACCGACTGCCTGGACTAAGTCAAGTCCCACACATCTATGGAATTACTATACAAGGTATTGGAATTGAAATACATCATGTGAGCATGTTAACACATGTTATAACTTTCAACTTAAGCAAATCTTCAAGGCATACTTCCCATGCATATTCAACTTAAGCAAATCCTCAAGCACATACATTCCATGCATGTAATGAAATCATGCATTTTGTCAACATGTAGAAAATCATTTAGGTCGGCATAATAATTGAAAAATCAATCACAAAGTATCAAATAACATCATTTAATTCAATACATACTAATACAAGCATTTATACAAACACATGCACTACACACTTAGGTCTACATATAGCATGTCGACCCAAAGTGTGCAACTAGGCGAATCTCTTCGCCAAACTAATTATGCACGCATTCCTAACTTCCTAATGCGACAACAAACCATGTCAATCACATCAGCAAAATATGAATGCAAACAGTACTTCCTACAAATGACTAAAATGCCCTAAATCTCATATTCTTCGTTAGCTTACGAAACGGGAAACGGAGAGCATTTTGTACATGTCAAACGGCGATGCCGTCAAGAATCTACTATTAAACGACATTGAAAGCATTGGGAACCGTCAATCCAAGCGTCTAAAATCCTCACCTAGTGTCTTGTAGACTCGGGAATTGAAGCGGAGTGTATATGCTTCGTCTACGGCGAGTAAGGAGCCTAATACAAAAGATCCATAAGCTACATCGCCATGGAAACAAGAAAAACTCAAATCACCAACTATTTAGGATTTTTACTTACCTAGGATTGCGGTGGAATCGCCGGGAAAGCGGTAGAGGAGTGTCGCTTAAGCACGTGCAACACGTAGCACAAGTGGCGGGAAGAACTCTCCCACTCTCTCACAATCTCTCACTCTTTTTCTCTCTCCCAAGCTAGGGCTTCTCTCAAATTCGGATGGGAGAGAGAAGTGAGGGTTTCAACCCCTTTTATAGCCTAAAACATTCCCAAAATAGGCTTGGGAACAAAGTTTACTTGGTGCCTAACCAAATCGGGGCCGTTTCGGTCCAAAAGGGCATTTCTGGAGGTCCCCAGGCCAAATGCGGTCGGACTTAAGCTCATGCATACTGGATCTAGCACACATCCAGTTTTCAGACCGGTTGGGTTCCCAGATCGCACGTGGCGGCCCAGTTTCAGTTTAACGGTCACCGCACCAAGATCAGGCCTATAAGTCCCGTGATATATAATAGACATTTTTCCTGATCCAAGGGTGTAATTTGGCTGTATTCTGACGGTCAGAATGCTTAATACTGATGCGTCAAATTTGTGTGCCAGATTTGAATTTGAAATTCCAACTATGTTCCTATTCACACTCTCTTCGGTCCGGGCTCAATGAAATAGCCTGTGATCATCGGTTTGACTTGATTTTTGGAATGAGTGTCAAGCCCAGCTAGACGGTCCTAACGGTCTAAGATAGGAGGTATCGGACTTTCAACGTGCGGTCTAGATCCAATACAAAGATTCAAAGTAGTCCAGAGAACAAACCGGCTTAGAGTTTGATCCGAGGCTTTAGAGCATTATAGCACCCTTAGTTCCACTCGCTTCGGGCCTTGTAGAACGTATTTAAAGTGATCAGGGACCATTTCCCAGCTATTCTAACGTTGCACTAGCTAACCTAGTCAAATTTTCCAAAGGAATGAATTCTACGCAAATTCGGGTCGAGTTGGTACTCGAGCCCAAGGATGGATTTTTCACGGGCGTTACAGTATGCCTTCCGAACCCTATTCGAGTCACCCCCTGCACATGGCCCGCCGTAGATCATCCGAATCTCTGTAGTTTCTTCTGTGGCCCTGTTTGGCTAACTATCCTTCTGAGTGGGTTTTCCCTCCTTCAGATACTACCGCAATTGACCTTTACGAATGAGGGTCTCTATCTCCTCCTTCAGGTCGACATAATCACTGGTATTGTGGTCGTGATCGCGATAGAAGCGGTAGTACTTGCGCTTATCTCAATGCTCAGCGTCTGCCTTCATGTTGCTCAACCAATGCAGCAGTTTCTGATCTCGAATGTCGAGTAGGATCTGATATGGGGATGTGTTGAGTAGAGTATATGAGCTGAACTTGCTCTCAGGTTTCTTGCTCAGTCTTCGGTCTCGGGAAGGACCGTCATCCAACCTCCTTTTGCTAGTTTGTTGTGGCGCTTCTGCTTCATCTTTTCGCTTCTTCTCTTTGGATGAGTGCTCAGCAGTCTGACCGCTTTTGCGTGAACTAAAGAATGCCTCAACATTCGTGAATTTTTGAGCTCGGCTCATGAATTCGCTCATGGTGGTCGGTGGGCTCTTCCCTATGGAGAGGAGGAATTTCCTCTCTTTGAGTCCACTAATTATGGCGGACAAGGCCATCTTTTCGTCGTAATCATCTACTTGTAGAGCTTCCTCGTTGAAGCGAGAAATGAACTCCTTCAGTAACTCCTTGCTTCCCTTTTTGAGGAGAAGTAGATGAGCCGACAACTTACGACTATTCTTACCGGCGATGAATTGTATCATGAATGCTCTGCCTAGCTCGGCAAAGGTGTTGATTGACCTTGGCTTGAGTTGTCGATACCAATTTTGGACGGCCCCATAGAGGGTTATCGAGAAGGCTCTGAACATTATCGCCTCCGTAGCTGATTGAATATGCATCTAGGAGCGATAAGATTATACATGCTTCATTGGATCTCCAGACTCCAACTACTGGATGACAGGAGGCATCCTAAACCTCGGGGACATCACCTCGTTCATGATTTCCGATGTGAAGGAAGGCTTGGTCTCTTTCATCATCGTTTGTACTGCAGTCGGGATAGGGGCCGATTAGTTCTTGTTATGGACAGATGTCTTAAATCTGTCTGGTTGTCTGTCGATGCAATCGACAGGGTTTCAGATGGGATCGAGGTTGTTATCGAGAGTGGCTCGATGACATCGATAATTCACAGAATTTTCACCATTGGTCGCTGGACAGTTTTCTTGGTCCTGTCGATATGATCGAGAGACCTTCAGATCATATCGATGCTGTTATCGAGAGTCCTTCGATATCATCGAAGAGTTCCGCAGATGCGATTACGAAAACACAGATTTTGCGGATTTTCAGTCCTTTCGTAACTGGGATGCGGAAGGAAAGTTGTCTAAACTATAAATAGGTGTTTCTAGGGCTTTTTTAGGGATGAGAGATGGTATGCTAAGGCTTTCTAAAGGGGTTCCAAGGGTTTCTAAAGGGTGTAGCAAGGGTGAGATTCGAGGTTGTTCGAATCGGGTAAGTTTTTTCTCTTTGTAATTTCTATTTTCATAGTGGAGATCTGTCGCTTTGTGCAGTGATTTTTTCCTGAAAGGGTTTTCCACGTTAAATCTGGGTGTTCTCTTGTGTGCTTGGTGCCATTAGATTGCTTTCATAGATCTAGATTTGTGTGATTCCACAGGTCAAAATCCCCAACAAGTGGTATCAGAGCAGTTGGGGCACAGATCTGAATCTGAGGGATTAGTAATAATAGCGAGCGCCAAGTATGAGATTGAGAAGTACTCAGGAAAAAATAATTTTGAGTTATGAAAGGTTAAGATGATTAGCCTGTTAACCAAGAAAGGTGAAGATGGTGCTCTTGAGGAGCGAAAGTCTACTATAACTGATGCTGATTGGAATACTCTTGATAAGAAAGCTTTATCATCGATCCGTTTATGTCTCACGGATGAGGTTCTCTACAATGTCATGAGGGAGAAAACTGCGGCTGGTTTGTGGCCGAAGTTAGAGGATTCTATGCGAAGAAATCCTCGAAAAATTGCCTATAGTTGAAGCGACAGTGATATAACTTCAAGATGATAAAGGGTGGAGATCTAGAGGCTCACATCAGCAACTTTAATAAATTAGTTTGCAAATTGTTGGATATGGAGGAAGTGATGAAAGATGAAGAACAAGCATGTATGTTGCTGAATTCTCTCCCGGTGTCCTATGAGGCATTCAAGGACACTATGTGCAGCATGAATAAAACCCTGAGTGTCGACAAAGTTATCTCAGCCCTTCAAGGGAAGGCTATGAGACAACTGAATAGCGACATGGGGATATCTTCTGATGCACTGTTTACAGTGGGTAGAAATTCTGGACAAGGTACAGGTTCTTCTGGTTCTAGATCCAAATCCAGGGCAAGGGCAAAGGAAAGGTAAAGTGATAAAATTATGGGAAGGAATGACATGTGAAGAAGGATTGTGAAAATTCTAAATCGAAGAGGAAAGATTCTGAGGCTTCATGTAGGGAAGCCAATGTTGCCACGTCAGATAGATCAAGTGGATGTGATGGTGATGTTTTATCTGTGTCTTCATTCAGACGGTCATACGATGATCGTAAGGACGAGTGGATGCTAGACACAGGGGCATCTTTTCACATGACTCCTCATCACAGTTGGTTCACTAGCTACAGGGAGTGCGATGGTGGACAAGTATTTATGGGCAATGACATTGCCTGTAATGTTGTGGCTGTTGTTTCTGTGCGCATCAGGATGTTTAATGGGGTGGAGCGTACCTTGACAGATGTGAGACACGTTCTTGATTTGAAGCGAAATCTGATTTCTCTTGGTGTGCTTGAAGTAAAAGGATGCAAGTACACAGGTATTGATGGTGCTCTTAAAGTATCCAAGGGGGCACGGGTAATCATGAAAGCGCAATGACTCGGTAACTTGTACAAGTTGATCGGGAGCACTTCAAAAGGTGGAGCTATGGTGGATGTAGTGGATTCCACCTCTGCACGTGTGTGACTGTTGGGCATGACCACATGAGCGAGCAGGACAAGAAGGCTGAGACGCGCGGACAGGGATACAGAGCAGGTGGAGCAGCCACCTGTGAGAAGAATCATACGGGATGATCGCAGGATATCGGCGAGGTACATGGACGACTCCAATATTGCAGGAGGATTCATCTTCTATTCAAATGGCTCTAGGTGAGTCTGGTACTGAGAAATAAAAGGTGACTATAGGCGATGTGATGGATTCGTTGTACCAGACCAACATATGGGATCGGGTGGAGCTTCCAGTGGGTCGGAGAGCGGTTGGATGCATGTGGATCTTCAGGAGGATACAACATAGATACAGGGCGAGGTTGGTGGCGATAGGTTATGCTCAGGGAGAAGGGATCGACTTTTCAGAGATATTCGCGCCGACGGTATAACAGGTGTCTATTAGATAGTGATTGACGCTGGTTGGCCAATGTGATCTTGAACTGAAAAGATGGATGTGGAGTCTGTACTTCTGTAAGGAAAAGTGAAGAGCAGATATACATGAAGCAACCGGGGTGGTTTGAAGTGAAAGGGGCTGAGAAAAGACTTTACAGGAGGTCGTTGTTCGGCCTGTCGCCTAGGCAGTGGTTTGATTCCTTCATGATGGGTCAGGTATTATATGTTGATGACGTGTAGATCGCCAATTGTGACATGTCTGAAATTAATGTACTGAAGACTCGGTCAATTGAAACATTGAGAATGAAGGATCGGGGGTTGTAAAGATGGTTCTCGGCGTTGAGACTGAAAGATGAGTAGGCTTTGTTAATCACAGGAAGAATACCTTGTATGTAAGTATTGATCCAGAATGTGATGGGCCAGGTAAAGCTGGAGAGCGTTCCCTATGTTTCTCTCCTCAAGTTTTCTTCTGGATTTGTCCCAAAACAGATGAGGAAAAACAAGATATCTCATGAGCCTTATTCGAATGCGATTGGCAGTGTATGCCAGGGTCTGGATTAGACCAGTTATTTCACAGGCTATCAATGTTGTGAGCAAGTACCCCGGCAAGCAATATTGGATAGCGGTGAGATGGTAAAAAGACTATGTCTTTTCTTTTGAGAAGAAAGGAGCAAAGGTTGTTGGGCATGTGGATTTTGATTCGGCAAACATGCTCACCTAGATTGTTCCTACAGAGAAGTTCAAGTTCTGTGCAACTTCTCTGGACTTGACAATGACATAAAAGGAAGATGGAGTGTGCAAAAGAAGTTATGATGTGATATAGAAATAAGAGAAAAGGACAAGTAGCACGGATGAAGATTGAAGACATGGTGGAGATTGTTATAGACGAATGTCTTAAATCTGTCTGGTAGTCTGTCGATGCAATCGACAGGGTTTCAGATGGGATCGAGGTTGTTATCGAGAGTGGCTCGATGACATCGATAATTTACAGAATTTGACATCGATAATTTACAGAATTTTCACCATTGGTCGTTGGACAGTTTTCTTGATCCTGTCGATATGATCGAGAGACCTTCAGATCATATCGACGCTATTATCGAGAGTCCTTCGATATCATCGAAGAGTTCTGCAGATGCGATTGCGGAAACGCAGATTTTGCGAATTTTCAGTCCTTTCGCAACTGGGATGTGGAAGGAAAGTTGCCTAAACTATAAATAGGTGTTTCTAGGATTTTTTTATGGATGAGAGATGAAATGCTAAGGATTTCTAAAGGGGTTCCAAGGATTTCTAAAGGGTGTAGCAAGGGTGAGATTCGAGGTTGTTCGAATCAGGTAAGTCCTTTCTCTTTGTAATTTTTATTTTCATAGTGGAGATCTGTCGCTTTGTGCCGTGATTTTCTCCCGAAAGGATTTTTCACGTTAAATCTGGGTGTTCTCTGTGTTCTCTTGTGTGCTTGGTGCCATTAGATTGCTTTCCTAGATCTAGATCTGTGTGATTCCGCAGGTCAAAATCCTCAACAGTTCTGTTGTAGAATTCGGATCTGGTTGCGGAGTTCTGTAAGCCGGGCTTCCCAAGGATCTCGGTTTTTGGCCATTGTCTCTCATGGAGCCTCGACCTCTGGAGTTATGCCCCTTCTTCTCCTCTTCAGTTCATGGCGAAGATCTGTCGAGGCCAGAGCCCAGGTGACCGAAATGTTAGTCAGAGCCCGAGTTGTTGAATTCCGAGCAGGATCTGAGACCTTAGCGGACGGATTCTGAGACGCTCTCGGTCTCGTGCTCAGATGCGCGGATTCAGCCGCTGTTGCTAGCACGACCGCTTCTTGAATGAAATGCGATTGTCCTTGTCGTTGCTTCATCTGGTTAATCTCGTCTCACAAAACCTAAAGCTCATTCTGCATGGCTCGGTATTTGCCTTCTTAGTTTCGAGAACATTGAGATGGTCCTGTTGGAGTCGACTCAGTGTGAAGTACCTAGGAGGAGCGTGCCTGTTCATTTGGCTCGGGCTCCATGGCTATCGCTTTTTTCTTTCTTTTAACCATCTTTTGTGTAGAGCGACTAAGTCTTCTTGTTTGTTTTCCATAGACGGCGCCAAAAAATGTTGATGCAAAAATTTGGACCACCTTCCGCAGAGCTTTGAGTACTCGGAATGAACCCTGGTCTTGCACAGAAAAGTAAGCAAAAGAGACCTTGGCTCAAGTAGGAGATCATCCGATGCCAAAGTCAGGCCAGAGAATCTGGGTCTAAGTAGTGTAGAGTAGAGAGGGTGCTAGATATTACGCACCCTCGTTCCTGTAGAAATGTACTGTATTTATACCTAAGGGTCGCTTAAGACGTGTCCGATAATCTCAGTGTAGTTGTAGACACTACGCGAAGGCTACGCATGTGCAGTAGTTGGCAGTTATTCAGAGATCGTGCGAATTGTGCTGTGTGCACTACTTCCGCCAAGGCTCGGTCTCTATCCAAGCTGACCTCATGGTTCAATCCACGGGTGAGTAAGTTGTCAATATACAGAGTAAAGAGGCTCGGCTTAGAACAATGATCTTCGGCTCGGATGTATACTGGCTGAATAGATGGTCTTCTGGTTTCTGAATCATTTCAAACGGGTGGGTCATGAAGTCATAGATTCAAGATCCGACCCATTTTGTGGAATGCACTAGGACTCATTCTGAGTCTTTGGTTGCCATTGTTGCTCTGCAATAATCCTCGGGGTCGGACATTAGCCTCGGGTCAGATGCACATTGGCCCAAGGATGATAACCGATGTCCAGGCTAAACTGCATTCGGCTCGGTCTTGATTTCCCCGTAACACACTTAAATACGGGCTCTGCATTATTTTGAGCTCGACCTCTAAAATGAACTGGGCATACGGTGTGAATAAGACACATACACCGCGACCGGCCCACAGAGCTTAGGCCACGTCGTGACGCAGGGACCACAGGCAATCGACTTCCCAATACCATATACTGCTACCATGTACCGGCACGTGGACAGAAACCCACCAAGGCAATTCTATCCGCTTCCTTGTCCACACATTGTCCCACTGCAAATTTACGGCTACCTGTTTTGTTTTGTTTTTTTTTTTAATTTACTGTCGCTTTAAAGGCCATAGATAGGATGGACAGGATTGTCAAATGATTAGCCTTTTTTAGACAAACCATCCATGTAAGGCTTGCATATAGGTGGACCTGATCTTCCCATCAATCTGCCACGTATACTGTTGAGATATGGCTCAACTACCATATTACGATACTTCCCGCTCCAATGTATCATCACTTGGAGTTGAAGTACATTATTCACTTGCACAGCGTATGACCCTCGGTCACAAGCAAACGTCTAGGCGTCAGACGCGTGCAGAGATATGGTTCAGTCGTTGGTGGGCTGTCGTGGATGTTCTCGTACCTGAAAAATCAAGCCTGTTATAAATCCTGGTCAAAGGAAAACGCTTGCCTACCGAGCCTACGAACTTACCAGAGTCTTTTTCTAAAGTGTGGGAAAACGACTTAACCCTACGCGAAAACTAACCGTTACTTTTGATGTATACCTTATCATGAATGAATACTTTATTTCCATATTTAGATGGCTTGTTTAAATGATACAGATATGATAGACGGTCATATGCTGTCCATTCATTTTAACAGATGATTTTAGGACATGAACCTAAATGGAAAAAAAAACGATTAAAGTCTTGAGTGGACTACCCTCACAATAAGGGGTGACAATTATGCCTGCTGTTGAAATGTTAATTTCCATGGCCATATGATGTAAGGATGAATGTAATAAGGTTGATTATCGCCTTCCTCAAGGATTACTACTCTGAATTTATGTAGTTCTCTGGACACCTCCTAAAGACTTTTCGAATCCATGAGAAAAAAGGAAGAAAAATATAAAATAAATTTTTTAAATTCATAATTTGATTGATGAATGAAATAAATGAGTTCACGCTCTTTTAAAGAGGGATACTAAGCCATGTGAGAAGTTTCATAATCAAACTACAACTAAAACTCTTAGAAATTACGACTTACTATTTATAGATGTTTGTGGTGTCTTTTAGTGTGCATGATTTTCGGCCAAAAATAGTAAGTGTCCTAATTGACTTCACTATGATGTTGGGCGCAACTCCTAAAGCCCAACGGATGAAGAATTATAATCAAACTTAATATAAATAGTAAAAATGAAAATAAAATAGGAATTCGACCGTCGATTTGATGGTATTGCGCAAATTCGGTATGGGCGCTAAAGTAGCTCGTCCTACTCCAAAATCACATATAGTATGTTGAATAACTCATTTTGGATTGTGAGATATGTCTGATTTAAGGTCCCGATGGTCCGGATCACTTCTGCTTGTGATCGGGTCTTTTCTGGTCCATCTTGGCCATGAAACTGTCTGTGACCCTCTCTACATCACCATATTTCCATTGTTTCCTGTGGTATGGTCCACTTGAGCTTTAAAACTACCTCATTTTTTGAGCTCATGCCGTGAGATTATTTGTGTACTCAATCCTCCTTGGTTTGCCTTGGCCCCAAAAATAGGCTGATTTAACATTCAGGTGGGCCACCATGGTATTTTATACGTAAAACATCTAAATTCAAGTGGTATAACCCATTGGTTCATGGAATACTGTAATTTTCAGGCAAAATCTTCATAGTGATGAGGCACATCACATGAATGGATTGGAGGCATAAACACCTATACAGCTCATGCACGGTGACTGTGTCATCCAAACTGTTTTGTATTATAGAATGGCCCACCTGAGTGTTGGATCATAATTATTGCTGGGTCGGAATGGTGTGGATTTTATGAAAGTTCCATCCACCTTGGTCATGGTTGGCAAGAGGTTGAAAGATACCTAATGCTGAGGTATGATCCGGGGGGTTCTTGGTCCAAATCTCATGCCTTCCATTTCTTAACGTGTGGCCTACCTGACGAGTGCACCAGCCTGATACCTGGACCTATACCTGTGAGTGGGCTTATAGGGCTCTCAACGGATATGGTACTCTTGGGCCGGGTTTAGTTTTTGGACATAGGCTCCAGGCTAATGAGATTTTGGATACCGAGAGGCATCCATCAGATCATTAGACCTTGGTTTCAAATTAGGGTTGTGATGCAGAGCGGGTTGCGGACAGTTTCATTGCCAAGATGGATCAGAAAAGACTCAATTGGAAACAGAGGTGATCTGGACCGTCAGAACTTAAAACAGAAGTATCTCACAAACTGTAATGAGCTATCGGACGTATCATGTATGATTTTAGGGTAGGACGAGCTAGTTTAGCCACCCAACCCCACTATGCTGGGTTGCCCATGCCGAATTTGTGAAATACCATTAGATCGATGGTCAAATTACTGTTTTTATTTCAATTTTACTATTTATAGTAAGTTTTAGTTTTAGTATAAATCTTCTTCCGTTGTGCCTCGGGAGTTGCGCCCAAACATGGAAAGTGCTTAGAGTAGCTAGGGGAACATCATGGTTCGGCCAAATACAACACTTGGCCAAAAACTAGGAATCATGACAATCTATAAATAGTAAGCTTACTATTTATAGTAAGTCGCGATTTCTTGAAGTTTTAGTTGTAGTTTAATTCCGAAACTTCTTCCATGGCTTAGTATCTCTATGTAAAGGGGTGTAAACTCATTTATTCATTCATCAATCAATTTATGAATTTTTTAAAATATTATTTCTATTTTCTTGTTTTTTCCTCGTGGATTTGAGAAGGGTCTGTGAGGAGTTTGGAGAATCTTTGCGGATTCGAAATAGTTATCCTTGACGAAGACGGTGATCGACCTCATCATGTCCATCCCCGCATCAGTTTGGGAACCTTAAAAAGGGCCATTGATATGGTCAACTCACTTGAACTCAGGAGTCCTAATTCAGCTAAGCTCATTCTGCCAGCTAAGCTCATTCTGCAACAATCTTATTGGTCCTAGCCCTCCACATTTGGGTAGCTTGAGAGGCTTAATCCTTTCTACATTGACAAAAAAGATCAATTCTAGCTCGTTTTTCACGAAATAGAGAGATTAATTAATAAAATCTCTGTAGTTTGGACATCTCCTTTAGCCTTCTAATAGGTTCCATCCCTTCCAGTGTAGGGAATTTGACCAAGTGTTTTAATGGTCGAAAATCAAATAACTCGGTCAATCCCTTCAGAAATAAGGAAAGTTATCAGGTTCCTTCCAAATTTAGAGAACTTGGGTTGCTCTTTCCAAGCTTTCCATAGTTGAAAAAACGGACTTCTAGTCTGTCCCTCTAGAAATTAGAAAATTACAACTCTCTAACCAGACATAAGTTTGCAGAGAAGACATCTCAGTTTGATCACTCCTACTTCAGGTATCTTAATGGTTGTTTGGTCTAATGCCTCAAGAAATGTCAAATTTTTAGTATCTTCCAACTTGACCAATGACAACTTTTCAGGCTACTTGCTGCAACAAATATGCCAAGGTGGATAAAAAATATAACAACAACAATAATAAAGACAAATGCCAAGGTGGAGAGTTTTCAACCCTTAACTGCAAACAACAACCATTCAAAATCTTGTAGATGTTTGATGCATAGAAGGATGTGAGGCCAAGCACCGTCTTCCTCAAGGTGATAATTGTTGCGAATCTATGGAACTTCTCTTGACTCCTCACAGAGACTCCTCGAATCCACGAGGAAAAGAACAAGAAAATAGAAAATAAATTCTATAAAATTCAAAATTGATTGATGAATGAAATAAACGAGTTCACAACCCTTTAAATAGGGATGCTAAGCAATGGAAGAAATTTTAGAATCAAACTACAGCTAAAACTCCTAGAATTCGCAACTTACTATAAATAGTAAACTTACTATTTTATAGACGGTAGTGATTTC
Source organism: Magnolia kwangsiensis (assembly GCA_037074715.1). Lineage (NCBI taxonomy): Eukaryota > Viridiplantae > Streptophyta > Magnoliopsida > Magnoliales > Magnoliaceae > Magnolia > Magnolia kwangsiensis. The sequence goes on from CM073574.1 coordinate 31,469,280, forward strand.
CACCACACAAGGTTTTCAGCCAAAAATAGTGTCCTATTTGGCTTCACCATGCTGTTCTCCTAATTTTTTCTAACCACTTTTCATGGCACAACTACTAAAGCCCAACAGATGAAGAGTTATAATCAAACTAAAACTTATTATTCAAAGTAAAAACAAAATTAAAATAGAGAAACAACCGTCGATCTGATGGTATTTCGCAAATCCGACTTGCGCGACCCAACATAGCAGGGTTGGGTGGCTAAAGTAGCTCGTCTTACCCCAAAATCATATATTTCACATCCGATAACTCATTCTGGTTTGCGAGATATGTCCGTTTTAAGTTCTGACGTTCCGGATCATCTCCGTCTCCGATCGGGCCTTTTCTGTTCCATCTTGGCCATTAAATTATCCGTGACTCGCTCTACATCAATGTTGATCTCAGTTACAACATATTGTAATTAGGGAGAACCACCAGAATTCAACATTGGTCGAGTCTCTTGAGACAAGATTACTCATGGACTGGTTTAGGAAGTCAAGCCAGTACTAATTTTCGCCTTTTTTATTTTTTATTTTTTTTATTCAAATATTCTGGAGCTTACTCATAAACTCACATATTTGTGACCCATCCCCATATCTAGGAAAACTCTGGCCGGATTTGTCTCAACAATAGTTTGGGTTCTAATCTGTCTTTCTTGAGAAGGGATGTTCAATTTCTGTTTCACTGATTTTGCATGCGCTGATTTGGAGGGTCCTCTACTTGATATTGCAAAGCCTGTCTGCACTCTCTAGCAAGAAAAAGTCACAATCTTCATTAGCCTCCCTCTTTTGCATTTGCTGGCATTTTTTTAATTCCTATTTCACTAGAGAGGAGGAAATGTAAAATAACAGGTGAAAGAAATAACCAGGGAGATCTATTTGTAGTATCGATTTAGGACAGGAAGATTGGGTACAAAGACATCATTGGCAACAAATGATTCTGATGAAAGAATTGCACGAGGATGGGAGGATATGGGAAAAGTCACAAAGCAAATATCCCAACAGGTCAAGTTATGAACATAAAGAATTTAACTTACCAGAAAGCTTTCACGTATTTGATATATGAGAGGTTTCCAAAATGAGATACAAGCATTAATAAAAATTCATTGCGATGTCCTGATGCTGTTATGATCCCGATGGTTTAAAGAGCCCTAGCTTGCTGCATTCTATCAATCATGGGGCTTTTGGCATATTGGTTAGATTCTTAACAATTAGTATAAGAGCTAACTCCACGTCTTATGCTTGAGTCACATAAGGGGCGACCCTTAGAAAAGACAACTTGGACTAGAGTGAAAGCTGCCACAGTGTGGAAATGGCTACCTAAGCAACCATAGTGCAGCTTCCAAGTGGAAAAGGCTACCTGGATAAGTAGAGTACAACTACCATGCCCCAGGGCTATCTGGAATAGAGGCTAGAGGTAGTGCTGCCATAGAGTGGGCTGCCGTGGACATTGGCAACGGAGCATGGTGAAATCTTACAATCCCAATGGTTTGAATAGCCTAGCTTGATGCGTTCCATCATTGGTTAGGTTCTTAACAGATGCTTTCATGAGATCGTTTGGTGTCTTTTGGCAACATGGAGTTTTGATAATTCAATATCAGGAATTCGATTTCATGAGAATTTGATTCTGTCAATCATATTTGGCAACATGGAATTTGATTTTGGAAAATGGGCCTACAATCCAAAAACTATGTTTCCATGCTAGGAAATGAACCTAGCATTGGTAAGCATTTAAAAAATATGGCCATTGGACTAGAACTAGTAAAGCCTATAATACCTAAACCATCCTTTGCTCGAGCATTAAAAAATGGCCCTTTAGTTGGAACTCAATTCTAACATTTTTTTAAGCCCCCAAACACAGGAGTCTGCAAAATAATAATAATAAAAAAAATCCAATTCCATGGTGCCAAATGACCCCTCAACAGAAATTCACCATTGCACTGATATATATAGTCGGTCCAACATGCCCCTTATTGCATATTTTCGGGCCTTGGCTGATACCGATATTCAGAACCATGGTTATGCTCCATGTTTGATACGCATTTCTGGTCTACGAGTAGTTGAAAAGAGGAAGCATAGCTAAATTCAGTTGAAGGAGTTAAGAAGAAATTTGAGTGGATTAAGAGGTTGAAAGTTACTACAGTTGCTTTGCTAATTATATGTATCTTTTGTAAAGCGTCTTAAGAAAATATTTTTCAGACCTTTGACGGATTTCCAGCTTTTTTCACAAAATGAGGACGACTTAAAAATATGATGCAAGTAGCTTGGGGGTGGTCGCACAAGTGTTAGCAGGACAGCATGCAAGGTACCTTATCTCATATTTATCATCATCAAGTGGACCAAAAACACACGTGGCAAATATGTTAGATCATTAATGTCGGTGACTGTGGACGCTGGATCACGGTTAGATCATTAATGTCGGTCACTGTACAGAGCCTTTGCCGGCTTTCTTGTATATTTATGCAAGGGGTGACTTGGAGTCGTGACTAGCCAGTCACTTGATTTCCAACAGACCTCACACGCAACCTGCGTCCAACACTCACCCCATGCACACCAAAATTTTGTGGATCGGCAAATTCTCACGGTGCACGCTAAAACCGTGAACGGCGAAAATACCGCTGCAACTTGCATACCGAGAAAAGAGAAAATATTATACAGCCACCATCGTTTGATCAGATTTTTTTAATTGTACTGATCATCCACGATGAGACCCATAGTATCAACGGTTTGGATCACTGAACTATATATGTAGACTTTTTTTAAAAAATAAAAATAAAAAAATACACGCACCCCACACCTATCCCTGCACTCACGCTGTAGTGGGGTTTCACCATCTATGGGTACTCGAACCCCAGACCTTATGTTGAAACTCCGGTTAGTTTACCACCAAGGTTACGATTAGGACCCAGAAGGCAAGGATAAGGACTCACAACTATATGTAGGCTTGTACAACCTTCGTTCAAAGGATTGTACAGTGCCCCAAGGTTGCAGCAAGAAGACGCACTAACTTTCGTAATTTGCAAGAAACAAACACTATCCGCCAAAATAACTCCCTAGCTCCACTGGCATACTATTTCATTAGGAGAACAATTGTTGTTCGTACTTAGTTTTTTTTTTGTTGTTTATAATCACGTGTAGTGTGTGTGGGCATGCCAAATCAATTTAATAGATCTATTCAAACTGATCAATATTAACCTTAAGTATCGAAATAAGCAGATACATCCAATATGAACATATATGACTAGAATCTAAGAAGATTGCCTACCTACTCAACCTCTTATAGAGTTTTGTAATGATCAGACAATATTAGCATACCAATTTAATCAAAAAAAACTCACAACCAATCACTAGAGCAATTTTATAAATGTATTTCTTGAAAGAACTGTTTCATATTGGATAAGTCCAGTGTATGAGCTGGGACCTCGATTACAACTAAGAACTGTCATTAAGAATTACTACTGTTAGATTATTGTTACTCTAGGAATAAACTAAGATAAAAGATAGATTTATCTTGAATTGTTTTATATTGTTTTTGTTCCTGTTAATCCTTTGGCTATTTGTAGATCTTCGTTACTGCATAGATGCTTTCTTTAGTTCAAACGATTTAGTAGACGAATCATTGTCACGTTAAGTTTTCTACATCCTTCGATCCTTTTATATTCTTACAACTGTTTCCCTTCTCTAGACTGCCTTCTATCTCCTGGACTTCTCTTCCGTGCTCTATCCGCCCTATTGCTTTTCGCATCGTTAACTTCCAGGCAGTGTCTCCCCTTTTTTCCGCTAGACTATACCAACTCATGTACTTTCATAGGAAGCACTTAAGTATCTTTAAAAATCCTTAACATGCTATACCTTTATTTTCCTATGGCAAATTTACCTTCTAATTGAATTTTATGAGAGATGTCGAGATACGTTACAACAGCTGCATCGTAAGTTAAGGTAAAGCTTACTTTTTCTTTTCAATAGAAAATCCAAGCCGCGCAAAAGGTAGCTAAAACTGAGATGATTAACTCACATGAAAATTGGGCTGATCGAATAATTGACGGTGACACAACATTAAGTATCAATGGAGAACCTTTGGGATCACTCAATGTAATAGTATGGCCCACCAAATGAGTCGATTGTCTTGAATTTCATTTTAGGTGATCATCATGGAGTAGTCCATATTTTACACGGATTGGATATTCTCAAATTGTGAAAAATTGGCAGGAAAAGTTAACTGTATCAGAACTTCTGATACAACCTCTCTATCTGATTATTTCTCATTGCCGGCACCCCGGGCACATCGATATACTGTGCCGGGGGCTGTGGGGGGCCACAGAAATGTCCGTGGCAAAACCACTCCGTTCATCTGTTTTGAAAGACAACAAATAATAGTATAGGAATCTGTAAAACAGGTCGATTCAAAACTCATGTGAGCCACACCAATGAAACAATGGGAACAGAAACATCCCCCGTTGAAATGCAGCTGACCATGATGTCTTATGCCATCTAAGCCTTTGGTAGGATTACCACTCGTATAAACTGTAGGCACAAATATCATCCTATACAAAACTTCTGTCACCCGAGCATACAATACCGTAAGTCATATGAGTTTTTGATTCGCCCAATTTTTAGATTCCATCCAATAGCAGTCTTGCAAAACAAACCGCTAAATGGCTGGAATGCATTTGTCAGAGACGTTTTGACACAGGGAAGGGATGGGATGATGAGGTCGATCACCATCTTCATCAAGGAATAACTACTTCAAATCCATGGAGCTTCTTTGGACCATTTACATAGATGCCTCAGAATGAATACTTCAAATTCATGGAGCTTCTTAGGACTATTTACATAGATTCCTTGAATCCACGAGTGAAAATAAGAAAATAAAAATAAATTTTCAGTTATTTGAAATTTTATTGATTGATAATTGTCTAATGTGTCCCGTTGCATCGTTGATATAGGAAAAAATAAATAAATTTGTAATTATCTAAATTATCAAAATTCTAAATCTAATAAAAATTCTAATTTTAATAAAATTCTTTTAAAACCTAAAAAATAAAAATTTTAAATAAACTTTTACTAGAAGAGTCTTGACATGATTATAAGTTATTTCTAAAAAAGAAAAAAATCTAAAACTCTAAAAATAAAAATTTTAAAAAAATCAGAATTAATAAAAATAATAATAATTTTTTTTTGGCTGAAAGTGTGTGTTTTCTGATGAAACGGACAGACATGACCCATTTCGTTGGTCAGTTTACCTCGGATGGCTCGTTTCAGTACGTATTGATAGGTTATGCACGATAAGTTATGCGCACCGTAATGACACGTGGGTCAAAAGTTATGATCAATTCAGGGTCCAACTTAGTTTGATCCAACCATGCTAGGAATGTATTTGTACCAAGTACGCCATTACATTTCTATGGGCCCCACACAAGCAATCCGTTTGCTTGGTCTGATCTCATTTGCACTTGGTCTTTCCTATTATGCAATGGAGTCAAGTGGTCAACTTCGTGTTCGGACGAATGGACGCGGATTAGTTGATGTTGCCCTTAAAAGTAACATTGGATGCGGTTGAATGGCATACGGTAGACTTCCTTTCGAATGTACATGTTGAATGAGAACATACTTAATCAGGACCGTCCATGTATCAGGACCGTCCATGTATCAGAACCTACAATGTATATATGATCCTTGGAAAGCAGTAACGTTTTTGTATTTTCTAAATGACTAATGTGGGCCACTCTTGCTTCCTCCAATCTGTTTTAAGGAAATCAATCTGACGGATAGGATGAACTGATCTGTGTTTTATCCTTCCACTGTGAAAATTTCAGATTTATAACCTTCCTTTCCGTGCATAAGGTGGAGAGAGATCTACCATATTATGGTAGAGCCGTCTGTAATGAAATATAACTACCTCACATGCGGATTGCGTGCTTCCCCCGCCCATGATTAGCGGGGTGATGTAGGGTGGGTCACAGATGCTTCCATGTCCAAGATGGATTAGGGAAGGCTCAATTGAAGGTAGAAATTATCAAGATAGTTAGAACCTTAAAATATGCATATACAGCAAACTAAAATGAGTTATTTGACGTACTATATATGATTTTGGAGTACGACGTGGTACTTTCGCCAACCAACCCAGCATAGCCTACACCGAATTTATGAGTTTCTATCATATCGTCAGTCAAATTTCATTTTTACTATAAATAGTAAGTTTTAGTTTGATTATAACTCTTCATTTGTTGGGCCTGAGTTGTCGCACAACATAAAAAATGTTTAGAAAAATTAAAAGAATAACATGATTGAGCCATATAAGGCATTATAAATAGAAAATTTACTATTTATAATAAGTTATGAATTTTAGAAAGTTTTAGTTATAATTTAATTTCTAAACTTATTCTAAGTTTTGATTTCCTTGTTTAAAGGGTTGTAGGCTCCTTTTATTTCAGTTATCAATATTCAATAAATTTATTTCAACTTTTTAGAATTATTTCTAGTTTCTATTTTTCCTAGTGTATTCGAGAAGTCTATGTGAGGAGTCTAGAAAAGCTTAGCAGATTCGTAGTTATCCCCCCTAAGTAAGACGGTGATCAACCTCATCACATTCATCCCAGCGTCATGGGGAAGGCTTTATTTGTACAACTGCTATAAATGGTTCCTTGTGGTGTGGCCCACCTGATTTTTTGAACTTTCTGATTTTGGTCCCATGGCCTAAAATTGAAGGGTGCATCTAATGGATGGGGTGGATTGGATGCAAAGTTGATGCAGGCCCCACAGCACCATATAGCCCCTGTTTTGTTAGTATATGTAAACATGAACCTGCTCTCATTGTGGAAAATCTCAATACCATCAACAGCCAAAGATGCTCAAAGCGAAAACCTTCTCCATTCTTTTAGCAATTGGATTGCTTGTGCTGCTTTTCTCACATGCAACTACAAAAACAACAACTACATCAGAAGAATCAGAAGCAGAATCCTTCTCAAATGGAAATCCAGTCTCTCACAAACACCAGCCACTCAATTCATGGTCACTCACCAATTCCACCAGCTCCATCAAGTGCTTTTATATGTTTTAGGCATGTTTTCACAGATTTTAGATGGTATGGCCCACTTGAGTTCCAGCTGATTTTTGGGATATCCCATAATTTAAAGGGGACCCATCAAATGCATGGTGTTGACGTTCAACATACATCATGGTGGGGCCCACACAGCTCAATCTCATGGGGAGTTCCCATGAGCTCGACCGTATAAAACCTTTTCCCTATATATATACACACGAACACACACACACAACATTCCTCTCACTATCTCCTTAAATGACGATAAATATGCCATTTTAACTTAGCAGCACTTCCCAGTATGTTTTTAGAAAACTAGCGTTGGTGGAATTTTTACTCCAAAATTCCTTCTAGTACATGATATTACCTAGGGGTGTAACATTACCCAGGGGCTTGGCCACTAGCTAACCTCAGCTCGAACTCGAATCGGTTCGGTCCTCGAGCCTAACTGGCTAACTCAGGCCAGTTCGAGCCGAGTTCGCCATTGCAGCATTTTCACAAACGCCTTGACTGCACCTTCAAAATCTCATTGTATTTGAGACATCAGCAATGGTTTTGCAGGTATTTTATCAAACACCTTATAAGCAACATTATAAAAATAAAAATAAAAATGATGTTGGTTTCATATACATACATTCCTTGCCACTGGCGACACTTCCTTGAGTCATTTCATCAAATACTTGGTGAACAACATCAATATTAGAGTAACCGAGTCACTGAACTGGTTTGATTTGAGTTGGGTATGATCCGAGTTGAGTCGGGCCGGGGCCGCCAGGTCAAACTCATTTTTGAGCTCAATAAATCAGCTCGATTTGGCTCGAACTCAGCTTCAAACCAAGCCTAATCGAGTTTTTTCGAGTCGATCTGAGCCAGCTAACAGAGCTAGCTCGGTTCAGCGTACACATTATTACCAGAAAATCTTAGACATTATCTTTTGGCAGTGAAAAGGAGGCAGAAACTCCAGTTTATTCTTGTGACTTGATAACCTTTTGGCAGTGAAAAGGAGGTAGAAACTCCAGTTTATTCTTGTGACTTGATAACCTTTTGGCAGTGAAAAGGAGTTAGAAACTCCAGTTTATTCTTGTGACTTGTGAGAGAGAATCCATCAATAACCAAAAATCAAGGCGGGGTAGTGAATTGCATGCTGGCTTATGAAGCTATGTAGACCCGACCGTAGTGTGTTTCCAATATCCACACCAACCACCAGCTGCGTGACCCAATTTGAAGTATTGGGGTCAAAGACCATCCCTATCTTTGATCCAACTGGGCCAAATGATTGAAAAAGATATCTGGGGTGACTTTCACCCTCCAAACTGTTTCCCTCAGTGTGGCCTATCCGAATCACAGATTATATTGATTTTTGAAGCCCTGGAGTATTTTTTCTATGTACAATCTAATGGTTCAAATGGATTTTACATAATCATCACACTGGGCATACGAAAAATCAACTGTGGACGTCCAAACATTTTCCTTTAACGTGGCCCATCCGAATCACATATTATATTGATTTTGAGCCATGGACTATTTTTCTATACGTCATCTAACTGTTCGAATGGATTTTACATATATAATCATCACACCGGGCCTAAAAAAATCAACAGTGGACGTCCAAACGTTTTCCTTTGGTGTGTCCCATCTAAATCACATGTCAGCCGGACTTTTCGACTACATGCGTAACATAGGACTACATCTACTGGTCGAACTGGATTTCATAACATCAGCGTGACCCGCCAAAATTGTGTGGGGAAACGTTCTTGAACTCGCCTGGTTGCAGCTACAGCAGCACCAAAGGTAGCCTGTGGTGATGTAAAACCTATGTGGGCTCTACCTATGTTTTTATCCACGCTCCATCCAATATTTTTTAGATCATTTTAAAACATGAGCCCAAAAATAAAGTAGATACAAATTTTAGGTGGACCACACCACAGGAAAATGGCTATTACATGCCTACTACTTGAAAACTTCTTAGGCCCACTGTAATATTTATTTGCTACCGTATTATTGATTCGATCAGGCAGACCTTGATGAAGGGAAAACACAAATATCAACTTGATCCAAAAAATTTGTAACCACCGAGAAGTTTTGTAATTGTGGGCGTTCAATCACCACCACTATTTGCAGGTCGCATGGTATAGTTTGCTTAAGAGTTGGATCTACCTCATGATTATCAGGCTAATGCCTTAAAATGATCCAAAAAGTTAAATGGACAGCATGGATAAGCACATACATCATGGTAGCGTCCATGGAAATTTTACATCACCAGGCTGTACCATGGTGGTCCATGGTGGTTGTACATCACCATACGCTGCCTTTGGGCCTGCGTGCTACGATCGACTCCGTCGCTCTTCGGGTTGATTGAAAGGGGTTTAGCTTTATGTATTAAAATAAAAGAAAAAAAGGAAGAAAGAAGATATAATGCCTGCGGGAGCTCACATGATGTATATACGTTACACGTGTAATCCTACGTTAGGTCCTAAGCCAAACAATCAGGTGATTGTTGATTTTCATTGACCACATCAAACGAAACATTTGAGAGATGGACATTCCCGTCGATTTTTAATAAGGCCCGCCATGATAATTATTTGATATCTACTCAAATGATCAGACACCGCCCCAAAATTCTGTCTTGACTATGAAAATAAAGACAGTATGTGATTTAAGGGCTTGTTTGATTTTCTAATTTATTGGTAAATATAATGTAAACACATTATAATTATTTCTTTATATATATATACAGGACTCTTACTTGTATTTGATTTAATCGCTTACTTTTTTGATGAAAAATTGAAAAAATTATAAAATATTTATGGATCTCACTGTGATGCATGTTGCTTATCTATGCCATTCATCCATTATGGTAGAGGAATTTATGGCATGAGGCAAAAAATGAGGCATATTAATAGCTGAAGTAGATCACACCATATAAAAAAGCGAATTAAATGTTTATTATTAAAAACTTCCCAGGCTACTGTTTCTTTTGGTGTAGGCCACTTGAGTGTTTGATCTATCTCATTTTTTGGTTCATGTCTTAAAATGTTGTGGTGCAATTGATGGACGGAATAGATATATTCACCTGAGGTCCAAAATTTTAAACTAAGACTTTTAAACCAATTTTCAAGGCATAAATCTCCAAGGATTTTCAAACGGTGAAACGGTAATAATTACCCCATTTACTCGGTATTTATAGATGCATTCAAAAATAAAACATGCCCTAAGTATTTATTTTTGCATCTTTCAAATCCATTTATGATCCGTCCTGTATTTTTAATCTAAAGAAATTTAAAACGTTTATACACTTAATAAACGGTTTGGATTTATCTAATATTCGCCCATTCTACATGAGAGACGTGATTGCCAAAAATGTGTACTCGTTCGAGTGCGATTAGAATTCCTCTGAAAGGCACGTTTGAGTCCGTTGTATGGCATATGGTAGAGCTTCCTTTCCAATGTACGTATTGAATAAAAAAACACTTAATCAGTACCGTCCATTTATCAGAACCTACAATGTATGATCTACCATTTGAATTAAAAAAAAAAAAACCAATTGGATGATCGCAGGAATAACCATTTTGTATTTTTTTAAACGAATAATCTTGAGCATTTTTGCTTCTTCCAATCTGTTTGAAGGAAATCAATCTGACGGATAGGATGAACTGATCTATGTTTTATGCTTCCACTGAAAGTTCCAGATTTATACACTTCATTTCCACGCAAACAGTGGAGAGAGATCTACAATACTCTGGTATAGCCGTCTCTACCATAATGTGTTATTTAGCACGGTTGACGCAGTGTTTATATGTAATTTTTTGTTCAATAGTAACGTGTTTTTATTAAAAGTAAATTTTTAAGATGCGGAAATGACCCTCGATTTCATATAAGAGCAGGTGAAAAAGAAAGGGTAATTTCGTCCGAAAGTAAGTATCCGTACCATAGGTGGGTAAAGAAAGTTATGGGTCGGTTGAGAAAAGTTATGGGGTCGGTCGAGAAACGGGAGGAATATGACTACCTAGCCGACGAGTATGGCTTTCACCCCTTTAAAAGCACGCAGGATAAGACTTATGACGAATTATTACACAATATTATCACCTGCAATTTCTACAGAACATATGCGTTTTTAATTCTGATAACCGGGGCCGCTTTTGACAATCTATACCATTAATCAGTTGTCTCCTACCAAGGATCGATTATCACTCGAAAAGATACTTAACAGAACAATCTTAATCTTTCGATTTCTGGCATACAGTCAGTTCGTTAATAAGAAAAATAAAACAGCAGTCGACGTCCAACCACACACAAAAAAAAAAAAGGACATAGAGAAATAAAACAGCAGTCCACGTTCAACCACACAAAAATAATTTAAAAAAAATAAATCAGACCGTAAAATCTCCCAGTTAAGATTTTTTATTATTTTTGGGGGTGTATGCGCCATTTGAAGCCCACCTCTTTTTAAGCTTCCAAGAATACTCCCCTGTGTACGGCCGACTTTTCAAAGGACCAAAATACCCCCGTCATTCATTCCTTCCTTCCGGAAGCCGATTGGCTGGTGTGCGAAGACGAGCGCTGACGCTCCTCGACATGGCCCCCATAACGATGTATTTATTATATCCACACCGTTCATCCATATTTCGAGATCATTTCAGAGCATTTTCGTAAAAAAAGAATCATATCCAAAAATCAACTGGATCACACCACAAATAGCAGCAGGAAACTTGATTTTCCCCGTTAAAAATTTTATAGGGCCCAGAATAACATTTATTTTCCATCCAATCTATTCATAAGGTCATGAAGACCTGGATGAAGAGGAAAAACAAATTTCATAATTATCTAAAATTTCTGTAACCCCTAAAAGGGTTTCAATGGTTGCCGTTCAATTCCCCACTGCCTTTTATAGTGTGGTCCACTTGATAGTTATATCTGTCTTATTTTTAGTCTCAAGCGTTAATATGAGCTCGCCAAATAGATGGACGGTTTGGATATAACACAGACCTTATGATGGGACCCACAAAAGCAACTAAAATTCAACAGTAAAATAATTTTTAAAAAAACGGCAATGCCGCGGCAGCCTAGACTGTTTGTTTTTTTTTTTTATTTTTATTTACAAGGAAAAGTTTTCCCCTTACACTTTTCTCTAATACATAGTTATGTAAATATGTATATATAAGTATATAAAAATATTTTTCTATCTTTTAATTTATTTCTTTGCCTATTTATTTAACAAGCATATCTCGTAAACTAGAATGACTTACTTAATATACCACGTATGACTTTGGGGTAGGAGAAGCTAATTTAGCCAACGAACATAGTTATTTTTCGAGATTTCATCGGCTCGATGGTCAAAAATTCATTTCATTCACCTCGCGGTCAATTTCGTTTACATTTACAGTCATTTCGATGCACTTCACGGTCAATTCACTTCACTTCACGGCCATTTCCATGCATTTCACGATCAATTTTCTTTACTTCACGACTATTTCCATACATTTCATGGTGATATCCGGCAATTCCGTTCACGTTCACGGTCATTTCGATGCACTTCACAGTCAATTCACTTCACTTCACGGCCATTTCGAAGCATTTCTCGATCAATTCTCTTCACTTCATGCCCATTTCCATGCCTTTCATAGTGATATCCGCCAATTCCGTTCATGTTCACAGTCATTTCGATGCACTTCACGGTCAATTCACTTCACTTCACGGCCATTTCGAAGCATTTCACGATCAATTTTTTTCACTTCACGGCCATTTCCATGCATTTCACTGCGATATCCGGCAATTCCGTTCACGTTCACAGTCATTTCGATGCACTTCACGGTCAATTCAATTCACTTCACAGCCATTTCGAAGCATTTCTCGATCAATTCTCTTCACTTCACGCCCATTTTCATGCATTTCACGGCAATATCCGGCAATTTCGTTCACGTTTACGGTCATTACGATGCACTTCACGGTCAATTCACTCCACTTCACGACTATTTCGAAGCATTTCTCGATCAATTCTCTTCACTTCACGACCATTTCCATGCATTTCATGCGATAAATGGCAATTCTGTTCACATTCACAGTCATTACGATGCACTTCATGGTCAATTCGTTTTACTTCACGGCCATTTCCATGCATTTCACGATCAATTCTCTTCACTGCACGCCCATTTCCATGCATTTCACGGCGATATCCGACAATTCCGTTCATTTTCACAGTCATTTCGATGCACTTCACGGTCAATTCGCTTCACTTCACAGCCATTTCGAAGCATTTCACGATCAATTCTCTTCACTTCACGACCAATTCCATGCATTTCACGACGATATTCGGCAATTCCGTTCACGTTCACGGTCACTTCGATGCACTTCACGGTCAATTCAATTCACTTCACGGCCATTTCGAAGCATTTCACGATCAATTCTCTTCACTTCACGCCCATTTCCATGCATTTAACGGCGATATCTGGCAATTCCGTTCACGTTCACGGTCATTTCGATGCACGTCACGGTCAATTCACTTTACTTCACGCCCATTACGAAGCATTTCTCGATCAATTCTCTTCACTTCACGGCCATTTCCATGCATTTCACGACAATATCCGGCAATTCCGTTCACGTTCACGGTCATTTCGATGCACTTCACGATCAATTCACTTCACTTCACGGCCATTTCCATGCATTTCACGATCAATTCTCTTCACTTCATGCCCATTTCCATGCATTTTACGGCGATATCCTGTAATTTCGTTCACGTTCACGGTCATTTCGATGCACTTCACGACCATTTCGAAGCATTTCTCAATTAATTCTCTTCACTTCACGCCCATTTCCATGCATTTCACGGCGATATCCGGCAATTTCGTTTACGTTCACGGTCATTTCGATGCACTTCACGATTAATTCACTTTACTTCACGCCCATTACGAAGCATTTCTCGATCAATTCTCTTCACTTCACGACCATTTCTATGCATTTCACGGTAATATCCGGCAATTCCGTTCACGTTCACGGTCATTTCGATGCACTTCACGGTCAATTCACTTCACGGCCATTTCCATGCATTTCACGATCAATTCTCTTCACTTCATGCCCATTTCCATGCATTTTACGGCGATATCCGGTAATTCCGTTCACGTTCATGGTCATTTCGATGCACTTCACGGTCAATTCACTTCACGGCCATTTCGAAGCATTTCTCGATCAATTCTCTTCACGTCACGCCCATTTCCATGCATTTCACGGCGATATCCGGCAATTCCATTCACGATCACGTTCACGGTCATTTCGATGCACTTCACAGTCAATTCACTTTACTTCACGCCCATTGCGAAGCATTTCTCGATCAATTCTCTTCACTTCACGACCATTTCTATGCATTTTAAGGTGATATCCGGCAATTCCGTTCAAGTTCACGGTCATTTCGATGCACTTCACGGTCAATTCACTTCACGTTCACGGCCTGGATTCCATGTATTTACTAGGGGAAATTAAAAATCAAACAACCCCTTAACTTCACTGTCATTTCTATGCATTTCACGATCATTCCCCATGATTTTGTGTTCATTCACGGTCAATTTGACGCACTTCACGGTTAATTCACTTCACTTCACGGCCATTTCCATGCACTTCGCAGTCAATTCACTTATCTTCCCACCAATTCCCATGCATTTCACGGTCATTCCCGGCAATTCTGTGTTGATTCACGGTCAATTCGACGCACTTCACGGCCAATTCACTTCACTTCACGCCCATTTGCATGCAAGTGAACTGACCGTAAAGTGCGTCGAATTGACCGTGAATCAACATGGAATCGCCGGGAATGACTGTGAAATACATGATAATGACGGTGAAGTGAAGTGAAATGACCACGAAGTGCGTGGAAATGGCCATGAAGTGAAGTGAATTGACCGTGAAGTGCGTCGAATTGACCGTGAATCAACACAGAATCGCCAGGAATGACCATGAAATGCATGGAAATGACGGTGAAGTTAAGTGAATTGACCGCGAAGTGCGTGGAAATGGCCGTGAAGTGAAGTGAATTGACCGTGAAGTGCGTCGAATTGACCGTGAATCAACACAGAACCACCGGGAATGACCGTGAAATGCATGGAAATGACGGTGAAGTGAAGCGAAATGACCACGAAGTGCGTGGAAATGGCCGTGAAGTGAAGTGAATTGAGCGTGAAGTGTATCGAATTGACCGTGAATCAACACGAAATCACCCGGAATGACCGTGAAATGCATGGAAATGACGGTGAAGTTAAGTTAATTGACCGCGAAGTGCATGAAAATGCTGTGAAGTGAATTGAATTGACCGTGAAGTGTGTCGAATTAACCGTGAATCAACACGGAATCGCTGGGAATGACCGTAAAATGCATGGAAATGACGGTGAAGTGAAGTGAATTGATCGCGAAGTGCGTGGAAATGGCCATGATGTGAAGTGATTTGACCATGAAGTGCGTCGAATTGACCGTGAATCAACACGGAATCGCCAGGAATGACCGTGAAATGCATTGAAATGACGGTGAGGTGAAGTGAAATGACAGCGAAGTGCATGGAAATGGCCGTGAAGTGAAGTGAATTGACCATGAAGTGCGTCGAATTGACCGTGAATCAACACGGAATCACCGGGAATGACCATGAAATGCCCAGAAATGACGGTGAAGTGAAGTGATTGACCACGAAGTGCGTGGAAATGGCCGTGAAGTGAAGTGAATTGACCATGAAGTGCGTCGAATTGACCGTGAATCAACACGGAATCGCCAGGAATGACTGTGAAATGCATGGAAATGATGGCGAAGTGAAGTGAAATGATCGCGAGGTGCATGGAAATGACCGTGAAGTGAAGTGAATTGACCGTGAAGTGCGTTGATTGACCGTGAATCAACACGGAATCGCCGGGAATGACCGTGAAATGGCTGGAAATGACGGTGAAGTGAAGTGATTGACTGCGAAGTGCGTGGAAATGGCCGTGAAGTGAAGTGAATTGATCGTGAAGTGCGTCGAATTGACCGTGAATCAACACGGAATCGCCGGGAATGACCGTGAAATGCATGGAAATGACGGTGAAGTGAAGTGAAATGATCACGAAGTGGGTGGAAATGGCCGTAAAGTGAAGTGAATTGAGCGTGAAGTGTGTCAAATTGACCGTGAATCAACACGGAATCACCGGGAATGACCGTGAAATGCATGAAAATGACGGTGAAGTTAAGTGAATTGACTGCGAAGTGCGTGGAAATGGCCGTGAAGTGAAGTGAATTGACCGTGAAGTGCGTCGAATTGATCGTGAATCAACACGGAATCTCCAGGAATGACTGTGAAATGCATGGAAATGACGGCAAAGTAAAGTGAAATGATCGCGAAGTGCGTGAAAATGGTCGTGAAGTGAAGTGAATTGAGCATGAAGTGTGTGGAATTGACCGTGAATCAATACAGAATCGCCAGGAATGACCGTGAAATGCATGGAAATGACGGTGAAGTTAAGTTAATTGACCGCGAAGTGCATGGAAATGGCCGTGAAGTGAAGTGAATTGACCGTGAAGTGTATCGAATTGACCGTGAATCAACACGGAATCGCCAGGAATGACCTTGAAATGCATGGAAACGACGGTGAAGTTAAGTGAATTGATCGCGAAGTGCGTGAAAATGGCCGTGAAGTGAAGTGAATTGACCGTGAAGTGCATCGAATTGACCGTGAATCAACACGAAATCGCCAGGAATGATCGTGAAATACATGGAAATGACGGTGAAGTGAAGTGAAATGACCGTGAAGTGCGTGGAAATGGCCATGAAGTGAAGTGAATTGATCGTGAAGTGCGTCGAATTGACCATCAATCAACATGGAATCGCCGTGAATGACCGTGAAATGCATGGAAATGATGGTGATGTTAAGTGAATTGACCATGAAGTGCGTGTAAATGGCCGTGAAGTGCGTCGAATTGACCGTGAATCAACATGGAATCGCCGTGAATGACCGTGAAATGCATGGAAATGATGGTGACGTTAAGTGAATTGACCGTGAAGTGCATGGAAATGGCCGTGAAGTGAAGTGAATTGACCGTGAAGTGCGTCGAATTGACCGTGAATCAACATAGAATCACCAGGAATGACCGTGACATGCATATAAATGACAGTGAAGTGAAGTGAAATAATCGCGAAGTGCATGGAAATGGCCATGAAGTGAAGTGAATTGACCGTGAAGTGAATTTTTAACCATCGATCCGATTAAATCTTAAAAAATTACTATGTTGGTTGGCTAAATTAGCTCCTCCTACCCAAAATCATATATGGTACGTTAAGTAACTCATTCTAGTTTATGAGATATGCTTGTTAAATAAATAGACAAATAAATGAAGTAAGAGAGAAAATTATTTTTATATACTTATATATACATATTTACATAATTATGTATTTTTAAAAAATGTAAGGGAGAAAAAGTTCTTCCCATTAAAAAAAAATTAAAAATAAAAAATTACAAAGGTTGAACAGTGAGTCGGGTCGACGGGTGAGTGGTATAGCGAGTCGGGGGTCGACGACCCGGTCGATCGGGTCAGGCTTTTTTTTTTGTTTTCGTTGTAATTTTATCGTTGTTTATGGGTCCCATTATGATAACCGTGGCCCATGCAACGTTGATATCTTTTGAACCGTTCGTACAACTCAGAGTTCGAGGAGCGTAAGCGCTCGTCTTCGAGCACCAGGCGATCCGGCTCAGGAAGGAAAGCAAGGGCATTTTGGACCTGAGAAATGGGGCCGTACAGCTGGGGAGTATTCTTGGAAGGTAAAAAGCGAGTGGGCCGCAAAAGGTTTTGGGCCATATACTGGTCGTACGGTTGGAAATTTCTCAAACAAATGGTCTACGCTAACTAACTAGAGGCCTCAACTGTCAGAATTGAAACTGCATGGGCAGATATAGTCGAGGTGCGCTCCGGTATATATACACATGATCCATCTCCTATCGTTGAAAATCCCAATACCATAAGCAGCCAAACATGCTCAAAGTGAAATCTTTCTCCGTTCTCTTATCACTTGGATTGCTTGTGCTGCTTTTCTCATATGCAACTACAAAAACAACAGCTACATCAGAAGAATCAGAATCAGAATCCCTTCTCAAATGGAAATCCAGTCTCTCACAAACACCAGCCACTCTCAATTCATGGTCACTCACCAATTCCACCACCAAAACCCCATGCAATTGGACTGGAATTGCATGCGACGACACGGGAAGCGTGAATGAAATCATCCTGCCGAGTGCTGGTTTGCAAGGTAATCTCCATAACTTGAGCTTCTCATCATTTCCAAACCTCATCCGTCTCGATCTCAATAACAACACACTCTTCGGAACCGTACCGGCAGACATCGGTACTCTCTCTAAACTCACATTCCTTAATCTGTCCACGAACAAACTCTCCGGTCCCATCCCGTCGCAATTAGGAGACTTGATTAACTTAAATGAGCTAGCCATGTTTGATAACCTTCTTAACGGTTCTGTACCATTGGCATTAGGAAACTTGATCAAGCTTACTCTCTTGAACCTGTCGCGCAATGAGATTTCTGGTTCCATCCCTCCTGTTTTAGGAAATCTAACCGATCTTACCATCATGAACCTCTCGCGGAACAAGATTTCCGGCTCCATCCCTCCACAGATAGGAAATCTCAGGAATCTCATTGTGTTAAGGCTCTTCATCAACTCCATAACAGGTTCCATCCCTTCTGCATTAGGAAACCTGACCAAGCTCACCATCTTGGAGCTCTTCGACAATCAAATTTCTGGGTCAATCCCACATGAGCTGGGAAACCTACGGAATTTGGTTGACCTAGGCTTGCTGACGAACAAACTCACAGGTCCAATTCCTACATCTTTTGGCAATTTGAGTAACCTGAACAGATTAGGCTTATTTAGGAATCAGTTATCGGGTTCAATACAACTCTCAAATCTAATGAAATTGCATATGGTAACCTTGAGTGACAACAACTTCTCTGGCCATTTGCCACAATTATGCCGAGGCGGATCGCTCAAATGGTTCAGTGCATATAAGAACAATTTCACAGGTCCCATCTCCCAAAGCTTTAAAAACTGCACTAGCTTAACTAAACTCGATCTCCACGGAAACCAGCTCACAGGAAATATATCTGAAGATTTAGGCATATATCCGAATCTTGCATTCATTGATTTGAGTAATAACAACTTCTATGGTGAACTGCCACCAAATTGGGGAGAATTTCGAAATCTAACGTGGCTGCATTTATCGGGAAATATGATTTCGGGTAGGATACCGCCTGAATATGGGCAGTTGTCTCAACTCGGAGTACTTAGCCTTTCTTCAAACCAACTGGTAGGAGAGGTTCCGAAAGAATTCGGGAGCTTGTCTTCTCTCTTGAACATGAGCTTAGACGATAATAGACTTTCTGGGGAGATTCCGTTACAAATTGGAAATCTATCCAGTTTGGAGATTCTTGACCTGTCGGGAAACAACCTGAGTGGGACGATACCGGGACGACTAGGGGATTGCTCTAAACTGAGGGATTTGAAGCTGAGCAAAAACAATTTGAATGGGAGCATCCCATTTCAAATTGGGAATCTAGTGTTCTTACAAGAAATGCTAGATCTTAGTCGGAACTCGCTCACTGGAGAGATACCATCACAGCTCGGAAATCTGCGAATGCTAGAAAATTTGTATCTCTCCCACAACAGGCTCTCTGGTTCAATTCCATCTTCTTTCGAGGCAATGAACAGCTTGACATCTATTGATTTTTCGTATAATGAGCTGGAGGGTCCTATTCCTGAAAGTATAGTTTTCAAGGAGTCTCCGGTCGAGGATTTCTTAGAAAATAAAGGTTTATGTGGCGAAATTGAAGGCTTGCCATCTTGTAATTCATCTTCGACAGGCAACGGTGGTGGAAGAAAAGGCTACATGGTTGCAATCTTCGTCATTGTTCCTATTTTAGGAGCATTGCTTCTTATATTTGTCTTTATCAAGGTGGTGTCCATTTTCCATCGAATGGCTGGAAATACAGAGGAAGTGGAAATGCGCATGGTTAACAACGATCTGTTTTCAATATGGAATTATGATGGGAGGATTGTGTACAACGATATCATTGTAGCAACCGAGGATTTCGACGACAAGTACTGCATCGGAGTAGGAGGATCTGGGAATGTGTACAAAGCAGAATTACCGACAGGTCAGATAGTGGCAGTAAAGAAACTTTGCTCTTCGGAAGGTGGAGAATCTGTCAATGAAATTTGTTTTAGGAATGAAATACAAGCGTTACTGAAAATTCGGCACCGCAACATCGTGAAGCTTTATGGATACTGTTCACATGTCCAGCACAAGTTCTTGGTCTATGAATTCATGGAAAGGAGAAGCTTGTGGACTGTTCTGAGTAATGAGGAAAGAGCTGTGGAATTTGATTGGATTAGGAGGATGAAGGCTCTTAAAGGAATTGCTGATGCTTTATCTTACCTGCACCATGATTGCACTCCGCCGATAGTTCATCGGGACATATCGACAAGTAATGTTTTGTTGGACTTGGGATTTGAAGCTTGTGTTTCTGATTTTGGAACTGCGAGATATTTAAATCCCAATTCATCTCACTGGACTGCGTTTGCAGGCACCTACGGATACGCTGCGCCAGGTAAATTCATGATACATTCAACCCTTTTTTCTTTCTTTCTGATAAATCGATTAAATTGCCTTATTTGCAGATGCATGCTAAATCGGTTACATGATTTTATTTCTTCTATGCAGAACTTGCTTACACAATGCAGGTGACTGAGAAGTGCGACGTTTATAGCTTTGGAGTGGTGGCACTGGAAGTGATAATGGGAAGTCATCCTGGAGAACTCATCTCCTCCCTATCATCATCAAGTGGGCAGAACATACTAATAATCAATGTGTTAGATCAACGGCTCTCATCTCCCACAGTGGAAGTTGCAAATGAAGTCATTTTGGCAGTGGTGCTAGCACTCGCATGCTTACGTCCCAATCCGCAATCTCGACCGTCCATGGAGTACGTGTCTCAACGGCTATCTGCGAAGAGGCCATTTCTTCACCAGCCTCTCCATGGAATCACATTTCATCAGCTTTTGGGCCTTGAGTTGTAATCATGTACACGTGAAGTTTATTAAAATAATGTTGGGATGTGGAGCCACATCTGGGGGCCACTTGACTAGTTGAGTGTCCTGTTCGACCGGTTGAGTGGCCCACTCAACCAGTCGTGGATTGGCTCGATTCAAAATCCAGTGAGCATCAGGTTTTGAGTTCTGAGGTGCTTGACCGATCGTGAACCGTGCTCGACCAGTTAAGGTTATGCAGATTCGTTTTCAGATTTGATGAGGATCGCGGATTTTTGAGTCGGTTTTCGTAGATGTGTGAAAGGGAAGTTGCTTAAACTATAAATAAGTGTCATTAGGGCTTTTTTAGGATATTGGAAATAATTCTAAGGTCTGGGTAAAGGGTTTTCTCTTTACTTTCAAGGGAGAGGTTAGTATTTTGCCTTGTAATCTTCTTTTTTCTTCATAGTGGAAGTTTGCATCTATGATTTTTTATCTTTGTTGGGATTTTTCTATGTATATCTTATCTTGTGGTTTGTTTGGAATGCTTTGATTCTTTTTCTACTTTATATTTCTTTTTATTCATCGTTTGTGGGTGAGACCGGAGATTGGATCTCGGTTCACTGCGTTGTTAGCATACTACGCAACAACTGGTATCAAAGCTATTGGTTTAGTTCTATTGAAAGCGATAACAGAAGAAAGGAAGGCTAGAATTGAGAAGTTTAATAGTTCGAACTTTACTTTCTAAAAGATGGAGATGGATGATTATCTATATTAGAAAGACCTCTATATTCCTCTAGGAGGAAAAAAGAAGAAACTAGAAAAGATGACAGATGATGAATAGTTTTTATTGGATCAGGCTTTAAGAATGATCCGACTCTCTTTGCCTAAGAGTGTCGCCTTCAATATATCCAAGATGAAAACTGTAAAAGAATTAATGAAAGCCCTAACCACCATGTATGAAAAACCCTTAGCGTCCAACAAGATTTATCTTATGAAATAACTATTCAACATGAATATGTCAGATGGTGGCTAGAAACGGGGTAGGACACAATCCATGTCCATCCACAACACATGAATTTGTGACTCTGGTATCAAGTAGGTCCAGTATGAAGATCCATTTGCACATTGATAGGACTGTCAACTCATTAGGTGGGTAATCTTTAGCAGTGTCCATTTGGAGTAGCACCACATATAAGAAAGGGTGATCTTTGAGTGATCCAGACAGTTCATCTGTTGGGAATCTTGAGACCCATTTAATGGGTGGAACCGCAGAGAACACCGGCATTGAAGGAATATAACCATCCAAATCAAAGCCTGCAAGTTGTAGATAACATTGAAATACAGCCAATGATTTAATGAGAAAGGGTATGGGAATCAGATCATAATTGAGACTGTAAATTAAAATGGGTAACATGCAGACTTCAGCTACGTACACACAAACATATAGACTGCATGTGCCACGATCTAGACTTTCATTCTGGCATTATGTTCCATCCGCAGTTTGTAACAAGATTTCCACTATATATCCCACATTTATGACACATATATGATGTCTATGTTCAGTAACATGGATGTTTCAGCCGTCTATCAATAAAGACGAGTGGGGAATGCAAATGCTATCTTATGCTGGCCTAACTTCAATCTGGTTGATCTAACGGTGGCTGCCAAAATGACACATGGCTCAGATGTGAGTCCTGGCTGCGCTCAAGCTTGCATTGGTGCTCCTCTAATGAGAAAATTAATTCCTAGCAAGTTGACAAGGTAGAGCCAGTGAGATTGGGAATACAGTAGATTCATCTCTCCAGAGTACATGCTGTTAGATGAAGAATCAGTTATCAGAACCGTCTATCTAGTTTTCAGACTCATCAGATAAGCTTAGACATCTGATCTAAGGAATTGTTTGAAACAAAAATAGTTAACATTCTCTGCATCCAATCGAAGAAAAATGAAGCACAGGATTTTCCAAATCTATGGGATTTCTGAAACATAGGCCAGAAACCACACATTGTAATCAAGGTTTTAAGAGACATCGTTGGCTGACTTTCTTGATTCTGAGTTAAGTGGCAACTCAGCTAACTTGGGAGTGAATTGGATGGGCAAACCGAGTCACCTCTATTTTCTGTGCTGACAACCACTCATCTGGATCAGACCCGATTCAGTCCAGGTCGACCCAGTACTGCAACTGACACAGACAAGTCAATCCAGCTTGGGATCGAGTCATATCTGCCTAGCCCAGCCCGGTCTGACTTAATTAGCAAGCATTGCCCTGATCCATCATGCCAAGGTCGGGCATTGTGCCCAGTCTCAACCTGACCCATTACCACCCCAAATCACAGCACACGTGTGCAAGATCCAATCGTAAGGTGGGGCCAGCAGAAAGGGATAAGCCAATCCATTAATCAGGTAGGCAAATTTTCAATTCCATAAAGCATCTAAATGCACCGTTGAACTTACCATCCAAATCATTTTTCATGCCTGAACAGATCGCTAACTTTGGTGATATACCAACTTTTTGACTAGCATGACAATTGTGCAGGGTATCTGTGCCATGAAAAAAAAGTAGACCCCACCATGAAGACCACTCTTCTCGAAAATCAATTTGATTGACTCATTAGGTGGGCCACACCTAATATTGAGCCAAACCATCCATTGCCTGATGGTACTGATAATGGCTTATCTGATTAGCAGACCAATAATTTTCTCCACTTTACTTTTACTTCTTCTAAACATTTAGTAATTCTATTCCATCTAAGATGAGTTTAATTTTTGATGTTAACAATAGAAAATAATAAACCATCAAGTTGCTGTCTGACCACCCTAGTGGGCAGGGCATCCCGTCTCCACTGGACAATGCATAAGGTGTGACGTGTACATTAGGCAATTGTTACCATGGCCCTACGATTGTTGTGTGGGCCATATGAAAGCTTTTGATTGTTCTCATCTCTATCGCAGAAAAATCCTTTTCAACTTATTTGTCCAAATAATGACAAATGTGGCTGTGGTACATTTAGAAGGCAAAAGATATATAAGGACTGCATGAGCACGCTCATCCTAGCTTCTTTTTTTTAAAAAAATAAAATAAAATAAAATAAAATTTCCGTTAACTAAGCCATGTGGGTAGAACTTCATGAGATGAGAAAGAGTATAGTTTTGTAGAATGCTCAATAACCTTAATATGGGTGAGATTATGTATTATGTATTAATTAGCAAGTATTACCCTGATCCATCATGCCAAGGTGGGGCTTTGTGCCCAGTCTTAGTTGGGGCCAGCAGAAAAGGATAAGCCAATCCATTTATCAGGTGGGCAAATTTTCAATTCCATAAAGCATCTAAATGCACCATTGAACTTACCATCCAAATCATTTTTCATGCCTGAACAGTTCACTACAACTTTGGTGACATACCAACTTTTCAACTAGCATGACAATTGTGCAGGGTATCTATGCCATGAAAAAAAGTAGACCTCGCCATGAAGATCACCCTTCTTGAAAATCAATTTGATTGACTCATTAGGTGGGCCACACCTAATGTTAAGCCAAACCATTAATTGCCAGATGGTACTGATAATGGCTTACTTGATTAGCAGACCCATAATTTTCTCCACTATACTTTTACTTCTTCCATACATTTAGTAATTTTGTTCCATCCAAGATAAGTTTACTTTTTGATGTTAACAATAGAAAATAATAAACCATCAAGTTGCTGTCTGACCACCCTAGTGGGTAGGGCATCTCGTCTCCACTGGACATTGCATGTGATGGGACGTGTACATTAGGCAATTGTTACCGTGGCCCTACCATTGTTGTGTGGGCCATATGAAAGCTTTTGATTGTTCTCATCTCTATTGCAGGAAAATCCTTTTCAACTCATTAGTCCAAATGATGACAAATGTGGCTGTGGTACATTTAGAAGGCAAAAGATAAGAGCAGCATGAGCACGCTCATCCTAGCTTCTTCTTCTTCTTTTTTCTTTAGTCAACTAAGCCATGTGGGTATATACAGAACTTTATGAGATGAGATAAGAGTATAGTTTTGTAGAATGCTCAATAACTTTAATTAGGGTGAGATTATGTATTATTATATACTCGTACTCTTAGGCTGATATATACTTTGTTGTGTATATGTCATATGTATATATACAAATATTCTTGCAAACTAATGATTGCTATGGTGGCATTGGTTTATCTTTGAATAGAAGAAACTGAGAAACATCAGTAGAAAAGGTAGGATCCTATTAGTATGGCTTGATTCTATGTGTGAGGTGCTCAAATTAGCATTCCTATAAGTAAAACAGATGAGAGTGAAGTCCTGAACTGACAATAAAATAAGCTTTGATGGAAAGGCAAAGAAAGAACATTGTTTCTCCCTTGAGTTTTGGGTAAACTTCCAAAGCAGAGACTTGACTGAATCCCTCAATAATTAATTCAAGAATTCTGGGCCCACTTAGATAGCTTGTTATGTACCTAATTATAAATTTTAAAAATGATGCATTATGCTTAACCGTTTGGAACACACATTAGGATTATAATCGTAAGGTATTATGCATGCATCATGACTTCTTTTCTCGTCATTTTTAAAAACCTAAGTAGAATTCTGAGTTTTAAGTCATTTTCATACTCTCTTCCTCTCTCTCACATCTCTCTCATCCTCTCCCCGGTGGTACCCACACCATGTTTAGTCCAAACAAGTGATAGGATCTCCCCTGTTGTAATCAATATGCACTGCTCCTTTTTCCTATCAAGGATCGGATGGACAATCAACTCTAGCAACTTTTAAAGTCAAGTCTCGGTTTTTTTTTATTTTTTTGGGTTATGCAAATTTCCAAGGAATGGGGCCCGAGAATGGATGGATTAGGTCTAGATTTTAACTGATTTGTTTGGGCTTGCCTATTCTATTACAAGGTTTTATTTTGCACAACCCAAACTCTAGGGAACCATTAAATTAGAGCCGGCAGTGGTCTTATTGACTTGTGCTTCATTTTTAGCCTTAAACTGTAAGTAAACTAAGAGATGTGCTTGCAATAACACGGAGAGAAGGAAGAGAGAAATCAGGACTTCAATAGCCTGAATTGCATAGGCACATGGAGAGGATGGATTGCACTAGCTAAATAATTAATCACTGTGTGGACAAATATGCCTCAGATCCACCCGGTCCATCAATTGGGCCATCAAATTTTCACCATGTATTCTAGATATTCGGAGAAATTTAAGACTTACATTAGCTGCACTATAGGGAAGGGTGTAAAATCATTACTAAAAGCTTTAAATTCACGTGGTTTGGCCAACATGAAGATTAGAATGTCCTTATTTTTGGAGAATCAATTAATCCTGGTGTGGAATGTGAGATGAGTGGATTAGATGGTATACACACACCACGGTGGACCCCACATATAACTTGCAGCAGTTTAACGAGAAATGCAGGTTGTAGCTGCTCGCCTGAACTTTGAAACTGGCCCCGAATCTTGCATAGAAATAGGTCACCTAACTATGCAAAATCTGATCCACTTATCACAGGTCATCACTGTGTGAGTACCATGCATCTAAAATCATGCACATATGTTCATCATGGAGGGCAGATGATTTGAACCATTGGTCTTTTTCTAATAACCATTCATTTATTTTTGTTGATGTGAAAAACTGGATCTGCCTCTTCCCGTCCTCCCAACCTGTATCACAGTAAAAGAGAAAGAGAACCCTGGCTAGAGCCGGGGAACCTCTGATGCTTAAGTTAGTAGAGTTCCAGGAAGAGGAGTTTCTTGAGGTTTTTCTTGCGTACCTTGGTTCCTAGAGAGCTCTCTTTTTATAGGAGTGAGAGATCCCGACGTAAGGAGATTTTTTCTTGATTTTTCTAGGAGATTTGATTTAATCGCTATCTTGTTCATGGATACTTCTTGATCCCGAAATTTTCGGGGTCGGGAATCCTTTTACAAGATTCTCGGGATGGTGTTTAAGATTACACAGTCTCTCTTTTGCTTGGCTCGGCCTCAATAAATACTGCGGTCTCGACTGGCTTATAAAGATGGAGCTTTTTGCCTAATGTTAAACGAAACAGAGTCGATTTAGAACGGATGTCCTTTCTTAATCCGATAGCTGACATTACAACCAACCTTGTGCGGGTTGGTTTTATAGTTGGTCAGGTGGCTTTTAACTTTAGGGCCTTTAATCAGTCCCTTTAGACATTGATGTCTCTTTAACCGAGTCAACTTCGTGTGTAACACCCCATACTGTAAATACTCGGGTGTTACTATTTAAATCATAGAAAACATTTAGGCACGTGAGAAACACGGAATAAAACTATAAAACTATCATCAAGAGACCATCCTTATAACCCATGAATCCTTTTAAAAGATCATATTTGTCTACAACTCCCATTAAGTTAAATCTGAGGTCATTTTAAGAGTCCATTGAAAATGGAATCAACCACTCCACTCCTCAATATTATGAACTAACATAAGCCTAAAAACGAGATCCTAGCCATAAAGAAGATTATATCACCCTTTAAGCACGCTTTGGGACCACTAATATGCACATTGAAGTAGGGGACCAACCGTTCAATTGAAATAGACAATCCTTACCAAGGATAGGCATCCAAGCATGAACCTTATGAAAATAAGGTTGATCTTCAACCCAGAGCAATTAACAAACCTTGTAAGTAGAATATTCAGTTCAGATTACGCCTACGAACGTATGAGACCCAAATAATCTATGGTTACTGACGACAAATGTCTGAAATAACGAACACCTAATCCTTAGAACTTCAACCCTTAACCTGTAGCCATTGCTAGGTCTTCCAAGTCAAATGGATGGCCTAGATCGACTCAGACCATCGAACTATGATAGAGGAAAATCAAGCCCTTCGTTGTCAACCTCTGATCGTCAAATTCACTGTATATCAGGTCTGACACTCCCTTCACGGATCTAGTACCAAATCATGTGAATCCGCCTATTAAAGGGCAATATTTAAATGCACCTAGGATAGTCTAGGACTCTTTTAGACCGTTGATGATTGACAGCGAGTTGATCTGACAGTCGTATAGTCAGTAAACATCTTTTCATAATGCACAAAGAATGTTCTATAGTCACTCAACGGGCGTTGACCCGATAAAAACCAAGCTCCAGCAATTTTTTTTTTATAAAAATCCTCCCGCCCAACGATGTTTTCACAAGGACCGTCTGTTCGACAGTGAAGATGGACATTTCCCGAATTCCGAAGCCAAATCCACACCGACCATTTGATATATCGGCCCCAAACGACCCTAATTATAAAGATATTAACGATTGAAAGTGACTGGTATCACCTCTTTCAGCAACTGTTCCGGCAACGCACAAGGAGGACATTGACGAAGAAGATAAAGCCACGTTCACCTCCACTCTGGCAGATCCGACCGTTGGAAACGGTTGGATGGGATCCACGCACGCAACCAGCGCCCTGTCAGCCCTACCGTTTCTTAAAATAACCATCTACACGTCGGAAAGTGGAAAGAATCTTTCCACTTATAGTAACAACGCATCTCGTTCGTTCATTGGTGCCTAGAAGCTTCTTTCAGGTAATATTAGACGTCCGAAATAGGGTTAGCAGATATTTTTTCTTAGCGCCGAGAGAATGATGAGAAATTGTAACGGCACCACGGTTTTCGGCAACATCGAACTGTCTTAATCAACGACGCTCCTTGCACCATAAGGTGGACCCCATGTTACTGTTAGGACACATCAGGACCATCTAAAAGGCCCTGATCTGTGGATAAACTGCCCAGTCGAAAAATGCCATTATCATCTTCCTTCTCCCTCAAACCGACTGTGAAACCCCCATTCGACAAAAAATGGACCCATTTGCTGATCCAGGCCGTTCATCGTGCAGCTCACCCCAGCTAATATCCATCTAGACAGTCGCTTTAACACCCTGCACCAGACCCAATACATCGAAAGACTCTGATGGCTGGCCGTACTCGGCTTAACATGTGTTTCCTCCGCGTTAATCTCTATGATTAGTCCTGGACGTTTCCAGAAACAGAACAACTATAAAAAGCCTTGTATTAGGGCGAATCCCAAGGAAAATTAGAAAAAAAAATTGAAAGAGAAAGAGATGGAGTGTCTGCCGCCGTTGGAGTGAGTTGCGAGTCTGATTGCAGCTCGACTCAACTCGAGTCGGTCAGTTCCGAGAAGAGGCTGAGGGAGAGGAGAAAAAACTGACAGAGAAGAAGAAGATAGTGAGGGAGAATAGAGAGAATTGGGTGGGGAAACGGCTGCTGGAATCGGCTTGTAGCTGCCGTTTTAATTCATCCCGAGTCAACCGAGTTGGGACCTCAACCACCGTCCAGCTGCTTCATCTGCTGTGAAACCGGTCGTCTTAAAACCCCATTCCAACATCCAAACGTCTCAGATTAGATCGGTCACGTGTTGAGTGACTCAGCTGCATTTCTAGGTGGAAAAGAAAACTCAGATCTCGTCATGATGAGAAGAAGCAGAGATAGGGAGCTGAGAAAGAAGATAAAGAAGGGGGAAAGAAAGAGGAAATAGTGGGGTGGCGTGGCCATTCTTTCATTCCAGCCACCGTGTCGAACACTGAGTCGACTCGCCCTCTAATGGATGCTGTAATGACAGGCTTGTTCTGAGTTTTTGGGTGTTGATCTCCTCGAATTTGAAGAAGAATGAAGAAGGTCAGAGACAGGAAGAGAGAGAAGCTAGAGGGAAAGAATAAGAGAAGTGAGGGCATGGGCGAGTCTGATGGCGAGCCATTGGCGGGTTTGGGAGTTTGACTCGTTGTCGAGTCATAGGTCGAGTCTAGGCTTGGGTTTGGCCCTATTATTGCTGGATTTCTATGGGGCTAGAGAGAGTGAAAGAACAAGGAAGGAGTAGAGAGGAAAGATGGTAGGAAGAAGAGGAATGGGAGAAGGATGAGAAATGGGTGCTGCCGAGTTCAAGCGACTCAACTGAGTGGGACTGGTGTGGGTGATTCGTGGGTCCTATGTCCATTCCTGGACATAGATGATTGAGATGAGAAGGAAAGAGAAAGATAGGAGAAGAAGAAAGGAAGAAAAAGAAAAAGAGAAAGTGAGGGAGTATGGTGGCATGTTGAGTTGTGCCGAGTCAACTCGCTTCTTGTCCCACTGAGTCAGGGACTGTTTGCATCAGATATAGTTGAAGGACTTTTTTCTTCAATCAGTCTCATACTAGGTGTTCATAGATGCACCTCATCCAATCGAGGTGAGGGATATCCCACATGGCTTCATCATTTCATGGAATTCTAAATTAAGTGTAGAAAGATATTATAATTGTGCAAATAGAAGTTGTGTTTCTTTAACTTTGAATTGACATAAATAAACATGTGGGAATGCCTCAATTTATGCTTCCTTGACATATCTTATAAAAATTTCTTTAAGATCACCATGTCATATTTGGAATTGCTTATGTACTCATACATTCCTACTTGTTGCACATTTATTATGCCACATTTGTAATTACTTGAGTACATATATATATATATATATATATATATATATATATATATATATATATATATATATATATATATATATATATATATATATATACATTTTCTAATTACATTAATTGTAAGAATTCTTGCTTCCACTACAATGATAAGCTTGCTCCATTTCTCATTATATGTGTTAGAACTATTATAATTTGATACATATGAATATCTCTTTTCTTAAGATGTGTAGTAATCCTGTTACTATCCTAATGTGTTTGAAATGTCATATTTGGGCCTTCCTTTGGACCTTGGGAAAGTAAATGAATTTATATGGAGCTCATAGTTGAATGCTAGATATCGTATAAAAGGACTACAAGGCTTAATCATGCTTATGAGAGTAATTTTGTTAATCCTATGAAATGTGCATGAGCACCAAGGTACATAACATTCACACATGACATATGAGCTTTTCCGAGTGCTCGATGTAAGTCACACTCTGATTGAATTCCTGAAGGCTCTAACACTTCAGTTAAACTCACAGAGCATGTGCTTTTGTACCACTTTGGGTGCTCTTCCTTTACATGAGGCTTTTTCGGGATTAAACTCTCCTCGGGTGTACCCCGTGTATTTTTTCATGAGATATCCTTGGGCACACTCACCTTCATGACCTTTTCCAGGTAGTTAACCTATCGCGAGCGGTCTGCATGGTCTTTTCCGGGAAGCTAGTTCTCCTTGGGCGTACCTATGAGTATTTTTCCGAGTGACTAGTTCGCCTTGGGCGACCCCTTTATTTTGACAGCTGGATGTGCATCCCCAGACCTGTGACTTGAGCATACATTAATACATCTATACATGTACATCCGAGTTTATCTCATCCTCATTGTGATTGAATATGATTAGCTTAAACTGTTTTGGAATAACATGTATGCATGAATCCTTGCGGGAAGTTCCCACTGAGTTTTCACTCACCCATAGTGCAGTTGCACCAAATAGATGCAGGATTGAGGACAGGTGGAGACACCCATGACGGGATCCCAGGGACGGTTGCGGAGGATTGTGGCAGGGAAGAGTTTCATGTACATGTTGTTGAGCCGTTGCAGCTCAAATGATAGTTTAAGATTTACTTGTTTTTGTACTTCAGATTTTGTATGTTTGAATTGTAATAAAAAAAATTGCCCCTGTCGTGGGATTTCATTCTGCTCCCATTTATATGTATTAAACTTCTTTGTCGTTACTCTTGATATTCTAGTTTACATGATAGTTGTCTTGTTTTACATCGTGAAACTTCCTAGCGATTAGATGTAAAGCTGGTTACTTCGTAGCGTAACCCTCGGGTTCTCGTACTCGAGCGACTATACTTGGGTTTCAAGAACTAGGGTGTTACATCGTGTGTCTTACATATTTTTCCTGTGGCTCTTGACTCTTTCAGCTTGGGTCGGGATTCACATCCTACAGACCCGTGCTAAGTCTCTCCTTAGGCTGTCTCTCATCTCAGTTTTACCTGTTGCCTCGAGTTACGTCAACAGGGTTGGTTCATCCTATAACCGAGTCCCCGGACTTGTCATATTTTCCCCCAATAGTAAGCCCCCCACTCCTTGTGTTAGCAATGTTGGCACAAAGGAGTAACCAATTGCTGGGTTGGTTTATATTGGGAACCGGAGTTATGATGAAACATTTAATGCTTCTTGTATCATCCTTAACGTACGACGGTTCGTTACTTGAGGTCGCACGAGTGGACAGCCGTCAGGTCATTTCGTCCACTTATGAGCATCGGACATGTGGTGAAGACATTACTTGCGTTAGTCGGCTTGCGCCACCCGTCAGGCGGGGGAGTTAAAGCAGGCATTAATTTGACTCTTCCTTAAATGTGATCGCCATGTGGCTCGGCTATAAAAGGAGGAGCGGGGCTGTTTTTCGCATTTTTGTTTCGCCTACTCGATTTCCATTTTTCTTCTTCCTTCTCTTTCTTCTTTACTGTGCTCTCAATCCATCATTTTTTGCTGTCCTTACTTTCTTCTTTCCTCCTCAACTGTGCACTTTTCGCCTCTCCGGTGAGTTTTCTTTCCCTCCCTTTTCTTTTCGACCCCTAGCGATAATGTATCCTTCAAGTCCCCGGGAGGGGGTTTCTAGTGATGAGGGTGAAACAAGGCATCTCTAGAATGTCTTGGAATCACTCTCTTTACTGGTGGAGATGGCGATGAGAGCCAATGAAGCCTTCCAACTTACCGTTAGGTTGTCCAGTGGGGCTTCAACGGAATGCTCCTCTCCAGCGGGTTTCTCTATCTTGAGACATGCCCTTGGTAGGCCTACTCCTCATTTTCCTGAAGACGACTTGGAAGAAGAAGAAGGATTGGAAGAAGAAACATGTGAGCCGACTTTTCCTAGGAGGCCGGTGAGGACTGAGCTTGGGGGAACCATTGAGTTGGTTCCCCCACGGAGGTCGGTTCGGCTTGTTGAATCGGCAGCTGAAGAAGGTGAAACTGCCGAGAGTGAGGAGGTTGGAGATGAACAAAAGGGGCCGGTCCCCTCAGTCCTGACTGAGGTGGATTTGGATAGGATCTGAGTCGGGTATCATGTTCCTGACTTAGTAATTCCTCGACTTCCACTTCCGAATGAGTTGCCTAACCATTTCCCTCTTTGGATGGTCACAATTTTTCAAGTTGCTATGTAATGTGGCTTGCGTTTGCCCTTACAACTCGTTGCTCAGGATTTTCTCTCCTGACTCAGAATTGCTCCCAGGCAAATAGTTCTGAATGGATGGAGAAACTTATTCGGATGTGCAATGTTATGGGCTGAGGTAGAACAGTCCCCACTGACCATGGACGAATTCCTTTATCTATACTAAGTTCGGCCGAACACTTCGCAGCCTGGTTGGTATTTCTTGAGCGCTTGGCGGAACAAGGACGACTCTTTAATAACCGACCCTCCCACCTCTACCAAACACTGGAGAGACAGCTGGTTTTGGGTATACGGTCGCTGAGAGACTACCGAGCCTGGGCTGTTTGAACCTCGCGTTCCCTGGGCATTCTTTGAAGCAGGTGACTCGGCATACCCTTTTCCTTGTTTTTTCCTTATTATGATTCTTTTGAGTTTGACTGAACATAATCTACAAAAATTTTTAAGAAAAAACTGAAACTAGAAGCCAATGCTTTGGCTTGGATCAAAGATCTGTGGACGATAAGTCTGAAGGATCGATCTTGGAAGTCCCTTTTACAACCATAGCGTCTTCTTCTCTTGGGCTTGGATTCAACTGTGATAGGTATCTTTAGGTTACTTAGGCACATCCTTCTTGAATTTTTCTAGCTTTGCGTTTTGTACAATATAGAAATGGCTGAAGCTTGACCCCTTCTGAAGCCATCATCCAAGTTGAAGGCTCCTCCTAGGTTAGTGCTTCTGTCTGAGCCTTGGCCTCCAAAGAAGGCGAAGATTGCTCCTTCAGTCATGGAGCCGTCTGCCCCAGTCACCCCTGTTTCGACCGTCCCAATCGTTGTCATTCTCTCAGACCCCGAAGAAAGGGTAGAGGACATGAACACTCTTCCTACCGAGTCATGGGAAACTTCTGAGCCAGGACCCGTTGTAGAGCAGGTCTCGGGATGAAGAGAGGAGCAAAGGGGAGACTTCAAGGGGGGAGTTAGCTCTACAAGGGCAATCATCTTTTTGTCGAGCCATGACAGACATGGTCCTTTGGGCTATTTCTGCCGGGAGCGAGAAGGAGTTTGCTTCCATCTTTAAAGCCTCTAGTAGTCGGATACTCTCCCGTGCTGTAAAGATCCTGCTTCAGGTAGGATTCGAACTTATCTTCTAGCCCGTTGTTTCTTTCAGCTATGATCTAACTTTGTTTCTTCCCTATGCAGCTCGTTCCTTGCCTGCTGAGAGCCAGTGGAGATCTGTCTGAGGCTGAGAAGGCCCAGAAAGATGTCGCAGACATCAAAGCGGCCCGGAGACGAGCAGCAGAGGCAGAGCTCAACTTAAAATTACCTTGGCTCGGATCGACCGTTTAACTGGCGAGTTGAGCCTTGCTCGGAAGAAATCCCTTGACGAGGGTCGACAACTTCGCCTGGCTTGCGACGCTTCTGAGGAGAAACTGGCCCGGCTAAAGGCCGACACAAAAGCAGCACTCGAGGTAGCCAAGAAAGAGGCCAAGGAGAAGGCTATATAAGACTTTCTTGAATCTTCAGAGTTTGAGGATGAGAGGGATTGCTTGTATGAGGACGGGTATACAGCTTGCATCAAAGTGATGAAGCAGTTTTTTCCCGACCTTGATCTCTCGAGATTTGAGGAAGGCCCTCCCGAAGATCCAGCGGTTGAAGTGGCTGAGCCTGCTGATGTTGCGGTTGACACCAAGGTCGAGTCTGAAGCTGTTCTGACTCCAGAGGTTGCTCCGAGTGATCCTTGATAGTTTCGAAACTCATTTTTTGGTACCATCATCAGCTCCATTTTAGCACCATCATCAGCTCCATTTTGGTACCATCATCAGATCTGTTTTGGTACAATCATCAATTCTATTTTGGCACCATCATCAGTTCCATTTTAGTACCATCATCAGCTTTGAGGAAGCCCGTGGGTAGTTTTAGCCGAGGGAGAAGTTCATACGTTTTGGCCGATCTTTCATTTGCTTTTAACCTTTTTAATCTGACAATGTAATGCTAAAGCAAGATGTAACTCGATGTAACAAATATATTGATAAATGAATATACTTAGATCCTTTTAATTCATTTTGACATGTAAAAGGAACGTTTTCTGGAGGACCATGTCTTCGACTCAAAAGCATCTGACCTTCACTCAGGCATTATAGAACCGAGCTACCTGTTGCTTTCGAGCCATCGTACGTAACTGAGCTTTTTTCCTTTGTTCATCCATAAGTTCGAGTCCGAGAGCTAAGAGTTCTTCATTTTTTTTCTCATTAAAGGAGCTGACTTGGGCTGAAAGCAACCTGATTTCAACTGGTGTGATGACTTTTGAGCCATAAGCAAGGAAAAAAGGAGTTTTCCCTGTAACTATTCAGGTTGTGGTTCGGTATGCCCATAGTATCTTCGGGAGTTCCTCGGCCCATACCACTTTGGCTCGGTCGAGCTTGGTTCGAAGATGCTACTTGATGATCTTGTCGATTGCTTCAACTTGCCCATTCATCTTAGGATGGTGAGGCAATGAATATACATTCCTGATTCTGAGATTATTACACATCTCACGATAGCTTTTGTTATTGAACTGCTTTCCATTGTCAGTTATTATAGTCTGAGGTATGCTGAATCGACAGACGATGTTCTTTCATACAAAGTTTGTGATCTTCTGTTTGGTTATCTTTGCCAACGGTTCTGCCTCGGCCCACTTTGTGAAGTAATCTACCGCCACGACTGCGAACTTGGTTTGTCCTTTCCTCATAGGAAAAAGTCCAATAATGTCAATTCTCCACTGTGCAAAGGGCCAAGGACTGGTATGTGAGTTAGTTCTTCAGGAGGCTGTCTCGGGATAGCCACGAATCGCTGACACTTATTGCATCTCTGGACAAGCTTACGAGCATCGTGCTGGATAGTTGGCCAATAGTATCCTTGGTGTAAGACTTTATGTGCGAGGGATCGCCCTCCTGAGTGATTTCCACAGATCCTTTCATGGATTTCCCGCAACACATAGTTGACTTCGTCGGAGTTTAGGCACCATAGCAATGGAGTGTTATAACCCTTCTTGTACAATGCTCCATTAAGTATGGTGTAGCGAGAGACTCAAAGTTTCAATCGTCGAGCCTCGGCACAATCTTCAGGAAATTCTCCACTATCGAGATATCGGACGATCGGGTTGAGCCAAGTAGGTCCTAAGTCGATAACAAGTACGTTCAAACTAACTGGTTCGATAATACTCGGTTTAGTGACGTACTTGATCAGAACAGACCTGGGTATGTTGTCTTCATCAGCAGAGGCAAGTTTTGCTAGAAGGTCGGCTTTAATATTTTTCGTTCGAGGGCTCCGAGTGACGATACAACGTTGAAAGCCGCTGATCAGCTCTTTAGCTTTTTTTCAAATAAGCTTTTAGCTACTCCTTCCGTGTTTGATACACACTCGTGACTTGATTAACGACCAACTGAGAATCGCTAAAAACATTGAGATACGTAACACCTAAGCTGGCTGCAAGTTGGAGACTGAGTAATAATGCTTCATATTTTTTGTATTATTTGAGGCTTGAAATCCAAGTTTTAAGGCATACTGCATATAGGTTTGATCGGGAGTTTCTAATACTACTCCTGCCCCGCTTACCTTAGAGTTGGAGGAGCCATCGACATACAGTTTCCAAGGGAGGAGTTCGGGAGATAACTCGGGAGGAGCATTAGTCGGTTTGATCAGCAATGAAGTCGGCCACAACTTATCCCTTGATTGCTACTCTCGCCTTGTACTGAATATCGAATTTACTGAGTTCAATTGTCCATTTCGTAAGACGACCGGATGCTTTCGGTTTTTGCAGAATCTGACGCAGTGGGAGGTCGGTCATAACGATAATGGTATGAGCTTGGAAATATGGCCGAGTCGATGCAAGGAGACGACTAAAACTAAGACCACTTTTTTCAAGAGTGGGTATCTCGTCTCGGTCGGTAAGAGTGCTTTATTGACGTAGTAAACCGGTCATTGCTTTCCTTCATGTTCTCGTATTAGGACCGAGCTAACTGCTGCTTTAGATACCTCAAGATACAGCAGCAGGGCTTCTCCAGGCTCGGGCTTTTATAAGAGAGGTGGAGAGCTGAGATAAGATTTTAATTGCTGGAATGCAGCTTCACACTCTTCTTTCCAGTCCGCTGCTTATCGTCTCTTCAATTGTTTAAAGAAAGAGAGACATTTGTTGTGGCTCGGGAGAGGATATGGTTGAGTGTCGCTACTCGTCCAGTCAATCTTTTATGTCTTTGATTGTCTTCGGAGACTCCATGTCAAGCAATACTTTTATTTTCTTCAGGTTTACCTCGATCCCTCGCTGACTTACCAGGAATCCGAGGAACTTTTTTGAGCTTATGCCAAAGGCACACTTGCTTGGATTTAACTTCATTTGGTACTTGCGCAAGATCAGGAACATCTCTTCTAGGTCGGCCGTGTGTACACTTTTAACGAGCATGTCGTCGATATACACTTGGTTCGACCGATTAGCCAAACGAAGATTTTGTTCACTAATCTTTGATAAGTTACTCCAGCATTTTTCAAACTAAATGGCATCACACGGTAACAATAAAGGCCTTTGTAAGTGACAAAGGTAGTTTTAAATTTATTAGGTTAATGCATTATAATTTGATTATACCCTGAATATGCATCTATAAAATTAAGTAGTTTATGCCCCGTTATACTATCTACCAACTGATCTATCCTCGGAAGAGGAAAGCTATCATTTGGGCAGGCTTTGTTCAAGTTGGTATAATCAATATAGACTCGCCACTTCCCATTGACTTTTTTCATAAGTACAACATTAGCTACACATTTCGGGTAGTATATCTCTTCTATTAATTTTTCCTTGAGGAGCTTGCTGACCTCTTCTTCAATGGCAGTGTACCTTTCTGAGCCGAGGGCTTGTCGCTTCTGTCGGATCAGTCGGTAGGTCGGATGAGTCGGTGAGAGATTACAAACGGGTCAATTCGCGGCATGTCTTCATGGCTTCACGCGAATATGTCAGTGTATCATCAGAGCAAAGCTATCAGATTGTTTGTAACACCCTGAAAATCGGGGGTCGTGTATAAACTCAACTCCCGAGTTCCAGACCGTCACCTATACAACAAAAATGATTATGATTCAATGTTGTCTGATTTAAAGCATTCACATGAGTAAAAGTATACCAAAACTGCAATTCATACTTCAGATCCAGTGATAAAAACAAGCAGAAGACTAAACAATATATATATCACTGTATGGAAAAACAAAGTAAATCTCATCTGTCTCCAAAGTATGACTACATTTCTGAGTCTCATATAATACACATGAACAAAATAAATATCTAAAATGGTCCCACTGAAATCCCATCGATCCAGGTTGCCTACGCGAAGCCATCGTGATACTGCATGTACGAGAACTCGTCCTGGTCCTCGTCGATGTCTGGCTCCACCTCCTGGATCTCAGCCTCACCTGCATCTACAACAGGGTCTGGTGGGTGTTGCAAACACCATCCCGTAACGTGGGAGTGAGTGATCAACTCAGTGGAATCATAGAGCAAAGATTAGCATGTTCACAATTCAATCATGCGATAATAGTAAAGCAGTAAATCAGACATTCCTAATACTGTTGTTAATGCAAGATGACATGACGTGATGTATGCCCTCACCGACGATCTCCCTCATATGGCAACATCTTACGACCGCGGCATGCCACACTCCCTAGAGTGCTCCACATCTTCCAGGCACATGAAATGCTATGGTGATATGATTTTCAAGTTGTTATTAGTCCATTCAAACAGCAGGATTGGGAAACTAAGGTACTTCCCTTGTATCAATCCCAACACAGATCCTGTTTAGGGTCGTCACTCCTAGTAATCTCATACGATGTATATTTCATAGGTCACTACAAGGGCTGCCAGGGCTGTTGCTCGCACTCGTTGCACCGCTCTCCCATCACCTTATCAATACAGGCCTACTGTACTCTACTGCAACGGAAGGGTCGTCGCCTCCCGTGGACTCAGAATACGCTCGCGGTCACTACAAAGGACTCGTCGCCTGATCAGTGTAGGCCGACAGCTAGAATACAGTGTCCCATACCACCATGCCCGGCTCATAAGTCTAGGTGCTCAATGGTCACTACGGGGAGGTTTGTGGCCCCAGCGTAGGCCGACAGCTCGACCACGGTGTCCCATACCACCATGCCCGGCTCATAAGTCTTCGTGGATCAAGGTACCATGGTTAACAGGGTTTACAATGGTAAGTTCAGTACCCTAGGTTCAAGCAGTTATGACTCATACAAGATGAACATACATCGGCCAGTCGGGTTGCTTGACGGGCTCGACTAGCGCGATCGCATCTCAAGTCGAACGACATGAAGTGCGTAAAACACTTCGCATGGCCTAACCACTGCCGCCAACTCTAAACACGAATCACGTTCATCGACGCGTCGTTCGTGGCTATGACCAGTCAGCCACGAATTCGCTCGGTTACCGACTGCCTGGACTAAGTCTAGTCCCAAGCACTTATGGAATCACATCAACAATATATGTAAAAGTATTGGAATTGAAATACAATCATGTGAGCATGTTAACACATGTTATAACATTCAACTCAAGCAAACCTTCAAGCACATATATTCCATGCATGTAATGAAATCATGCATTTAGTCAACATGTAGAAAATCATTTAGGTCAGCATATTAATTGATAAATCAATCACAAACTATCACATAACATCATTTAATTCAATACATACTAATACAAGCATTTATACAAACACCTACACTACACACTTAAGTCTACATATAGTATGTCGACCCAAAGTGCGCAACTAGGCGAATCTCTTCGCCAAAATAATTATGCACGCATTCCTAACTTCCTAATGCGACAACAAACCATGTCAACCACATCAGCAAAATATGAATATAAACAGTACTTCCTACAAATGACTAAAATGCCCTAAATCTCATATTCTTCGTTAGTTTACGAAACGGGAAATGGAGAGCATTTTGTACATGTCAAATGGCGATGCCGTCAAGAATCTACTATTAAACGACATTGAAAGCGTTGGGAACCGTCAATCAAAGCGTCTAAAATCCTCACCTTATGTCTTGTAGACTCGGGAATTGAAACGGAGCGTATACGCTTCGTCTACGGCGAATAAGGAACCTAATACACAAGATCCATAAGCTACATCGCTATGGAAACAAGGGAAACTCAAATCAATAACTATTTAGGGTATTTACTTACCTAGGATCGCGGTGGAATCGCTGGGAAAGCGGTAGAGGTGTGTTGCTTAAGCACGTGCAACGCGTAGTACAAGTGGCAGGAAGAACTCTCCCACTCTCTCACAATCTCTCACCTTTTTCTCTCTCCCAAGCTAGGGTTTCTCTCAAATTCGGATGGGAGAGAGGAGTGAGGGTTTCAACCCCTTTTATAGCTTAAAACATGCCCAAAATAGGCTTGGGAACAATGTTTACTTGGTGCCTAACCAAATCGGGGCCGTTTCGGTCCAAAAGGGCATTTCTGAAGGTCCCCTGGCCAAATGCGGTCGGACTTAAGTTCGTGTATACTGGATCTCACACACATCCAGTTTTCAGACCGGTAGGGTTCCCAGATCGCACGTGGCGGCCCAGTTTCAGTTTAACGGTCACCGCACCAAGATCAGGCCTATAAGTCTCGTGATATGTAATAGAAATTTTTCCTGATCCAAGGGTGTAATTTGGCTGTATTCTGACGGTCAGAACGCTCAATACTGATGCGTCAATTTCGTGTGCCAGATTTGAATTTCAAATTCCAATTTTAACCCTATTCTCACTCTCTTCACTCCAGGCTCAATGAAATAGCCTCTGAACGTCAGTTGGACTTGATATTCGAAACGATTGCCAAGCCCAGCTAAGTGGTCATAACGGTCTAAGATGGTAGGCATCTGACTTACGACGCGCGGTCTAGATCCAATACAAAGTTTCAAGGAGGTCCCGAGAACAAACCGGTTTAGAGTTTGATCCGAGGCTTTAGAGCATTATAGCACCCTTGGTTCCACTCGCTTTGGGCCTTATAGAACGTCTTTAAAGTGATCAGGGACCATTTCCCAGCTATTCTAACGTTGCACTAGCTAACCTAGTCATATTTCTTAAAGGAATGAATTTTATGCAATTTCGGGTCGAGTTGGTACTCGAGCCCAAGTATGGATTTTTCACGGGCGTTACATTGTCTTTCACGGGCAATCACAGAGATGAGCTAACTTGCACCATTTTAGAACCATTTGTCTCGACTAAAGGTACCGAGATAAGGTCTTCAACTGGTTGTCCTCGCTCGTGAGTCTCGACCCAGGGGTCCAGTGATTCGATCATTAATACCTCGGCTGGAGCTTTCTCAGCGGGGATCTTAATAGTTGTCACATAGCAGCACCTCACGTCTTGCTGATCTCTTTTGATGACTCCTACTCCTAACTCGGTCAAAAATTTCATGGAGAGGTGGTATGTAGATATCACTACTTGGAGGAGACTCAGAGAGAGTCGGCCGGGAATAGCGTTGTAGACAGATAACTGATCAACTATCAGAAAGTCGACCATGACATTCGC
This sequence comes from Magnolia kwangsiensis, assembly GCA_037074715.1. Taxonomy (NCBI): domain Eukaryota; kingdom Viridiplantae; phylum Streptophyta; class Magnoliopsida; order Magnoliales; family Magnoliaceae; genus Magnolia; species Magnolia kwangsiensis. Next base: position 31,511,002 of record CM073574.1, read on the forward strand.
CTGATGTGGAGAATTTTCGGCCGTGAGTGGCAATGAGATGATTCCTTTTGGGAGTGTCTGTCCTCTTGAACATTCGATCAATGTGGTATGAATTGGTCATAATGTCGTTCGTTCAACTTTCATTTTATCAAACGCCTGAGTAAACAACACATCAGTCGACGATCCCGTGTCGACCAATATGCAGAATACCTTTCGATTTGCGGTAGTGAGGGTAACGACTAGCGCATCATCATGGGGGTGATAGATACCTCGGGCATCCTCATCAGTAATCGAAATGCAATACTTCTCTCTTTTCTTTTCCTTTGAAGGCCGACCCAAGATAAGGATCTCGGACTCGGGTCTACTAATGCTCCTATCATGATTTTTCTGAGCATTATTTGAGTTGCCTTTGCCCTGGGGACCACCGACGATAGTTTGAATTTCCTTAGTAGGTTAGTTTCACCCGGGCATTCTTCCGTTGTCCCAGTTTTTTCAATGTGTTCTGTGAGTCGTCCTTCCCAAATGAGTCTTTCGATCTCTTCCTTCAGATGGATACAGTCGCTTATATTATGCCCGTGATCACAACGGTAGTAGCAATACTTATTTTTGTTTCGCCGATTAGGATTGCTTCGAAGCCTATCTGACCAGTTAACAAATCCCTCACTCTTGATTTCCATCAGTACCTGCTCTTGTGGTTTGTTGAGTGGGGTGTATGTGGAAAACTTTCGGTCAGGTCGTGTACTCAACTTACGTTCGTCACGCGTTCGGTCGTCCTTACGTTTTTTCCCTCCGGCTGAGTCAACTTCCTTTTTGCCTGACCTTTTGACTGAGGTATTTGCATTTTGGGCAGCTTCATGCAAGATTCATGTTTCCTCGGCATCTACATACTTGTCTGATCGAGTCATAAACTCAGCCAGAGTCATTGGCGGATTCTTGTCTAGAGATGCCAGAAACGGCTTGTCCCTAATGCCTTGCATGAGAGAGTTAAGCGTTGTCTCTTCTGAGTGTTTTCGGACCTGCAGTGATTTGAAGTTGAAACGCTTAATGTAGTCTTTCAGTAGCTCTCCTTCCTTCTGAACTATGTTGTTTAGATGTACAGGGGGCTTCAATTTCTTCTTCTCGCCAATGAAATTGGTGAGGAAGGTATCGCTGAGCTCCGCGAACGAACTGATTGACTTTGGTTTCAACTACTTGAACCAGAGTCAAGCTACGTCAGCTAAAGTAAGAGAAAAACCACGACATATTACGACATTCGAAGATCGTACAATTCCATGTACGTCCGAAAACATTCGAGGCGTTCAGTTGGGTCAGTCTTTCCCGTGAAAGGTGTAATCTGAGTCAAACGAAACCTTTCCGGTAATCGAGCTCGCATTACTTCATCAATGAAAGAGGATACCTTAGTCTCGAGTCTAGTTTGATGTGCATCTCAACCCTATTTCATGTCCACCATCTCTTCCATCACTTCCTTCTTAAAGTCCTAGAGGTCAGCTTTCCAGGGCTCGTCACTTTCTGTCGCACCTTCATCCGGAAGTTGGCTATGCCTCCTCCGGTCTACCTCATGTTGGAGATCTGTGGGAGGCAGCACGGCGGTTGCAAAATGAGTGGGCGCTAGCTCGGTCGGGCCATGGGGCTGACTCGGCTGTGGAAGAGATCGCAGAACGGTGGGCTAAGGGTTGACAACTTGTTGTGGAGCATTCATTGCTTGACCCTGCTGAAACTGTTGTATTTGTTATTGGTGTATCTATTCCAACATTTGTAGCATAATGTATACGTCGGCTTTGAGCTCCTTGACCTCCCGATTCAACCGTCCATTATTTCAGTTCCACTGGGTGTTAGTTGCCGCAGAAGCGGCAGAAACAGGTGCCGAACCTTGGCGGTTATCAGGTTGATTTTGAGCCCCCTGGGCCGTACTCGTACCTAGTTGTCCAGCAACAACATCATTAGGTCCTTCTGGACTCATTCTTCGAGTTCTTGTCATGAAAACAGAAACACATTTATAGCTCCTTGAGTAGAATGTAAAAAATAATTTTTTGTATCGTTTCCCACAAACGACGCCAATTTATTGATGCAAAAAAACTGGATCTGCCTCTTTCCGTCCTCCCGACCTGTACCACAGTGAAAGAGAAAGAGAATCCTGGCTAGAGCCGGGGAATCTTCGATGCTTAAGTTAGTAGAGTTCCAAGAAGATGAGTTTCTTTAGGTTTTTCTTGCGTACCTTGGTTCCTGGAGAGCCCTCTTTTTATAGGAGTGAGAGTTCCCGGCGTAAGGAGATTCTTTCCTGATTTTTCTAGGAGATTTGATTTAATCGCTATCTTGTTCACGAATACTTCTCGATCTCGAGATTTTCGGGGTCGGGAATCCTTTTACAAGATTCTTGGGATGGTGTTTAAGATTACACCATCTCTCTTTTGCTTGGGTCGACCTCAATAAATACTGCAGTCTCGGCTGGCTTACAAAGATGAAGTTTTTTACCTAATGTCGGATGAAACAAAGTCAGTTTGGAACTGATGCCCTTTCTTAATTCGACAATCGACATTACAACCAACCTCATGGGGGTCGGTTTTATAGTCGGTTAAGTGACTTTTAGCTTTAGGGCCTTTAATCGGTCCCTTTAGACATTGATGTCTAGTTAACCAAGTCAACTTCATGTGTCTTACATATTTTTCCTGTGGCTCTTGACTCTTTCAGCTTGGGTCGGGATTCACATCCTATAGACCCGTGCTAAGTCTCTCCTTAGGTTGTCTCTCATCTCGGTTTTACCTGTTGCCTCGAGTTACGTCAGCAAGGTTGGTTCATCCTACAACCGAGTCCCTGGACTTGTCATATTTTTCCCCAACAACTTTCAACAGGTGTGGCCCACCCGATGATCAGATAGGTAATTTTTTCAAGATATGGAAACTACTCATTGTAAGGAAATCTGACAAGAATCACTAGTCTTGCATGTGTATGTCTTGTTTCTATGTGTGTGGTACTCAAATTACAATCCTAAAGTAAAAAAAAAAAATGAGTGAAGTCATGTAATGACAATAAGATGAGCTGTGATGGAAGGAGGCGAAGATAGACTTTTGTTTCTCCCTTGAGTTGGATAAACGTCCAAAATAGACTTGACTGGAAAAACCAATAATCTAACTTCTAGGGCCCATTTGGATTGCTAATCATCTACCTAACTATAAATTATAAAAATGATGCATTATAGCATAACGCATTATGTTAATAAAATGGGTTCAGAACACTAATTGGTATTATAATGTTATGGTGTTATGCTTGCATAATGATTTATTTTCTTAATTTTTAGAATCCTGATTAGAATTATAAGTTCCGAGTAATTTTCATATACTCTCTCTCATCTCCCATCTCTCTCGTCTCCTGTCTCTCTCATCCTTCCCTAGTAAAGAAAAAATACCCCCTTTTTTTATTTCAATTAATTGCAACGTGAACACTCTTACTTAGGTGTTTACAGAGATAATGAATTTAAACAAATCTCCATAAAATCTGCTACAGCCGATATCCTTCAACGTCTCTTCATTGATTGAGGCCTACAAATCTCCATAACATTTTCTGGCGTATCTCCAACATTATCACCTCCACTGATTGAGGTCTTATTACTAACCTTATCACCTCGACTGATTGAGGTCTTATCACCAACCTTATCACCTCCACTGATTGAGGCCTTATCACCAACCTTATCACCTCCACTGATTAAGGCCGTATCACCTCCATTGATTGAGGCCGTAGTTGCTGAGCTGTGACGTGTGCTAATATCCTCCCGCAAACTATGTCAGGGTTGGAGGCAAAGTTTGGTTCAGAAATAATGAAGGGCGATCTTTGATATTGGCTTAGTAAAGAGGTCTGCAACTTGGTTAGCAGTAGAGATATGTCGAGTGATAAGTAGACCAAGTGCAACGCGTTCACGCACAAAATGATAATCTAATTTGATGTGTATACTTCATGCATAGAACACATGATTAATTGTCATATGAAGAGCACTAAGGTTATCGTAGTAGAGTATGGGAGGAGATGCCATTGGAATGCAGAGATCTTTGAGAATGAAGGTCATCCATGTGAGCTCAGCTGCTGTGTTAGCCATCGCTTGGTACTCTGCTTCTGTGCTTGACCAAGAGATGAGATTTCCTCCAAGGTAGGTACAGTAGCCAGTAGTGGAACGTCTTGTAGTAGGACACCCTACTCAATCTGCATCTGAAAAAGCAAACAGATTAAGTGTAGTGTTTGCAGAAAAATGTAGTCCTATGTTAATAGTTCCTTTGACATATCGTAGGATAAGTCGAACCATTTTCAAGTGTGCCAAGGTAGGAGCATGCATGAATTGAGATACATAGTTAACACTAAATGAAAGATCAGGGCATGTTAGTGTGAGGTACTGTAATGCTCCAACAAGTCCGCGATAGTAATTACGGTCTTCCATAAGAGTTTCATTCGATGAGGTTTTTGTCTTAGCTTCGAGAGGTGTACTCATAGGCTTGCAATCTACCATGTTGGATCGTTCAAGTATGGTAATAGCATAGTGTGACTGAGACAGATGAAGACCATTCGAAGTTGGGGAGATTTCTATGCCAAGAAAATGATGAATTGGTCCCAAGTCTTTCATTGTGAATTCACTGCTCAGTAGTTGAATGAAATTTATAACAAGTAATGGAGCGAATCATGTGAGCAGTATATCATCTACATAAAGAAGCAAAATTAGTGTTCCATAATCAAAATGAAAAATAAATAAGGAAGGATCTGCTAGACTGCAAAAGAACCCATATTTAAGGAGAAAGGTACTGAATTGATCAAACCAAGCACGAGGTGCTTGTTTTAAACCATAGAGAGCTCTTTGGAGTTTGCAAACATATGTCAGGTGTTGAGAATCCGTTAGTACTGGAGGTTGTTGCATATATATATCTTCAAAGATTAAACCATGTAAGATTGCATTTTTTACATCTAGCTAACGAATAGGCCATCGCTGAATAAGAGCTACAGTAATGATCATGCGAATGGTTCCTGGTTTGATAATTGGAGAAAATGTTTCATTGTAGTCTACACCATCAATTTGATGATAGCCTTTTGCAACAAGACAAACCTTGAGTTGATCTAGAGAATTGTCGGGTTTGAGTTTTGATTTGAATACCCATTTAGATCCAATAACGTGCATGTTAGATGTGCGAGGAACAAGTTTTCAAGTCTTGTTTTGATGTAATGCCACAACTTCCTCATCCATGGAAGCTTTCCACCCAGGATGTGCCAAGGCAGATCTAATATTGTGTGGCTCACGAGGTACAATGATAGATGTGGTTGTAATCAATGCATACTTTGGATTGGGTTTTACCACACCCAGCTTAGACCGAGTGACCATAGAATGGGATGTTAGTGTTGAAGAAACTGGAGTAAGGTGAGATAACTCTGATGGTTCAGACATGAGTTGTGGAAGTGGCGCTAGTTGAGACTCGTGCGGTGGAGGTGTTTCAGGTAGTGCCGAGCTATAATTGTGGGTAAGCATATCAGAAGTCTCTGAAAGGGAGGATGGAAAATCTGGTAGGTCAGTGGAATTGGGATGGTGGGATGGTGGGGTTGGATGATGGATGTCTATTCCTGGTAAGGGACTCAAACAAGGTGGTGTTGAAGATGCCAAAGAAGGTCCAACAGGGAAGCGCATGTCAGTGTGTGGTAACCAAGAATCAAAGATGCTAATGACCCGTGGCTTAGTAGATGTGATGCGAGAAGTGTTAGTAGCTTTATAAGGAAAGACTAACTCATCAAAAACAACATGCCGAGAGATCAAAAGATTTTTTGCTTGAAGGATGAAAGCATTTATATCCTTTGTGTTTATCACTGTAGCCTACAAAAATATAGAGAAGTATTTTTGGATCAAACTTGTGATGTCGTGTGTCCCAAGTGTAAGGAAAACATTTAGAGCCAAAGGTATGAAGTGAAGAGTAAATAGGATGAGTTCTATGCAGCATAAAATATGGGGTTTCAAAATTAAGGGCAGATGTAGGTAGTCGATTCATAAGGTAGACAGCTGTAGTGAAAGCTTCTACCCGTAGAAATAAAGGAGCACCACAATGAAATAACGTAGTCATACCTAGCTCTCTTATAGTCCTATGTCATCTTTCAACCACACCAGTCTGCTCAAGTGTATACGGGGAAGATATCTGATGAATAATGCCTGTGGAAAGAAAGTGTGTTGAAAGTTTGGAGTTGATGAACTCACCGTCTCCATCTGAATGGAAAATTTTAATTTGTTTGTTGAATTGTCTGGCAACGTATTTTTCAAACGCTAAGTATGCATTAAAAAAATAATCAGATTTATGACGTAAGGGAATGATCCATGTATATTTAGAGAAGTCATCAACCAAACAAGCATGATATCTGAATTTTATAATAAATAAAATAGGAGCGGGTCCCCATAAATCACAATGAATTTTTTCAAAAATACTAGAACTTGAATGTTTAGAACAAGAGAAGGGTAAACGGCTAAGCTTCCCTAATTGACAACTATCACAAAGATGTTGAGATTTTATTGCCCCTAAAAGATCAATTAGCCCCTTATTTTTTAATAACTGAAAAGCCGAGGACTAAGGATGGCCTAAGCGTTGGTGCCAAACTTCTGTAGTGCCGGATTTGAAGCAATGAGAAAAATATAGTTCTCGCGAAGATGGTAAAACATAAAGATTACCCTTGCGTCTCCCTGTTATCACTGGTTGTTCTGTTTCCCGATCCTTAACACAAAAATCAATGTTAGAAAATTCACAATTAACAGGAAATTGATTAGTTAACTGGCTTACAAAGAGTAAACTGTTTTTTAAATCTGGAACTAGCAAGACATCATGTAGAGGTAAAGCAGAATTTTTTTTTTGTTTTATACACAGGTCACAAATTGTAAGAATTGGCAAGGAAGATCTATCGCCAATTAGAACTTTGTCAGTCCAGAATATTTACGAATATTGGTTAACATACCTGGCTTACTTGTCATATGATTGGAAGCTCTAGTGTTTATTGTCCATTTTGTATCTGTGATGGTGTTGTCCAAGGTAAGTGTTACAAGTGCTTGTGGGATTTCATCATGATGAGTAGATTTTTTGGGTACCCACTAGCAGATCTTTGCAACATGACCTATTATCCCACAGTATTGATATTGTTGGTCATGGTATTTGTCCCTCTCTGCAGGAGTCATGCGATGCTCACCTGGTGGTGGAGGACGACGTTGTGAATTGACAAAAGGAGGGTTGTTTGTGTAGCTTCGATTGGAATCCTTATGTTATTGTTATTGTGCCTGGAATCCATGCCCACTGGATGTGAACTTTTGTAGGGTTCCACGATAGCTTGAGGAAGTTTGTTGAGATCGTTGCTGCTATTGACCATAGTTAGAATGCCATTTGATGAGTGAGAGATGATGTTGGTACATCTGTATGACTAGAAAACCAATTGCGCCTTTGATCAAAATTTTGGAGTTGAAAAACCAACTCAGAGTATGAAGGTTGTGGGGGCTTCAACATGATTGTTGTGAAAGTTTCATATTGAGGACTAAGACTCGTGAGAAGACAGAAGACTTTTTCTTGTTCTGGAACAGGTTTTTCAATAGCTGCTAGATTGTCACATAGGCCTTTGAAGGTACGAATGTGGTCTGTAATGGTTTTATAATCTTTTTTTCGAAGATAAGTTACTTGTTGCCGTAGAGTAAATTCGTGTTCTTACGAGTCTTGGGCATATGCATTCTTGAGTGCTTCCCATACAGCATGAGCTGTGTCGAGGCCAACGACGAGTTCGAGAGTTTCCTCTAAGAGTGTTCCAATGATCCACCCACGAAGGAGACGATCAGACTTTCGCCAGGCTATGAAAGCATCTGTTTACTATGGAATAAAGTTTTCTGCATTTGTGAAACTATTCGAATTTGGTGTGGTGTATTTAATCGGAGCAGGATCTTCATTTGTGAGATGGCCGACCAATTCTTGACTCTCTGCAAGGGCCAAGGCTTGTTCACGCCATAAGGGATAATTATTTGAGGTGAGTCTGAGTGTAATGAAGTTGCCAACGTTGAGAGATAGAGTAGCCATGGTGGAAGAAGAGAGCGGAAGATAAGAGAAAGAAGCTTTGACGTGGTAACAATGCCAAGTGTTTACAATAGCTTTGATATCATAAAGAAAAATTACCAACCCCCCCCCCCCCCCCCCCCCCCCCCCCTTGCTTTTTTTTTTTAAAATTTCAATTGATTGCAACATGAACACTCTTACTTAAGCGTTTACAGAGACAATGAATTTAAACATGAAAACATGAATAAAAATCTCCATAAAATCTGCTGCTGTCGATATCCTTCAATGTCCCTTCATTGATTCAGGCCTACAAATCTCCATAACATTTGGTGCCGTATCTCCAACCTTATCACCTTCACTGATTGAGGCCTTATCACCTCTACTGATTGAGGCCTTATCACTAACCTTATCACCTCCACTGATCGAGGCCATAGTTGCTGATCTGTGACGTGTGCTAATACCCAGTAGACTCCACATCATGTGTAGTCTAATCCAGTGATTGGATCTCCTTTATTGTAACTAATACACACCACTTCTTTTTCCTATCCATGGTTGCATAATTAGAACAAACAATCTAGCAACTTTTAGAGTCAAAGTCTCCATTTTTATCGGGTTTTACAAATTTCCAAGAAGTGAGGTCGTGAATGGATGGGTTTGGTCTGGATTTAAACTGATTTGTTTGGGCTTATCAAGCCTAGTCTATTATAAGGTTTTATTTTTCACAGCTAAGGTTTAAGTGGACCATTAATTAAATTAGAGCTAGCAATGGTCTGAGTCTGTTAAGCTCATGGGCCAGAATGCCAATAGGCAGGCTTAGGTATGCTCAATGTTCACACCCCAAGTGCAAGGTTGTGATGTAGTAATAAACTCGGGAAGATCGAGGTCGAATCCCAAGGGACTGAAACCTGTACGTTATCTAAAACTAACTAGAACTAGAACTAGAATGAGATGAAATTTAAATCAAATAGAATTTAATGAAGAATTGTGAAATAATTATCTAACACTTAAAAGAATTCAGAGAAAGGGAACTAGGGATTCAGAGGATCCACTTGTAGATATCAGGGAGATCTTACGTTTGCTTTAAGAATCATGGATATTAAACTGAACTTATTTGATATAGTTTCATAAGATGAAAGGTATATGAATTAGAATGGATTCTATTACCAAACCATGCCCAGGAGACAAAGCAAACAACAGAATTAAACTAATTATTAACCAATCAACAATGCATGAGGGTTAGGAAAGTTACCGTCATCCGACCATGCCCAGGAGACGATGGTCAACAACAGGGCTTCCTGACGTCATAAACATAAAAGGAAAGGAACATGCTCAAAGTCATCGCATATCCATTGTAATTTCAGTCACAACAGACCATTAAAAACTAAAAAGCATTCCATTAATTAACTAAAATCAATTATCAGTTCAGTATAAACAAAAAGTACAAAAAAGAGTCTCCCATTATGCTACAAGCTTCACCTCTTAGTCCTAGCTAAGAGGTTTAGCCTAAAAACATGATTAGGCTAAATCTCTCGAATAAAAGAAACTAAAAAAATAAATAAAAAGGAAATACTCTCCTCTGCTTCACGTCAGCCTCTGCCAAGCTCCAGCCATCCTCCAGATCTTTTTCCTCTCTTGCTTTTATAACTGATGGAGTCGGTGTGGAAGGGTGAAGTCGGTGTGGTGCGTAACAAGTACGTCGGTTTCTAAAACCAACTCTGTTTTGCAGTGGGATATGTTCACGTATGTAATACAGGTTGTACTCGACCCATATTTGGTGCAAAACAGCCAACCATCTTGACCATCTGACTTCTTTGGAACGGTTAAAATCCACCTGGGCTCCATCTGGATGGTTCGGATTGTCCCTCTGATCAATGATGATGGGCCAGAGCGACCCAACATGCGTTGGCTGCGAAGCAGGTGTTCGGTGCTGGTGTTGATGGCCCCACTTATAGTAGTTATTTTGAAGATCAAAGCTGTTTAATGTATTTGTAGGACTGATTTAGAACATGAGCCAAAATCTAGAATGAATCTGAATCTTAGGTGGGCCGCAATATCCATCAACATGGCGTCTTTTCCTCCCATCTTCTGATCTCGTTCTTGTACATGGTTGCACAAAAGCACCATGGTTCTTGTTGAAATCGTTCCCTGGACCTACTGGTCGGATCGGATCATCCATATAGATGATGTATGTGGGCCACAAGGGCTTCAACGCAGCCCCTGTTTCTGCTTCCCATCTCTGCCTGGATGATCAGTGGGCCCACTATGGGAATCTTATGAAAAATCAGATCCGTCCATTAGAATATTCGTGAAAAACCATCCGTAAATGGATTGCTGGGCTTGGATTAGGTGTGGTCCACCGTTTTGTCCATGTCACCGTCAATCTTCCATTCGGTTGAGATGTTCGCACGATTTCTTTCATGGTAGAAAAATATCACCTAGGTGAGAGTTAAGTCCCTCCTACGGATCGAATGGACGGCTCAGATCTTTTAATTACATGATGAGTGGGGCCCACTGAGCAGTCCCGATGTCGGATAACGAAACGCTGTTGTTTTTTTTTATTTTTTTAAATTTAGAAGTAGTTAGAAGTCGGTCAACGTACTTGCTGACCGAGCTCCTTGGCGCTGTGCATGGCCTCTGCACATGCACCTTATGTACATGTGACATACATGTGGGGTCCATAATAATGTTCTTGAGAAATCCACTCCGTTCATTCATTTCCTCAGCTTATTTAATGAGTTGATACCAAAATTGAAGCAGATCCAGATATTAGGTGGGCCCCAAATTGAGAATTTATGGGCTAATCTATCCGTTGGGCTACTTTCACAGGGATCCGAGGGTTGATTTTTGACATGTACAGTTAATTTATGGTTCTCAGGCTACGTATGAAGTTTCGAGCCGAACTGATGGTGTGAACCTTATGATCTTGCACTCTAAACGTCTTTTGGGCCACTTGAGCTTCAGTTTCTCAGTTTTCTTGGATCCCTGGCATATAATTCCATTGATCTTGGTCCCCTGGAGTCCGTCCCTTGCCTTAGTATATTCAGAGCGTTAAATACATGCTGTTAGTACCTTATTTTGATCCACGCTCGTAAATACACCGTGCATCACAAGAATGATAAAATGGGCCATTAAACAATATCATGCTCGTAAATACAGGTAATAACTGGGGTCTGATATGCAATATTTGACCCTCAACACTTAATTGTATTGAGGTTCATTTATAGCCTGAAACTGTTAACCTGGAAATGTGGTGCACAACCACATGGTGAGAGAAGGAAGAGAGAATTGGGGTCTACAATAGCCTGAATTGCATAGGCACATGGAGGGGATGAATTTTGCTAGCTAATTAAATAATCACTATGTGGGATAAACATGCATCTGATCCACCGTTTCCATCAGTTGGGCTGTCAAATTTTCACTATGAATCCTGGAAATTTGGAACTTACATTAGCTACACCATAGGAAATGGTGTAAAATCATTCCTAACAACTTTAAATTCACATAGTTTGGCCAACACGAGTAGTAGTAGATGTCAAACAACCATTCACTCCAAAAGCTCAAGCTATCAGAGTGTAGTGTATCAATGTATATCAAGGGACTTTATTACTCGAAGTCAGTCAACGTACTTGCTGACCGAGCTCCTTGGCGCTGTGCATGGCCTGTGCACATGCACCTTATGTACATGTGACATACATGTGGGGTCCATAATAATGTTCTTGAGAAATTCACTCCGTTCATTCATTTCCTCAGCTTATTTAATGAGTTGATACGAAATTGAAGCAGATCCAGATATTAGGTGGGCCCCAAATTGAGAATTTATGGGCTAATCTGTCCGTTGGGCTACTTTCACAGGGATCCGAGGGTTGATTTTTGACATGTACAGTTAATTTATGGTTCTCAGGCTACGTATGAAGTTTCGAGCCGAACCGATGGTGTGAACCTTATGATCTTGCACTCTAAATGTCTTTCGGGCCACTTGAGCTTCAGTTTCTCGATTTTCTTGGATCCATGGCATGTAATTCCATTGATCTTGGTCCCCTGGAGTCCGTCCCTTGCCTTAGTATATTCAGAGCGTTAAATACATGCTTTTAGTACCTTATTTTGATCCACGCTCGTAAATACACCTTGCATCACAAGAATGATAAAATGGGCCATTTAACAATATCATGCTCATAAATACAGGTAATAACTGGGGTCTGATATGCAATATTTGACCCTCAACACTTAATTGTATTGAGGTTCATTTATAGCCTGAAACTGTTAACCTGGAAATGTGGTGCACAACCACATGGAGAGAGAAGGAAGAGAGAATTGGGGTCTACAATAGCCTGAATTGCATAGGCACATGGAGGGGATGAATTTTGCTAGCTAATTAACTAATCACTATGTGGGATAAACATGCATCTGATCCACCATTTCCATCAGTTGGGCTGTCAAATTTTCACTATGAATCCTGGAAATTTGGAACTTACATTAGCTACACCATAGGAAATGGTGTAAAATCATTCCTAACAACTTTAAATTCACATAGTTTGGCCAACACGAGTAGTAGTAGATGTCAAACAACCATTCACTCCAAAAGCTCAATCTGTCAGAGTGTGGTGTATCAATGTATATCAAGGGACTTTATTACTCTAACCACACCCCCCCCCCCCCCCCCCCCCCCCCCCCGCACGTGCAAGGTGGGAACTCCGCACGGGAATATATTGACGAAGGTGGAGGGACACTCACACCATAAATAGGCCGGGCTTGATTTCCCGGTCCCTGAGCTGGACCTGATTTTTCCTGACCCCCCGTGGGAGAATAATATATTAGCGAGGCATATTTGCTGCTCTCGAGATTCGAACATAGCACTTTCCGTTCTGATACCATGTCAAACAACCATTTACTCTAAAAGCTTAAGCTGTCAGAGTGTGGTGTATCAATGTATATCAAGGGACTTTATTACTCTAACAGTACAGTGTCCTAATTTTCAGCGAATCAATTAATCCTGGTATGAAATTTGAGATGAATGGATTGGATGGTATACAGACATCACGGTGGGCACCGCGTATAACTTGGACTATTTTAATGGTAAGACTTCTCATCTCAACTGTTTCTCATGGTGTGTACCAACTGACTTTTGAATCAGCTTGATTTGTTAGTGCTGATCCAGCACACCTTATTGATGGGGTAGATCTCATCCACATGAAGTTATTCTTCCTCATCAAACAAAAGTAATTCCCAGCATCCATATCAGAAACTGCATTTTGGAAATCGGAGAGAAACTCAGGTGGAAAGACTTATGCGGGTAAAAGATAAGCTGTTGGTTGGCTTTTGCGGATGAATCTAAGCCACCATTTGGTTAGTAGCCACATTTTTTAGTTTCTAAGAAAACCTTACCATCAATTAAAAGGTTTTGGATGAAATTGATATTTGTGTTTTCCTTCAGCTAGGTTTGTGTGACCTAATCAATAGGTTGGATGGCAGAAACATTATAGCAGGCCCCGGGAAATTTTTAATGGCGAGAGCTTGCTTCTAACTTGGGCTTAGGTGTACTTACTGGACTATGCTTTGGTTTTCGCCAGAAAACAATGGTTGTTAAAGTAAATGAATCAAGCTATGGCCGACTCATTCCTAGTATCAAACCGTTTCTAGCACGCACATAAGTATTAACAAAAAGTTTCAATTCCCAAATATAGCAAAGTTACTAATGGGCTTGAAATACGAGCCCTTAGGTAAATGGGTCGAAAGAGTGGTGCTTGGTCCTAATAATTTGTTGAAAAGTGGGACCATATATTAAATTTTAAACTAAATTCTTAACCCAATTAGTTAACGGTTGAGGATTGGGCCACGGGTCCATGGGCTGTGCCTCTGTTTGGGGTTTGAATGGTTGATATGTTTCGTAGCGGACCACTAACCCCAAACTAGTCCCTTCCTTTGCCACTTAGCATAAATTGTGTATGTGTTTGTTCTTTGTGTAAGTGATGGATCCAAGCTTACAACATTGAACTTATCGTTCAAATTATGCCTGAAATTTGAGGAGATGTAGAAGAGAGTAAGAGTCAATTTGCACAAGAAGAGATTGTATAGATGATTCTTGACACATAATATATGTGATTAGGAAGGCCCGGTATGCTGATCCATTGGCCCAAAAATAGGACCCTCTTACGAGGTGGGCCATAGACATGAGAAAATTGATAGTTATAATAACCCAACCAGCAACCTATATTCGAGGTAACACAGCTCATGAATAGCAAAGATCTTGCATGCCCTCCTCTTCAATCTTTCTCCGGCACAAATTGCCTTGGCGGTGTTCTGCTAATATCATCACGTACAAGCAAGTCTAATATTCTTATGCAATACAGTAGATATCCACTAGTGTGCAACATCATATCAACTGTTTGGTCCACCGAACCATTGACGCTTTACAAAGTAAAAGAAAACAAAACATTGCCATTGCCTTAGCTGTCAACAGCCTAGGCTTAGGCTGGGCTGAGTCCTGTCCAACTTACGCTAATAGCAACGAGTTATTATGAGTTGATGCTCCATGGGCCATCATGAGGTATGTGTTTTATCCACACCATCTATCCATTTTTTTCATATCAGTTTATGACATTTCATAGCATGATCCAAGAAATGAAGCAGATCCATAAGAAACAGCGGTAAACAAGGGTAATTGAGCGCCTACCGATAAAAATTTCCTGGAGGCTACAAAAGTTTTGTATAAGTTTATATTTGTGTTTTCCATTCATCCAATTATGTGTGACCTGATCAATAGGTTGGATGTCAAATAAGCATTATGGAGGGCCATGGTGGATGTTTAATTACATCTATTTTCCTATTTTCAAGTGGTGTGGTACACTTGAGATCACGGAGATTGGAGAAAGGGAGTCGTTATTAGGCTCTGCATCGCCAGTAGAAGGATTTTCCACCCAACAAATGGGTATTTTCTCTCTGTTTTATGTCTATGCAGTAGATGCCTTCTTTTGTTATCTGTTTACTACATGTGTAAGGTGTTTATAGTTTGTCTTATTTAGCTTCTAAGCTGTAACCTATTTACAGTAAACTTGTCTACATATGAATAACTTGTTAATTATTTACCGCTTGTAATTGAGTATTCACACATGATAGAGCTTGGAGTGGTACATCCTTTAAAAATCATCAAATGACATATAAAGTCTTCATTTAAGATGGATCATTGAGATAAGCCCACTCAATAAAGATATAACATCTGTAAGAAATATTATAATTTGGGAAGCATAGGAAATAGTGAACCAAAATGCTTCACTTGAGAATTTATACACTAGGGTTTTTAATTTTATGAATGAGGCTCAGAGATACGTCATCAGCATCATCATCTAAGCCTTATCCAAGTTAATTAGGGGCAGCTACTTGAATCCCATTCCACTAGTCCATTCTATCAAAGGTTGTACCTTCAACTAGATCTTAGGTTACCAAGCTTTTCTAACTATCTCTATCCACGTTCTCCTGGCCCTTCCTCTTACCTGCTTAGAGCCTCCAACATATCCCCACTCGCTCCTCCTAAGAGGAGCAATTATCAGTCTCCATTACATATAACCAAACAAGTCTATTTTCCATCGTCTTATTACCTACTAATACTACTCCCAAGTTTTCCCAAAAACATTCATTTTTAATTCCATCCTTCCCTATTTGTCGGCCATCCATATCAGCATCCTCATTTTAGCCATAATCATCCTATGAACATGTTGTTTTAAACATTCTATCCTAAAAAGCAGCCTGTAGTTATGGTTATCCAATAAATGCATGTGCACACGATCTAAACGCCCCAAATTTGTGGACCCTAACTTAGATGAGGAATAATAAATAATAGCTTCTTTTTTTTTTTTGGGTTAACTTGTTATTACATGCCCATGTCAGTACACATACTCCATGTTAGCCAATGGGGATTGATACCAAGACCTCACTGTGTTTCTAAATTTCATACCAAACACCAGTTGTGTGATTCAATTTTAGGCATAGGGCACAAAGACCATCCCCATCCTTGATTCAAGCAGACCAAATGATTGAAAAAGATGCACCCGGCGACACCATCTTCCAAACTGGTTCACTCGTTGTTGCCCATTTAAATAACGGATTGTCCTAATTTTGGGCCCCAGGACTAATTTTTTATGGCATCTAATGGTTCAAATGGATTTTACATGATCATCACACTGGGCCCCACAAAAAATCAACGGTAGCTGTCCCAATTTTTCCTTTGGTGTGGCCAATCAGAATCACACGTTAGCCTGACTTTTTGACTGCATGCATAACGAAGGACTGTACATCAATTCGTCGAAAAGGATTTCACATACACATGGCTGGCCCCGCCAAAAACGGGTCGCTCTTGGACTTGGCTGGCTGCTGTAGCACGCATGCACCAACGTATTACTTTAGTAGTGCTGGAAAAGCTTGGTGGACGACACCATTGTGTAAGAGTTTTATTCACTCCGTCCATCCAATTTCCCATATCATTTTAGGGCATGATCCTAAAATGATGTAGATCCTAATCTCAGGTGGATTACATCATAGGAAAATGGTGATTGAACGGCCATCATTGAAAACATCCCAGGCGCCACTGTAATATTTATTTGTCATCTAACTAATTAGGTCACACAGACCTAGATGTACGGAAAACACAAATATCAGCTTCATCAATAACTTTTGTAACTCCGAAAAAGTTACTAACGGCCTGTGTTCAATCACCACTCTTTTCTTATAGTATCTTAAGAGTATAGTTCACCAAGATTTGGAGTAATTTCATTTTTGGGATGATCAGTTAAAATGATCTAAAAAATTGGAGGGAAAGCGTGGATAAACACATGTATCATGGTGGGGCCATTGAGTTTTTACACAACCACACGCTACCTTTGGTGCTGCGCCATACATTGTGCTCTGACTTGATTACGTATAAAGTGGTAGTCCTTAATTTTCGGTAGTGCGTGATTCTTTTAAATATATAGTAAATTGGACTTTTTACTTCAAGAAATTATCGGGTAAAGATTCGTAAATCTTATTGGTATCACAATCAAAGTCCCTGCCTCTTAATTCTCTCTCCCTTACATTTAAATTTGAATTTCAAAAAAAAAAAAAATGAAAAAGAAATCCTAAGGCCCTATTTGTTAAATCTGAAGTAGAAAGACTGAATCTGAAATCTGAAGTCCGAATCTGATATCTGAAGTCAAATAACTTGTTTGATAATTATGGTGGAAGTCTGAAAATTAAGTACTGAATTTGAAACAACCTATTTGTTAACAAACATATAAAATGTCTGAAATATGTTAATTTGACACATTTGCACACAGAACTGGGGAGACAATGGTGCCCAACTTGGGTGGATCGTACCCATGTGGATTGGGTATTGTTAAGGTCAAAATCTGGACCTCCCTCTCCATTCAATGCTGCGAATTCGAAGTGGACCCTGGTCCTATGCAAAAAGTGAGTAAAGGAGACCCTAGCTTAAACAGGGAACCCTCCAATGCCTAAGTCAGGCCAAGGAATCTAGGTCTAAGTTGCGTAATGTAGATAGAGGGTGCAAGATATTGCCTACATGCTACAATGGGGGTCCCTTGGTATTTATACCCATGGGTCGAATGGATCGTGTCCGTCAATCTCAGCATGATTTACTCAATCAAGCGGATATTGTAATCGTGGAGATATCCTGCATAATATTTGGATCACGTATCGCATCGTGTCTTAATGGGGCGCATTGGGCGTGATCTTCGACCCACTTCCATACTTGGGCTGATTTCCTAGCTCGGTACAGTGGGCTCATGGTCAGATGCTCCTCATCCGGACTCGAACCCATTTTGTCCAAGTCTGCGGCTGAGCACTAGCAATCGGTGTTCATAGTCGAGGTATTGGGATCAAAGTCTATCAAATGTGCCCGTCCTGGGCCTTAATCCTCGGCCTTTGAGTCGGTGGTAAGTTTTGCTCGACTGATTCACAGGCTTGGCCAAACCTCTATAATAAGGGTCTACTCAGACCCAGAGTGATTTTCTCCTTCTGAGACCTTCCTTCCAAGCTCTAAGCCTTCACTAATCGGCATGACTCGTCTAGGTTGGATTTCTCCATAACAGAAGCCCTCTACTCTCTTGGTCCGACTTCGGACCTGAAGAGTAAATGCTTGGGGAAATGAGGAGATGCCTCTACACCTCCACTCATGATGATGTTCTGGATAATTAGAGAGCAATCATTGTGACGATTACGCTTCGGAGGATGTGTGCAGTATGGAGGCCGCAACCCTTCGACTCTTGACCTCTGGACGAGAGACGTGTGGCGACGGTTACGATTCATAATCAACGGGGCAGAGGAAACGATGCCACGCATTCATAGAAAGGCGAGAGGCCATCTGCGCCATAAATGGCATTTAGTGCTGATGGGGCTCGGACCTGCGAATGCGGACTCGAGCATATCGCCTACTTTCACGTGTCCTCCGGGTTCAATGTCGAGCCGCCTCAGTTTCGGAGACAACTGTCCGCAATGATGACGCTGAGCGAATGGGAGGGGGGGGGGGGGGGGGGGGGGGGGGGGGGGTTATATAAACCCTTCATCACTCTCATTCACATCCTCCTCTTTTTATTTTTGCTCTCCTGCTTTCCACTCCCTTTGTTCCTCCTCGACTTGCATTCTACCGAAAAGGGATTTTTTTCTTGTCGGATAAAGGGTTTTCGTCAGTCAGAAAAGGGATTTTGCATGAAAGGAGTCGTCGGAGTAGAGAGAGTTCTTGCCGAAGTAAATCGCCTTCAATGCAGTGAATCCTTCACCGTTTTAACCTAATTCTTTCATTATGTCGAGCAATTTTGACGAAGTTGAGGAGATTTGAGGAGCGGGGGCCGGAGAGTTGGATAAGTTGTACCTTTACGGCTACAACATTGGCTTTGACGCTTGCCTTACCGAGGTCTGAGAGCTTCACCCCGACATCAACCTTGATGCTATTGTCGTGGACGAGGCCGAGGATGCTGAACTAGCTCCGACCAAGGAGCTCGAGAATGCCCCGATCATTGCCGAGAAGGCTCCTAATGCTCAGCCTCCTAGCTCGGTGACTGGCCCCTCGTTTGGAGGGAATGAGATAACCCTTTTTTATCTTTTTTTTAGGGATATTTGTGGATGATAATTTTTTGATCGTGGTTGATGATTTTTTGGATTAATGATGATTTTTTAACCATTTGACCCTCAGTTGACAGCATGATTTTATGTGTTGAATGCTGAATGATGATTTGTAGATGCTAAGCCCTCAGACGAACCAACCTCTTAAAAGGTCAGCTCTTCTTTTTCGTGAATGAGAGGTGGCCCTTAATTGTTTTGTGAACTTTTATTGTATGATGAGCTGACCCCTTCCTTAAGGGATCAATTCACTTAAGGGTTTCATCTCTGCACATGAGAGATGACCCTTAACGATTTTATACATTTTCGGGGATTAACGAGCCGACCCCTTATTTAAGGGATCAGTTCGTAGATTTCACCTCTGCTCATGAGAGATGACTCTGTGTAGTAGATAAACTGAACAGGTAGACCATGTAAAAGGAACAATCATTTTATTAAGAGCCTTAAAAGCCTAGTAGATCCGAGTTGCGTATTTATTGAGGGCCTTAAATGGCTAGTAGCTTTTCTTCATGGATAATAGATCTTCAAGTGCTTAGCATTCTAGGGGTGGGGGAGTGGATGCCTTTCGAGATCTTTCAAGTGGTAGGAGCTTGGCCTTGTTGATCTTACCACACGATAGGGCCCTTTCCAATTTGGTCCGAGTGTCCTTGCTCCAGAATCCATAGTGTTTTAGAAAACGCGGCGGAGGACCAGGTCACCTGATCGAAACCTCCTCGTCTTGACCCTGGAATTGTATAATCGTGCTACTTGCTTATGTCAAGCAGGGACTGGGAGTCTGGTAACTTCTCTGGCTTCTTCGAGCTGGTCAAGACTTGCTGCAATCTGCTCAGCATTATGACCCTCCTGATAGTTTCTGACCCGAGTTGTAGGGAGGTTGATCTCGACTAGGACGATTGCCTTCGAGCCGTAAGATAGTGAAAATGGGGTCTCCTTGATAGACGATTGAGCTGTAGTCCTATAGGCCCATAGGACAAACCGAAGCTCATCTGCCCAATTACCTTTAGCTCTTTCTAACTTCGTCTCAAGGTGGTGCTTAATGAGCTTGTTCACGGCTTTCACCTGCCTATTAGATTGTGGGTGACAAGGCGAGGGATACGCATTTGAGATGTTGAGCCCCCTACGTATGTCTCTGAATCTATTGTTGTTGAATTGCTTCCCGTTGTCAGAGACAATGGTATGCGTGATTCCGAACTGACAGATAATACGTTTTCAAACGAAGTCAGTTGCCTTCTGCTTTATGATCTTTACCACTAGTTTGGCCTTAGCCCAGTTGATGAAGTAGTCAACCACTACGATAGCGAATTTGACTTGTCCTTTTCCCGAGGGTAGAGGTCCAATGATGTCGATCCCCCACTAAGCGAACGGTCACGACCCACTCATAAGGGTTATCTCTTCCGCAAGCTACCTCAGCATGATAGCGAACCTCTGACATTTGTCACACCTCTGAACATAACTCTTGGAGTCTTCTCGAATGGTTGGCTAAAAGTACCCCTAACGGAGTATTTTCATATCTAAGGCTTGGCCACCTGAGTGATTTCTACAGATTCCCTCGTGGATCTCATGGATCATATAATCTACTTCATCCGGTCGGAGACACCTGAGATATTGTTGGGAATACCCCTTCTTGTACAGGGTATTGTCCAAGATCATGTATCGCGTTGCTTGAACCTTTAAGCATTGAACCTCTAGTTTGTCTTGAGGGAATTCACCGTCGACTAAGTACTTGATGGTTGGATCCATCCAGCTCAGAGTTGTTTGCACTGGATTAATCTCCATATGGTCGACTAGGTCGATGCTTGGATTGTCCATGAACTCGAATGAGACAGTCCTCGGGACCTTCCCTTTGGTAGCCGAGGCCAGTTTAGTGAGAGCATTGGCCCACGAGTTTTTAGTTCTCAGGATTTGGTTGATGACGCACTCTTTACACCATTCCATTAGCTTCCTGACCTCAGCTAGATAGGATATCATCCTTACCTCCTTGGCCTCGTATTCCGCCGAAATGTGATTTATGATGAGCTGTGAGTCACACCACACATCTAAAAGTTGAGCCCCCAGGTTGGTGGCTAGTCCGAGTCCAACCAACAGAGCTTCATACTCATCCTTATTATTAGATGCCTTGAAACCGAGCCTAATCGCGTACTGGACAGTGGTCAAGTCAGGCGCTACCAAGACGACCGCTACCCCGGCTCGCTTTGAATTCGACAATCCGTCCATGTAGAGGGTCCATCTACTACATCTCTCTGTCCCCGTGTTCTGAAGGGGTGCCGGAGGAGCGACGAGGACCGCCTCGGGTTCAGTTGAGATGTCTGAACCGACCTCCTTGGCCTCGCTGCTTGGATTGGTGAACTCTGTGATGAAGTAGGCGACAACCTACCCTTTAATCGCGACCCTCGTCCAATACTAAATATCAAACTCCCCCAGTTCGATCGCCCACTTGGTTAGTTGCCCAGACACTTCAGGTTTCTAGAGGACTTGTCGAAGGAAAAAATTCGTAAGAATAATGATAGTATGTGCCTGGAAGTACGGGCGTAACCTCCGAGTGAAGATGACTAAGCTTAGAGCTAGTTTCTCTACGCTCAGGTACCTAGTCTCGGCTAGGACCATTGCTTTGCTAGTGTAGTAGACCGGGTGTTGTCGGTCCTCCACCTCTCGAATGAGTGCTGAGCTGATCGCCGAGGCCGAGACCGCTAAGTAGAGGAAGAGAGGTGTTCACCCTCCTCAGGCTTGGATAGTAGACGTGGTGACCCTAGGTACTACTTCAATTCCTAAAAAACTTGCTCACAGTCCAAGGTCCACTTTGCCTTCTTGTGACCCCTCGACTACTGGAAGAAGGGGAGGCATCGGTTGGTGGCTCTGGATATGAATTGTCCGAACACGACAACTCGTCTAGTGAGGCATTGGATTTCTTTCAGCGTCCAAGGCGAGCTCATATCGAGCAAAGCCTTGATCTTGTCTAGGTTTGCGTCGATGCCTCTTTGACTGACTTGGAATCCGAGGACCTTGCCTTAACCTACGCCGAAAATGCACTTGGTAGGGTTCAGCTTCATGTGGTACTCTCGGAGGAATGAGAAGGTCTCTTCGAAGTCTTTGATGTGGTCAGAAGCTATAACACTTTTGACGAGCATGTTATCAACGTAGATCTCCATGGTTCGGCCGATCAATTTGGCGAACATCTGGTTTACCAACTTCTAATATGTTGTCTCAGCGTTCTTCAGGCCAAAGGGCATAACCCGGTAACATTAGAGCCCTTTATCCGTGACAAAGGTCATCTTTTGCCTATCTGGGGGTACGTGGCGATATGGTTGTATCCGGAGTACGCGTCCAGGAAGGAGAGCAGCTCGTTCCCGGCTGTGTTGTCGACTAGCTAGTTGATCCGAGGCAGAGGGAAGCTTTCCTTTGGGCAATCTTTGTTTAGGTTCGAGTAATCCACACAGACTCGCCATTTGCCATTGGCCTTTTTCACTAGGACCACATTAGCGATCCAGTCTGGGTAGTGAATTTATTCAATGAAACCGACACTAAGGAACTTCGTCACCTCATCGGCTATGGTCGCGTACCTCTCAAGCTCGAACGACATTCTCTTCCACTTCTTGAGTTTGTGATCTGGATCCACATTCAACTTATGAACCATAATCTCTGGAGAAATACCTGGCATGTCTTAGTGAGTCTATGCAAAGACGTCCATGTGCTCTTGCAGGAAGGTCAACATCTGAGCTCGCTGCTCGAAATTAAATGATGACTCGAGCTAAACTATTTTGCTCGGGTCAGATTCCTCAAGCGAGATAGTCACGAGTTCTTCAGCGGAGCCTTCTATAAAATCTTCCCAGGGATCGAGTACATTCATTGTGAGGGCCTGCTTCGTGGAGCTCTTCCTTACTAATATCAAGTAGCATCGCCTCGCCTTACCTTACGCTAGTCTCCTCGAACATATCCGATCCCTCCCTCAGAAAGAAACTTCTTCATCAAATAGTAAGTAGATACCATCGCCCTTATAGCATTAAGGGATGGCCGACTTATGATGGTGTTATGTGCTGAAGGCACATTTAACATCAGGAAATCCACCAATAGAGTCACTTGATTCTGCCCTTCTGCCGCTGTAATCGGAAGGGAAATAGCACCTTCGGAGATCACCCTATCTCCGGTGAATCCGTGTAGTAGGGTCTTCATTGGCCGGAGGCGCGACCTGTCAATCCCCATCTTGCTGAACGCCTCGGAGTAGAATACATCGGTCGAGCTCCCTGTGTCGACAAGGATGCAGTATATCTTGTGATTGACCGCTGTCATTGTGATCACCAAGGCATCGTCATGGGGATGTTGAATCCCTTAGGCGTCGTCCTCCGTAAACATGAGGTTGCAGGAACTTACTCAGAGCTCTTTCTTCATCCTTTCAGCCAAGTGGACATAGTGCTCGAGGTCAGTGCTTCTGGTGTAAGACTTGCGAGCTCGATTTGAATCCCCACCTCTAGATGGGCCCCACCATAAATCGTTCAGATATCTGTAGCCTCTTCCACATTCTTACGAGGCTGGTTGTCCTTCCGAGTTGGCCTTTCCTCCTTGATGTACTTACACAGGTGACCCTTACGAATAAGGGTCTCAATCTCCTCCATCAGGTTGACACGGTCGCTAGTGTTATAGCCATGGTCGCGATGAAAGTGTCAGTACTTGCGCTTATCTCGCTCCACTGCCTCGACTTTCATGTAGCTCGACTAATTTAGGAGTCTCTGTTCTCGGATGTCTAGCAGGATCTGTTCTGGAGACGTGTTGATGGGGGTGTACGAGCTGAATTTGTACTCGGTCCTTCTGCTCGGCCTCCTGTCGTTGTCTTACCTTCTCTTGGTCGCATGGGATTGCGCTTCGTCTCCTCGCCTCTTCCCTTTGGATGAAGACTCGGCTGACCGACCGTTCTTGCGCGAGCTGAAGAAGGCCTCCACATTCGTGTACTTCTGAGTTCGACCAATGAGCTCGCTCAGAGTAGATGGCGGGTTCTTTCCCATAGAGAACTGGAACCTCTCGTCCTTGAGTCCGCTAATCATTGCGGACAAGGTTATCTTGTCATCATAGTCGTCCACCTGCATGGCCTCTTCATTGAAGTGAGAGATGTAATCCTTCAACAATTCCCTAGTGTTCTGTTTGAGGGTAAGTAGATGAGCCGATCGACTGCTTTCGATTCGTCTTACCGACAATGAACTGGGTTAGGAATGACCTGCTGAGTTCAACAAAAGTGCTGATCAACCTGGGTTTCAGCTGTCGGTACTAATTCCTTGCGGCTCTAGTTAGAGTAATAAAGAATACTCAGGACATCATTGTGTTCGAGGGCGATTGGATCTGCATCCACAATTGGTAGGACTCCACGTGCTCCGTCGGGTCACCTGACCCTGAGTACTGAACGATAGCGGGCAACCTGAACCTCGGTGGCATCGTCTCGCTCATGACGTTCGCAGTGAACGGCGCTCCCTGAATGCCCATTGTTTCCTCTTGTATGACACACTTAGGGCCTATTTGGCTGGGCAAATTGGATGGGATTGGATGGTATTAGAGTGGATTGCATGGATTTTAAGGTAATGATAGCTGCGTCAGTGGATTGGTGCAAGATCTATGAGATTGCTATATCGGGTCCATTTGGCACGCCCGGCCAATCCCGAGATTAAACCTTCCAATCTCTTTCAATCCCTCGAACCAAACATATCCCAGGCAATTTTGAAGGGATTAGGGTGGATTGGATGGGATTTAAAGGTAATGATGGTGATGTCAGTGGATTGTCTTAAGATCCATGGGATTGCTATATCCCGGGATCAAGATCCCGTGTCTGTTTGGCACACCTGGCCAATCCCAGGATCTATCTTTCAATCCCATCCAATCTGCCCGGCCAAACAGGCCCTCAAGTATTTGATAAATTTCAATTTTAGTCACATCCTTGAATGACCTCACAAGACGGATGGATGGGATGAATTTATCAAAAACATCTCGGTGGACCCCACCAACATCATTGCGCAGGAAGTTATGAGGTCTTGGTATCGATCCCTAGTTAGGTTGGCTAACAAAGAAGCGTGAAGTGACAGTGGGTTGTACTAACAGGCTAATAAAAAAATTAAAGAAAAAAGAGCCTTTCATAGGAAATCTGCGTGCGGGTACTACTTTGACGCGGATTAGCTACTGTGTGTATGGTTGATCAGCAGCGAGATTCACTGTTAAAATGACGCCACCAAGTTATGTGGACCCACTATGATGCATGTGGCCCTACTATGGTGTATGTGCTTTATCTATTCCGTCCATCTATTTGGAGATATAATTTTAAGGTCTGAGTTAAAAGAATGAGGCAGATCCAAATATGTAGTTGACCCCACCACATAAAACAGTGGGAAGATTGACGCCTACCGTTGAAACCTTCCTAAGGCGCCTCTCCATGATTTATTTGAAACCCAACTCGTTCACGAGTTAACACAGACACGAAAGAAGGAAAAACAAATATCAGCTTTAACGAAAACTTTTGTAGCCTATTTTAAGTTTTTAACGGTGGGCGTCACTCTTCCCACATGTTTTCTGTTTTATGTGGTGACGTGCATTGGAGCTTTGGATTTAGATCTTTATTTAAAATTATCTTTGCAAATAGATGGACTGCGCCGTTGCAAAGCATTAATCATCATGGGGCTGAGTGACGTCACTTTAGTAGCGACTACTCAACATCTTAGTATCCAGATGGTCTCCGCGAAAACGGATTGGCTACTCCCATGCCACCCGCAAGCCCCACCATAATGTATGTGTTTCATCCATGCCGTCTATATATGTTTTTACATTATTTTATGATGTGAGATCAAAAATAAGGTATATCCCAATCTCATGAGGACCACATTACAGGAAAACAATGTTAAATGAACGTCGATCATTAAAAACTTTTTGGGGGCCATAAAAGTTTTGGATCAAGCAAATCTTTGTTTTTTCCATTCATCTGGGTCTATATGACCTAATCAACAGATTGGATGTCAAATAAACAGTACATTGGGCCTTAGGAGAATTTTAATGGTGGATCTCCAATCAGTATTGTTTTCATGTGGTGTGGTCCACCTGAGATTTGCATTCCTCTCATTTTTGGTATAAAGCCCTAAAATGATTTTTAAAAATAGATGAATGGAACGGATGAAACACATCCATTATGGTGGGCTCTGAGAAGTGCTCCATATTAAAAGTTGAGGTGTGTAAAGGGAGAAAATCTCTCTCCAAAATACAATTTTGGATTAAAAAAATAATAATCAGACACCGCATCCTTCATTTACCATTAACCTAGACTCCCATCCTAGAAAATTTTCAACAAGGGCTCCCATCACGGAAAATTTTCAAACACCTTTAAAAACGGAACAGTTTTGAAATTCTGTATTAAGTATAAAATTTCAGCTTTAACAAACAGGCACGGATATCCAAATTCTCTGTCTCTCTCAAAAATCCCTCTTATTAATTGATATTACAAGAAAATGCTTTAAGGTTACATATTTATCAAAATATCAAGTCTAATTTAGCTATTAAGAGAATGCTGTACAATTGAAACTCATGGCTTTCTGTTTCATAGGGAACGAATTTGCCTTTGTCACGTAATGAAGTTATTTGGCCCCACCGTGATGCGTTTAATTAGAAAATCCACACCAACTACTACCATGATGTGTTTACGAAAGCCACACCAACCACTAATCGTGGGACAGGAAAATGTAGTGATTGAGCGCCTCACCATTAAAAATTTCAAAGGGCCCATTGCAAGGTTTTCATAATTTTATTTGCAATCCAACCTGTTGATAATTTCAAGAAGATTTTGATGAAGGAAAAAAAAAATCTAAACATCAGATTAATCCAAGACTCTTGTGGCTCACAGAATTTTTTTAATAGTTATCCATTACTTTTTCTATTGGTATGATTCACCTGAGATTTCAATAATTTTATAAACAGATGGCCAGCGTGGATATACCAAAAATACATCAAGGTGAGCCTGATTAGTCTATGTTAACGTACTATCGCAGAATGTTTTTGGCAATATACAAAATTTCAGAGCATTTTCTTGCAATATAATGTCAGATAAATTTTCAAAATAAAAAATTTAAAAACGGATTCCTTAAAAAATAATGCAGGCTCAATTTGCAATTGATAATATTAATAATATCTTGATCTTATCCTCATCACAACATGCACAATATCTATATTAAAAATATGGAGGCCAACGAAACTTTTTTTTTTTTTTAACACACGCATACACACCCCACACACTCACGCTGGCGGAATTTCACCACCTATGGGTACTCGCCCCCCGAGATTATGGACTCTAGGCGAACAAAACATATAGCAATATGGATACTTCGAAAAGCTTTCTTAGTAAGCTTTCTTATAGATAGGTGATAGGTCATCGTTCCAACATATCCGGAGGCAGATTTTCAGAAAAGCTTTCTTAGTAAGTTACTCCGCCGGGAAGTGAGGAGGGGCCCACCGTGATGTTTTTGAAAAATTAACCTGTCTATCCTCTCTTCGAGATAATTTTAGGCTATTGAACCGGATGATCCATATATCAAGAGGGCCATACGAGAGGAAACAATGGAGATTGAATGACAACCGTTGAAACATTCCTACGACCATAAAAGTTTTGTAAGGCTAAGCTCTCTTTGTGTTTTCAGCTCATTCAGGTGAAAATGACTTTATAAACTGTTTGAATGGCATATATACATGAGCTCTTGGTGGTTTCAACTGAATGAATTTCTGACAAACATCACGGTGGTCACACCTAGCTTCACAGCGCAGTTAATCCAACGATCAAAATCGCCCAACATGTTACGCACGTACGCTGCGCATAATCCCAAAACTAAAAAATTCCGGGATTCATCGCTTAAACAAAAGTTAGAATACATGCCGTTGATGCATCGCACTATGGTACTTCATAATTTTATCCTTTCATTCAGGGTTCACATCCAACGATCCAAACCATTTAAATGATAGCATCAATTTGTATGTTGTAAGAAATCAAATTATCTCAATCTTTGATAATATGGCTTTTTTACTGTCAATACGAATGGCAATCATAACCTTTATATGATCAAAGAGTTTTCTTGCTAAATCTTAAAATTTCAATTTTTGGTACATTCCCATCCAAAGTGAGCCCTATCACTTGAACAGTGATCTGGTTCATTGAAAAGAACACAGATTCTAGTAATAATTTCACGATGCATTATATTTTATTTCGTTGATATGTATTGTAACAAATTTCAAAAGATGTGACCTTTTATAAAAGGGAAACGACATGCAAGTATATATTGGGTCGTGGCTAACAAGTCCAAAAGCGTATGTTGGGATTCGCTCTTCGAAGATGTCCTTATTCAAATATTCCCCAAGCTAGATTTTGATTCGCTGATATCAGTTGCAAGCGTCTCCCATTCTTGGCGTTGCGTGGCCCATTATCCAGGGTGCTGGGATTCTGTCCACTCCTTTCATCATGAAAGATTCGTAGACCAGTATATCAAAGAAACCGTAATAAACCATAATAAGGCATGTTGGAGCTGGGATTCTTTATACAACTGTTATCGTGAAAGAATCGTAGATCAGTACATCCATCATCCAGATAGGCTATTTAGGAAGTCTGAATGCATGATAAGGCATGTTGGAGCTGGAGCCAAGTCCATTTGGGTCCACCCCAATGCTGATGACACAATGGTCCAGAAGATTGCTGATAGGTTTGGATTCCTCGATTGACTCATGGTACTAAATGGTTAACCCCAACCACCATGTAATTCACACTATCATATACCCAGGGTCTGAAAATCAGTCACATTTGTGGTTCAAGTGAACTACACAATTGAAAATAATATACATAAAAATCTTACACCGAATTATTTTTCTTGGTGTGGCTCACTTGAACTCCGTTGGTCTGGTTTTTGAGTCTAAAGTAGATGTTTTGGTGTGGCATCCAGTGGTTGGAGTGAATTTCACATGACTGTGGATCCTTACTCTTGATGGGGTGGTAGACTCTCGGGAGTTTCAACACCTGGTTAAAGGTATTCATAGGTGGTGAAATTCCACTACGGCATGAGCGTGTGGAGATGTGTGTGCGTGTAAATAAATAAGTAAAAAAAAATAAAAATTTCACATAATTGTCAGGATGGCCTTGCAAAAATCAAAGGTGGATGTCTTTCACGTTGTCCATCGGTTTTTACGGATCGTTTTAATGCATGGTCCTAAAAATGAAACAGATCCAAATCTCAAGTGGACCTCACCTTAGAAAACAGTGGACATTGTACGCTCACCATTAAAAGCTTCCTAGGGCCCACCATAATGTTTGTTTGCCATCCAACATCTTGATAAGATCATGCAAGATCTGGATAAAGGGAAAACAGAAATATTAGATTGACCTCATCTATTATGGGCCCGAGAAGTTTTTAATGGTCAATCACCACTGTTTCATATGGTGTGTTCTACGTGAGATTTGGATCCATGTCCTTTTCTCACCTTACCATAAATTGAGTCTGAAAAAATAATGGACAGCATGGATATACAACACATGCATCAAGGTGGACCCCACGGTAAGGGAAAGACCCACTACGGTGTTACCCAGGTTAAACCTAATCTGCTCTACTAGGATTGCCTGGATTGCACTGTGCCGTGTTGACATGGTAAAGTTTTGTGGCCCCACTATGATCAATGTGCTATATCCATACCATCCATCCATTTTTTCAAATCAGTTTAGTGCATGATCCAAAAAATGGGCAGATCCAAAAGATCAAGTGAACAACACTCAAAAAGCATTGGGGGCATTGAAACCCATACTTGAAGCCTTTATAGAGCCCACGGTGGTGTTTATTTTCCGGCCTGTTTATAAGGTGACACAGAGATGGATGAAGGGAAAACACAAATATCAGCTTGATCCAAAACTTCTGTGGCACCAAAAATGTTTTCAATGATAGGCATTCCATCCCCACTCCTCTGTGGTGTGGTCTCCTTACTTATTGGATCTGCCTCATTTCTTGATTCTTGCCCTAAACTGATTTGGAAAAAATGGATAGATGGTGTGGATATAACACATACATCAGTGGGTCCACAAAAGTTTACAACATTAGCCTGGTGCTTGTTCTACAGTCTTTGTTTTGCACAAACTGCCTGTGCCATGTTGTCATTGACTAACTATTTCTATTCACTATATGTAAGAAGCTCCCATGTCATGTTATCATTGCTTATAGTTATTTTTTGGGATTTCTTGTTCGTATTTTCTTTAATTCTCAGGTACGAACCAGTTAAAAAATCATAGACAGCCTAACCAAGATAATTTGTGTTGGACACCTTTGCTTGTATCCGAACAGGTTCAAAGTTAAACGGTTAAATCACTCCATTGTTTTGGGGTGAATTTGGCTGTCTGATATTGCTTGTTTTACCAATGTAATTGGTTTCTACCTTCATCTTCTACAAGAAACAAAATCTATCACAAGGAATGGTGGGATTTCTTATGGTCATCAACTCCATCGAATTGGGTTAATTCAAAGTCTTACAATTTCAATTTATTGACTTGCATCATGTGATTTAATTACATGCTAGATGCCCATCAATTGAGTCAATCTCCTTTCGATATTGTGATCGAATCTCACCAGCTGCTCTTCTCAATCTAATCTGCACTTGTGAAGTGTCATGTGCATGGAACTAGTAGACATTTCTTTTTTGCCGCCCCCCCTCTCTCTCTCTCCAACCACTACTGCCATCTCACCCTCATGACATTTGCGGCAGCGAGTAGAACTGGGTGTCGAGTCAAGTCGGATAGTGTTAGGGCTAATCCGACTCGATCCGGTTTTGAAATAGACCTAAACCAAACTCGACCTGACTTGGTACTCAGTCCAGCATGCCTGACCCGATCCAAGCCCTAGTCTTGCTGGGACTAATCCTGACCGAATTTGACCTGGTCACAAGTACTGAGTCGAGTCAGGTGCAACAGGTATCCACTGGCTGAAATCACAACTCAAAACCTATATGTACTTACCATAATTAAAGCCTCTTCATCAGCTACACATCAGATTTAGATATGAGTTTTTAAATATATACGTACGAGTTGAGTTTCAAATTGAGTCGAGTCATTATCGAGTTGGATTCCGGGTCATGTTAAGTTATATAATGCTCTGAATTTCGTAATCTGAGTTTAGTACTCATTTCTCGAAAGTCCAAGAGTTAATCTTAAAGAATAGCTTCACAACGGAAGCAAAAAAAACCACACATAGAGGATATGTCCAAATGTACGTTTAAATACTCAGATTGGAGGTGGGCAGGATCCGACTCGACCCGACCTAACCGGTCAGATCCGATCTGATCTGAACCAAAAGCTAGAGTCGGGTCGGATCGAGTAGACCCACTTGGATCCGACGCCAAATCGAGTCGAGTTCGAGTCATGTAGTAACTCGATCTGATCCGATCCGAACTAAAATCAGGTAATATAAAGTCAAATTTTACTTCTTCTTTTTTACCTCTACCCTTCTTCTACCCGAACCCTAACCCTACCAGAGCCGACTTCCTCTCCTTCCCTCCTCCTTTCTCTCGTCCTTTCTCTCGCTCTTTCTATTCTGATTTCCTCCTTTTCTCTTTTCTCTCCCGATTTCCCTCACTTAACCCAGTCCAAACCAATCGGATAGAACTCAACTCGATCCAACTTGGCTTCTCTGACCGAGTCGAACTCGATTCGGATTAGGCTAGTAAGGAATCGGTTCGGATCGGGTACTGGACTTAACTCAATGCCCACTTCTAATTTAGATGCCGCCCAAAAGGGCTTATACAATCCAATGACTCCCACCTGAATATGATTTGATAGACTCTATCTTAGTGGGGTTTACCCCCAAGATTACGAAGGCATTACAATACTTAAGAATAAAATTCAAATAAATTCAGGAAAATACAATATCCAACATAAACTTCACAAGTAGAATTCATGAATGTATAATTTATATTTCATAAGTGTAATATAAAAGGATACTCAAATTAGAAAAGACACAATTCACATTTTACAAGTACAATTTAAGAAATTATAATATCTAAATTATAATTCACAACTCACAAGTACAATACCAACTACATTTTTACTACAATTCATGTTATAACATCCAAACAACAATTCAATGTATAACATAATGAGATATATTCCACTTTTCACATAATATTCAATCACTAATTTAATCTTAATTAGTGTATAATGTAAAAATGCAATCAGCCTTTAATGCACATTTAATTGAATAAATGAATGGACCTTTCAAACGGTTAGTTCATTCAGAGAATGTGTCTTTAATATAGTTGACCAATCTAAATAAAACAAGGGTCATTCTAATAGTATATTGGTCTTTCAAATAATCAATCACCTACTCAATAATGCCAACATGCCATATATGCATGATAAATATATATATTTTCAACTAAAATAATCCTCCTAACAAGCCACATTAGCACTAAATCCTTCAAGGATACAAAGGCAAAAAATATCAACTTATACAAAACTTTCGTGGCACCAAAGATGTTTTCAATGATAGGCGATCCATACTCACTACTTTATGTGGTGTAGTCTCTCATTTCTGGATTCGTTCCCTAAATTGATTTATAAAAATGGATAGATGATGTGGAAATAACACATCATAGTAGTCCACAAAACTTTACAACATTAGCCTGGTGCTTTTTCTACAGTCTTTGTCAGGCGCACAAACTGCCTGTGTCATGTTGTCATTGTCTAACTATTCTATTCACTATTTATAGAGAGCTCTCATGTCATGTTATCAATTTGAGGTGAATTTGGAGGTCTGATATTGTTTGTTTTACCAATGTAATTCTGTCATTGATAGCAATAGATTGTTTCTACCTTCATCTTCTACAAGAAACAAAATCTATCACGAGGAATGGTGGGATTTCTTATGGTCATCAGCTCCATCAAATTGGGTTAATTCAAAGTCCTACAATTTCAATTTATTAACTTATCATGTTGGATTCAATTACATGCTAGATGCCGGTCAATTGAGTCAATTTCCCTTCGATATTGTGATGGAATCTCACCAGCTGCTCTTCTCAATCTAATACACACTTGCAAGCACCTGAAATTCATCCGACATTAAGTTATGCTCTTTTCTCTGCATCATTGATCAAAGAAATGGGTCGATCTTGTCCGAGTCTAGTGGGCATCAATTTGGGCAATCTAAAAGTGAAGGAAGAAATAACAACAGCAATAGGGAAATTCATGCGGAAACTCAAGTGGCTCAACCTCAACGGTGCCACTATATCTTGTGAAGTTGTCTGTATGATCTTTAGACTCGTGCACTGATGAGCTAGACCACGTTAATGTCGAAAGTTGTCATCGACTGATCATGAAGGAAGAACTCAAGAACAAGGTCACCAGAATTGCAGAGTTCAACTACTCCCATGGTGTTAAATTCCAATTTATGCCCATGTTATATATCCCGTCAATATTCTGCTGGGCCTGCCTATCGAATGTCGGGCCTCAACCAGACCCGTTCCCTTACACCTTCACAAATTTGTAACCTATTCTCTCACTGTTTCTCCTCCTCTATATCACATTGACTGCACCCCTCTCTCTCCCTATTACACCTTTTATGTCGTTTTTATTTTTATTCGAGACTTGTTCACATACAGTTGTATGTGTGAATTTACATATACAAGACTGTTTCCCGTTGGCATGTCACTTGTGTAGAAGATCCAAACCGTCCCAAAGGTTGGCCCCAAAGAATAGGTAGCCAGTAGCAAAAACTGGACCTGTCCAGTCTTTATATGGGCCCAACCAATACTTCTAATTAGACTATTGGCTGCACATCATAGGCCTGTTCTGGATTTGGGTTTAGATTAAAAATGACGGGTTGTTACAATTCAATTGGTTTGTGCAATACATGTCTAAACAATGTATACAACTAGTTGTATATTAGTTAAGGGTAGAAGGGTCAACTACTAAATGATAATAGCTATGTGTATTTATATGGGAGTATCTGCTACCAATCTTTAAAACAGTGGGGAGTTATATGATCCAAAAGAGACAAGGTGTTTATAATTCTCATAAAGCAGATGTATTTGCATATCATAATCCAAAACAACGGAGAGGTGTTTAAAGGTCTCGTAGAGTGAAGGTGTTTACAATTAGCCCTCTCAAAAATGAGATGAATTCATTTTTAAGTGACAAACAAGCATTCCTAAGGATGCATTTGGATGCACAAACCAATTGAATTGTGACAATTAGCTCCATATAGACTGAGCAATTTGTAATTACCTAAATGTTATGTTTGGGAGAGTAGGCTCAAATTGCAATTATGTATGTGTGTGTGTGTGTGTATTCCCCCCAAGTTAGACCTGATAGGAATGCAATAGCAATGACTACATGATCCCTGCTCATTAGATGAGACCAGCCCAAAGAGTGGGGATGAAATCACTGACTCTCGAAATCATAATGGGCCCACCTTGATGTTTATATGCCATCTAATCTGTTCCTCAGATGAAGCAAAAATATCAGTCGAATCCAAAACTTCACGACTCCAAAGAAGTTTTCAATAGTGAGCATTCAATCTCCACTGTTTCTTTGATGTGGTCCACTTGAGTTTTAAATAATTAACATGAGCTTGTGGATGGAAAAAATATATATATACAGATACGTTACACAATAAGAGTGGGACCCATAACCCAACTATAGCTTTCATGTTTCCGTGTATCCAAAACAGAGGAACGACGCATCAATCTGGGGAAGGAAAGGAAATTGCAATCTGGGGTCCTGTCAGTCAATGGGTGGGACCAAATAAATCCAATTTGATTACGTGTCTCACGTTGAAGATTAGTGTTAAGTGGACCCCACAATGTAGATACCCTGCAACAGGTTCATGTATTGGTCCACACTACGGCTTGGTTTACACATATGAATTGATAGGACACCTATACTCGGGCCACCTGATGGATGGATAAAATGTTCTAAGCATGATGGAACGTATGAAAATTCATAAGGACCGACTATACACGTGCTCCTATTTGCAAGGGACTACAAGCTGCCCATTATGTGCAACGAACATTTTTAAGATTATGAGAAAATTACACACATTTGATGATCGTAGTCATTTTATGTAAAGCCAATAAAATATGTGGTTAAGATCATTTATGATAAAATAGGCCTAATCAACAATTTAGCTCTGTCCAGTCTAGTCGTGCTTTAAAATCACACTCATCAGATAATCCTAACAATTCTACGATGGCTTGGAAAACATATAGTTATAAAAGAAGAAATCGGCCTATGGATAGATTTGGGCCGTTCAATTTGAGGGAGGTAGCCTTTGAAATACACTGCACTTGGTGAACATACATGTTAAATCAACTAGATAAGACTTCTTGATGCTGGGCCGTGGGTAAAAAACAACCCACAGCAACAGCTCACATGGACCAAAGCACCAGTATTCTTGTTTTCCACCCTCCGTTTTAATGTCCACAGATAAGGTGGATAGGATTGTCTAATAGGGGTGATCATTGAAACAAATAATCCTTGTGGGACACATCAATGAATGGTTTCAATCTAATTCATACAACACAGTTTCCCTATGGTAGTTATTAGATCAGGTTTGAATTTTTGGATCTAAGCCTATTATTGAAAACTGAATACATGGACCATTGGATGTCACTACCTCATCAGGGTGAGCCCCAAATTGCCAAATTCCTCATATCCAAAGAAGGAAATATTAAAACTAGACTGATCAAGAAACTGCAAACAAGGCAAACAGCTCGCATAAGAGCCCAGGTTAGAGCTCGAACTTGGGCGCCGAGTACGACCTCCACGGATAATCCAGGTACCAGGTAGGAGTGGTGGCCTCGGTCGTTAAGACGACTCTTCTGTTACGGCCAGTGGACATCTATGAAAGCTGATCCAATTAGTAGAGGGAAGCAACACGACCAATAGCTCGGATAATGGATCGTGAACGAGCTCCGCCACGGATGACTGAGCGCGAGCCCCGTATAGCCAACTCGAGCATCAGTCGTGAGTGGTGACATGCATCGACCACCGAGGGTTCCAACCTCAGAGTTCGGAACTCAGACATCAACTTTAATTATCAGCATTGTTGGGGTAGACCTCGACCGGCCTCAACCAGCGACTCAGAGATCCATCAATCGACCTCGACCTCCTCACTGGTAAATGTAGTGTAAATGCATCACAATTATTTCCTCATATATATACCGCACTCTTCCGCATATCTGATTTAATCGCTTGCTCTTTTGAAGCAAAAATGGAAAAAACTGTAAAATATTTGTAGGTCCCATCATGATGCATGTTGCTTATCCATACCGTTCATCTATCATGGCAGATGAATTTATGGCATGAGCCAAAAACTGAGGTATATTAAAAGCTCAAGTGGATTACGCGGCAGAAAAAAGTGAATCAAATGCTTACCGTTAAAAACTTCTCAGGGCCACTATTTCTTTTGGTGTGGGCCACTTAAGTGTTGGATCTATATCATTTTTTGATTCATATCTTAAAATGTTGTGATGCAACTGATGGACGGATCCAATATTCACTGCGAGGTCCAAAATTTTAAACCAATTTTCAAGGTAGAAATTTCTAAGGATTTTGAAACGTTAATAATTACCTATGCACCGGGTATTTACACCTGCAATCAGGAGAAATTTCCAACTGCACGACCAGTATACGGCTCATTCCTGATGCACCCCATTTTACTTTCCAAGAATACTCTCCAGGTGTACGGACGCCTTCCCAAAGGTCGAAAATGCCTCCTACTTTTTCCTTCAAGCGGATCCGCCGCTGCTCGACGACGAGCGCTGGCGCTCATCGACCTCCAAGTTATACGAACGGTTCAAAAGAGATCAACGTTACATGAGTCCTATAGTTATGTATTTATTATATCCACAACGTTCATCCATATTTCAAGATCATTTCGGAGCATTATCTCAAAAAAAATAAAATCATATCCAAAGATCAACTGGACCACACCACAAAGAGTAGCAGAAAATTGATTTTCACGGTTGAAACTTTTGTAGGGCCCACCATAACATTTCTTTTTCATCCAATCTATTCATAAGGTCGTAAAGACATGGATGAATAGGAAAAACAAATTTCGTAATGATCTAAAATTTTCGTGACCCCTGAAAGGGTTTCAACGGTAGACGTTCAAAGCAGAATGGAAATATCATTTGCTACTGTCAGACTTATGGCTACGAATTATAACTGTAGCCATAGATATCATAATTCGTAGCAATAGGGTTCATCTGGGGTGGGCGCGTCGAACTAACGACCCCTCGTGCCACTTGTTGGCCTGTCCGGCGCGGCCACGCCGATCTGGCGGGGCCACGCCCAAAGGGTGTGCCCTATGGCTACGAATAATAACCGTAGCGAAAATTCGTAGCAATAGGTTCTTTGTTTTTTTTTTATGTTTTTTTTTTTTTTTTTTTTTTTTTACATGGAGAACCTTATTTTACCTATAATTCTCTCTTACACGTATTTATATAAATATGTATATATGAGCATAAAAATTTTTTTTCTCTTTTTTTCCATTTCTTTCTTTATTTATTTAACAAGAATATCTTCTAAACTAAAATTAGTTACTTGATGTACCCTATATGATTTTGGGGTAGGAGAAGCTACTTTAACCAACTAATCTGGTTATTTTTCAAGATTTCATCAGCTCGATAATCGAAAATCCATTTCATTCACTTGGCGGTCAATTTGGTTCATTTCATTTGCATGCATTTCACGGTCATTTCGCTTCAATTCATGATCACTTCCATGCATTTCACGGTCATCCGAAACATTTTCGTGTTGATTCACGGTCATTTCAAGGCATTTCACGGTCAAACTCCTTCACTTCACGGTCATTTCGCTTCAATTCATGATCACTTCCATGCATTTCACGGTCAACTGAAACAATTTCGTGTTGATTCACGGTCATTTCGAGGCTTTTCACGGTCAAACTCCTTCACTTCATGGTCATTTGCATGCATTTCATGGTCATTTCGCTTCAATTCATCATCACTTCCATGCATTTCACGGTCATCTGAAACAATTCTGTGTTGATTCACAGTCATTTCGAGGCATTTCACAGTCAAACTCTTTCACTTCACGGTCATTTGCATGCATTTGACGATAATTTCGCTTCAATTCATCATCACTTCCATGCATTTTACGGTCATCCGAAACAATTCTGTATTGATTCACGGTCATTTCAAGGCATTTCACAGTCAAACTCCTTCACTTCACGGTCATTTGCATGCATTTCACGGTCATTTAGCTTCAATTCATGATCACTTCCATGTATTTCACAGTCATCCGAAACAATTCCGTGTTGATTCACGGTCATTTAGAGGCATTTCACGGTCAAACTCCTTCACTTCACGGTCATTTGCATGCATTTCACGGTCATTTAGCTTCAATTCATGATCACTTCCATGTATTTCACGGTCATCCGAAACAATTCCGTGTTGATTCACGGTCATTTAGAGGCATTTCACGGTCAAACTCCTTCACTTCACGGTCATTTGCATGCATTTCACGGTCATTTTGCTTCAATTCATGATCACTTCTATGCATTTCACGGTCGTCCGAAACAATTTCGTGTTGATTCACGGTCATTTTGAGGCATTTCATGGTCAAACTCCTTCACTTCACAGTCATTTGCATGCATTTGACGGTAATTTCGCTTCAATTCATAATCACTTTCATGCATTTCACGGTCGTCCGAAACAATTCCGTGTTGATTCACGGTCATTTCAAGGCATTTCACCGTCAAACTCCTTCACTTCACGATCATTTGCATGCTTTTCACGGTCATTTCGCTTCAATTCATGATCACTTCCATGCATTTCACGGTCATTCCAAACATTTTCGTATTGATTCACGATCATTTCGAGGCATTTCACGGTCAATCTCCTTCACTTCACGGTCATTTCGCTTCAATTCATGATCACTTCCATGCATTTCACGGTCAACCGAAGCAATTCCGTGTTGATTCACGGTCATTTCAAGGCTTTTCACGGTCAAACTCCTTCACTTCACGGTCATTTGCATGCATTTCACGGTCATTTCGCTTCAATTCATCATCACTTCCATGCATTTCACGGTCATCCGAAACAATTCCGTGTTGATTCACGGTCATTTCGAGGCATTTCACAGTCAAACTCCTTCACTTCTCGGTCATTTGCATGCATTTGACGGTCATTTCGCTTCAATTCATCATCACTTCCATGCATTTCACGGTCATCCGAAATAATTCCGTATTGATTCACGGTCATTTCGAGGCATTTCACGGTCAAACTCCTTCACTTCACGGTCATTTGCATGCATTTCACGGTCATGTAGCTTCAATTCATGATCACTTCCATGTATTTCACGGTCATCCGAAACAATTCCGTGTTGATTCACGGTCATTTAGAGGCATTTCACGGTCAAACTCCTTCACTTCACGGTCATTTGCATGCATTTCACGGTCATTTCGCTTCAATTCATGATCACTTCCATGCATTTCACGGTCGTCCGAAACAATTTCGTGTTGATTCACGGTCATTTCGAGGCATTTCACGGTCAAACTCCTTCACTTCACGGTCATTTGCATGCATTTCACTGTCATTTCGCTTCAATTCATGATCACTTTCATGCATTTCACGGTCGTCCGAAACTGTCACGCGCCAAACTCGAAAACCGGGCTCACAAAATTTTCGATCGCCGAATCTGGCTCCGACAGCCTCCGTAGAACCACATTCTCGGCTCCCAGCTCCCATTCGCCAGGTTCCGATCCTGGGATGCTACGAGGAGGATTTTTGAGGTCAGTTTGAATCGTGATAAGCATAACTAAAGGCATAACCTACAAACAACAACCAAGAACTCCATTACATTTCCACTATGATCAAAAACTTTACAAGTACAATGAGCATAAAGAAAAATACAATGGAAAAGAACAAGAACTCCAAAATGATCTGCAAAGTACTCCTGCCTCAGCGCTGCTGCGCCCCAACGTCACCTGCACGCAACGGTCGTGCATAAGCTTATAGAAAGCTTAGAGAGTAGTAAAAGTGTATGCACAAGGTAGTAATATGATCATGCAATATCAGAGTAATGCGGAATATGCAAATGGATCCATAATATCATAAGTCGTACCAAGGCTATGCGATGCAAGATGCAAGTCAAGCATACAACACTCATCTGAGTCCACATGTCAATACGGCTCAACTCTGGGATATCACCGGGGTCTAGTACACTCTAAACCAGATCGCCGCCACATCGCGCGTAATAAGGTAAGTGGAAGAGACCTCACTATCCGTCTGCCAATATCGGGCTCGACTCGTCGATAGCGGACCCATTCCTCGAGCTGGTCAGACTCAGCCTAGCATTGCCCCCTACACTCGGGCGGGTAAGGCTGCACCCCCTTCCAACTGACCACGATACAGTGGAGAGCGCAACCGTCTGGTAATCGGCACTCAACGCTCATCTACTCACTCTGTCTAGACATTGGAGCAACCTCTTAGTACCATAAGGGTTTAGGGACTTTCACCCAGGGATATCTATAACACCCCATATAGAACAACATTTTCGGTATCCAATCCTGCCAACCACGATGCATCTGTGGCGGCTACGGCCCCGATGTCGCTAGGGCGTACAGTAACCATATCACACAATGCGAGATGCATGAATCATACTATTCAATCATGCAGCAATCTCGTATGCACCATGCGCTCATGTGGGACGCTCCGTCTCATATGGAGTCCCGTAAATGTCTCGGCCCAACGGCTTATGCGATGATCAAACATTCCTCATATCGAGCATACATATGATGCGTATGGGCATGAGTAATGAAATTATACTAAGCATTTTACAAAGTAATGAATTATCCTTACAATGCAGATGGGCCTAAACGGCCTACACACAACAATTACGGCCTATCAATGGTCCTAGGGAGAGTCATAATGCGGACATTTAACCAACACTATACTTGCAATGTGGACGTCAAACCGCCATT
Source organism: Magnolia kwangsiensis (assembly GCA_037074715.1). Classification (NCBI taxonomy): domain Eukaryota; kingdom Viridiplantae; phylum Streptophyta; class Magnoliopsida; order Magnoliales; family Magnoliaceae; genus Magnolia; species Magnolia kwangsiensis. The sequence continues at coordinate 31,552,088 of CM073574.1, forward strand.
GCTCCCAAACCATAACCCGTAGTAAACATCGTTACACAAACCATATTGGTTTCACACATTGCAATGGACCTTAGGTACATCCTATTGAGCCTTCAATATGTTAAATGGGCTACATAAGTGGACCTTACATTCATCAAATGGGCCACATTACTGGGTTTCACCAATGGGCCTTAGGTACATTGCAACGGATAATAACCCATGGGCCTCAGAGTACATCATAATGGGTCTAATCACATGGGCCTTATGTGTCTTAAATGGGCCTAATCCCATGGGCTTTATACATACCAAATGGGCCTAACTCATAGGCCTTATATAGATCAAGTGGGCCTAAACCCATAGGCCTTATATAAATCAAATGGGCCTAAATCATAAGCCTTATATAAATCACATGGGCCTAAATCATAGGCCTTATATGTCAAATGGGCCTAAATCCATAGGCCTTATATAAATCACATAGGCCTAAATCATAGGCCTTATATGTCAAATGGGCCTAAATCCATAGGCCTTATATAAATCAAATGGGTCTGGTCCCACGGGCCTTGGGATATATCAAATGGTTCAATCTTATGGGCCTTACATCCACATCAAAGTGGGCCCCAATAAACTGTCACAAATACATTAAGATGGACCTTAAATCATGCCAAAATGGGGTTCGCTTGGACTGTGGATCTGGCTCATTCATTGACTCATTCCGTAAAATGATCTTTAAAATGGACGGGCAGATTAGATGCAACACCTGCATCAATGGTGGGGGCCCACATGAAGGCCCACCATCGTGAATGTTATATATTGTATAATATATAAATAATATATATAAAATATATACAATATTATATATATATATACAATAATATATATATATATATAATACAATATAAAATATATATGTATATATATATATATATATACACACACACAGGCTGCACACACTCACGCACACACGCACGCATAGCTACACGCATGCACGCACACCCAGTGGGCTCCACCGTCCACTGGACGGTGGAGCTTAAACACAAATATCACGGTGGCTTCCACCGTCCGCCTAGACGGTGGATATAAGACACGTACATCACTGTGGGTCCCATGTGGGGCCCACTGAAATGTTTATTTTGAAATCCAACCCGTTGATAAGATCACCCAGCCCTGGATGAAAGGGGATAACAAATTTCATCTTGATCCAAAACTTCTATGGCCCATAAAATGAATTTTAATGGTGGAGGTTCAAGCCCACTATTTCGTATGCTGTGGGCCACCTGAGTTTTGGAATTGGTTGAAACTTGGAGGGGGCCCACCTCATGAACAGCTTGGATTTCAAAACAAACATCATGGTGAGGCCCACGGCAGCAGCCGTGGGTGGCTGGTTGCCCGCCCAGCGTCAGCGCTGCAGGCAGCACGCCCAGCGTCAGCGCTGCAGGCAGCGCCTGCTGCCTTTCTGACACAAGCAGCAAGCTCCTTTCTCTCTCCTCTATTTTTGTTTTTATAAGAAACATCACATGTGGGGCCCGCTACTAGGGAATCCACTCCAGCCATAGAATTCTATGGCTCGAAATAGACGAAATGAGTCCGAAGTTTGAGATTTTTAGGTGCATAGAATCATCAGAAAATGTTTTTAAGGGTAACCACTAAATTTCCCTATGCTATGGCCCACCAGATGCTCAGATCAGGCCCATTCTTCTACTCAACGGCTAAAATGTGGCCGGTAAGAGGATGGACGGCTTGGATTGTACCCATACATCAAGGTGGGGCCCATGAGAGGACCACCCCAAAAGCTTCCTTCTCTTTTTTTTTTTCTTTTTACAAGGACGTCCAGCGTCCCAGACGCTGGACAGTTTGGTCCTAAAAAAAAAAAATATTGTGGTGGGCCCTGATTAGGTGGGCCACCTCATGGAGAACAGTGTGGCCCCATCACACACAAAGTGGGCCACACTTGATGATTTGTATAGAAAATAAGCCTCATGGTGGGGTCCATACAAATAGGCCACACAAGCCTATATAATGTCAAAAAAATAAATAAAATAAATAAATAAAAATGAAATAAGAAGGGAGAGAGAGATGGAAAGTGGGACACGCTTGTGATGGAGGGCTCCGCTACTATGAGCCCTCCCTTATAAAATAAATCATACATCAAATGAATCCCTTAACACATGGGATTAACAAAATCGAATTCAACGGTGGAGATCCTTTCTCCACCAATATGGACGGTCTAGATGACCTCCCTAATGCAATGAAATAAATATCATGATGGGGTCCATGGAGAATGGCCCCATCATGGAATGATCATGATGATCCTAGTGGGCCATCGGCCACATCTTAGGGTCCCAAGTGAGATCCAAATCAGTGATCGGTTGGCCTCACTTGGCCCATCTCAAAAACATGAAAAACTAGTATTAACTAGCACCCACAGTTTGATCTTCTTGCTCCTATGGGCTCCTTAGCTCCTTAGCTTCAATCATAATTGATAAGATGAGAAATGGATGGCTAGGATGGGAGATCTTAGGATGGAGAGGTGGGCCACACTTGGAGTTTTGAAAGAGAGGGAGAGGCTTGGAGAATTCTCATACGCATGGGATTTTTCCTCTCTTGGATTTGAGTTTTTTAAAAATGAGAGAGAGAGTTGTAAAAGGGAGAGAGAGAGAGAGAGAGAGAGAGAGAGAGAGTGATGGGTGATAGATGTGGTGAGTGATGGGTGTGTAAGAAATCCTTGACTTTTGTGGCCTTTTGTGTAAGAAAAGAATGGGCTTGTAAGACCTTTTTTGACTTTTGTGGTTGCTTGGGTATGGGTGAAAGGTGATGTGTACTTGACATGTGATGTGATGAGATTGATTAATTGATGTGATTGATGTGACACCTCGTAGAGATTCTCTTAAATTTCGCAACGCGCAGCGTTTTCTTCGCACCGAACGTTGGCCCACATCTCTTGATCAGGGTATCGCCTCAGCGCGCAAGTCGTGGCATCGGAACCGCAGCGACGATGCAGTCACTATGGTAATGGTCTTAGGTTGAGTCAATACAGTTTGACGGCATATGAATCCGAGTCGCGCGTAAATATCGGTTAAGGGTCGAAGGTTGCCGGAATTCGACCGGTAAGACCGCGGAAGTCTACGGAACGGTACGGACTAAGATATGGGTCTTACAGAAACAATTTCTTGTTGATTCACGGTCATTTCGAGGCATTTTACCATCAAACTCCTTCACTTCACGGTCATTTGCATGCTTTTCACGGTCATTTCGCTTCAATTCATGATCACTTCCATGCATTTCACGTTCATTCCAAACATTTTCGTGTTGATTCACGGTCATTTCGAGGCATTTCACGGTCAAACTCCTTCACTTCACGGTCATTTGCATGCATTTCATGGTCATTTCCATGCATTTTGCGGTCCAATCGCTTTACTTCACGGTCATTTCCATGCATTTCACGGTCATTCCTGGCAATTTAGTGTTGGTTCACGATCATTTCCCTAAACCTTAACCTACACCCTAACCTAAACCTATACTTATAACCTAAACCTATTGTCAAATCTCAAAACCTATAACTTAAACCTAAACCTAAACCTTAACGTAAACTTATAACTATAGCAACTGACCTTAACCTTCACCCTAACCTTAACCTATAACCTATAACCTAAACTTATTCTCAAATCTCAAAGGTTATAGGTTTTGGTTTAGGTTATAGGTTATAGGTTTAGGTTTAAGTTTTGGGATTTGAGAATGGGTTCGGGTTTAGGTTATAAGTTTTGGTTTCAGTTTAGGTTATAGGTTAACAGTTTAGGTTAAGGTTTAGGTTTAGGTTATAGGTTTTTGGATTTGAGAATGGGTTTGGGTTTAGGCTATAGGTTTTGGTTTTAGTTTAGGTTATAGGTTTTGGTTTTGGTTATAGGTTTTGGGATTTGAGAATGGGTTCGGGTTTAGGCTATAGGTTTTGGTTTTGGTTTAGGTTATAGGTTTTGTTTAGGTTATAGCTTTTGGGATTTGAGAATGGGTTCGGGTTTAGGTTATAAGTATAGGTTTAGGTTAGGTTATAGGTTAAGGTTTAGAGATTTGAGTTTAGGTTTAGGCTAAGGTTTAGGTTTAGGGAATTGAGTTTAGGTTATAGGTTTAGGGAAAGGTTAGGTTTAAGTTATAGGTTTTGAGATTTGAGAATAGTTTTAGGTTTTAAGTATAAGTTTAGGTTAGGTTATATGTTAAGGTTTAGGGATTTGAGTTTAGGTTATTGAATTAGGTTTAGGTTTAGGGATTTGAGTTTAGGTTATAGGCTTAGGTTTAGGTTTTAGGTTTTACGTTTAGGTTTAGGTTTGGGTTTGGGTTTTGGAATTTGAGAATGGGTTCGGGTTTAGGTTATAGGTTTTGGTTTCGGTTTAGGTTATAGGTTTTGGGATTTGATAATGGGTTCGGGTTTAGGTTATAGGTTTTGGTTTCGGTTTAGGTTATAGGTTTGGGGATTTGAAAATGGGTTCGGGTTTAGGTTTTAGGTTTTAGTTTTGGTTTAGGTTATACGTTTTGAATTAGGTTATAGGTTAATGGTTTAGGTTTAGGTTATAGGTTTTTGGATTTGAGAATGGGTTCGGGTTTATTCTATAGGTTTTGGTTTTGGTTTAGGTTATAGGTTTTAGGATTTGAGAATGGGTTCGGGTTTAGGTTATAGGTTTTGGTTTCGGTTTAGGTTATGGGTTTTGGGATTTGATAATGGGTTCGGGTTTAGGTTATAGGTTTTGGTTTCGATTTAGGTTATAGGTTTTGGGATTTGATAATGGGTTCGGGTTTAGGTTATAGGTTTTAGTTTTGGTTTAGGTTATACGTTTTGAATTAGGTTATAGGTTAATGGTTTAGGTTTAGGTTATAGGTTTTTGGATTTGAGAATAGGTTCGGGTTTAGGCTATAGGTTTTGGTTTTGGTTTAGGTTATAGGTTTTGGGATTTGAGAATGGGTTCGGGTTTAGGTTATAGGTTTTGGTTTCGGTTTAGGTTATAGGTTTTGGGATTTGATAATGGGTTCGGGTTTAGGTTATAGGTTTTGGGATTTGATAATGGGTTCGAGTTTAGGTTATAGGTTTTAGTTTTGGTTTAGGTTATACGTTTTGATTTAGGTTATAGGTTAATGGTTTAGGTTTAGGTTATAGGTTTTTGGTTTCGGTTTAGGTTATAGGTTTTGGGATTTGATAATGGGTTCGGGTTTAGGTTATAGGTTTTGGAATTTGATAATGGGTTTGGGTTTAGGTTTAGGTTTAGGTTTAGGTTAAGGTTTTGCATGTATTTCATGGTTAATTCGCTTCACTTCATGGTCATTTACATGCATTTCATGGTCATTCCCGCCTATTCCGTGTTGATTCATGGTCATTTCGGCGCATTTCACGGTTATGCCCCTTCATTTCACGATCATTTCCGCGCATTTCACCGTCCGATCACTACACTTCACCGTGAAATGCGAAAACCCAATCCCTAAACCCAAACCTAAACCTAAACTTGAAAACCCAAACTTAAACCCAATCCCGAACCTGAACCCGATTTCCTAAACCTAAACTATAACCCATTCTTAAATCCGAAAACCGATAACCTAAACCAAAACCAAAACCAAAACATATAACCTAAACCCGAACTCATTATTAAATCCCAAAACCTATAATCTAAACCAAAACCAAAACCTATAACCTAAACCCGAACCCATTCTCAAATCCCAAAACCTCTAACCTAAACCTAAACCTTAACCTAAACCAAAACCTATAACCTAAACCTATAACCTAAAACCTAAACCTAAACCAAAACCTATAACCTAAACCCGAACCCATTCTCAAATCCCAAAACTTATAACCTAAACCTAAACCAAAACCTTAACCTAAACCTATAACCTATAACCTAAACCAAAACCTATAACCTAAACTTAAACCTTAACCTAAACCAAAACCTTTAACCTAAACCAAAACCAAAACCTATAACCTAAATCCGAACCCATTCTCAAATCTCAAAACCTATAACCTAAACTTAAACCAAAACCTTAACCTAAACCTATAACCTCTAACCAAAACCAAAACCAAAACCAATAACTTAAACCCGAACCCATTCTCAAATCCCAAAACCTATAACCTAAACCAAAACCTATAACCTAAACTAAAACCAAAACCTATTGCATAAACCCGAACCCATTCTCAAATTCAAAAACCTATAACTTAAACCCAAACCCATTCTCAAATCCCAAAACCTATAACCTAAACCAAAACCAATAACCTAAACTAAAACCAAAACCTATAGCCTAAACTCAAACCCATTCTCAAAACCAAAACCTATAACCAAAACACGAACCCATTCTCAAATCTCAAAACCCATAACCTAAACCAAAACCTTTAACCTAAACTAAAACCAAAACCTATAGCCTAAACCCGAACCCATTCTCAAAACCAAAACCTATAACCTAAACCCGAACCCATTCTCAAATCCCAAAACCTATAACCTAAACCAAAACCTATAACCTAAACTAAAACCAAAACTTATAGCCCAAACCCGAACCCATTCTCAAAACCAAAACCTATAATCTAAACCCGAACCCATTCTCAAATTCCCAAACCTATAACCTAAACCAAAACCTATAACCTAAACTAAAACCAAAACCTATAGCCTAAACCCGAACCCATTCTCAAAACCAAAACCTATAGCCTAAACCCGAACCCATTCTCAAATCCCAAAACCTATAACCTAAACCAAAACCTATAACCTAAACTAAAACCAAAACCTATAGCCTAAACCTGAATCCATTCTCAAAACCAAAACTTATAACCTAAACCCGAACCCATTCTCAAATCCCAAAACCAATAACCAAAATCAAAACCTATAACCTAAACTAAAACCAAAACCTATAGCCTAAACCCGAACCCATTCTCAAATCCCAAAACCTATAACCTAAACCAAAACCTATAACCTAAATTAAAACCAAAACCTATAGCCCAAACCCGAACCCATTCTCAAAACCAAAACCTATAACCTAAACCCGAACCCATTCTCAAATCTCAAAACCTATAACTTAAACCAAAACTAATAACCTAAACTAAAACCAAAACCTATAGCCTAAACCCGAACCCATTCTCAAAACTAAAACTTATAACCTAAACCCGAACCCATTCTCAAATCTCAAAACCTATAACTTAAACCAAAACCTATAACCTAAACTAAAATCAAAACCTATAGCCCAAACCCGAACCCATTCTGAAAACCAAAACCTATGACCTAAACCCGAACCCATTCTCAAATCCCAAAACCTATAACATAAACCAAAACCTATAACCTAAACTAAAACCAAAACCTATAGCCTAAACCCGAACCCATTCTCAAAACCAAAACCTATAACCTAAACTCAAACCCATTCTCAAATCCCAAAACCTATAACCAAAACCAAAACCAAAACCTATAGCCTAAACCCGAACCCATTCTCAAATCCAAAAACCTATAACCTAAACCTAAACCGTTAACCTATAACCTAAACTAAAACCAAAACTTATAACCTAAACCCGAATCCTTTCTCAAATCCTAAAACCTAAACCTAAACCTTAACCTAAACCTATAACATATAACCTATAACCCAAACCAAAACCAATACCTATAACCTAAACCCGAACCCATTCTCAAATCCCAAAACCTATAACCTAAACTAAAACGAAAACCTATAGCCTAAACCCGAACCTGTTCTCAAATCCAAAAACCTATAACCTAAACCTAAACCTTAACCTAAACCAAAACCTATAACCTAAACAAAAACCAAAATCTATAACCTAAACCTGAACCCATTCTCAAATCCCAAAACCTAAACCGTGAAATGAACACGGAATTGCTAGGAATGACCGTGAAATGCATGGAAATGACGGTGAAGTGAAGTGAAATGACCACGAGGTGCGTGGAAATGGCCGTGAAGTGAAGTGAATTGACCGTGAAGTGCGTCGAATTGAGCATGAATGAACATGGAATCGCAGGGAATGACCGTGAAATGCATAGAAATGATGGTGAAGTTAAGTGAATTGACCGCGAAATGCTTGAAAATGGCCGTGAAGTGAATTGACCGTGAAGTGCGTCAAATTGATCGTGAATGAACACGGAATCACCGGGAATGACCGTGAAATGCATGGAAATGACGGTGAAGTGAAGTGAAATGACCGCGAAGTGCGTGGAAATGGCCATGAAGTGAAGTGAATTGACCGTGAAGTGCGTCGAATTGACCGTGAATGAACACGGAATCGCTAGGAATGACCGTGAAATGCATGGAAATGACGGTGAAGTGAAGTGAATTGACAGCGAGGTGCGTGGAAATGGCCGTGAAGTGAAGTGAATTGACCGTGAAGTGCGTCGAATTGACCGTGAATGAACACAGAATCGCTAGGAATGACCGTGAAATGCATGGAAATGATAGTGAAGTGAAGTGAATTGACCGCGAAGTGCATGGAAATGGCCGTGAAGTGAAGTGAATTGACCGTGAAGTGCGTCGAATTGACCGTGAATGAACACGGAATTGCTAGGAATGACCGTGAAATGCATGGAAATGACGGTGAAGTGAAGTGAAATGACCGCGAAGTGCGTGAAAATGGCCGTAAAGTGAAGTGAATTGACCATGAAGTGCGTCGAATTGACCGTGAATGAACACGGAATCGCTAGGAATGACTGTGAAATGCATGAAAATGACGTTGAAGTGAAGTGAAATGACCGCGAAGTGCGTGAAAATGGCCGTGAAGTGAAGTAAATTGATCGTGAAGTGCGTCGAATTGACCGTGAATGAACACAGAATCGCTAGGAATGACCGTGAAATGCATGTAAATGACGGTGAAGTCAAGTGAAATGACCGCAAAGTGCGTGGAAATGGCCATGAAGTGAAGTGAATTGACCGTGAAGTGCGTCAAATTGACCGCGAATAAACACGAAATCCCTAGGAATAACCATGAAATGCATGAAAATGACGGTGAAGTGAAGTGAATTGACGGAGAAGTGCGTGGAAATGGCCGTGAAGTGAAGTGAATTGACCGTGAAGTGCGTCGAATTGACTGTGAATGAACACGGAATCACTAGGAATGACCGTAAAGTGCATGGAAATGACGGTGAAGTGAAGTGAAATGACCGCGAAGTATGTGGAAATGACCGTGAAGTGAAGTGAATTGACCGTGAAGTGCGTCGAATTGACCGTGAATGAACACAGAATCACTAGGAATGACCGTGAAATGCATGGAAATGATGGTGAAGTGAAGTGAAATGATCACGAAGTGCGTGGAAATGACCGTGAAGTGAAGTGAATTGACCGTGAAGTGCGTCGAATTGACCGTGAATCAACATGAAATTGCTGGGAATGACCGTGAAATGCATGGAAATGACAGTGAAGTGCAGTTAATTGACCGCGAAGTGCGTGAAAATGGCCGTGAAGTGAAGTGAATTGACCGTGAAGTGTATTTTTAACCTTCGACCCGATGGAATATTGGAAAATTACTATGTTAGTTGGCTAAATTAGCTTCTCCTACCACAAAATAATATATGGTACGTTATGTAACTCATTCTAGTTTAGGAGATATGGTTGTTAAATAAATAGACAAAGAAATGAATTAAGAGATATAAAAAAAAATATTTATATACTTATATATACATATTTACATAATTATATATTTGAAAAAAATGTAAGGGAGAAAAAGTTCTTTCCATTAAAAAAATAAAATTAGAAAAAAAAAAAACCCATAATAAAAAAGAAAGAATCGATTGCTACGGATTTTAGCTACGGTTATTATTCGTAGTCATAGGATCCACCCTATGGGCATTGCCCTGCCAAATCGGCGTGGCTAGTTCGGCCGCCTACCCCGGATGGACCATATTGCTATGGATTATAGTATCTGTAGCTACGGTTATAATTCGTAGCCATAGGTGTGACCGTAGTAAACAACACTGTCATTCTGCTTTAAACGTCTACCGTTGAAACCCTTTCAGGGGTCATGGAAGTTTTGGATCATTACGAAATTTATTTTTCCTATTTATCCAGGTCTTTGTGACCTTATGAATAGATTGGATGAAAAATAAATGTTATGGTGGGCCCTACAAAAGTTTCAATGGTGAAAATCAATTTTCTGCTGCTCTTTGTGGTGTGGTCCAGTTGATCTTTGGATATGTTGTTTTTTTTCGGATAATGCTCCCAAATGATCTCAAAACATGGATGAACGTTGTAGATATAATAAATACATAACTGATGGGCCCATGTAACGTTGATCTCCTTTGAACCGTTCGTACGACTGGGACTTCGAGGAGCGTCAACGTTGAAGGAAAAAGCAGGGGCATTTTCGACCTTTTGCAAGGCATCGGCACACCCGGGGAGTATTATTGGAAAGTAAAATGGGGTGGGCTTCGTCTGGGGAATGGGCCATATAGTGGTCGTACAGTTGGAAATTTCTCTGCATTCAAAAATCAAATAGGCCCTAAGTGGCTGCTTTTGCATCTTTCAAATCCATTTATGATCCGTCCTATATTTTTAATCTAAAGAAATTTAAAACGTTTGTACACCTAATAAACGGATCGGATTTATCTAATATTCGACATTCTACATGAGAGATCGTGATTGCCAAAAAAGTGTACTCGTTCGGGTGCGATTAGAAATCCTCTGGAGGGCACGTTTGAGTCCGTTGTATGGCATATGGAAGAACTTCCTTTCCAATGTACATATTGAATAAAAAACACTTAATCAGGACCGTCCATTTATCAGAACCTACAATGTATGATCTACCATTTGAATTAAAAAAAAAAAAAAAACCAATTGGATGATCGCAGGAATAACCATTTTCTATTTTTTTAAACGACTAATCTTGAGCATTTTGCTTCTTCCAATCTGTTTGAAGGAAATCAATCTGACGGATAGGATGAACTGATCTATGTTTTATGCTTCCACTGAAAGTTCCAGATTTATACACTTCCTTTCCCCGCATGCAGTGGAGAGAGATCTACAATACTCTGGTATAGCCGTCTCTACCATAATGTGTCCCATTTTCTGGCGAAAAATTTAGCACCGTAGATGCTCCGTTAATATGTATTTTTTTTCGGCCACCATAAGTTTTTATCACCAGAGTAGTTTTTTAGGGTATGGAAATAAGTTTTAAATGAATATACCCCTTGATTTCAGGTAAGAGCAGGTGAAAAAGAGGGGTAATTTCGTCCGAAAGTAGGTTGTCCATACAACAGGAGTATATTTTGGTGAGGTAAGTTTAGGGTCGGTTGAAAAAACGTGAGGAGTATGACTACCTAGCCGACGAGTATGACTTTCATAGCTTTAGAAGCACGCAAGATAAGACCTTGCCCTCTTAGGACGAATTATTACACAATATTATCACCTGCAATTTCTACAGAATACATGCGTTCTTAATTCTGACAACTGAGGCCCCTTTTTGACAATCTATACCATTAATCTGTTGTCTCCCACCAAGGATCGATCATCACTCGAAAAGATACTCGACAGAACAATCTTAGTCTTTCGGTTTCTGGCATATAGACAGATGGTTAACAAGAAAAATAAAACAGCAGTCCACGTTCAACCACACAAAAATAATTAAAAATAAAATAAAATCAGACCGTAAAATCTCCCAGTTCGGATTTTTTTTTTTTTTTTTTTTTTTTTTTTTGGGGGGGGGGGGGGGGGGAGGTGCATGCTCCATCAAAGTGGGACTCAAGGAACCAATGGTCTACACTAACTAACCAGAGGCCTCAATTGTCAGAATTGAAACTGCATAGGCAGATATAGTCCAGGTGCTGTGGTACATGTACACATGATCCATCTCCCATCGTTGAAAATCCCAATACCATCAGCAGCCAAACATGCTCAAAGAGAAATCTTTCTCCATTCTCTTATCACTTGGATTGCTTGTGCTGCTTTTCTCATATGCAACTACAAAAACAACAGCTACATCAGTAGAATCAGAAGCAGAGTCCCTTCTCAAATGGAAATCCAGTCTCTTACAAACACCAGCCACTCTCAATTCATGGTCACTCACCAATTCCACCACCAAAACCCCATGCAATTGGACTGGAATCTTATGCAACGACGTGGGACGCGTGACTGAAATCATCCTGCCGAGTGCCGGTTTGCAAGGTAATCTCCATAACTTGAGCTTCCCATCATTTCCAAACCTCATTCGTCTCGATCTCAATAACAACACACTCCTCGGAACCATACCGGCAGATATCGGTACTCCCTCTAAACTCACCTTCCTTAATCTGTCCATGAACAAACTCTCCGGTCCCATCCCTTCACAATTAGGAGACTTGATTAACTTAAATGAGCTAGCCATGTCCCATAACCTTCTTAGTGGTTCTGTACCACTGGCATTAGGAAAGTTAGCCAAGCTTACTGTCTTGAACCTGTCGCGCAATCAGATTTCTGGTTCCATCCCTCCCATTATAGGAAACCTAACCGATCTTACCATCCTCAACCTCTCACGTAACAAGATTTCCGGCACCATCCCTCCAGAAATAGGAAATCTCATGAATCTCACTGAGTTAAGGCTCTCCATCAACTCTATAACAGGTTCCATCCCTTCTGCATTAGGAAACCTGACCAAGCTCACCATCTTGCTGCTCTTCGACAATCAGATTTCTGGCTCAATCCCACATGAACTAGGAAACCTACGGAATTTGGTTGACCTAGGCTTGTTGATGAACAAACTCACTGGTCCAATTCCTTCATCTTTTGACAATTTGAGTAACCTGACCAGATTAGGTTTACTTGGGAATCAGTTATCAGGTTCGATACAATTCTCAAATCTAATGAATTTGGAAACATTAAGCTTGAGTGACAACAACTTCTCTGGTCATTTGCCACAACTATGCCAACGCGGATCGCTCAAAAGGTTCGGTGCCTATAAGAACAATTTCACAGGTCCCATCCCCAAAAGCTTGAAAAACTGCACAAGCTTACTTAAACTCGTGCTCTATGGAAACCAGCTTACAGGAAATATATCTGAAGATTTAGGCGTATATCCAAATCTTGAATACATTGATTTGAGCGATAACAACTTGTATGGTGATCTGCCACCAAATTGGGGAGAATTCCAAAATCTAACGAGGCTGCATTTATCGGGAAATATGATTTCGGGTAGGATACCGCCGGAGTATGGGCAGTTGTCTCAACTCGGAGTACTTAGCCTTTCTTCAAACCAACTGGTGGGAGAGGTTCCGAATTCTTTCGGGCGTATGTCTTCTCTGTTGAACTTGGGCTTAAATGATAATAGTCTTTCTGGGGAGATACCATTAGAAATTGGAAATCTATCCAGTTTGGAGATTCTTGACCTGTCGGGAAACAACTTGAGTGGGCCGATACCAGGACGACTAGGGGATTGCTCTAAACTGAGGCATTTGAAGCTGAGCAAAAACAATTTGAATGGGAGCATCCCATTTCAAATTGGGAATCTAGTGTTCTTACAAGATATGCTAGATCTTAGTTGGAACTCGCTCACTGGAGAGATACCATCACAGCTCGGAAATCTGCAAATGCTAGAAAATTTGTATCTCTCCCACAACCGGCTCTCTGGTTCAATTCCATCTTCTTTCGAAGCAATGAACAGCTTGACATCTATTGATTTTTCGTATAATGAGTTGGAGGGTCCTATTCCTGAAAGTAAAGTTTTCAAGGAGTCTCTGGTCGAGGCTTTCTTAGAAAATAAAGCTTTATGTGGCGAAATTGAAGGCTTGCCATCTTGAAATTCATCTTCGACAGGCAATGGTGGTGGAAGAAAAGGCTACATGGTTGCAATCGTCGTCATTGTTCCTATTTTAGGAGCATTGCTTCTTATATTTGTCATTATCAAAGTGGTGTCCATTTTCCATCGAATGGCTGGAAATACGGAGGAAGTGGAAATGCACATAGTCAACAACGATCTGTTTTCAATATGGAATTATGATGGGAGGATTGTGTACAAAGATATCATCGTAGCAACTGAGGATTTCAACGACAAGTACTGCATTGGAGTAGGAGGATCTGGGAATGTGTACAAAGCAGAATTACCGACAGGTCAGATAGTGGCGGTAAAGAAACTTTGCTCTTTGGAAGGTGGAGAATCTGTCAATGAAATTTGTTTTAGGAATGAAATACAAGCGTTACTGAAAATTCGGCACCGCAACATCGTGAAGCTTTATGGATTCTGTTCACATGTCCAGCACAAGTTCTTGGTCTATGAATTCATGGAAAGGAGAAGCTTGTGGACTGTTCTGAGTATTGAGGAAAGAGCTGTGGAATTTGATTGGATTAGAAGGATGAAGGCTCTTAAAGGAATTGCTGATGCTTTATCTTACCTGCACCATGATTGCACTCCGCCGATAGTTCATCGGGACATATCGACAAGTAATGTTTTGTTGGACTTGGGATTTGAAGCTTGTGTTTCTGATTTCGGAACTGCAAGATATTTAAATCCCAATTCATCTAACTGGACTGCGTTTGCAGGCACCTACGGATACGCTGCGCCAGGTAAATTCATGATACATTCAACCCTTTTTTCTTTCTTTCTGATAAATCAATTAAATTGCCTTATTTGCAGATGCCTGCTAAATCGGTTACATGATTCTATTTCTTCTATGCAGAACTTGCTTACACAATGCAGGTGACTGAGAAGTGCGACGTTTATAGCTTTGGAGTGGTGGCACTGGAAGTGATAATGGGAAGTCATCCTGGAGAACTCATCTCCTCCCTATCATCATCAAGTGGGCAGAACATACTGATAATCAATGTGTTAGATCAACGGCTCTCATCTCCCACAGTTGAAGTTGCAAATGAAGTCATTTTGGCAGTGGTGCTAGCACTCGTATGCTTACGTCCCAATCCGCAATCTCGACCATCCATGGAGTATCTGTCTCAACAGCTATCTGCGAAGAGGCCAATTCTTCACCAGCCTCTCCATGGAATTACATTTCATCAGCTTTTGGGCCTTGAATTGTAATCATGTACATATGAAGATTATTAAAATAATACTATCCCATTTTCAGGTTTTTTCATGTAAGATTTAAAAGAATACTATCCTATTTTCAGGGCTTTTATTTTTATTTTTAATTCATGTATGATTTAAAAGAATACCATCCCATCTTCAGGTTTTTTCATGTAAGATCATGGCCATTCATACATAAGTATGATCATGCAGTAGCTGATATTCTCCTGCCACACGTATGCTACTCTCTGCTCAACGGATATCCTCGCCCAGCCCAGCGGCACTATGTGATCCTCATTCTAGGGCCAACCCGTTGGACGGGTTTCTTTTATCAAGAAGAAATCCAAGCCTTTCACCATTCATCTTCGCCAAGTAGATCAATCCTAGGTGTTGCTTTCCATCAGCTCCTATTGACTTGCAAAATTCTATAATTATCTAGCAAATAAGTTTGTTGGTTTACTACCAGGTTGGACTTGGCCGAAAAAGCTTTCTTGTATATAAATATGCTTTTTGCCTTGGGGATTAAGTCACTTTCAGGAGGCATGTGAATTTAGTCCTGTGGAGGATATGCTAATTATTCTAATCTATGCCATTGAGCACATGCGCGTGTGCACCGAGCCGTGTTTGTGACGGGCCGCAGGTGTAGGTGTATGTGGGTACTCACGAGACTTTATTTGTACCAGAGTGTACTCACACTTACACCTTTTCGTTTTGAAATAGAGACATGTTGCTAGTCAGTTTGTCGCACCTATTGGGTTTAAATCCAACTGACCAAACCTTTTCAAAAGTGTGCCTAATGCACCACGTTGAAGTCTATATAAGGACTTCCATTCTATTTCAAAAATTCATGAAAAATCTTTTATCTCTTTCTGTTCATTTTATGTTTTACGAGTTTTGGTTATTAAGATCATCGCTGAGTTAGCTTAGCACTCTCAGGTTAAACTACAAAGTGATTTGAGCCTGTGTGCAGTAAATGGATCGCTGGGACTGGGTTATAGTCATTATATCCTAGAGATTGATTACTCCGGAAACCTGTTGCACTTGGGACGTTGTCCAAGGGGGGCAAATTTGATTTTAAGCCGAGTGACTTACGACACGCCTCAGGTCTACAAGTCTTCTATCTCAAATTTTATTTTTGTTAATTTTTTATTTTTGATTTTAAATGATTCATTTGATTTAACCAAATATTCCAATAATCTTGAAATTGAATTTGCTGAATTATAAATAGACTATGGTTACCATAACAGTTAACGCTTCCACCGAATTAGTCAAAATTGAACCATTCGCTGGACAATACTTTAAATGGTGGAAACATAAACTTATGTTCATATTGACCACCGTTAAAGTTTTATATATATTATCTGAATCATTTACTATAAATCAAGTAAATCAAATAAAAGTTGTAGAAGAAAATAATTATAAAAATTATATTCTAAACTCTTTGTCCAATGAATTATATAATGTGCATGCTTTTATGAGTTTGTTAAAGAAATATATATTGCCTTAGAAAAGAAGTACATTTTGAAATATGTAAACGCTAAGAAACATGTAATCGCTAATTTCTTTCACTATGAAATGACGTATGATTAACCTATCACAAATCAAATTTACGATTTTCAAATTTTAGTTAATGAACTATCGTCAGAAGGAATTAAGTTGGATGAAGTGTTTTTGTTAGGAGCGTTGATAGAAAAATTACTGCTTTCCTAGAAAGAATATAAGAATAAAATGAAACATAAAAAGAACGATGTCTCATTAGAAGCTACAATCGTACACATACGAATAGAGGATACTAACAAAAATGTGGACTAAAAAGAAAATTCAAATAACGTATATTTAAAGGTGGATCTTGTGGAATCAAGTTAGAAAAAAAAAAAAAGAGATAAATGTAATAACTGTAGTAAGCTTGGAAATTATGCTAATGAATACAAGCAAAAAAAGAAGAATAGAAATAATCAATTCAAGAAAAAATAAAACTATTATAACTGTGGAAAGCCTGAACATCACAGTAAAACCTACAAGCTAAAAAAAAATAAAGATAAGTCTCAGGCTAATTTTACATAAACAAGCAATGAGTCTGGTATGGTAGTAGTTGTGGTGTCAGAAATCTTTTTTATAAACAAGTTAAAGCGGGTGCTAGAAACTGGTGCAACTTGGCATGTGTGCAAAGATCATAACATGTTTATTTAATATTTCAAATTTTCACGGCTAGAGTTCATATTTGTGCTCGAGAAAATCGGGTGTTAATAATGTAAGAAGTAGATGTCTCGGGGGCTAGCCTTGAGATTTCTCTTATCTAGATTACATCCAGTTACATTCGTAATAGTAATCATTCATAAGAATAAAATTAACTGCATCTCTTATTCCATAATCAAATAAATTGTCAAATGCTTTCATAATGAGAGCTTATTATAGTATCCAAGTTGCGTAGCGAAAGTATAAAGAAAACAAATCATAAACTAATATTCTTATTCTATTTGGTAAGGTCTTCTATTAGAGGTTGGTCTTCTGGATCCTCAATCTGTACGTCACCTGCATCATCTGTACAGTTGGAGAGGGTCAACACCCTACTTATAGTGATGGTCATCCTTTAAATTTAACGATAATGCAAGAGAGATATAAAAGTAATGTAAATGTTCTGATACACTTCGTACTCGACTACTACAAGGGATACCAGTATGCGCAAACAACCTACATGAAATGCATGCCTAGAAAAGTGTATACAACTCATCATACGTAGTGATCATTATAATGTGGAATGCGATTCATGGAAAACCCGACTTGACCTGCATCCCATAACTATGGATATTCACAGGCATAGCCAACGCCATCGTGAATTTACGTGAACACCTCGAGGTGGCACAACACATGAGTCAGATGAATTACGTGACGCGATTTGTTCATGGAGCGACTATTTGCGACATCCAATCTTAGAAGTGATGTAATACGCATTATGAATTACTTATAACGATTTGTACACTACTACCCAAAAACCTAGGTCGACTAAGAAGGTCTTTACCCAGAGTGCATCACGTACATGATATGATAATTGAATCACTAGTTGTGATATCTTTTAACACATCACTTGTACTTATGAGGGACAATATGAATTATGGGGGGTTTTTTAATATTAAGACACATGCCTAAGTCTTAAAGGTAACTAGCACAAGGCTACCAAAATAAATAGAAGAGTGACAATGACTAACTCAACAATTCGAAAAGTGGCAATGGCCAACTTAACAAAGAGGAGAGTAACAACGACTAACTCAACAAAAGGAGAGTGGCAATGGCCAACTCAGAAAAGAGTGGTAATGACCAACTTAATAAGGGGAAGAGTGACAAAAGCCAATAAAGAGGTGAGTAGTTAGGGCTAACTCAACAAAATTGTTAAAGGCAAGGGTAAGGCTTGTATCCATCGTCCCACATAAATTTATAAACATCACTTGTAATTATTTTCATATCTCATTTCCCCAAAAGGGTAGACAATTGGTGATGATAAATTAATTAATTACAAGAAGGAAATCATGAAAGCACATAAAAAGGCAAGATAATTCACATCAACTTAAGTTAATGCCAACTTAAATGAAAAATCCTCATATAAATTTTAAAAGGCCATGAATGAGTAACATTAGACTTTAACCAATATTTTCAAAGGATAAATAATTAGTGTTGATAAATTCAACAAATACGAGGAAGTTCACATTGTTATAAAAGCATGTAAATGTCAAGATAATATCATCTCTTTATCAAGTAAGCTCAAAGGATAAAACCCTCACATAAATTCAGGAAGGTCACGTGAAATTAATCTTATACCATAGCCATCATTTTCAACGGGTAAAGATTCAGTAGTGGTAAATTAAATACCGATAGGGGGAATTCAAAGCATGTGAGGGAACAGAGTAAATCGTGCCAACTCAAATTATTATAAGCTCAAAGGAATTCCTCACCTTAAGTATTTTGTCTCTTCCTTGAACGTGATTATGTCGAAGGTTTAGACCTTTATTACCAAAAAATAACTAAAGGCTACGGACCATCCTAGCTTTTATCTGCGGATATAAACCATAGTAGCTAAAAAGACCTAAACCGTAGATAAAGGCTACCACCTTCACCCGTTCATCCAACTTGGGATAGCCCCATAAGGGACTCTACAAGGCCCATTAAAATTTATGTGCTCCATCTAATACGTCTATCCATTTTGAAAGAGAATATTAGGGCAGGAGCCAAAAAAATGAAGTAGATTGAACGCTCAAGTGGACCACACGTTAGGAAACAGTGGAGATTAATATCTATCATTGTTTGATAGTGTAGTTCAATTGGACCTTTGATTTGCCTAGATGTTAGGGTCATTCCCTATAAAACAAATAAAAAAATTAATGGATGGAGTGGATATATCAAATGCATCAAGATGGACCCCATAAAGCCCTTGAAAAATCTGTCCATCAAGATCCCACCGGGCGTGTGAATGTGGAGGGGCTATGAAAGAGGACACAATGGCTACGGCTACGGGGAATTTAACTACGGTGTCAGACCGTAGTAGGGCCGTAGCAAGTACGAAATTTGGAAATCGGGCTCCGCTCTCTTCCCCCCCCCCTCACCAAATCGTTTCATTCTTTCGGAAAAACCCCATTCCCTCTCACGTCCGTCCCTTTTTCTCTCACTCTCGATCTCCCGTGCCTCTTCTCTCTCTCTCTCTCTCTCTCTCTCTCTCTCTCGATCTGCCGCACCGTTGTTCCCGTCCCTCTCTCTCTCTCTCTCTCTCTCTCTCTCTCGATCTCCCGCACCATTGTTCCCGTCCCTCTCTCTCTCTCTCTCTCTCTCTCTCTCTCTCTCTCTCTCTCGATCTCCTGCACCATTGTTCCCGTCCCTCTCTCTCTCTCTCAGTCCTCCAGGATCAATGTCCGGTCATCGCGGGTCTCATCCTCCAGCTTGATCTCCTGGTTCGAATCTCTCCAAACCTCAGTCTCAGCAGTTTCCTTCCCCTAGTGGAAAGTAATGTCGCTAACGGATGTCTTGGTCTGCAGGCAGAGCCGAGAAAGATGAGCACCTACCGTGAGGAGGCCATGGATGCTCTTATTTCATGCCTCAGGAAGTCAGACTTCCCTGGTACTCAGATCGCAGCTGCAGAGACCATCATGGCCCTGCAAGGGAGGTTCTTTTCCTCCGGAGAGCCCCTCACTCGGGTTTCCCTCCTGAAACGTGCAGGATTTGACAAGAGATAAAGAGCAGTAATGCAATCGGAGCAGAAGAATCCCATTGCTGGCGAGTCTGATGAAAATCTGGTTGGCTCTTGTCTGAGTCTGTCTCTTCCTTTCTTTCACCGAAAATCCAGTCTACCGATTGTATGATCTTCTACGATTGTTGTTTTATTTGGGTTTTTTGTATTGAATGTAATAGGAAGAAGAGAAGGCTGCCGAGGAATGGGAAAGAAAAATGGTATTTGTTCTAGTCAGCCATGAATTTGGTTTAGTGTTTGAGGCATTGGCCGAAGGCCTGAAGAGCAGATGCGCCGAGCTATCCTCAGCCTGTTTTATGTCTGCAGCCTGGCTTACGCACATGCTGACCATTCTTCCTGACACAGGAATTCGAGGAGCAACACGGGTTTGCTTGCTCAAAAGGTTCATTTCGATTCTCAAATCTGCTAGAGATGAAGACAAAGTTCTCGCCATGCTTGCTTTGAGCAGCTTCATGGATGATTCTGGTAGGTAAAAATATATGTAACAAGGACAATCCATACTTCAAAATTTCTTGGGTTATTTACATGTGACAGTTACACATTTGCTCTGCCATCTGGAAGAACATAAGGGCAGGTCCAGTTGCGTTTTTTTTTTTCAAATACCATTTCTTCGTAAATTACAATTTCAGCATGCTTCACATCAATGCATCAGTTACAGCTTGTAATTGTTCCTCCCTGCCAAAAACTAGACCAGACAGAATTTCGAATCTCAACATTGTACGGGGAACAAACCAGCAAATAACATGGCTAATGGTTGATTTGTCTGTGCGGAACACTGAAATTGTGATTTATGAAAAACTTGTAGTTGAGAAAGAAAATTTGCAGGCCCAAACCCATCCTATTACTTTGGGTGCAATTTTCTATACCTTATACTTTTATAAACTAACGTTTATGCAATAATATATTTTTTAATAGGAGCTGCACTCCAATCGTATTGGTACCAGGCAGATTTGGGGCCCATGGTGTATGTATGACATCCAACACATCCATCAGATGTGTACCTTCAGGTTACACTCAGATCCGAAAAATCAGATTGATACAAAAACTCTAGTGAGCCACAGCACAGGAAACAAGTACGGAGGAGACACCCACCCTTTGTTGTGATTGTGCCCAACTGAGTTGTATAACAGCCTGATTCGTCCTAACCCTTCATCCATGGCAGATGAGGGTCTGGATGGTCTGGATTCCATATATAGAATATGGTCAGCCTCACACAATTCAAGGTTGGCATGCCCTCAGTTTCTCCCCCACCTGAGATTCTGTTTGGTCTGATTTTTTGGACCCTCAGTGTAAAGTAAGATAACTCATCTGATATATGGATTGGTTGTCGTGAATACATCACATGGGCCCCACTTTTTCCCTGTACCACCATAGCTTACAGTTGTACTGGTAGCACCAGAGCGCACCCCTTTAATAGAACCTGGATTCAACACGAATCTTTGTATGCTAAGCTTCACATTCAAGTGCATCTAAGCTCATCCTAGTGCATCCAAGAGTCTCTAAGTTCATCTGAGTGCATTTAAGCTAATATGAGTGCATCCAAGTGCTTCAATTTAACATACATTTAACCTCATGTACTTAGATGAAGATAAATGAGCTTAAATGCACTTAGATAAACTTATACACAGATAGATGAACGTAGATGAACCTTGGGTTGAGAAAAAAAAAAGAGCAACGCTATGAACTACTACAGATAAAAAATTACCTCACACAGAACCTGATTACGAGCAAGATGATAGTTGTAAATGTGTAGAAGCTGAACGGATGAACATTGTCCTGTCTAATGTGGCTGCCACAAGGGCCGAGCATGATCATGTTGCTTTCTTTAGGACAAGTTCCGTCCCAAGCACGTGTGACTCCTGGTCCAGCTTGGCACACACATACACATGTGCAAAAGGGCTTTCTTCCTTAGTTTTGATATGCAAAAAACAACACTTTGTATACTAATGTTAACATACAAAGCTTTGTATTGGATCCGGAATCCTACAAATGTCCAAGAATATCTGATTTTCAATATCTAAGACATAGGTAGCAATACAGTTCGATAAGCAATTGTGCTTCTTCTGATGCTTTGTATTCATTGTGAAATTTCAGAAGGATTACAGGATCTAACTTGTTACATGAAGGATATATTGAAAAACCTGAGAGACCTCAAGAAATCCTCGGCCTTGGCTTCTAAGATGATGAAAGTTTTCTCAGAAGGGCAAGATTCCAGTACGGTAAGTTTCATAGCGTTCCACACGTGCTCTTTTGCATAGTTCTTTAGGAAGAAAAATAACTTTCTAACACCTGATTTGGCTGCAGGACCTGTGGAATCATAAAGAACTTATTCAAGTGGATTGCAGCACAAATGGGGAAGTGCTTTCAGTAACCTGCTTCAAGGATAAGATATTTTCCGGCCACTCAGATGGAACAATTAAGGTGACCAAGAAGTGCCTGCCACACTCTGAAAATGAATTTCCAAAACTTGATTTGTACTATCAGTGCATAAATATCTTTCTCCTGTTATTAAGAAGTGCAGGACTTCATTGTATCGAAAGTACAATTGGTGGGAAAAAAAATCAAAATGGGACATTAAAAGTCGAATTTTGAAATATGTTTTGGATTCCCACCCATTTCCCTACAACTAATTGTGTGAATCCTTCAATTCTGATATGGATTTTGATCTGAAACTCTGAAGGTCTGGAGTGGCAGAGGGACCCTTTTTCATCTGATCCACGAAACTGAAGAACATTCGAAGGCAGTCACTAGCTTGGCCATTTTGCAGTCTGCAGAGAAATTATACAGCGGTTCACTTGACAGAACAATAAGGGTAATTTATAAATAAATAAATAAATAAGTAAAATCATTTAATCTGTTTCAAATTTCAATATATTATTTTTCATCCTTTAAATTAGTTGGTGTTATGATCAGACCTAGTCTATTCAAGACGAAGGAATCCAATGTATCCAAGTCCATGATGTGAAGGATCATGTCCAAAATCTGACCATTGCCAATACAATCTCTTGCTTCATTCCACAAGGAGCTGGAGTGAAGGTACTCTCTCTTGCCAAGCTTTGTAGTGAAGGTACTCTCTCTTGCCAAGCTTTGTAGTTCCAAGGACATAGGGTTAGAGCATCAGCAGGCATGGGGTTCAATAAATATGATGCACATCAACCCCTGATCTGATAAGCCCATTGTCGACAGGGGACACCCCATAAATCTCCTAGAGTGGAAGATCTTAACTCTTTGATCACTCGTCTACAAATAGTCAGTTGAGGAAAAACTTCATAGAAACAATCAACATTCAAGAGAAAATAGGGCGAAGTTTGAAGGGTTACATTCTTCCAATCTGGGAAAATTTTTAGGTCATCTGATTAACAGTCTAGACCCCCAAACCATAGGCCCTGATGTACTGTACAGAATCACATCTCAGCAAACCATAGGCTCACTGAGCGTCTGAGGCCTGAGCCATATAATTTCTATGAAATTCTATATTCAGTTAGATGTTCAGATGCTTTCTTCTGTATGTTTGAGGGCTTGGTCAATAATTAGAAAAACTTGACAAGCAACTCTACTTGATCGAGACTACAGTTAATGGAGAACTGTGTTTTTCGTCGGAACTCTGGAAATGCTGACTCTACGAAACCTGTTAAATTCTTCTTACTCAATCACATTCTCACGGCTAGACTTGATGCAGTCATAAAAGCTTACCTAGTACTTGAAGAGGACAATTATGTGTTCCTTTAGGCATGGATATCCACAGTATACTTTGGTTTTCTGTGTGGGTAAGTGGGGTGTGCGTGGTTGTAGTGATCAAGACCATTGGTGCATTCACTGTGAATGGACCATGCACACTGGCCTTTCATAGAAGGTTAGAAGAGAAACGCGGAATGGTCCATATTGAACTGAAAAAAAAAGAAAGTCCAAGCTTAGTGGCCAGGATCTTCTAATCTGGTATACTTTTGGGGCACGGTCCATCCATGGTAGTGCCAAACAGACTAATGGCACAACTTGTCCAAACTGAAACTCAAATCACTTACCTGGATTTCAACTTGACTAAGACTCGTGCCCTTGTGATGTCCATGGCAAGTTTTGAGTTCTTAGATCTTGTTTCTGAGTGTCATATGATAGATTTTAAGGTCTTAAAAAAAAAAAATCTCATCTTTGTATGTGCTGAGGAAAAAATCAGAAAAGAAAAACTGTAATGGATAATATTTGATTTATTTTTTTTTCCTTCATTAATTAGGTTCATTCTTGGAATGGAGATTCGAAGTTGCTTAACGTCAACAAACATGTCAGATGCTTGGCTCTTGTACAGGGAAAACTTTATTGCGGATGCAGCGATAGTGGCATTCAGGTACATTCAGATGTGAGCTGATTTGGGATCTAGTTTCTAAGTATTAGTTCATGGGCATTGCCCTTCTTTTAGAACTTATGATTGGAAAGTGCCCTTCATCAGTCTTATAATTCAGATTATTGCTTGCACATGCACATTGTTTACAAGAATTGTCTAATTTATGATAGGGTTTTATATTATTAACTCCACTCCAAGTATATGCACCCAAATATGCCCTTTTGAGGGGTTTCAAATATCTGGGTACAAAATACATTCCAGGCTATGGTCTAGCACAGGCCCTTGATTACGTTCCTTGTGGATAAACTCTTGATTAAAAGGGACTGAATACTCTCATAATGAATGCAAATGAAACAATGCATGAGTAGAATGTTGTGATGCTCGTAACTGAGTGTCTGCATCTGTAGCCATAGCATAAAGAATCTCTTCGGTCTTGTAGATTTGTTGGCTTAGCATCTAGGTTTCAGGTATTTCATAGTTGTTGGGCATCATGGCGCCTCATATAACCATTGAGCACCAGGCGTCTCAGATAGCCGGAGGGTGTCATGGATTTATCGAGAGAGGTTATAGCTTCAAATAGCCACATAGCCAGCAAGGCATTAGATAGCCAATGTAGTCGGTCTTCACAATAATAGTTCGTCATATCCTTGTAGCTGCTCAAAGCATAGATAGCTATTATCCACAAGACACGCAGGTTCTGTATAATTGAGAGGCTTGAAGCTTCTTAGTTGTTTACCCTATAAGAACAGTTTCTTACAATGCTGTCATAGTTGGGATTTCTGGGTTCTAGCACTGCCGTGAGTCTCACGTACCAAAGGAAGAGTGTCATCTGGTGCTATGTAGCATGGAGCTGTCTATGTCGGTTTGATCTTGATACAGTTTGAGTGAAAGACAGAGCATACTAAAGCTGATGAAGATACCCTTCTCACAGGGGGGTATTGATAGCAGGAGAGGAGAGGATTAATCAGCCATCCTTTGTAGATATAGGCAGAGGCATGAGCAGTGTGCCTTGGAGTCCTAAGAAGAAAGGTATGAGACCACATCCCTTAGAAACTGGATAGAGTGTGACACTACTGAATATTGCACACGGAAAGATCTGAAACTTGCAGAGGAGTGAGCATGACTTGGTCTGACGTGGTGGAAGGAGTGGTGCTTACATGGTCTAGTGCCTGTCTTTCATAATGAGGCAGGGCTACGCCTGCTGTCTGGAGCAGAGAAATGTCTGCACCTACCACAAAGGCAATGTAGAAGTGACTAGGAACAGGTTCCAGTCTTACCATCAGTTGTCCTTGAACAATGGCTGAGAGCGCACTCTACGCCTGGCACAGAGGCGATATTGTAGGTCTTTGATGAGGTCTACGCCCAGCGCAGAGGATAGATATTTGGTCTATCCCTAGTGCAGAGCGTTCCTTAGGAAGCCTACACCATGAGTGCAGAACCTTCCCATAGTAGGCACAGAGCCTTCCTAGAGGGAATGGGAGTATCTAAACTAATGAGGCTCATCTCAACTTAGAGAAGAGCATTGGTGTCTGAAGTCTCGAGACAACCAGCCAGCCAGCCCCTTGCAAATGAGGCTTGAAGGGGTATTTATAGTATTGGGGTCTGGGTTTTCCTCCTGAAAGGTAATTAGGCGATTACACTTACATAAACCCTCTTAGTTGGACGCGAAGAGCCATCTTGGAAAGTAAAGAACTGGGACAGAGGCTAACACTTACTTGAACAGAGCTAAGCACCCGATGCTTGGGCTTTAGTCTATTGCTCAAAGAGCTCTGCGCTTGGCACAAAGGCTTTCTGAATTTTCCTAGAATAGCATTGAACCAGCACAGAGCCTTATAGACACTCTTAGATGGATGCAATGGCTATCAAATGTCTTTGAACCCTTCGATTTTCCTATAGGAGTCCAAACAATTTGGTTACTGACTGTCTCATAGCTGTTAATCTTTCTGAACTGATAAGTTGTAAAGGCTGTAATGGAAAGATGGATGTCCTAGGATCATGCATAATATTCAAGAAGCTTCTTTTGTTATTTAGTGGTTGCATTTTGATGTTAGAAGAGCCTCTTGTTACCGTTTATGAAATATCCATGGTTACTGGTTTGCTTCAGCATTCATTTATCAGTCTACTAGTTATGAACACACCTGTTATATAATTTTTACACTTCCAGTCATTACGGTTATATTTGTTTTGTTCGTTGTAGCGAATGTTGCACAGTTCAGCAACAATGTGATGAGAAGTGGTCTCAGCTGCCATGCTGATACGATTGAGAAAACTTTGCAGATCATGGCTGAAGCTATCTGCCTGATTTTGTTGAAGACGCTGGTTAATGGTATGATATGAATATAACATATCTATTACTTTTCTTTTCATGGGTTTTGGATTTGTGGTTTTATACTGTTGATGCTATACTACATTTCTATTTTATAATTTTAAGCATTGGTTAGGAAACTGTTTACTGGTTTACTGGTGCTGCATTTGGAAGTGTTGTGTAAGATTGACTGGCAGGATGGCTTCCATTGGGCCATAATCTGAATGAAGAGTTAAATTCACACATATTAGTGGCATCTTCCTTTATTAAATCAGTATCAATGTGTCAAATGCATAGATATGTGGGTCATAAATTGAATTAAGACTGGAATTTACAAATATTAGTATCTAATACCTATCCTTGCATTCTTCTGCTATTTTTCCCCAAAACAGGTAGTGAGAATTTTCATTAGTTTCTTTTGAAATATTCTTAGTAATTTATACATTCAAGGCTAGCAATACATGGTTTTGCTTCTAACAGTCGTGTAGTTCAAGTAAACACAAATATCCTTTCTTTGTGGACATTTATAAGGATTGAATAAATAGATAGGTGTTAACTGTCTTGTTGGTATTGTGCTTTCATGATTGATTGTTTCATTAGTGGATTGAATAAATGGATGAGTAGTTTAAACAAATATTTAATTGTTGAATGTTGTATGTTGAATGGCCCATCTAGCTATTGATAGCTCTGTTATATTGTTTCAACATTGCAATTAATGGCTTATTTTTTAATTCATATATTCTATCCTCGTGGAATGCTACTTTTTTACTTTTTTATTCCTTGTGTGTGCAGGATTTTGATCAATTGCACATAAATTTAGGCCTACAAGCACTTCAGCCTTTTGATGTCACTTGTGCTTAGGAGTGGATCACATGGACGATTTGTTTTTGTTTTTGTTTTTTTTCTTTTCTTTTAAGGGGGCTACACCGATTTTACTTCATCACTAATGTGCAACATGTGGAGCGCATCCTTGTCACATAGCTATCTAATGTACATTCTTTTGTTCTTATGTCTTTCCTTGCACTAAATCACACTTCTGCCATTGGACAACTCTAGGCCACTGATCATTACTTGAGCAGAATATTCATCGTCTTCAGAGACATTCCTCATTTTTAAGTGAGCTGCGGCTGTTTGTGTAGATTTTGTTAGCATTGTTTCTCTTAGAATCCAGTGAATGAATTTTGACAGCCATTGTAGAGGTTCGGACGAGATCAACTGGTTCTTGAGGAATGTTCCATGGGAAAGAACATCTAGTGGGTGTTTTTTCGTATTTAATCTTTTAGCCTTTTTTTTTAAAAAATAAAATAATGCAAAGGTGGTCTCTCTGCATTTTAGAACATGAATGAATTCATGGAAGTGGGGAGAGAGGGAGGATAGTTGGTGAAATTTAGGATGGTGATTTTTTTATTTTTTGTGTTTTTCCATAATGAGAAGATATTGGTGAGATCATAGAGAGGGAGGCAGACAGGTTCCTGAATTTCTTGTTGTATGTGTATTCCTGTGATGAAAAGAGAAGATGTTGGTGAGATCTAGGGGAGGAGCAGACAGTTTCTGAATTTTTCTGTTGTATGTGTGTTCCTATAATGAAATTAAGAACCCAAATAACTGGGACAAACTATGATGTGGTGGTTTTGGTGAACCTGGGCTGCAGGATTGAATCAGTTTCTTTATTGCTTAAATTTTTGCTATGAATTAAAATATTAATTATCACTTAAATTCTGTTTTCTCTTTATATACTAGACTTTCTGTTTTCAAAACTTTGTTAACAACAACAACAACAATGGGGAGTTGGCTGAATTTGTAATTCAATGGGTTTGTGTTTAAGGACTGGTTTCCAACGCTTGTTGTATGTTTTGTTGCATGCATGGATTGTTGTATACTTAATGTAAGGCAACTTGTCTAAATTTAGTGAGAGTTCCTAATGTAGTCGATAATCTGTGAAGGAGTTAAACTAAGTAGACCATGTAAATGAGGCAATCCCTTCTCCTTAGGTGATTTGCCTACTTTTGGTTCTGTTTGAATGCACTAAGGAATTGGATTGTGATGATTAGTTTGATAGAGTGGAAATGGTGGAATTGTAATTACCTTCTGAGTACTTAGAAGGAGGATTTACCCTCAAATCGTAGTTTGTTTCCTTTAGACTCTAACTTGGCAATAATGAAATTACAATTGGGAGTGGAGTCCCTCACAATAAACAATTGAGGAAATTGCAATTTGGCCACTTCAAATATATTGTCCTAGTTATTGCAATTCAATTCAATAGTGAATCCAAACACAGCCTTAGATTTCCACTAGTGGTGGAATTTATCTGGTTTTTACCGTGAACAGAAGCATTCTCATTAATGGCACCATGGTTTAAATGATCAACCAGTACGACTCTGTATTTTTTGAGTCATATCAGTTATTGTTTGAATTGTGGACCAAAAGCATCCTGTCCACTCATCTAGTAGGCCACATATGTATGCCGCACATGTGGACTGTTTGCAATTCTCGTACCATCCATTGTATTGTACATGAGTAGCACAACCGATTTGTTTTAGTGTCCTGATTTATGCGCCATGTCATCCACATGGTGGGGGCCCACCTGATGCACGGTTTGGATGCCCCACAAACCAACTGAAAATATCAAGTAGCACAAGAAGCCAAAGAATTTTCTATTACAATTCCAAATATATAAATGAAAGAATCCAGATAATATCACCAAAAGGGCATTGTTTGGATTTCTTACCACTGTTATGACATCGGTACTAATGAATTGAATTGAAATAACTAATCCAGGAGAGATGAAAGTCTTGAAGTTACAACTACTTTCTCAAGTATATTCATAATGAGGAAGTCTCCTTCAAATTGAGTTTCTTTCTTTTCAATTCCAACTCGAAACTAACATGGTGTAGCAGGGGAAGTTGCTTTGACTTCAAGTGGTGGATTGAAGAAGCTATCTTTATTAATTGATAACTATGAAGAGGTTGCACTGGTAAATCATCTATACCAACTCTCTTACTTGATATTCTTGCAATTTCCATTTTCTTTCATGCTCATTTCTTGCCACATTAATGCCAGATATTTACTCAAACTCTCTAAGTGCATCATGAAAATACAATTCTGGTCAATCTTAGGATCTCAACAAAATGGACCTGTCTACACAATGCAGTGGACCATTCCACGAATGTAAGTGGGCCAAGCACAGGCTAAGGTTTGAACCATGGATGATCCTAACCACTCCTTTTCCTATTTATTGTTGAATCTTTCACTGGATGATCCAAGCCACAACTTTTCCTATTAACTGCAGATAATCTTTCATTGGCTGATCTGAGCTACACCTTTTCCTATTTACTTTTGATCAAATTTCATCGGGCGATCCAATCTGTCAATTGGTTTAACTTTCCCTATTTATATTAGACCATGTTCTATGTTCTCTAACCATAGCAAAATTACATACTGCAGAGAAGCAGTACAGGAAATGTTCACTTTTGATATGGTCAAAGATATGGAAACAGGAGAAATTTGGAGAATGAAAATTTTTGTTTTCTAAAAGATGGGAGTGAAAAAATTTATGCTGATTGGATTGTCCATCGCCAAATATATGTAGGTAGAAGAAAATTTGGAAGCCAGGCAGGGGAAAACAACATTCCGCCACTACTTTTCAAGATTTTTCACACCAATTTTTCTGGAGGTGTGTCTTCTATTTAATTCAAGAATCCAAATTCGCTAGTTATTCTGATTGATAACTCTTTTCAGACGTTCATTGTGTTTGTTGAAATTCTTCCCATCATCTTCCCACCAGCTATGTTCAGTTGTAGATTGTTTGTGTTGGACTTTTGCAATGCAACCATGTAGATTTGATCATATCCCTGCTACTTGCTGGTTCAATTTAACTCTGATGATGTGCAACCATGATAAAGAAGGAAATATCTCATATGTATCTACATGAATATCATTTTGATTTTAAAGTTGAACTCTTGAAAATTGCAAATTGTTTTTCTCCAAACAGTCTTAACTAATCGTGTAATCATGCAAGAGGCTCAGTGACGTGTCTATTGGGAGCTCGTTGAATTTTATTGAGAATATGACATCTTTAACCAACTTGTAAGACCATATGATCTCATCATATGCAGTTATGCTAATCTGTTAGATCTTTTGTTTTTTCTTTTTTCATCCATGCCTCGGAAACTTAAAACAAGATACTCATATATATCTGATTTGTGCTTTTCTCTACAGAGTCCTAAGAAACAATATGCTTTCTGGTATTATTCCATCCACCATTGGAAAACACCTATTATTGATGCAGATGTGAGTTTTTCAAGTTATGTTTGGTTCAAATTACAATTTCTCATGTTTACTGAGTTCATCCATTTGCAGTCTATGTGACGGGAGTGGACCCCACTGCCTTTAATGTTTCTGGAAAAGGGTCTTTAGTAATATCATGATTCCTGTTGGGTTTCTGGAATACGGGTTTTAATGTTGATATGGTGGAGTACAAGAATATCAGCTTCACTGTTTAGGATGTCGGGGGTCAGGACAAGGTAGGGCTCCACCACCATTGTTTGTTTTGTTTGATAATCCATGCCTACTTTGACTATTGAAGCATTTTCATACTATATTTCACTGATATACGGTGCTGTGAATTCTCTGAAAACAGATCATACTGTTATCGAGGCACTATTTCCAAAACACACAGGGACTCATTTTTGTTGTTGACAACAATGATAGAGACCGTTTAGTTAAGGCGAGGGATGAACTCCCAGGATGCTGAATGAGTTAAATTTTCTTCAAAAAAGAAGGTATTCAATTTATTTGCAAATTTTGCTTATTCAGAAATGAGAAGATCAGTGTATGCTCCAGAGTATTGTCTTTCTTTCTTATGTCATCTCGTCGTCTTCTTTCTCTATAATTTAGTTCTTCAGTTTCGAGGCATAGCTTTTTCATATGACTATATTATTTGTATGATAAATTGATTTTCAGCCATGTGCAGTAAGCTTTCGGATCAAATCGAAGTTGAGAATAGGGTGTTAGTTGATGGCAAATTCATAACCAGTAGAGGCACATCCATGGAGTTCTTGCTTGCGATTGTTGAGAAGCTATTTGGGGGCGATGAGGCATTGGATCTTGCTGTCATTGAGAACTTTAAATAGAGATAATTATTATGTTGGCATTGTACTTTTGCGAATGGATTAAAATAAATGATTGTATTCGATTGAATGGATGAATGATTGTGTTTGATTGAATGAATGAATTAATGAATGATTTAGCCATGAAGTATTTATCTATATTAGCTTATATGAGTTGATCTATCAAGGCATGTACTACAATGGTAAGAGATGTGATTATTATATTTTCCATAATAATTATTATTTTTTTAAAGGCACTAGCTACGGTTATTAACCATAGCTCTTTATTTAGAAACCGTAGTTGTTGCTAATTTTAGCCTATCGCTATGGTTCTCGATCTACTTTCAGCTACAGATATAATCCGTAGCTGTGTATACTTTGGAGCTATGGAAAGTATTGCTATGGATTTAATCTATACCTATTTCTATGGCTACAAATTTAATTCGTAGCTATAGCTTTAAGACAATGGCTATGGCATGAATGGCTACGGTCGTGCTACGAAGTATAACTGTAGCCACCGTAGCCTTAGGTATTCAGCTACGGCTTTAATCCGTAGCTTTGTTCCAGTTTTTTGGTAGCTTAAATATATTATTAAGAAGTTGAACGGTTAGGTTTGATTCAAACTACTGGTTTTCTTAGATCAGTTTCTGGATCGAGGCATTAGAAGGGAAAGGAGAGAAGTTCAAGAGGAAGGGTTTAGTCGTGGCATACCTGTATTTCAACTCGCCGTCAGCGGGTCATTTGGCGCGGGTAGCCGTCCTCCTTTCCAGCCACGGCTTCTCTTCCCTTCTCTTTCTTTTTCTCTTTTCGTCGCTCGTTTTCTTCCTCTCCTTTTCTCCTTCTTTCTCCTCTCCCACCATTGGATAGGAGGTATTTATAACCGTGAAAGGCACTTCAATGGCTCCTCTTATGCAGGTTTGCTTGTGCAGCAAGAAAAATCGGAGTACTCCCTTTACTCACATCTCCGCTCGCGTAGCCAGGGAAACTAGTGCATGGGTTTGGATTTCGGAACGGGTCGTTTTTAGCAGTCCAGATCTTTACTTTTTGGATGAGAGAGGTGGTCCCGTTTTCATGGTGGGTCTCACTACAACACTGCGATCGCTGAGGTGGTGATCATGGTCGGTTCGGATTGGTCCATAGGTGGTGATTGGCCCACTAGATCGGAGGTCTGATCGTCTGATCAGTATTACAAACATCCTTTCGTGAGGTGCAGCTTCTTCGTGCGAGAGATCGGCGAACGCCGATATTTTTAGGTTGCTTCCTGCTTTTTGGCAATTATGTGGAACGATTTGGGCAACGTTCATTTCTTGATGTCTTTGCGGTGGGATTTTGCTACGGAGGTATAGTTGATCGGGTGGGGTGCGAAAGATCCAGGGTTAGGTTGGATTCTCCACCAGAACAAGATGAACGGTTCAGATCTTCCATCCCGATTGTGGTAGAAGGCCACAATGACCATCAGATGGATGGTGTCCGTTTAAATCGTGCCTTCACACAGGAATCTAGGAAGGGGTCCTCCTTGTGGAAAGGCACGGGTCAAACACAGTTTGACTGTGTTTGGCTTGTCGGTGCGCTGGGGTGTATACATCTCCTGTGTACACACACCAAATTGTGGGCCCACATGGAATTTTATGAGAAATCTACTCTGTTCATTCATTTTGTGGGATTTTAATACTGCCTGTCTTAAAGTTTAAGGGATATATGCGCCTTAAGTGAGCCGTATTGACAAATTATTCCCCTAATCTAAATTACGAGTCGTTACAGTTTACCTCCAACCAAGCATAAGGAGATGACGAACAAGTGTTCATGTGGAACTTTTCTAGTTATAGTGTGAACGCTGGAAACCGGCGTCCACACTGATTTATACTTGTTTTAAGGCTCCATGGGTTGATTTGGATTGGTGATGCAATAGACTTGGAGTCGCCACTAGCCAATTAGCTCGAAATCCCGTAGTCAGCTAAAACCTGCAGAATCTGTAAAATCCAGAGAACTTGGAGATCCTCTTACTTTTAGTTGACTCCTGATATGCAACCTAGGATTCCGAAATAGAGACCTCGGTTATAGAGAAGGAAGGTGTTAGGCACTATCTTTGCCTGTACAGGTGTATGGTCTCTACTTTATGTGGTAAGCTGATCTTAGGAGATAAGATGAGATGGTGTGAAGTGTTAAAATAAGACTAAACGGATTTGAATTTCTGATGTGGTAGGGTCTAGAATTCTGATAAGCCATAGAGTATACATTCACAGAATGTCTAGAGGGGAAAGGATGTTAAGAGAAGATGTGATGACATTAAAATGTTATGCAAGAGGACTAGGCTACCATGAATTTCTGATGTAGCAGGATTTAGAGTTCTGGCAAGTCACAAAGCATACATTCGATGGCAACTTAGAGAAGTAGGGGGAATATTGAGAGGGGAAGTAATGATGCGATTGATGAAGTATGAATGCTAGTGATAATGGTATGATCTTTGACTTGCACTTGAAATGGCTTAGATATTTGGGTGCACCTTGATCGGGATGGTTGACGTAAGTAGGACTGGAGGAGGTTAGAGGAGGCTAAAAAAGATGGGAGCTTCAGATCTTAAGCACTCCCTCTCACTCTCACTCACTCACATACTCTCTCTCTCTCACTCTCTCTCTCCTTCTCTTGGTGGGGGTTTACTTGGTTATTGGTTGGTATGAAACGAAGAGAGGAGGAGGATATTTATAGCCCCCTTGGATGGTCTTTTGGTAATTGTAAGGACTATGAAGGGTAAATGATGACGTGACAGCCTATGATTGATGGAGGAAAGGGAGATGCCCCATGACACCTTCTTATGGGTTTAAATGGCTTGGTAAACTGGTAAATAGTGGGAACTACATGGTTAAATAAGTCCAGAAGAGTTGACTTTTGAAGAGAGCAACAACTAAAGCTCTGGGCACATTTTTCGAGAGGAGGCGGTAATTGGATTACAGTCAATTACCGCCTCATTCTATTTACTTCCGCGGTTTAACCAAATGGCTCGTTCGGGCCCGGAGTTTGAAGATTTGGCTTGGAAATGACTTGGGTGTGGCTTGGCTTGGGTAATGGCTTGGCTTGGATAATGGCTGAGATTTTAGGTAGGGTGTGAGTTTAGGTTCAGTTCCTAAGGATCATCCATGCTTCATCAAGTTACTAGCCTAGGTAGGGTGTCTATATAGGGAAAGAGAAACACTTCTTAAACTCACTTTTAAAAAGACTCTGATATTAAATGATGTTCTACATGTGCCTGACATTAGAAGAAATTTGGTATCTGGTTCGCTTTTCAATAAGGTTTGTGGCAAGTTATTATTTGATTAACACAAGCTTGTAATGACTAAGAATGAAACTTTTATTTGTAAGAGATCAAGTTCTATTAATATCATTAAACATTTTTATCTATGTCATAATAGATTAAGCCATGTGAATATAATATCTTTGAAGAAAATGAAAAGATTAGGTTTATTATATAATGTATCAAATGAAAAATTTGATAAATGTGAACCATGTAAATAATCAAAATTTATTAGAAAACTCTTTAAATGAATATAATGATTATTTGTTCTATTAGAGTTGATATACAGTAACTTAGGTGATTTTAGAAATCATATGTCCAGAGATGAAAAAAGATATTACATAACTTTTGTAGATAACTACTTTATGTTCACTAAAGTCTATCTGTTAAGGAATAAATATGAAGCTTTAGAAGCTTTCTCTAAATATAAAACAGTCGTTGAAAATCAGTTAAATATAAAGATTAAAAAATTTAGAACAGATAGATGAGGAGAATATGAATATTCTTAATTTAGAGAGTTGTGTGAAAAGAGTGAGATAGTTCACGAAACTATAACTCCTTACAAATAATAATAGAACAAAATATCAAAGCGTAAGAACAAAATTCTTAAGGAGATGATGAATGCTATATTAAATAGTTCAAGCTAACTCTTAAATATGTGGGCAGTAACAATTTGTCAGCTTGTTATATCATAAATAAAATTCTTTTTAAGTTTTTTGAATAAATACTATATGAACTTTGAAAGAATTATATTCCTAATTATAAATATCTTAAAGCGTGGAGGTTTTTGTCAAAGTAGAATTGCTCGAAACTAAAAAAATAAAACTAAGTCCTAAAATAACTATGTATTTATAGGGTATGCACAAAATAATGCATCTTATAAGTTTCTAGTTTTAAAGACTAAAGATAACATTTTAAATCATAACTAATATATTTACAAAAGCTAGAGTTGTAGAGTTCTTTGAGAACGTATTCCTTATTAAATCTAAGTTTATGATAATAAATAAAGTTAGTGGATCAGATATCATGTCTACTAGTAAAATAGCTTATGAGCATATAGTAAAAAAGATATAACCAAGAAAAAAATTACTATAGTTAGAAGAGAAACTAATATAAGAGATTGTTTTTTCATTTTCTTAGTAGAAGATGATTCCACAACTTCTACATAAGCGATTAACTTTTCAGATGTAACATTTTAAAAGGAAGCAATAAATGATGAGTTGAAATCTATTATATCAAATAACACTTAGGAACTTGTAAATCTACCACATGAAAACAAACTAATATGTTGTAAATGAATATATATATATATATATATATATATATATATATATATATATATATATATATATATATATATATATATATATATATATATATATATATATATATAACTAAAACCAAACGAGATTATTGATAAGTTTAAAGTTAGATTGGTAGCAAAAGACTTTAAATAAAAGGAATGAATAGATAATTATTTTGATATATATTCTCATGTAACCAGGATTACAACTATCAGGGTTTTAATAGTAATAACTTTCATATATAAACTAGCGGTACACCTTATGGAAGTTAAGATAGTTTTTCTAAATGGAAAGTTAAAAGAAAAAATATATATAGAGTAACCCGTGGGTTATACGATATTAGGTTAAAAAAATAAAGTGTGTATATAATTAAGTCACTATATGGTCTAAAAGAGGCTCATAAACAATGGTATGAAAAATTTAATGGTGTTTTGAAATCAAATAGTTATAATATAAATGATGTGAATAGATATGTATATTATAAATTTTTTGAAAATGATCATGTTATTATTTATTTGCCTTTATGTTGACGACATGTTTATTTTTTGAACTAATATTAAATTAGTTAATACGACTAAGAAATTTTTGTCATATAAATTTGACATAAAAGACTTAGGAGAGAGCTGGTATAATCTTAAGTATTGAAGTAATTAGAAAAGATGGTGATCTTATATTATCACAATATCATTACATTGAGAAACTATTGATAAAGTTTGACATTTTTTACTGTTTACCTGTCAGTACACTATATGATTATAATATGACTCTCATGAAAAATACGAGTAGTAGTATGTCTCAATTGAAATATTTCAAATTAATCGGTAGTCTTATGTATTGACAAACAATATTAGATCAGACATATCTTTTGCAGTACAAAGGATAAGTAAATATACGCAAAACCCTAAAAAAGAACATTAGAATACTTTGTCTAGAATTTTGATATACTTAAAAGGTAATATAGCTTATGGGTTTACATTATAGTCGTTATCCTGTTGTATTAAAAGGATATAGTAATGCTAACATCACTGATTCAAATAAAACAAAATCCACTAGCAAGATGTCTTTACTTTGGGAGGAGGAGCAGTCTTTTAGAAGTCTATCAAGTAGATGTGTATCGCTCAGTCAATTATGAAATCGAGTTTATTACTTTAGAAAATGCTAGATCAGAAGCTAAGTAGCTTAGAAATCTCTTGATTGATTTACCATTATGGCTAAAGCTTGCATCAACCATATCTATTTATTATGATTGTCAAGCAACTATAGCAAAAACAAATAGTAAAATATATAATGGAAAGAGCAGACATATTAGACTCAGACACAATATACTGAAACACATGTTGTATGATGAATTCATATCTATTGACTTTATGAGGTCAGAAAAGAATCTAGCAGATTCTCTGATTAAATGACTATCTGAAATATTAGTCAATGATACATCGAAATGAATTGAGTTAAGCCTAAGATATGAGCTACTAGTGTCGGTAACTCAGCCTAGCTATGCAAGTGGAGATCTCATGAGATAAGTTTAATAGGTAAATAACAAGACACGAGGTAGACGATTACACTGATATAAATAAACTATTTCTATGGTATAACAGTGCGAGCAACAATGCAGAAGGATGAGTTTTTGAAACTTTTAATGGATCCATAGCCATATATTTGCTAGTATATACAGTTTTTACATACATTTAATGCAATTCACGTATATGAGTGTGGAGGTGAAAGCTGCTTCCTATGAGAATCTAGGCGAAATCTTTAAAGCATTAATGAAGTCCAAGTAATGGTGTATGGCTGAAGAACACCAAACTGCAGAATCACTTGTAAAGGAATAGTTGTATAAGTGACATGTATTTGTGATTACACTAAAATGATTCAAGTTTAAGTATATAGTATCATCTGATTCTTGTAAACTTGTCTTGCTTACTCTAATGTCAGTTCAAGTTTATGGTGACAACAACATTATTGCACAAATATTACGCGTTAATCTGTAATTATTATTATTTTTTTACTTTGAAACATATGAGGGAATGTTATATTTTGTTTCAAATTTTATATTAAAAAAAAAAATTTTCAAATATTTCAATTTTCCTCCAAATTTAAAATTTTAATTGCTTTTAAGTTGTGAATTTAGTCCTACATCGAATTTGCCTAAGAAAGTTCTCTTGTATATAAAATATATATGCCTTTTACCTTAGGGCTTAAGCCCCATTCAGGGGGCATGCGAATTTGGTCCTGTGGAGAGCTATGCCAATAGATCTAAATTATGTTATTAACCAAACACAAGCGTGCGTGCCGAGCCAAGCTCATGTGTGTGCACGACGGGATAGGCAGGGTCGGGCCAGGCCAGGCTGCAGGTGTTCTTGTGAGGGTGTATGTATATGGGTATTTGTGGAACTTTATTTGTGCGAGTGTACTTACATTTGTGCATTTTCGTTTTAAAATAGAGAGATGTGACCGGTCAGTTAATCGCACCATTGCGTTTAAATTCAACAAACCAAACCCTTTCAAAAGGGTGCTTAATGCACCACTTCGAAGTCTGTATAAAGACTTCCATTCTGTTTCAAAAAATCATGAAAAATCTTTTTGTTCTCTTTGTTCCTTTTTTGTTTTATGAGTTTTGGTTACTGAGTTCATCGTTGAGTTAACTTAGCACTTTCGAGTTAAACTACAAGTCGTTTAAGCCCGCGTACAGTGAGTGAACTGTTGAGACTGGGTTATAGTCATTGTATCCTTGAGGTTGATTACTTTGAAACCTGCTGCATTTGGGATGCTGTCCGTCGGAAACAAATTTAATTTCAAGCCGAGTGACACGTTATGCCTAAACTCAAGTCTATAAGTACGGAAATTTTTATTTTCTTTTTTATTTTCAATTTTAATTAATTTATTTGATACAATCAAATATTCAAACGTCAAGTGCTTCATTGTGCATTTGTAAAAGTAGAACATATTTTCTACATCTAGTACATTCATCGTCCAAGGGCCATTATGATTAAATAAATCTTATCCGTTGATAACTAATGGTGTACATTTAATATGGAATGTAAGTCAATTCTTTTAAGTGTTTGTTTTTGCATCTTTCAAATCCATTTATGATCCGTCCTATATTTCTAAAGAAATTTAAAACATTTGTACACCTAATAAACAGATTGGATTTATCTAATATTCGCCACATGAGAGACATGATTGCCAAAAAAGTGTACTCGTTCGAGTGCGATTAGAATTCCTCTGAAAGGAACTTTTGAGTCCGTTGTATGGCATATGACAGAGCTTCCTTTCCAATGTGCATATTGAATGAAAACACACTTAATCAGGACCGTCCATCTATCAGAACCTACAATGTATGATCTACTATTTGATTTTTTATTTTTTTTAAAAACCAATTGGATGATCGCAGGAATAACCATTTTGTATTTTTTTAAACGACTAATCTCGAGCATTTTTGCTTCTTCCAATCTGTTGGAAGGAAATCAATCTGATGGATAGGATGAACTGATCTATGTTTTATGCTTTCACTGAAAGTTCCAGATTTATACACTTCCTTTCCACGCATACAGTGGAGAGAGATCTACTAATGTGTCCCGTTTTCTGGCGAAAAATTTAGCACCGTAGACACGCTGTGTTTATATGTAAATTTTTTTTTCAACTGCCGCAAGTTTTTATTATCAAAGTAGATCTTTAGGGTATGAAAATAACCCCTCGGTTTCATAAGAGCGGGTGAAAAAGGAGGGGTAATTTCGTCTGAAAGTAGGCTGTCCGTACAAGAGGAGTATAATTTGGTAAGGTAAGTTTAGGGTCGGTTAAGAAAAGGGAGGAGTATATCTACCTAGCCGACAAGTATGACTTTCACACCTTTAAAAGCACGCAAGATAAGACTTAGGACGAATTATTACACAATATTATCACCTGCAATTTTTACAGAATACATGCGTTTTTAATTCTAACAACTGGGGCTGCTTTTTGACAATCTACACCATTAATTTGTTGTCTCCCACCAAGGATCGATCATCACTGAAAAGATACTCGACGGAACAATCTTAATCTTTCGATTTCTGGCATATAGACAGATGGTTAATAAGAAAAATAAAACGGCAGTCCCCGTTCAATCGCACACAAAAAAAATAAAAGACATAAGAGAAATAAAACAGCAGTCCACGTTCAACCACACAAAAATAATTTTTAAAAAATAAAATCAGACCGTAAAATCTCCCAGTTAGGATTTTTAATTTTTTTGGGGGGGGATGCTCCATCAAAGTGGGACTCAAGAAACCAATGGTCTACACTAACTAACTAGAGGCCTCAATTGTCAGAATGGAAACTGCTTAGGCAAATATAGTCGAGGTGCGCTCTGGTATATATTCACATGATCCATCTCTTATCGTTGAAAATCCCAATACCATCAGCAGCCAAACATGCTCAAAGTGAAATCTTTCTCCTTTCTCTTATCAATTGGATTGCTTGTGCTGCATTTCTCACATGCAACTACAAAAACAACAGCTGCATCAGAAGAATCAGAAGCAGAATCCCTTCTCAAATGGAAACACAGTCTCTCACAAACACAACCCTCTCTCAATTCATGGTCACTCACCAATTCCACCACCAAAACCCCATGCAATTGGACTGGAATCTTATGCGACGACATGGGACGCGTGACCGAAATCATCCTCCCGAGTGCCTGTTTGCAAGGTACTCTCCATAACTTGACTTTCCAATCATTTCCAAAGCTCATCCGTCTAGATCTCAATAACAACACACTCCTTGGAACCATACCAGCAGATATAGGTACTCTCCCTAAACTCACCTTCCTTAATCTGTCCAGGAACAAACTCTCCGGTCCCATCCCTTCGCAATTAGGAGATTTGAGTAACTTAAATGAGCTAGCCATGTCCCATAACCTTCTTACTGGTTCTTTACCATTAAAACTAGGAAACTTGGCCAAGCTTACTGTCTTGAGGCTGTCGCGCAATGAGATTTCTGGTTCCATTCCTCCCATTATAGGAAACCTAACCGATCTTACCATCATCTACCTCTCGCAGAACAAGATTTCCGGTTCCATCCCTTCTGCATTACAAAACCTGACCAAGCTCACCATCTTGCTGCTCTTCGACAATCAGATTGCTGGCTCAATCCCACATGAGCTAGGAAACCTACGGAATTTGGTTCACCTAGGCCTGGTGATGAACGATCTCACCGGTCCAATTCCTACATCTTTTGGCAATTTGAGTAACCTGACCAGATTAGGCTTGCTTGGGAATCAGTTATCAGGTACAATTCCTCATGAATTCGCAAATCTAACGAAATTGGATACATTAAGCTTGGGCGACAACTTATCTGGCCATTTGCCACAAATATGCAGAGGCGGATCACTCAGAAGGTTCAGCGCATATAAGAACAGTTTCACAGGTCCCATCCCCAAGAGCCTGAAAAACTGCACAAGCTTAATCAAACTCGTGCTCTACGGAAACCAGCTCACAGGAAATATATCTGAAGATTTAGGCGTATATCCGAATATTGAATACATTGATTTGAGCAATAACAACTTCTATGGTGAACTGCCATCAAATTGGGGAGAATTTCAAAATCTAACGAGGCTGCATTTATCAGGAAATATGATTTCGGGTAGGATACCGCCTGAGTATGGGCAGTTGTCTCAACTCGGAGTACTTAGCCTTTCT
This sequence comes from Magnolia kwangsiensis, assembly GCA_037074715.1. Lineage (NCBI taxonomy): Eukaryota > Viridiplantae > Streptophyta > Magnoliopsida > Magnoliales > Magnoliaceae > Magnolia > Magnolia kwangsiensis. The sequence continues at coordinate 31,594,240 of CM073574.1, forward strand.
TTAAACCAACTGGTAGGAGAGGTTCCGAAAGAATTCGGGAGTTTGTCTTCTCTCTTGAACATGAGCTTAAACGATAATAGACTTTCTGGGGAGATTCCTCTAGAAATTGGAAATCTATCCAGTTTGGAGATTCTTGACCTGTCAGGAAACAACTTGAGTGGGCTGATACCCGAACAACTAGGAGATTGCTCTAAACTGAGGCATTTGAAGCTGAGCAAAAACAATTTGAATGGGAGCATCCCATTTCAAATTGGGAATCTAGTGTTCTTACAAGATATGCTAGATCTTAGTCGCAACTCGCTCACTGGAGAGATACCATCACAGCTCGGAAATCTGCAAATGCTAGAAAATTTTTATCTCTCCCACAACAGGCTCTCTGGTTCAATTCCATCTTCTTTCAAAGCAATGAACAGCTTGACATCTATTGATTTTTCGTATAATGAGTTGGAGGGTCCTATTCCTGAAAGTAAAGTTTTCGAGGAGTCTCTGGTCGGGGCTTTCTTAGAAAATAAAGGTTTATGTGGCGAAATTGAAGGCTTGCCATCTTGTAATTCATCTTCGACAGGCAATGGTGGTGGAAGAAAAGGCTACATGGTTGCAATCTGCGTCATTGTTCCTATTTTAGGAGCATTGCTTCTTATATTTGTCTTTATCAAAGTGGTGTCCAGTTTCCATCGAATGGCTGGAAATACAGAGGAAGAGGAAATGTGCATAATCAACAACGATCTGTTTTCAATATGGAATTATGATGGGAGGATTGTGTACAAAGATATCATTGTAGCAACTGAGGATTTCAACGACGAGTACTGCATCGGAGTAGGAGGATTTGGGAATGTGTACAAAGCAGAATTACCGACAGGTCAGATAGTGGCGGTAAAGAAACTTTGCTCTTCGGAAGGTGGAGAATCTGTCAATGAAATTTGTTTTAGGAAGGAAATACAAGCGTTACTGAAAATTCGGCACCGCAACATTGTGAAGCTTTATGGATTCTGTTCACATGTCCAGCACAAGTTCTTGGTCTATGAATTCATGGAAAGGAGAAGCTTGTGGATTGTTCTGAGTAATGAGGAAAGAGCTGTGGAATTTGATTGGATTAGGAGGATGAAGGCTCTTAAAGGAATTGCTGATGCTTTATCTTACCTGCACCATGATTGCACTCTGCCGATAGTTCATCGGGACATATCGACAAGTAATGTTTTGTTGGACTTCGGATTCGAAGCTTGTGTTTCTGATTTCGGAACTGCGAGATATTTAAATCCCAATTCATCTAACTTGACTGCCTTTGTAGGCACTTTCGGATATGCTGCGCCAGGTAAATTCATGATACATTCAACCCCTTTTTCTTTATCTCTGATAAATTAATGATTACATTGCTTTCTTTGCGGGTGCCTGCAGAATCGGTTACATGATTTTATTTCTTCTATGCAGAGCTTGCTTACACAATGAAGGTGACTGAAAAGTGCGACGTTTACAGCTTTGGAGTGGTGGCACTGGAAGTGATAATGGGACAGCATCCTGGAGAAGTCATCTCCTCTCTGTCAACATCTAGTGACCAGAACATACTACTAATGGATGTGTTAGATCAACGGCTCTCATCTCCTACAGTTGAAGTCGCAAATGAAGTGGTTTTGGCCGTGGTACTAGCACTCGCATGCGTACACCCCAATCCGCAATCTCGACCATCCATGGAGTATGTGTCTCAACAGCTATCTGCGAAGAGGCCACTTCTTCACCTGCCTCTTGACGGAATTACATTGCATCAGCTTTTGGGCCTTGAGATGTAGTCATGTAAAGATGAAGATTATTAAAATAATAGTATCCCATCTTCAGGTTTTTTCATGTAAGAATTAAGAGAGCCATCCCATTTTCTGGTTTATTTATTTATTATTGTTTTTTAAATGTAAGATTTAAAAGAATGCCATCCCATTTTCTTTTCTTTTTTTTAATGTAAGATCTTGGCCATTTATGGTTATTATTATTCTATTGTATCATGAGAGTTTCCATGCGCTATTTGGCACCATACAACTTCCCAGCAATGGTAGAAAAGCAACACTTGTAGGACACCACAGAACATCGCACAGTTTTTTCCTTTGCTTCCAAAGAAGCTGGTTTTGTTCTAAAATGAAAACGGAGAAGAAGATTGACGAGGGATGAGGGTTTTTTCTTCTTTTGCAATTCAAAAACCCTATAATTCCTCTTTTAAAGCCTCAAAGCCACGTATCGAAAAAGACCTGTTATGGAGAAACAGCCGCGACGTTTTACATACCCCAAACAATGGAGGCACATTTCTCACTATGGAAATGGCCTTATCAAGTGCGCCATATCCAATGGTCACAATTAAAGCAATGGATAAAAAATATTTTAACTGATTTTGTTGAAATACACATAATATGATCAAAGACCATACGTCTGACAGGTCCTGTTATAGAGATGCTATGGCCCGAAAACAACTATGATTGAATTATCCCAACCCATCACCATGTGTCTATCACAGGACTTAACACCTTGATTTTGGATCATACTTTTTCTTCCTTTTTTGACAGGAAGATAATGCTAGAGTTAAGAGTGGCGCAATCCATATTCAATGACACAAAACTCCACTAACGGGAAGGGAGGATAGCACAATAGGGGTGGCAAGGCTACATTAGGCTCGGCCCGGCCCAGTCGATCACACAAAAACCACTGCCCAAGCCCTGCAATAACCTAGCACAGTAGGCCCAAGAACGCACGGTCCAGGCCTCACCTGAAAATTGATAAAAATTCCTATTTCCTACTTGAATATTCAGAGCCCTTCCATTGAGGATTGGCAATTCATTGGCTATGGAAATACGAATGCCTCCTTAAAATCCGTATCTTCCCAACCACTAATTACAGCCATAGATTCTCTAGCCATCCTATTCCATGTGTGGATCCTCAGAAGAAACAACTCTCTCATGCCACGTCCATTTGCAATTGCAACCTCTAACAATAACTGAAAGCCATACCGTCATAACCATTTTAGAATTATATGTGATCATGCAGTAACTTTCATCTCCTCCAAAAAAAATAGCAAGCCGGACCCCAGAAAACTGCTCATCTAACCTGATAGTTGCTTCATAATAGAACAACATTCTGGCACACCTTGAATTATTAGTTGGTATGGGCACTGTTGCTGGTCTTATCAGATATAACAATGAACAATTCAAAGTGACTTACAGGTACCTGATCACATCCTTCTAACAGCTTCCATCTATAATCAGCAATAAACAACCCATGGTCAAGGGTAGACCCAAAACTCAGCCGAATTTTGAGCCAAATCACCACAAAGCTCACTAGGTGATTGCTTTTCATTTAATAAATAAAATAAAATAAAATAAAACAAAACGAGAGAAGGGAAAGTGAGACAGAAACCCTCGCCTTCTCTTAGGGGACATTTGGATTGTAAGTTGCTTAAGATAAGCTATATATTCCACAAGTAGCTTATCTTAGTTTCTACTTATTAAGAAGATAAGAATGTTTGGTAAATAGCATACTTATCAGCTTCTCCTCTCTTTCGTCTCTCTTGAAGATTCTCTTTAGCAACTAATGAAAAATAGAAAAGCTAAAAAAATTAACTGAAGTGATTATGTACTTTTAAAATAACAAAAAGTTACTTATAACTAATCATAAATCAAACATACTTATCTACTGTTGTAAGTAGAAAAAGTAACTTAGTGGTATCCAAACAGGTCCTTAGAGAGTGAGATGACTCTACCACCAAGCCATGCATTTCATCTTTAAGGGGGCGCATAGGATCGTAAGTTGATTCAGATAGGTTACTTATGCCACTGGTCCTTACTCTTGCTCGGATGGTAGACTCTCAGGAGTTTCAACGCCCGGTCAAGGGTTCGAGTATCCATAGGTTGTGAAATTTCACTAGCGTGAGTGTGTGGGGTATGTGCGTGTGTTAAAAAAAAAAGTAACTTATCTTGATTTCTACTCATTAAACTAAAGAGATTACGTAACTTTAAATTTTTTTTTATAAAAGCTACTTATAGTTAATCATAAACCAAACTTCATTATCTCAAATAAGTTACACATCTACTACTATAAGTAGAAAAAGTAACAATTTGGTGGCATCCAAACATGCCCTAAAAGTTTGTCAACTTTTTATATTCATGCAAATTTAAATAAAATAGTAGTATTTAAATGCCCTTATTTATTGGGTTTTTGAACTATGAGCTTGAGTAGTTTGATGACCGAACAAGGCATATTTGTTCTCGGGATTTGAATATAGGACTCTCCAAAACCATATCAAATCACCACTTTCTCTAAAAACTTGAGCTGTCATGTGATATGATGGCATATCAATGTGCATCACATAGGGATGGCGTATCAATGTGCATCATCTGGGGACTTTAACACATGTATACACACATACACACGTACCAATATCAAATGTATGTATGATATCTGCTATAAAAAAACTAGACCATACATAAATACAACCGGCCCTTCACATCAATTTCTTATCCTTAACAAAAGAAAACACTCTTTCTCCTGCGAACTTGAAAAATTAAAACTAGCAATCATCTTTTATCAAGCAAGAAATCCAAGCCTTTCACCATTCTTCTTTGCCAAGCGGATCAATCCTTGCCGTTGCTTTCCGTCAGCGCCTATTGACTTGCAAAATTCTGTAATAACCTGAAAAATACATTGTTACTAAAGTGCTGATCACCAATGAAAAATGACCCAACTCCCGTGTATAAACTGTCCTTCATCACTCCTTGCAGTGCCCATGCCCATGGGCCATAACAATTTCACGAATCAGATTTTCAGCAGCAATTGATTGCATGATATAGGCACACCTGCAACTTAGCACGATACACACGGGTCTTTTATTCGGATAATTGGGACCATGGATCAGTAACGGACCATTGGTTTGTTCCAACCCATAGTGGATGGACAATGATGAAAAAAGCTAGTTGACATGATAATCTTGACCTTGGGAATTGTGGCCTATAGATAGACGGTCAAGAAGAACCGAAGTAGCCGTCCACATTCAACTGAAAAACGTCCTACAACTAGTCACAGGGATCTTTAAATCTGCGTTGCTTTTCTCCATCTGCAGTGGGGCTCAAAGGCCAATGGTCTGGATCAACGAACCATGGGTCCCACTTCTCATAATTGGAATGCCACGTGTACTGTGCAACGATGTGGGATCGTTCAATTCCTCTTTGGACTAATCATTCTTGATGCAGGTGAATGTCCCGTGGCCCTAAAATCTCATTGATGGTTGATCGTAACCATCTCATCGGAGGACTTTCTAGCAGAGAAATCTCCACCGTTTGTTTTTCGTTCTCATAATCGTTTGCCAGGCTTAGGTCTGTCGAAGCTCGGCCCACACAGTAGATCCAGGCTTCCTAGCTTCAAGGCCAACCCAGACCTGTATGGGCTAAAACAAACAGGCCCAAGCCCAACCCGCGATAATTATGAACGGCCCAGACACCAACTTTCGTGCAAGATCCAGGCCGTTTGTTAGTCCAATCAACTCAGATTTTGGCCCGTGGCCCACCGTTCGATTTACGGTGGATATTGGGGAGATCAGCCGCAAAAAGATTTATTTAAAAAAGAGAAGGAAAAAGGAGAACGGTAGTACCTGGGAGTGCAAGGCAATAGCTTTCCCCCTGAGCTGATTAAAGCGCTTCTTGCCGATGATATCACGCGTGATTACGACTAAGGGTGCGAAGAGCCCCTTCCCTTCGTTCACGTTCTTCATCACCGGGCAACTCCTCGTCGGCTTCTTCGGAACTCCAACCCTCGTCGTTGCTACCATCTTTGCGTGTAGCATTCCACGCTCTTCTCCAGCTATGGAACTTCCCCAAGACAGTCCTTGAAAACCCATGGTCGAGATTGAAGTAGCCATTGAAAAGAGAAGGGAAATTCAGCTGTTACAAGTTCTCTGAGAGAGAGAGAGAGAGAGAGAGAGAGAGAGTGGGTCGGATCAGCTTCTGCTTTCGACAGATGTAGGGGTTTGATTTTGAGCCTTTGGTTTTGGGACGAAGGAGAGGTGTTTGATTTTGGGCCTTTGGTTTTGGGAAGGATGAAAGCCGTGTGTGGTGGGCGTGAGAGGGAGAGGCAAAGGGAGCCACATATTACAGGTTCGGGTTTCGGTTTGGGTTTTGAAATGTATTACGTGGACGGTGGAAATTTTCAGAGGCTGCTATTCCCCAACTTAGAATCTTCTTAGTCGACCTTCGGTTACTCCATACACGCCCTACCACGTGGTACTAGCGTGCGGGTCTGCTGCGTTCATCGGACTGTTACTGTGTCTTATCCTGAAAATCGGGTTCATGGTGGGGAAACGCACATGGTAGCTGTGACGCTGGGGCCCACTTTCATCAAAACCCCATCCGGCGAGCTACGGTTCACATTAGATTTAGACCATCGGTTGTCGCTTTTCTAAAAGTGGATCGTGTTCGTGTCCTACATCTGTGGCCCACCTTATAAATGAACCGACTGGATTTTTGGGATAAAGAATAGACCTTTATATGAACGTTGCTGATCTTGTAGACATGTAACGCTTGGCACGTGTGGGGCGTTTGAGTTTGGCGCTTGAAGATGGGGGTATCTGGAAACAGCATCCCTCGTTCTAGAGAAATTTCCTACTGTACGACCCATTTATGGCCCAAGCCCACTTCTTTTTAAACTCCCAAGAATACTCCCCTGTTTACGGACGACTGGCCAAAAGTCGAAAATGCCCCTGCTTTTTCCTTGAAGCGGACAGTTGGGGCTTGAAGGATGGGTTTCTATGGCTATGGATTATAACCGTAATTACAGCCGTAGCCATTGAAAATTTCGGCAATATCACCTCTCTGAAAGAAATGCCGCTGACCTCTAGGTATCTGTGCAGTAGTACTGCCCGGGTGTAGTAGTACTGCCCGATTTTTTTAAAAAATTAGGTGGGTCGTCCCATCATGGGCCCCACATAATTTTGAATGGGCTCCACACTCAATGTTCATGATTTTGGTGGGCCCCACATCCACCTTTGCATTTTTTTTTCACATGGATAACTTTATTCTACTTACATTTTTTTTTGTAATACATATTTATATATAAAAACATTTTCTCTCTTTTTTTTTTGTCATTTCTTTCTTTATTCATTTAACAAGGATATCTTCTAAACCAAAATTAGTTACTTGATGTACCCTATATGATTTTGGGGTAGGAGAAGCTACTTTAGCCAACCAACATGTTTATTTTCAAAGATTTTATCAGGTCGATGGTCAAAAATTCATTTCATTACTTCGCGGTCAATTTCAATCAGTTCGCGGTCAATTTCATTCGTTTCATTTACTTTACGATCAATTCTATGCATTTCACGGTTAATCCTCGACAATTCCGCTTCACTTCACGGTCAATTTCATGTATTTCATGGTCAATTCCCTTCATTTCATAGTTAATTCAATGCATTTCATGGTCAATTCCCTTCACTTTACGTCATTTGCATGCATTTCACGGTCAATTCCGGTGATTTCGCTTCACTTTACGGTCAATTCTATGTATTTCATGGTCAATTCCATGCAATTTACAATCAATTCCCTTCACTTCATGGTCATTTCCATGCATTTCACGTTCAATTCCGGTGATTTTGGTCTTCTTCACGGTCAATTCTATGTATTTCACGGTCAACTCCCTTCATTTCACAGTCAATTCCCATGCATTTCACGATCAATTCCAGCGATTCCTCTTCACTTCACGGTCAATTCAATACATTTCACGGTCAATTTCCTTCACTTCACGGCCAATTCCATGCATTTCAAGGTCAATTCCCCTTACTTCACGGTCATTTCCATGCATTTCATGGTCAATTATGGCGATTCCGCTTCACTTCACAGTCAATTCTATATGAAAATAATATAGATATTGTAAAGAATATCACTGATAATTGAAAATATTGGTATCGCTACAAGTTTCACTGGCCAGGGATATGGAAACAATATCGATATCATTGATAATATTGCTGATAAGCGGAAATATCAGTATTACTACAAGTTTCGCTAGCCAAGGATACAAAAATAATATTGATATCGTCGATAATATCGCTGATAACCAGAAATATCGGTATCACTACAAGTTTCGCTGGCTAGGGATATAGAAATAATATCAATATCATCGATATTGCTGATAACCGAAAGTGTCGGTATCGCTACAAGTGAAGGGGATTGACCGTGAAATGAGTGGAATTGACCATGAAGTGAATGGAATTAACCGTAAAATGCATGGAAATGACTGTGAAGTGAAGGGAATTTGACCGTGAAATGCATGGAAATGACCGTGAAGTGAAGGGAATTGACCGTAAAATGTATTGAATTGACCGTGAAGTGAAGGGGAATTGCCGTAATTGATCGTGAAATGAAGGGAGTTGACCATAAAATACATAGAATTGATCGTGAAGTGAAGCAGAATTGCCGGAATTGACCATGAAATGCATGAAATTGACCATAAAATGAAGGGAATTGACCATAGGGTCCTTATTCTTACCCTGGTGGTAGACTCCTTGGAGTTTCAACACCGGGTCAAGGGTTTGAGTACCCATGGTGGTGAAATCCCCTCGACGTGCGTGTGGTGTGAGTGTGTGTGTGTGTGTGTGTGGGGGGGGGGGGGGGGGGGGGGGGGGGGGGGGGTGTGCATGTGTAAAAAAAAGAAGAAAGAAAGAAGGGAATTGACCATGAAATGCACGAAATTGACCATGAAGTGAAGGGAATTAACTGCGAAATGCATGGAAATGACTGTGAAGTGAGGGGAATTGTCCGTGAAATGAATGCAAATGACTGTAAAGTGAAGTGGAATCACCGGAATTAACCGTGAAATGCATGGAAATGACCGTGAAGTGAAGGGAATTGACCGTGAAATAAATGGAAATGATGGTGAAGTGAAGCGAAATCACGGAAATTGATTGTGAAATGCATGGAATTGACCGTGAAATGAAAGGAATTGACCATGAAATGCACAGAATTGACCGTGAAGTGAAGGGAATTGACTGTGAAGTAAAGGGGATTGTTTGTGAAATGAATGGAAATGATTGTGAAGTGAAATGGAATCACCGAAATTGATCGTGAAGTGAAGAGAATTGACTGTGAAATGCATGGAATTAACTGTAAAGTGAAGGGAATTGACCATGAAATGCATGGAATTGACCATTAAGTGAAGCGGAATCACCGGTATTGACTGTGAAATGCATGGAATGGACGGTGAAATGAAGGGAATTGATCGTGAAATGCACAGAATTGACCGAGAAGTGAAGGGAATTGACCGTGCAAGGCATTGAATTGACCGTGAAGTAAAAGGGAATCGCCAGAATTGACTGTGAAATGCATGAAATTGATCATGAAATGAAGGGAATTGACCGTGAAATGCACGAAATTGACCGTGAAATGCATGGAATTGACCGTGAAGAGAAGGGGAATCGTTGGGATTGACCGTGAAATGCAGGGAATTGACCATGAAACGAAGACAATTGACAGTGAAATGCACGGAATTGACAATGAATCTAAATGGAATCGCTGGAAATGATTGTGAAATGAATGAAAAAGACCGTGAAGTGAAGAGAAGTGGAAATGACCATGAAGTGAAGGGAATTGACCATGAAATGTATGGAAATGACCGTGAATCAACATGGAATCGTTAGGAATGATCGTGAATCAACATGGAATCGCCGGGAATGACCGTAAAATGCATGAAAATGACGGTGAAGGGCAGCAAATTGACCATGAAATGTGTGAAAATGACCGTGAAGTGAAGGGAATTGATTGTGAAATCCGTGGAAATGACCATGAATCAACACAGAATCGCCGGGAATGACCGTGAAATGCATGAAAATGACCGTGAAGTGGGGTGAATTGACCATGAAATGTGTGGAAATGACCGTGAAGTGAAGGGATCAATTGACCATGAAATGCACAGAAATGACCGTGAATCAACACAGAATCGCCAGGAATGACTATGAAATGCATGAAAATGACGATGAAGTGAAGCGAATTGACCATGAAATGCGTGAAAATGACGGTGAAGTGAAGCGAATTGACCGTGAAATGCATAGAAATGACTGTGAAGTGAAGGGAATTGACCATGAAATGCATGAAAATGATGGTGAAATGAAGCGAATTGACCGTGAAATGCATGGAAATGACCGTGAAGTGAAGGGAATTAACCGTGAAATGCACAGAAATGATCGTGAATCAACACGGAATTGCTGGGAATGACTGTAAAGTGCATGAAAATGACCGTGAAGTGGAGCGAATTGACCATAAAATGCGTGGAAATGACTGTGAAGTGAACGGAATTGACCGTGAATCAACACAGAATCGCCGGGATTGACCATGAAATGCATGAAAATGACGGTGAAGTGAAGCGAATTGACCGTGAAATGTGTGGAAATGACTGTGAAGTGAAGGGAATTGATCATGAAATGAGTGGAAATGACCGTGAATCAACACGGAATTGCCAGGAATGACCGTGAAATGCATGAAAATGATGATGAAGTGAATCGACGCGAATTGACCATGAAATGCATGGAAATGATTGTGAAGTGAAGGGAATTGATCGTGAAATGCATGGAAATGACCGTGAATCAACACGAAATCATCGGGAATGACTGTGAAATGCATGAAAATGATGGTGAAGTGAAGCGAATTGACTGTGACATGCGTGGAAATGACCGTGAATCTAAACGGAATTGCCGAAATTGATCATGAAATACATGGAAATGACCGTGAAGTGAAGCGAATTGACTGCGAAGTGAATAAAATGAATGAAATTAACCGCGAGGTGAATGAAATGGATTTTTGACCATCGACCCGATGAAATCTTGAAAAATAACTATGTTGGTTGGCTAAATTAGCTTCTCCTACCCCAAAATCATATGTGGTACGGTAAGTAACTCATTCTAGTTTAGGAGATATGCTTGTTAAATAAATAGACAAAGAAATGAATTAAAATATAGGAAAATATTTTTATGTACATATTTACATAATTATATAGAGTCATGCTCCCCTGCGCACCTACGCACGTGCACACCTTTGTACACATGCCATGGGTGTCTAAGTTCATGTGATGCGAAATTCCATGAAACCCCATGTGACAAATTTTCACTCCAATCTAAAATTCTGGTGGGCCATAGCAAAGAGAAATGCAAATCAAGAGAGGAAACTGTTTTCATTTTTCATGGCCCATCAAGTTTTAGATCAAAGTAAAACTTCGGCCTGAGGGGTTTCACAAGGTGCTTCACACGAACGGTTCAGATTTTGGATCCACATCACGTATGATGGGTTTTCAAAAAAGTTCGTATGTAGTACGTTCGAACCGGTTCGCAGGTGAGCGTTCCGCTAATTATGTATTAGAGAAAAATGTAAGGGGGAAATATTTCTCCTTGTAAAAAACAAAAAAAATCTGCCACGGCAGTTTGGTCCGGTGGTAGTGTCGCCGCAGTCTGGTCTTTTTTCTTTTTTTTATTATATGGGTGTGGAATTTTTGTTGCTTTTGTGAGTCCCATCATAAGGTCTGTGTTATATCTAAGCCGTCTATCTATTTGGCTAGCTCATATTAAGGCTTGAGATGAAAAATAAGATAGATCTAACTATCATGTGGACCACATTGTAAAAGGCAGTGGGGAATTGAATGTATACTATTGAAACCCTTTTAGGGGTTACAAAAGTTTTGGATCATTATGAAATTTGTTTTCCTCTTCATCCAGGTCTTTGTGACCTTGTGAATAGATTGGATGGAAAATAAATGTTATGGTGGGCCCTACATAATTTTTAACGGTGAAAATCAATTTTTCCCCTGCTTGTTGTGGTGTGGTCTAGTTGATCTTTTGGTATGATTTTTTTTCTTTGATAATACTCCAAAATGATCTCGAAATATGGATGAACGTTGTGGATATAATAAAAACATAACTGTGGGGCCCATGTAACTTTGATATCTTTTGAACCGTTCGTACAATTCGGAGTTCGAGGAGCGTAAGCGCTCGTCTTCGAGCACCAGGCGATCCGGCTCAGGAAGGAAAGCAGGGGCATTTTCGACCTGAGAAATGGGGCCGTACAACTGGGGCTTATTCTTGGGAGGTAAAAAGCAAGTGGGCTTAAAAAGGTTGTGGGCCATATACTGGTCGTACAATTGGAAATTTTCCCTCTTTCTAAGTCAGGCAAGTGAAGTGCCCTTCTCATTTTACAGCTGCGAGGAGATTGCCGTGTTCTTGGAAATGTCTCATTGACATTTTGCGGCTGTTGGCCTCTCTTAAGATGGTTATCACTGTTGGCCCACCGTGATTCATGTGTACTGTTGATGCAAAAATCTGGTCCACCCTCTTTAGTCCTTCAAGTACCTACACAGGAAGAAGACAAAGGAGACCCTGACTAGAGCAGGGGACCCTCCGATGCCAAAGTCAGGCTAGGAATCTGGGTCTTATAGTATTGAGGGATTTTGGGAGAGAGTTTTTTACGTACCTTTCACCCTTAAAGCCTCTCTTATTTAGAGGAGAGGGAGGATCCCACCGTACGAGGATTCTTTCGCGATATTTTAGAGATTTTTTGTGATCCTGGATCTTCATGAGATTATAGGATCCTGTGATCGTCGAAATCTAGCGCTATCTTCCGGAGATCTTGAGTATGATCTCTAATTTTTAGGAAGATCCTTCGGATCCGTAGCTCGGTTCTAGGTTGGGTCGACCTCTGGCTGACTCATGGCTGACCTCTGGTCGACTTATGGTTGATCTCTGGCCGACCCATGGCTGATCTCTGGCCGACCCATGGCTGACCTCTGGCCGAACTATGGGTGATCTCTGGCCGACCTATGGCTGATCTCTGGCCGATCCATGGCTGATCTCTGGCCAACCCATGGCTCGTAGTCTCATTCTTTGAGTGTCCTTGCATTTGGATCACCCTTCTTAAAGATTAACATGCTTTTGGACGTAGAAGACTTATCAGGCTTGGGTTTCATTGGGCCCGCACTGGTTCAGTAGAGTTGGTCCATTCCATAAGCCGACTTATCTACTTGTCCATTTTTTACCCCAAGAGTAAGCCCCCCTTACTTCTCGGACTGACATGTGGAGGTTCGAGAAGTAAGTTGGTCGGATTATGCATACTTGGCTTATGCCTAGCCGGCTTATGCTCAGTTGTCTTATGCCGGGTTGGCTTACACCCAGTTGGCTTATGCATGGTTGGCTTATGCCTAGTCGGCCTATGCCTGGTCGACTTATGCCTAGTCAGCCTATGTCTGGTTAGCTTACGCTTAGTTAGTTTATGCCTAATCGGCTTACGCTCAATTGACTTATGCCTGGTTAGCTTACGCCTGATCAGCTTACGCTCAATTGGCTTATGCCTAGTCGGCTTACGCTCGATCGGCTTACGCTCAATTGGCTTATGCCTGGTCAGCTTACGCTCGGTTGGTTTATGCCGGGTCAGCTTGGATGGATCCCTAGGAATCCCCTGGGCTGAGCTCTAGCAAGGATGGATCCATGGGAATCCTCTGGTCGCTAACGGAAGAATTCTCTTCTTCTTCCCTTGGCTTCATATCGTCAACCGAGTTGTTTCCTTTTCGAATAGCATAGCTTCAGGTGCGAGATCGAGCACCGAACTGACCTGTAGAGGACACGATGACCTAAGCTGCTTAGACTGAGCTACCTACCAAGGTCAAGCTAAGCTGTTACGGCCGAGCTGAGCTATTGAGGCCGAGGTGACCTGTTGAGGCCGAGTTGGGCTGCCGAGGCAGAGCTAAGTTGTTAAGGCTGAGTAATCCTAAGAGTAATATGCCGACTGATGGAAGTGACTTTCTGGATGTCGGTTGGTATGTTGGCCACAATCTCAATCTTGTTCTTTCTTTCTTTTGGTGCTAACAAAAGAGTACTCCCCTTCTTCCTTTCGCATCATATCCTTCGAGCAGCAGAGCTCCGCGTGCGAGATCGAGCACCGACCTGACCTGTCAAGGCCAGGTTGACCTTTCGAAGATAACTTGAGCTGCTGAGGATGAGCTAACCTGTTGAGGTAGAGTGGACTTGTTGAGGCCGAGCTAACCTATTGAGACCGAGCTGATCCTGTTAAGGTTGAGGTGACCTATTGAGGCAGAGCTGAGTCTGTTGAGGCCGAGCTAAGCTGTTGAGGCCGAGCTAAGCTATTGAGGCCAAGCTGGGTTACCGAGGCTGAGCTGACCTGTTGAGGCCGAGCTAACTTATTGAGATCGAGCTGATCATGTTAAGGCCGAGGTGACCTGTTGAGGCCGAGCTGAGTCTGTTGAGGCCGAGTTAAGCTGTTGAGGCCAAGCTGAGCCTGTTGAGGTCGAGCTGACCTATTGAGGCTGAGCTAACCCGTTGAGACTGAGTTGATCCTGTTAAGGCCGAGGTGACCTATTAAGGCCGAGCTGAGTCTGTTGAGGCCGAGCTAAGCTGTTGAGGCCGGGCTAAGCTGTTGAGGCCGAGCTAAGCTATTGAGGCCGAGCTGGGCTGCCGAGGCTGAGCTGACCTGTTGAGGTAGAGCGGACCTGTTGAGGCCGAGCTAGCCTGTTGAGATCGAGCTGATCCTGTTAAGGCCGAGGTGACCTGTTGAGGCCGAGCTGCAGTAATGATTCAGGAAGAGTTTTCTTCTTTCATTTCGCCATTGTAGATTGTTTGACGTATTTATGGTAGAGCAGGAATGACTTCTGTTATCGTTCCCACAGACGGCGCTAAACTGTTGATACAAAAATCTAGTCCACCCTCTTTAGTCCTTCAAGTACCTGCACAGGAAGAAGACAAAGGAGACCCTGGCTAGAGCAGGGGACCCTCCGATGCCAACGTCAGGCTAGGAATCTGGGTCTTATAGTATTGAGGGGTTTTGGGAGAGAGTTTTTTCCATACCTTTCACCCTTGAAGCCTCTCTTATTTATAGGAGAGGGAGGATCCCGCTGTACAGGGATTTCTTTCCCGATATTTTGGAGATTTATTGCGATCCTACATCTTTCCGAGATTATAGGATCCGGTGATCATCGAAATCTAGCGCTATCTTCCAAAGATCTTGAGTAAGATCTCTAATTTTTAGGAAGATCCTTCGGATCTGCAGCTCGGTTCTAGGTCGGGTCGACCTCTGGCCGACCCATGGCTGACCTCTGGCCAACTTATGACTGACCTCTGGTCAACCTTTGGCTGACCTATGGTTGATCTCTGGCCGACCCATGGCTGATCTTTGGCCGACCCATGACTGATCTCTGGCCGACCTATGACTGATCTCTGGCCAACCTATGGTTGATCTCTGGCCGACCCATGGCCCTTTGGCCAACCCATGGCTGACCTCTGGCCGACCCATGGTTGATCTCTGGCCGACCTATGGCTGATCTCTGGTTGACCCATGGCTGATCTCTGGCCGACCCATGGCTTGTAGTCTCATTCTTTGAGTGTCCTTGCATTTGCATCACCCTTCTTAAAGATTAGCATGCTTTTGGACGTAGAAGACTTATCAGGCTTGGGTTTCATTAGGCCCGCGCTGGTTCAGTAGAGTTAGTCCATTCCATAAGCTGACTTATTTACTTGTCTATTTTTTGCCCAAACATGTACACCGTCCATCTTTTTTCCAGCCGAAAAATGAAGTAGATCAAAGGCTAAGTGGACCACGCCACAATAAGTAAACATTGGTGATCGAACACCCAAAACTTCCCGAGGGCTAAAAAAGTTTTGGATCAAGCTGATATTTGTGTTTTCCTTTCATCCAGGTCTCGGTACATTATAAACAGGTTAGATGGCAAATAAACATTAGGGTGGGTCTTAAGAAGGTTTAAAGTGTGGGTGTCATTATCCGTACGGTTTCCTGTAGTGTGGCCAGCTTGATCTATGAATCTGCCTCAGTTTTTAGCTCATGCTCTAAAATGAGTTGGAAAAAGGGACGTGTGGTGTGGATATAAAACATATACATCACGGTGGGCTCCGCAGCCCCTAGCTGGGTGATGTTTCGCCACCACCCACTGTATCTCACAAAGCCGTGGCCGCAAACGATTTACATTGCGCACGAATTAGGTAATTAGTAGAGGTGTACCCAAATCGAGTTAGCTTGGTTAACTAGCTCAACACAACTCGAAAAAGCCCGATTTGATTTGGTTTGAAATTAAGTTCGAGCTGAGTTGAGTTAATTTTCGGAGCTTGAAAATATTTGGAGCTGAGTTCGATCTTGGCAGAGCTCAAATAAACTCATATTGAACCTCAATTCGAATCAAACTGGGATTGAACTAGTTTGGTGACTCGGTTATTTTGATATTGATATTGCTCACCAAGTGTTTGATGAAATAACTCAACGAAGTGTTGTTTCGGGTGAATACATTCTCCTTGGGATCGGCTGCTGGTGAGGAAGGTATGGATATGAAATAAATCACTATAAAAAAAAAAAAAAAAACATTATATAATAAAACTATCTTTGGATGTTGATTTTGATGGTGCCTACTGAATGTTTGATGAAATACCTGTAAATTGTTGTCGTTGTTTTACAAACTTTGAGAAATTAAAGGTGTACTTCATATGTTTGAGAAAATGCCGCACAGGCTGAAACTGGCCCGAGTTGCTAACCAAACCGAGCCAAGCTAGGTAGTCACACTTAAGGAATGAGCCGAGCCGAGTTCAAGCTAAGGTCAACTAGTGACTGAGCCGAGTCGAGCTATGCCAAGCTCGGTTCAACTGGTGTTCTATTCTAGTAAGGAGGTACTCATGGGCACGGATTGGGTACCTCCGAAACCTAGCTAGAGACAGACGATCCTATCAGGGGCTCTGTGGGACGTACCATGATATATTATTTTATCCAATCCGTCTGTTCAATTTGAAAGGTCATTTTAGGGCATGATCCAGAAAAAGAGGTAGATCAAAGGCACAAGTAGACCACACCATAGAAAACAGCGGCCACCCATTTATTAAGCAGGCCTGAATGAAGACCCCTGACCCAATTCTGCCAACCCATTTATTGAGCAGGCTTGAAAGAAGGCCCCTTACCCAATTCACTAGTTAGTGGGCCTGGACATAGGCTCTAGCTGGCCTTAATAGAGTTAAACCCAGGGCCTGGACTGCTACTGTTCACTAGGCATAAACTGACTCAAGCCACGGGCCTAAAAGCCTGATTAGCCAGCCCAGGCCATTTATGTCTGCATTTAGTAGCCCTACTATTTTTGGAGGCTTTATAAAGCTGTTTTAGTAATTATTAATCCTATTTAAAAAAATTTCTTCTATTATCTAAGCGGTTAAAAATGCCATTCGTTGTTCCTTCTCATCACAGCCACTGGATTTCTCTCGCGCTCTGATGCAGGACCTTAGCTATTTCAATGGTGCAATTCGGCCCCAGGATAGACTCTTTCTTGCCTAAGCGACAAGGCCTAGTTCTTAAACAATGTAGGAGGAGTGGTAGCCACTTCTTTGGACCCTTACCTTTCTCAACGGGTGTGATTTGAGAATCTTTGCCCGATGAAGTTCTTTGTAGACGGATGGGCCCAGCCTGCTTTATACTGGATTAGAGTAATTTGTAATGGCCCACAGGCCAGGTCAGGTCATGAGTTTTGCATGTGATAATTTCTCGTGATGGACCTGGTCTTTATACCTGATTGGAGCAGAAAGATCGTCTGGATGGGCTTGGGCCCATAGATGCTCAGTTAACATGTGGGCCTTAGGATCGGTATTTTGCAGATGGGCTTGACTTAGACAGATTTGAACAGATAAACCCAATCAAGTTAAGCCCAATTACTAATGGTACTTGAATACTCAAGACACGAACAGAGAAATCCTCATATGGAAAATATAATTACCACCCAACCAGTAAATAAGTTCCAAACTGTGCTGTGTATGAAAAATCCAACTTGTCCATTTGTTTGTGCTCATCATGAGGATCGCTTAATGGAAAAATCAGCCTGATTAACTTATTAGGTGGACCATAAGATAGAAACAAAGAATAGCCGTTGATATATAAAAATACATGTGTGACCACTTGATGATTGGATGAAACTAATTTTTGCCTAATGCAATTTATATGGTGGGGCCAACCCTTTTGGATGGATTGTATGTTACACTACTATCAGAGAATGGAAATTATCCACCGATTGGATGGTAGATTAGCAGCATATTTATTATAGTATAATAGAGCCACCTTCCACAACCCACGTGGACGGGTAGACAGTGGATCGAGACCGCCCACCTAGTAAGCTCTAACTTAGATGGCTCATGGGTCAAAAAACACATGTTCGAGACAATCGTAGCCAGTCCTTTCTCTTTCCTTTTCTCTCCTGAATTGCAAACCGTTAACTCTCTTTCCCTTCTACCTTTCATTTAAAGGCCACGGACAAGATTTTAACCATGGGATATCCATTGTAGATTCTTCGGGTTGTACGGTCCTGATCCACCATTTACCTTGCCACTTGGGTGGTGAAAGTGAAATTACCATAACATGACAGGGAAGTCCGTATCATATCAGTTCGTATACGGCCTTGGAAGCCCACGCGCAAACTTCTCCTTCACATATTTGAGCCATGCGTCAGAAGGGCCACCATTAACTTGCTTTTCACACATCTGAGCCATGCATCGATCTGTTATCATTAATTGTCCTTTTATATCGATCAAACTACATTATCTCAATTCCATTTGTTTAGGGGTCGTTTGGCACCTTGGATTGGAGGGGATTAGAGGGGATTAGAGAGGGTTTGAAATTCCCTTGGTTGTTTGGCAGCAAAAGGCAACCGGGGATTGCTAATCCAGGGGGTTTCCAATCTCCTCTTTGAGGGGGTTTGCAATCCATGGTGAGAGCTTGGATTACACCTAAAATCATTTCAATAGTTGCAGGTATAAATGTATGTTATTGTACACTATCATTCTATTGGGCACATGACTCACTAACAATGATCAGCATCGTCCAAACATTGTTCATGTAGATCAGCACCGTCCAAATATTGTCTAGCACCGTCCAAACGTTGTCCATATTAATCAACGATTAAAAATCGTTAGTTAGTCACTCAGACATGATCTTGTGCTTGCAGTCCACCTGAGACTTGGAATTTCATAATTTTTAGGCAAAGCATATATTTTAGCAGGCTTATCACAACCATAGTGTCAAAAATTATATATCTCACTGATTAGATATTAAAGTTGATTTAGTAATTAAATTCCAACCCCCATAAATATACCATGTATAGGTATTTTTGAATTAAATTTGATTCACACTTCAAGGTGCCAAACACATCCAGAGGATTGTCAATCCAGGGGTTTTCCAATCTTGGGGGTTGCGAATCCAGGGGGTTCGAAATCCACGCTCTCAAACAGGTTCAAACATGTCCTTCGATAGAAATTATATTACACCAAATCATGATAATAAAGTAGGGTAACATGTAACAAGGATTTCACTAACAATGCACATCACCATTCCCACCCTAAAGTAAATGATACTGCTATACCAGTCCTACGGGCCGATATGGGCCACACGGGTAAAGACGACCCGTGACTGATGGATGCAGATTGTGTACTGAATAAACTATGTGGGGCCCAATGTGATGTATGTGTCTTATCCACTCCTATCACACATTTTTTCACCTTATTTTAGGGCAGGAGCCCAAGATTGAAGCATATCCAAAGCCTAAGTGGACCACACCACAGGAAATATGGGATGACAGGATGACGCCTATCCCACAGTTGAAACCTTCCTAGGGCCCACAGTGATGTTTGTTTGTCATCCAATCTGATCATAAGGTTATACAGACATGGATGACGGAAACACAAATACCAGCTTGATCCAAAACTTCCACGGTCCTAAATAAGTATTTCATGGTAGGCATTCAATTCCCACTCTTTCTGGCTCACGCCGTAGAGTGAGGATGGGATATGCTTAAATTTTGAGCTTATGCCCTAAAAAGATCTGGAAAAATGGATGGACTGCGTGGATAAAACTCATACATTATGGTGGGCCCACTGTACTCAGTACGGATATAAGATAGGCTACTGAGTTAACTCTGTTGGGCCCACCTTGAATGTATGTGGTTTATCCAAGCCGTTCACCAGTTTTTTCAGATCATTTTATTTGTTGAGCCCAAAACTTGAAACATATCTGATGCTCAGGTGGACCACACGGCATGAAACAGTGGAAATAATGATTTCCACCGTTGAAACCTTCCTAGGGCCCACAGTGATGTTTATTTGTCATCCAACTTGTTCAGAAGATCACATGGACATAAATAAATGGAAAACATAAGTATCATCTTGATCCAAAACTTTTACCAATAGTAGACATTCAATTCACACTGTTTACTGTGGTGTGGTCCACTTGGGCTTTGGATATTCTTTCCTTTTTTTCGTCTCAAGCCATAAAACTATCTGGTAAAAGGGATAGACGGAGTGGATAAAATACATAAATCACAGTGTTCCTACAGAGTTTACTCAGTACGCAATCCGCCTCCGTGACCCATTCGGTGTAACGTTGCGGATTTTCTATCTTTGTACAGGAGAGTTTGCGGGCTTACTTATGCAAGCTGGTCAGCTCGCTCAAGGTAATGTTGCGGAAGGGCTCAGATAGATACGCCTGGGTGCGAGCAGATATCTCTTGCGCCACGAAACGCATTGCGGGCCGTGAGTCAGGGTCGGCCCTCTTGCATGCAAGGGCCATCTTAACCGTGAAGACCACCTCCTCTGCCAACTGGCCAGTCGGGGCCGGGAGACGTTGATCCAGTACATCTTTCAATATCGCATCTTGGCCATTGGATGATGTTGATGATGATGATAAGGAGGTAATGAGCTCTCCTGGGTGTGCACCCATCAAAACCTCTAGGGCTACCACACCAAAACTATATACATCGCATTTCTCTGTAACCTTCATCGTGTAAGCAAGCTCTGCAAATTACCACACTAATATCACTATAATTGCTAATTGAAGGTTAAAAAACCTATGAAAGAAAGCTTATGTCTTTTGGGATTATAATAGCTATCTAATTGATGGGGTTTCTTCATTTGAATCTACACCACAAACATTTTCTGTTTTGACCATCCCACCAATTGGGACTCCCTGATCTGTGGTTCACCTATCGTCGGCCATATAGAGTATGGGCCACGAGATAGAGAATCTGGATTCATCAATTGTACCGCCACATAGTGATGAATCCAGAGCAGTCCAGCACCTCCAATCTTTTGATCATGTGCAACTCCTGATGTTCTCCTTGGCACAAAAAAAAAAAAAAAAAAAGCCAAATCCAAAACTCAGATGGGCCACACCATTCAAATCGTGCAAAACCTTCTTCTTCTTCTTCTTTTTTTATTCACACGCACTCACACACTCCTGCACACGTACATCACAGTGGGTGCTCGAACCTATTACCTCAGGTTGAAACTCTTGTGAGTCTACCACTGAGCCATAGAGTCACACGCAAATCACACTTGCCAGAGTATCAAAGTTAGTTTCCTCACTTCGAAAACGGGCTATCAAACAGTTATTTTCTCATTTTCTCCCGCGTAACCTAAAGATGTCATAAGTTGGGCCTCACTGTTTAGATATTCTGGCCCGACAATCAGAGTGCAATCAGATTATCCACTCAACAGGCGGGCTGAACTACATGAAACTTGGTCAAGTTTCTTCAGCCATACATTCCTTCCAAATGTTGTGGTCCACCTGATAAATGGATGGGCTAGATTCTTGATCTACGCAACAAATGGAATGAGACCCACCTGATATACAGGTTCGATCGTTCACACGTAGCGCCATGGGTGGAAGCTGGGCCTCGCGTGGAATTAGCATATCAGGTGTATGATGAAAAAGCAAATGTAAAGAATGCGTGTAAGAAACACACACCTGGGGCCATGTAGCCATAAGACCCGGCAGCAGTAGTCCAGTTGGACGAGTCAGCGCTCAGCAGCCTCGCAGTTCCGAAATCGGATACCCGAGGTTCATATCCAGCCTCCAACAACACGTTATTTATCGATATGTCCCGGTGCACAATAGCAGGAGAGCAGTCATGGTGCAGGTAGGAGAGAGCGTGCGCCAGCCCTTGGATAACTTTCACCCTCGTCACCCAATCCAACTTCCCACTCCCTTCCTCTCCGTATAGCACTTTTCCCAGACTACCCTTCTCCACATACTCATACACCAAGTACATGCGCTCGTTGTTGGAACAGAAGCCGTACAGTTTGACAATGTTCCGGTGCCTGATCTCCGTCAATGCTCGGATCTCATTCTCAAAGCTCCTCATGTTATTGGCCGGGATGTCGCCCGAGCCCGACATGTGGAGCCGTTTCACCGCGACGATCTGGCCCGTTGGCAACTCTGCTTTGTAGACGCTCCCGAACCCACCTCTCCCAATGCAGTAACGCTCGTCGAAGTGGTTAGTTGATTTTACGATGTCATTGAAAGTGAATCGGCCTTCTCTTTCCCATATCGAGACTTGGGTTGTCTCTTCCTTGGGATTTGCGATCTCGGCCATTGATTGCACTGGTTTCCTATTTAGAAGTAGGAGTACTAAGATGGCAGTCGCTAGTAATGTAATGGCAGCAACTGGGACAGCGACGAGTATGATGATCTTCTTGTGATTCTTCTGTTTTCGGCTGCCGGTGGAAGTCGTAGAACAAGGGGGCACTCCTTTGGCATCATCACCGCATAAGCCCGAGTTCCCAATGAATGACTCTGATGAGGAATTTTGGAATACTCTTGTAGCCGGGATGGGACCCGCTAACTTGTTATGTGACAAGTCGACGGATTGTAGGCTAATCATCCCAGACAACGCCGATGGAATACTGCCCGAGAGATTGTTACGAGAGAGATTGAGATTTTCGAGTGATTTTAGCTTCCCCAAGTTCTGAGGGATCGCCCCAGATAGCAAATTGCTGCTGAGGTCTAGAAATGACTGCAAAGAAACCAAATTGCCGAGCTGAAACGGTATCTCTCCTGATAATCGGTTATGGCTTAAATTCAGATTAATTAAGCGAATGAAATCTCCAAGGTTTTCTGGAATACTGCCAGTAATCATGTTTGCTGACAAATCGAGATCACGGAGGTGAGATAAGTCGGCAATCTTGGAAGGGATATTGCCTAATATCTGGTTGTTGCTCAAATTAAGCTTGAATAGCATACTAAAGTTACCCAGTTCAGGAGGGATGGTTCCTGTCAAGCGATTTGAGGACAGGCTCAGATCTTGCAGTTGAGTAAGGTTCCTGAGCTCTCTTGGAATTTTGCCTGAAATTCTGTTTTCTGCTATATGCAACTTAGTGAGCGCGCTACATTCTCCCCACTCAGGTGAAAGCTCGCCTGTGAACTGATTCCCGGTGAGATCGATGTAGACCAGTTTCGGATGGACTCCAAATGGCTTTGAGATGTCCCCTGTAAAACGGTTCCTTTCCAACCGCACTCTGACTAAATCCGAACAATTTCGTAAGCAATCTGGCAATGGGCCTGAAAAATTATTTTGATTCACCATGAAATACACGAGGGAGAGTCCCCTGCATATTGATGGTGGCAGTTTGCCGGAGAAGCTGTTATTGGCGAAGCTGACATTGACCAGGACACTGTTCTGCCCAAAATCTTCCGGAATGCTGCCGGAGAAGTTGTTGGTGTGGATGTAGAAGAGCTGAAGGTTTTTGAGGTATGAGATGTTTTTTGGCAGCTCGCCTTGCAACTGATTGTTGGTAAGATCGAGTTCTTGTAGGGAAGTCATGTTTCCTATCTCAGGCGGGAAATTTCCTCTGAGATTGTTGAAGAAGAGAGTCAAGACCTGGAGCTGTTTTAGGTTTCCTAAACTTGGTGGGATCTGACCGCTAATCGTGTTATCGGAAAGGTCTAATTTTAACAAGTTTTCTAAATTCCCCACCTCATGCGGGATCGGACCTGAAAGCTTATTCTGATAGAGGAAAAGGATTTCGAGCTTAGACAATCCGCCGATCTCAGGCGGGATCCTTCCATTGAGTTCATTGATCTGTAACTGCAATGAGATCAGCTCCGTCCAATTGGTGATTAAGTATGGTGAAATCTCGCCTGAGAGCTTATTGCTTGAGATCCCGAGATCGGATATCTTGGTTAGATTGGACAGAGAAGGAGGTAAGATGCCTGTGAGGTTGTTAAAAGAGAGATCCAAAAAGGCAAGGTTAGTACAGAAGCCGAGCTCGGAGGGGATGTTACCCGTTAGATGATTTCGTGAAAGGTCAAGGTGTGTTAGATTCCTGCAACTGAGAATGAACGGTGGGAATTCAGACGCCATCTTGTTGTCGTCGAGCCAAAGGTGTATCAGAGAAGGCATGTTCGGAACCTTCGAAGCATCCGGGGGCTCCAAGGAGTTTAATCCAAGGTCGAGATGCCGTAACTTTTGGAGGCTGAGAAGCTGGTGCGGGATGGGGCTTGTGAGGCTGTTGTTGAAGAGACTGAGTTCGAGGAGCTCCGATAGGCTTCCTATACCTGGTGGGACTTGTCCAGAGAAGTTGTTGCTGCGGAGCTCCAAGTAGATGAGTTTGGAAAGAGCAGAGATGTTTGATGGGATCACACCATGGAGGTTGTTTAAATTGAGGTCGAAACGGGTGAGGTTGGGTAGCGAAGCGAAGTCGAATTCATCGAGCATGCCAGTGAGACTGGATTTGGGGAGGTTTATTTCGACGACGGTGGAAGATTTGTTGTCGCAGCGGATGCCGATCCAACGGCAGAGATTGGTGGTGTTGGCAATGGACCATGAATTGAGAGAATGGAAGGTTAGGCTGGTTTTCCATTTGATGAGAGCTTCTGCTTCTGTTGCAGCTGATGCTGATGATGTTGTTGATGTGTTCAAGGAAAGAGAGAAAAGGCAGAGAAAAATGAGAAGTGGTTTCATCGCTCCTTGTTTGGTTTTGGATTTCTTGCACTTCTGTTTGTGGTTGCATATATAAGAGATTCCGTACGAGAGATTTACGCAGAGTGGAGGTTATGGGGCCTGTTGGGGAAAAACGTGTCGGTCTCGGGTAAAGTCCTGAGGTTCGTAGGAGAGTAGGTCGACTTTGCCGACACTGCTTGAAGAAACCGAGACAACACTGACGGTGCAGATGGCGGGCCGTCAGGTATAAGTAAAGACGAGTAAAATCGCTCTGTCAGTGTTATAACTTCGCCTGCCTCACCCCATTGAAGGTCAGGCGTGTGAAAGCCATTTAACCGATAGAGTAAAGATCCCTTCAGGGAGTTAATTCTGTCGGGCACGGCTCAGGACCCGACCTCCTGCATCGACCGAGACTCCCCCGGTGTCGGTCATGACTTGGCCGAGACTCTCCCGGTGTCGGTCGAGATCCAACCGAGACAGGGAATGATGGAGCAAGGACAGATGCAGATCTACGAAAATCCAGGGATGTTGATTGCGGATCCCGAGATTCTCGGGATCCTGAGCGATCCCAGGAGAAGAATCCTCCAAAGATAAGGATTGACGGCTTGTATAAATCTCTAAGCTTGGAACAGTAAAAGGTACGCAGATACTAACTGAGAAAAGCTCTGAGCCAGAGACGAGATTACTGACTTAAGCATCGGAGGTTCCTCGGCCCTAGCCAGGGTTCCCTTGACATTGTTTCTGTGCAGGTGAAGGAGGGTCCGTCGCGAAGGGAAACCGTCCCAAAAAAAAAATTCAGCAACAGTTTGGCGCCGTCTGTGGGAAACGGACAAAAAGCCGCTTTCTCCAACCATTCAAATGGCAAGAACAAGAAGGACGGACCCAGATGAAGTGAGGGAGGCCGCTGCCAGCGTCGCTCAGGGAGCTCCCCCGGCAGCGCCGCCTGCGACTACAAGCCAGCCCAACCACGGGAACGCATACCTGGATCGTGAGGTTCAGGAAATGCGTTCCGAGATGGCCACCATGAAACACATGCTGGAACAACTGTGCAACCAGCAGATGCAGCGACAAGAGTCGACACCAGCTCATCCACCCGCATCCATAGCGCAGCCGCCCGCGCCACCGTCTCCTAGACGACCGAGTCAGCCACGAGAACCAAGTCACCCGGCACCTGCTCGTTCGGCAACAGCAGTTCTGCCTCCCTCTGACCTGAGGCATAGAATAGATCGGAGGAGGCGTAGTCGGCTACCGGCGGACGCTGAAGAAACGGCAGAGAGCGCCGAACCCTGGAAGGCCGACATGCAGGACTTCAAAAACGAAGTCCGAGAGAAGATGGCGAAGGAAATGGCAGATATAAAGCATGGTCGGAGCTCAGATCCGACCAAACACGAAGAAAAAGCCTCTCCGTTCGTGGACGAGGTAATGCGGGCCCGCTTGCCGGAAAGGTTCCGCTTACCCCAGATTACCCCATTTTCTGGGAAGACCGATCCTACAGAGCATCTTGAATGCTTCAGGACTTACATGGAATTGCACGACGCTTCGGATGCTGTTATGTGCCGAGCGTTTTCTCTGACCTTGACGGACGTCGCCCGACTTTGGTTTAAGCAACTGAAACCCGGGTCAATAAAGTCGTTCGCCGAACTCAGCGACGCCTTCCTCAGCAATTTCATTGGCGGAAAGAAGAAATTGAAACCTCCCGCGCATCTGAACAACATAGTTCAGAGGGAAGGAGAATTACTCAAGGACTACATTAAACGCTTCAATTTCGAGTCTCTCCAGGTTCGAAAACATTCTGAGGAAACGGCACTCAACGCTCTCATGCAGGGAGTCAGAGACAAGCCTTTTCTGGCATCGCTGGATAAAAACCCGCCTGATACTTTGGGCGAGTTTATGGTTCGGTCGGACAAATACACCGACGCGGAGGAAACACGACTCCTAAGAGAGAAAAATCAGACCACGAAGCCTTCGGCAAAAGAGTCGGCCAAAAAGGGAGCCGACTCGGCCGGAGGGAAGAAGCGAAAAGACGACCGGGACCGAGACGACAGCAGGTCAGGGAAGAGACCCGACAGAAAATTCTCTGCATATACCCCGCTGAACAAATCTCCTGAACAAGTGCTGATGGAGATCAAAACCGAGGGCTTCGTCAACTGGCCTCGAAAAATGCGAGGGAATCCTGGTCGTCGGAACAAGGACAAGTATTGCCACTACCATCGCGATCACGGTCACAACACGAGTGACTGCTATCATCTGAAGGACGAGATCGAGCGGCTGATTAAAGAAGGCCGGCTAAGAGAACACACGGTTGGGACCGACGCCGTCGCGGGACCGAGTGTAGACCGGCCCCAGGAAGAAATTCGAACGATTGTCGGGGGTCATCGAGGAGGCGGGGATTCGCATAATGCCCGAAAAAACCACGCCAGAAACCTCGACCGCCCCGAGTCCGAGGTTCTCCTGCTATCTCGGCCTCCCAAAGAGAAAAAACGAGAGAAGTATTGCATCTCGTTTACTGAAGAAGATGCTCGAGGCATCCATCATCCCCACGATGATGCGCTAGTGGTCACCCTCACCATCGCAAACAGAAAGGTGTTCCGGATACTGGTGGATACAGGGTCATCAGCGGACGTCCTATTCACTACAGCGTTCGATAAAATGGACATGGGTCGGTCGGTACTACGGCCTGTCCGGACGCCGCTCATCGGTTTCTCGGGCGGGCAGGTACTCCCAGAAGGAATCGTCTCGTTGCCGCTCACAGCGGGGACTGCGCCCCACCAGAGGACCGGGATGGTCGACTTCCTGGTCGTGGACCAACCTTCAGTGTACAACGCCATCCTCGGCCGACCGTCTCTCAGCCTCCTTCAGGCCATAGTGTCTACCTACCACCTCTCCATGAAATTTCCGACTGAGTCGGGAGTAGGGGTGGTGAAAGGAGACCAGCAAGAGTCTAGGAAGTGCTACGCCACCGCAGTAAAAGCCCCGGCACAAATTTCGATGATCGAATCACTGGACCCGCGTATCGGATTGCAGGAGCGGGGAGAACCGCTGGAAGAGCTCATCTCGGTGCCGTTAACCGAGACGGACGTTTCAAAAGTAGTCCGAATCGGCTCATCCTTGAGCCTGCCTCTTAGAAAACAAATAATTACTTTGCTTCGGAGGTATGCCGATGTCTTCGCTTGGAGTCACGAAGACATGCCTAGGATTGATTCCTCAGTCATGACGCACCGGCTTAACATCGACCCGACCTACAGGCCCATCCGGCAGAAGCGTCGACCTCTCGGCCCGGAGAGATATACTATCATAGGAGAGGAGGTCGGCAAGCTTCTTAAAGCTAAGTTTATCGAAGAGGTGTACTATCCGGAATGGGTAGCTAATGTCGTGCTAGTGAAGAAAGCTAATGGGAAGTGGCGAGTCTGTATAGACTATACGGACCTAAACAAAGCCTGCCCCAAGGATAGCTTCCCTCTTCCTCGTATCGACCAGTTGGTTGATAGTACGGCGGGTCATGAATTGCTCAGTTTTATGGACGCCTATTCAGGCTATAATCAAATTGTAATGCATGAAAATGACAAATCAAAAACTGCCTTTGTCACCGACAAAGGCCTTTATTGTTACCGAGTGATGCCATTTGGGTTAAAGAATGCCGGCGCAACTTATCAGCGGTTGGTGAACAAAATGTTCTCCAAACAAATTGGCCGAACGATGGAAGTTTATATTGACGATATGCTCGTCAAGAGTAAACAGGCATCCGACCATGAGAAAGATTTGGAAGAAATATTTTCAATTCTGCGTAAGTACAAAATGAAGCTAAACCCTAGCAAGTGCGCGTTCGGTGTGAGCTCGGGAAAGTTCCTCGGTTTCCTCGTTAGTCAGCGGGGAATCGAAGCAAACCCAGAGAAGATCAAAGCCTTACTCGAAATGGAGTCTCCCAGAACTATCAAAGACATTCAACGGTTAACTGGAAGAGTGGCCGCGCTCAATCGCTTCCTTTCCCGAGCCACAGACAAGTGTCTCCCGTTCTTCAAGCAATTGAAGGGACGACAGACTATGATGTGGACGGAGGAATGTGAGAGAGCGTTTCGAGAATTGAAGGTTTACCTCGGATCTCCACCGCTATTATCTAAGCCCGAACCTGGTGAAGTGTTATTGTTATACTTGGCCGTGTCTGAAGCTGCGGTAAGCTCAGCGTTAATACGCGAGAGTCAAGGGAAGCAGCTGCCAGTCTACTACGTTAGCAAAGCCTTGTTGCCCGCCGAGACAAGGTATCCTCAGCTTGAGAAAGTAGCCTTCACCCTAGTAGTTTCATCACGACGCCTTCGGCCATATTTTCAGGCCCACACCATCGCCGTTGTGACCGACCTACCACTCCGCCAGGTTCTCCAAAAGCCGGAAGCCTCTGGTCGACTTACAAAGTGGGAAGTCGAATTAAGCGAGTTTGACATACAATACCGGCCCAGGGCTGCTTTAAAAGGACAGGCCGTCGCCGATTTCCTTGTCGAAGTGGTTCCTAATCCCAATAATCCGCCCGAACCAGAGGGAGTTAATGTACCCGAGGGTCCCTCTTCTCTCAGGCCTACACCTTGGAAGCTATTTGTCGACGGCTCGTCCAACTCGAAGGCAAGCGGGGCAGGGGTAGTATTAGAAACTCCCGATCAAACTTGTATGCAGTATGCCTTGCAACTCGACTTTCAAGCGTCCAACAACACAGCAGAATATGAAGCTTTATTACTAGGCCTCAGACTAGCCGCGAGCCTGGGCGCGACCCATTTGAGCGTTTTCAGCGACTCAAAATTGGTTGTTAACCAAGTTTCCGGCGTCTACCAGACTCGGAAAGAACAGTTAAAGGCGTACATGGAGAAGGCTAAAGAATTGATCAGCGGATTCCAGAAGTGTGACATAATTCGAATACCCAGAACCGACAACGCCAAAGCCGACCTATTAGCAAGGCTGGCCTCAGCAGATGAGAAAGACATACCTCGGTCAGTTCCAATTGAACATGTCCCTGAACCCAGTGTGAACGAGCCGACCGTCTCGGTCCTGTTTCCAATCGATCCGGCGGCCGCTTGGTTCGACCCGCTCGTCCGGTACCTTAACAATGGTGAACTGCCAGAAGATCGCGCCGAGGCACGGCGGTTAAAAACCCGAGCCTCGCGCTACACTGTTCTCAATGGGATTCTGTATAAAAAAGGCTTTCATACTCCTCTACTAAGGTGCGTCGACTCCCAAGAAGCCGACTATGTCTTACGGGAGATACACGACGGAATATGCGGAAACCATTCGGGAGGACGCTCGCTCGCCAACAAAGTGTTGCGGCAGGGATATTATTGGCCGACCATACAACATGACTCCAAACGATTCGTACAAAGGTGTGACAAGTGTCAGCGGTTCGCAGCGATCCCGAGACAACCCCCCGAGGAGCTGACTCCAATGTCGGGACCCTGGCCTTTCGCGCAGTGGGGAATAGACATAATCGGGCCCTTTCCATTGGGGAAGGGCCAAACTAAGTTTGCCGTGGTGGCGGTGGACTACTTCACGAAGTGGGCCGAAGCAGAACCGTTGGCAAAAATTACCGAGCAAAAGGTCACGAGTTTCCTATGGAAAAATATCATATGTCGGTTCGGAATACCCCGGACGATAGTAACAGACAATGGCAGGCAGTTTGATAACAGACAATTCCGGGAGATATGCGGCAACCTCGGCATTCGTAATGTATACGCCTCACCTCATCACCCTCAGACGAATGGACAAGTCGAGGCGGTCAACAAAATCATAAAGCAGCATCTCCGGACCAGACTCGACGAGGCAAAGGGAGCATGGGCTGAAGAACTTCCGAATATTCTGTGGGCTTATCGAACCACGGCACGAACCGCGAAGGGAGAAACCCCCTTCTCTCTATGTTATGGCGCGGAAGCGGTCGCGCCGGTCGAGATCGGTATCGGTTCAGCCCGAGTCAACTTATATGATGAACGAGAGAACGGTGAACTCCTCTCTTTTGGGCTAGATTCCCTAGAAGAAAGAAGAGAAAATGCGCGACTGAAAGTGATGGCTCGACAGAGACAGGTGTCTCGGTTTTACAATCGCCGAGTAAAAGTTCGACGATTCCGAACCGGGGACATGGTCCTCCGAAGGACCTTCCCAAACACTAAGGAAATTGGGTCGGGTACGTTAGGCCCAAACTGGGAAGGCCCCTATGTCGTTCAGGCATCATCCGACCTGGAACCTACCAGCTGGAAGACCTGAACGGGCAGCCGTTGCCTCATCCTTGGAACGCCGAGAATCTTAAAGTTTATTATCCGTAAGATACAATCACTCTTACTGCAATTGAAGATGACTGAATAAAAGCTCTATTTCATTCAAGTACCCAATGTCGGGCCAGTTACAGAAAGTGAGTTACAAAAGTATCGATTACAAAAAACAAAAAAAAGTACAATCTTAAGAGGCGCCCGAGGGACCGACTTCGTCGGCAGCAGCAACGGCAGCGTCTCCTTCAGCGGCGTCACCCTCGGCAGCCTCAGCGGGAGGACTGTCAACCTCGAAAGCAGAGAGATCGAGCTCAGGGAAGGCCGCCCTCATTTCGAGAACGCAGGCCTTGTAGCCGCCTTGGTAAAGGTGGTCCCTTTCTTCCTCAAATTCGGTAGACTCGAGGAAGGCCTCTACAGCTCGGTCTCACTCCTCCTGGGCTCGACGCGTCTCTCCCTGGGCCTCCCGAACAAGCTCGCCGGCCTCGGCCTTCGCGCGAGCGAGGGCGCCATCGCACTCGCCATGAACCTGGCGAAGAAGCCGCTCCCTCTCCTCGGCCTCTTGAAGGAGCAGAGTAAGGCGAGCATTATCGGCCTTCACGCCTTCGAGAGCCACGCAGGCGTCAGCGGCCATCTTCCGGGCGATAGAAAGATCGCCTGTCATGATGCCGATTCGGCCCTCGGCGATCTCCCTGCGGCCCTCAACCTCGGCCGCGACCCTCTTCGCAGACTCTGCCTCGGACGCAAGTTTCTGGGAGGCGACCAGCTCCGAGCTTGCCTTAACGAGGCAAGGCGCCAGCTGCAATACAGAGATGGTTAGTCGCCTCAGAAAACCCAGACAGAAAGCAACACGAAAAGAAAGAAGATTTTACCTCAAAAAGCAGCCTTGCCGCATGCCCGAGGGTCTGGGCCGTCGGAGCGTTGTAGTAGTTGGCAAACTCTCTCTCACTCCCGTGGGCAAGCGCCCAAGGCACCATCCCCACAATAATCTTCGAGAAGGGGGACTCCGCCTGAGTCATCTCCCTTCTCGGGGACTCTTCGCGAAGGGCCTCCCTCGGCCCTGAGACCTCCCTTGCGGCGGGCCCCGACTCAGGTGCCGCCTGGGTGACTGGGTGGATAGGCCCCGTCTTCTCGGCCCTCTCATCAGGGTCAGAGAGGACGACCACCTGGGGAACGGCGGGCACGGCAGCAGGTGGAGCGACCGTGTCCTTCCCCTTGCCCGCGACCTTCTGCTGCTTTGAGGGTCGGGACCCAGACAGCAGAGTCGATCTTGGGGGAGCCTTCACCTTAGAAACAGGCTTTAGAGAGGGTCGGGGCTCGGCCATGCTCTCTGGGGTAGGTCTTAAAATTGGGCGAGCTTCGGGGAGATCTGCAACGACGAATGTAAAGGTTAAGCAAGCAAACCAAAAACCAAGGAGACAAGCGTAAGGAAAAGTGAATTACCTGAAACGAACGAGTCAAGACCGGCAAGGTGGAGACGCTCGGGTTGCAGGAGCAACTTCCACGATCGCTCCGCCGCGCTCAGCTTCTTCAACTCTCTTATCCGAGTCAAAGCCCTGGACTCGAGCTTCCCCCTACTCTTTAAGATATCTGCAAGACACGGAATAGCCCAGATCAGTGGAAGATAATATATAAAAGGAGGATAAGGAAAAGGGCGAGCCGAGGCGCCGAGTCACCTGCTCTACGGAACGTGCGGGATACTTGAGGCTCGTACGGCCACGAGTCGGCCGACTCCCACCGACCGCACGCCCAAAACCACCTCTCCTTCCAGAACTTGTTCGAGGTAGGTGGGTCGGTTATTAGAGATCCCCCCTTGCCTCTCCACGCACTTAGGAAGTATAGGCCAGGGAAGTTGGGGTTTGGTCGGACTTGATACAAGTAGAGGAACTCGTCTACCGTGAGAGAAGGTTGTTCTAGCTCGGACCAAAGCACGGCACACCCGAACAAGTTCCTCCACGCGTTTGGGACGATTTGGCCGGGGGCTATTTTGACTCGAGAGAAGAAGTCACGGGCAATGGGCTGGAGTGGCAGGCGCAGGCCGCACTGCATCGATACTTGGAAAATTGCGACCATCCCTGTGGGGGGATGGTCAGGAAGGTCACCCGGACGAGGCAGATGAAGGATGACCGAATCAGGCACATGGTAACCAGCCCTGATTCGGTTTAAATCGGACTCGGTGAGGGTAGAAGCTACGAGACCGCTGGGCTCGTCTCCTTCTCCTTTCGAAGACGATCCAGAAGCCTCCGCAGTTCGCGTCACAGGGTATGGGACGACCATTCCCTCACCTGTGACCAAATCTTCCTCTCCCTCTCCCTCCTCGTCCTCCATCTGGTCCGCCCACGGGTTAGGTCTCCCTGGACGAGTCACCAGAGATGTCCCGCCACTTGATGGACCTGTCTGGGCGGGATGCTCAGCCGAAGGGCTGCCGGTTTCTCTGACAAGCCGAAATGCGGCGTCAGCTCCGACGGCGAACTCCGTCAACAGAGATGGTGGGTCCGTAATATCCCAGAGGTGTTGGGACACGCCCTCGTCCACTGACATTTCCTCCCGAGGGCTTTGAGAGCCTTGTGCGGCCATTAAAGCTAATTAAAGGAGAAGGGAAAGACTAAAAGACTCACCAAAGGGATCGACGGTGATTGCAAGGAATGACTGACGAGGAAAAATGCGACAGCGGAGGAGAGGAAGAAGAAAGCGAAAATTCAGATACGGACGGGAGGAAGGAGGACGAAAACAAAGTTCGAACCGTCCTCCCGCCCGGGCTTTTTATAGCCGTGCCACGTAGGCGGGTCATTATGGCGGAGGCGAAGCGACGTTCGCCTCGGCTCCCCCTTCCGACGCGTGGCGACTGTGGATTGATTGCGCTGAAATCGCGGCCACGCGTCTGCCACTTATACGCGGACGGAGCGAGTTGACGGCTGGCCGCACGTGTGACCTTGGAAGGCGCAACGACGCACGCTAAGAACGACTCAAAGAACATTAAATGTCTCATGATTGTCTCGGATGCTAACGCCGACCGACCGATAAAATCGTGCTCCTTGCTGCCATAGACGGCACCAGAAGCAGGGGGGCTCACTGTTGGGGAAAAATGTGTCGGTCTCGGGTAAAGTCCCGAGGTTCGTAGGAGAGTAGGTCGACTTTGCCGACACTGCTTGAAGAAACCGAGACAACACTGACGGTGCAGATGGCGGGCCGTCAGGTGTAAGCAAAGACGAGTAAAGTCGCTCTGTCAGTGTTATAACTTCGCCTGCCTCACCCCATTGAAGGTCAGGCGTGTGAAAGCCATTTAACCGATAGAGTAAAGATCCCTTCAGGGAGTTAATTCTGTCGGGCACGGCTCAGGACCCGACCTCCTGCATCGACCGAGACTCCCCCGGTGTCGGTCATGACTTGGCCGAGACTCTCCCGGTGTCGGTCGAGATCCAACCGAGACAGGGAATGATGGAGCAAGGACAGATGCAGATCTACAAAAATTCAGGGATGTTGATTGCGGATCCCGAGATTCTCGGGATCCTGAGCGATCCCAGGAGAAGAATTCTCCAAAGATAAGGATTGACGGCTTGTATAAATCTCTAAGCTTGGAACAGTAAAAGGTACGCAGATACTAACTGAGAAAAGCTCTGAGCCAGAGACGAGATTACTGACTTAACAGTAAAAGGTACGCAGATACTAACTGAGAAAAGCTCTGAGCCAGAGACGAGATTACTGACTTAAGCATCGGAGGTTCCCCGGCCCTAGCCAGGGTTCCCTTGACATTGTTTCTGTGCAGGTGAAGGAGGGTCCGTCGCGAAGGGAAACCGTCCCAAAAAAAAAATTCAGCAACAGGGCCAATATCTACTTTGAATCAACGGAGCTCCCTGAAGAGCTTCCTGTAATGCACGTTAAATAAAATAGAAATAATTTCTAATAAATTCAAAATAATTGGATTGATAAAGGTAAAAAAGAAAAGAAAAAGATATTACACATCTTTAAATAAAGAATTCAAACCTAGAACATAGTTTTAGATGTGGCATACTATAAATAGTAAACTTATGATTTACATCTGGAAGTGCTATATGGAAATCAGGGTTATGCCGTACAATGATAATGTGTAGCTGAGCATCACCTTGGGCTCGAGGCAAAATTAGCGCATTCACAATATGGTTAAGGATTACTTGTAACCCTTGCATGGTTAATTGACATTCTTAGTGAAAATCTTCCATTCTTTTTTATAGATAATGAATACATGAATCATTGTGCACATGATTTTGGTCCATTCTGTCGTTAGTTACCATTGGCCGAGAGGAGTCCTCACTCTGATACCACTTGACACAGGAAGAGATGTGATGAAGTCGATCACCATCTTTTTCAAGGGATATCTACTCTGAATCCGCAAAGCTCTTTAGCTAGACTCCTCACAGAGCTTCCTTGAATCACCAAGGGATTAAATAGAAATAATTTTTAATAAATTCGAAATAACTTTGATGATAAAAAAAATGAAATTACAACTCTTTAAATAAGAAACTCAAACTTAGAATAGAGTTTTAGACTTAGATTCCAACTCAAAGACTTGACTTACCATAAATAGTCAACTTACTATTTACAGACAACCTCTATTCCTACTAGGCTTCATGGTTTTCCGAGAAAAAAAAAAGAAAAGTAAATTTTCAATTTGGCCTAACCACATTATTCTCTTATTTTTCTAAGCATTTTTTCATATTGGGTATGACTTCTACAACACTGAGGATCAAAAGTTATACTCCAACTACAACTTATTATTTATAGTAAAAATGAAATTAAACAAGACTTTTGACCATCCAACTGATGAAATCTTGCAAATCTGGCGTGGGCAACACTGTATAATGGGGTTAGTTGGCTTAAGTAGTTGTCCTACCCAAGATCATATATAATATGTGGAAAAACTCGTCCCTATTTACAAGATAAGATTGTTTTAAAGTATTGATAGTCAGAATTATTTCCGCCTCCGATAGGCTCTCTCCGGTCCATCTTTGCCATGAAAGTGTCTGCGACCGCTCTACATCTCTATATCTGAGATACAGTCAGCAACCAGAATTAAAAGGATAAGAAAAGAAGAAGCTTCCTTCCAAGCCTGTTCCAATTTCCTCGACGTCTTTGACTCGCTTACATTTTTTGATGGAAGCTTCCTTCCGAGCCTGTTTCAATTTCCTCGAAGTCCTTGGCTCTGTTTTCAAAGTCAGTGGATGGAAATGGACGCAGATTGCCTACTGACCTAACCAGCAGCTACTGGACGGTACTATGTAGGCCCCACCATGATGTATGTGATTTATCCCTTCCGTCCATACATGTGTCGATATCATTTCAGGGAATGAGCCCAGAAACGAGGCAGATCCAAATCTCATGTCAACCACACTGTAGCAAAAGAGTGGTGACTGAAAGGCCACCGTTAAAAACTTTTTAGGGCCATAAAAGTTCTGGATGAAGCTAATATATGTTTTTTTTGCCCTTGATCCATGTCTCTGTGACCTAATAAAAAGGTTGGATGGCAAGTAAAAACCGTAGGCCATAGGAAGCTTTTAATGGTGGGCATTTGATCACCACTGTTTTATTGTGGTGTGGTCCAATTGAGATTTGGAACTACCTCATTTTTTTATCTTATCACCTAAAAAAACCTGAAAAAATAGATGGACGGCACGGATAGAATACATACATCATGGTAGGGCCCACAGAGCACTGTCCAGTAGCCACCATGATGCTGGCAGCTTCAGTAAGGATGAAAATTCTTGCCTGGCTTGTTTGGGTCGTGCCTACCGTTTCTAAGGGGGGCAATGACTTCGTGTGAAGGAGATCCACATCGCCCACCGAGCTGCCGTTCAAGGTCTACCAAACTCCGAGAATAATGCATGACAATTCAATCTTTTAATACCCAACGCGAGTAGGAATTCTTTTCAGGCCTGTGCCGTACCATATCAGGTTGTTGGCGGAAATGATTCGGCTTCGCATGGATCTTATTATACATGGAAAAAAAAAAAAAACTCAGAAATTATTGGTAAAAATTCAAAATTGTGAGAATTCTACAATTCAAGCGTTGATTCAGTGGATTATAGCACGGTACTTGTAATCCAAAAACGGAGGAAAAATGATATTTTATTGCTTCTTATATTTTTCAAATTGGTCCACTCCACTTGTGTTCCTTCTCACTCAAATTTACACTTTGATTCCTAAATTAAAGTTGCTTAAGATTTAGTTTAAAATTTAGTTTCTTGTAGTATGGAATTGAAATAGATCATGCTAGGCACCAAGTATGATGATCAAATAAATTAAATAAAGGCATACCTAATAGAGAAGCTATTGCGGGTTGTCATGATCTTTCACACCTTACACATTAGAGAAGCACTGGGATGAAAATAAAAGGCTTCATACGTGTGTAGGTTTGAGGCGCTAACTTTGTTCAAATAATCGTAGGAGGGAAGAGTACTTTGTAACCAATCGAAACTCCTCAACGGCTCCACACATTTTAGGTTTCCTAATCCACTTGAACGCTACATGTGAGTCACGATCCAAGCGCACCACCCCCTATGCATATTTGAGACTGATCACAATCTTATTGAGGTCCAAGAGTGTAAGTGTTAGGTTGTTGAGCACACATAAGTTGTCAAATTTCGTAAGACAAAACCACTTCAAGACTAATGGTTTATGTTCTAGAGGATCAAGCTCAAGACCATTTTATGTTCAAGAGAAGATCAAGCTCAAAGATCATTTTATGTTGAAGAAAAGATCAAGCTCAAGATTGACTTATATTTAAGATGAAGTCCGAGATAAAGTTCAATCCCGAATTCAAGATGAAGTTCGAGACAAAGTTTAAGCCAAAGTGAATCAGATATTTGATACATCTCATGTAGTATAAAACCCTAGAAAGACTTTAAGATTATGTGCTTTCAAAAATATTTAATCATGGGTTTTTACATTTGTTTTTATCTGAAATTCGGCCAGCCTAACTTCTGATTTGGCCAACCTAAGCTTCCTCAGCCAGCTCAAGTTCAAGCTCGAAGTAAATAACAAATTTTGTTGAAAATTCGGCTAGCCCGAATTTTAGTTTGGCTAGCCTGAACTTGAAATTCGGCCAGCCCGAGAAGTTCGGGTCAAATTCTAGCAACATCAACTTTTGAAATTCGTGAGAATTCGGCTAGCCAAATTGTGTTGTTTGGCCAGCTGAACTTGACCATGAGCCAGTCAAATTTTGAATAACTCTTATCCTGTGCAATCCAAAATCCGTTGAACAGAATCTTCTAAACTTGGGCTAGTCGAAGCCTATCTCGGGCTAGCCGAAGTTCTAACTTCTTTGCCTATAAATTAAGGTTTTTTCTAATTTCAAATTACACAATTTAATTATCAGAATTCTTCTGCAAGAGAGAGAGAGAGAAGCTTAAGTCATTAATAAGCTATTAGTTGGTATTTATAATTTATTTAAATAGTTTATTTAATTATCTTTAGTCTCAAATCTTTTAAGTTTAATCTAAGAAAGTAAACTATACTTCTCTTTGAGATCTAAGAGAATTGAATTAAGTAGTTTTTGAGTTTAACAAAATTAAAATTAAAAGAACCATAGACCCTTTCTATCTGATTGAACACAACACTATCTACATTTAAGAAAGAGGTCATTTTGTTACAAGCTTTTGCTGCATCTTTTACGGGTAAAGATAAGTATATCTTCTATAACTCTTTTTAGATTTTTCTGAGATCTCCTGTGAAAATCTCAGTTAAGGTTTTGTCTGAGATAGCCTGATAAAGTCTTAGTTTGGGCCTTTATTGTGATAGCCCATGAGAATCATGACACAGGGATGAACGTGATGAGGTCGATTACCGTCTTCCTTAAGGATAACTACTCCGAATCCACGGAGCTTCTCTGAACTCCTCACAGAGACTTCTCGAATCCATGAGGAAAGAAAGCAGGAAAATAGAAATAAACTCTAATAAAATTTGAAATTGATTAATGAATAATTGATAATTCTCTAATGTTTCTCCTTACA
The DNA here is from genome assembly GCA_037074715.1 of Magnolia kwangsiensis. Lineage (NCBI taxonomy): Eukaryota > Viridiplantae > Streptophyta > Magnoliopsida > Magnoliales > Magnoliaceae > Magnolia > Magnolia kwangsiensis. The sequence continues at coordinate 31,633,205 of CM073574.1, forward strand.
TCATTAATATAGAAAAAAATAAAAAATTCGTAATTACCAAAAATAGCACAATTCTAACTCTAACAAAAATCCTAATTCTAATAAAACTCTTCTAAGGCCTAATTTCTAAAAATAAAAATTACAAATAAACTTTCTCTATAAGAGTCCTAGTATAACTAAAAGTTATTTCTAAAAGGAAAAAAAATCTAAAACTCTAAAAATATTAAAAAATTGAAATTACTAAAATTAGTAATTATTTTCTAAAAATTCATTTTTGAGCTGAAAGCGCACGTTTTCTGACGAAACGGATAGATGCGACCTACTTTGTGGTTCGGTTCACCTCGGATGGTCCGTTTCAATAAAGATTCATAGGTTGTGCACCCCGTAACAATACCTGGATCAAAAGTTACGGCCAATTTACGGCCCACCTTCTTTTGGCTCAACCATGCTAGGAATATCTCTGTGACACGTTCTACATCAGACCCCTCCACTTGAAAAAAACTCGTCCTCAAGTTATTTAAGGGACTTGGCTTATGATTCTGAGATAACTTTTGAGATAATTTCTGACGCTGATGTTTATTAGCCATTTTTTTGTACTTGGCATTAAGCTCTTGAGCTGACACAATACATGTACTCATGCTTTCCTTGACTTGACTAATATCGATTAGTTCCTTCACATTTTCCTTCAAGATCTCATATTTTTCCTGATAATATAGGCAATTAGGCGGACTTGCCCCTGAGACGGGATCAACGTGATTTTGTATATCTTGTATGGGAGGCAATTTATTAGGGGGTTCATCGAGCACAATCTCCTTGAACTCCTGCAACATTGGCTTCAAATCTTTTAGAATATTCACAGGATCCATATATTCTTTCTTTTTAACTAATGAATATATATTTCTTGTTTCCTCAGATTGTTTAACAAAAGTCTGTTTAGTTGTGAGAAACTGTTTTTCAACTTTAGAAGTCTTGGGTTAGTTTTCCCTTCTCATAGGGACGAGGATAATCTTTGTACCATCTTTAACAAAGACATATAGGTTATCCCGATCCCTATGTGTAGCATTAATATTATGTTGCCAGGGTTGACCAAGTAACATGTGGCACGCTTCCATGTCGACCACGTCACACATTACTTCATCCTTGTAATATTTACCAAGGAAAAAAGATATACGACATCGTTCAGTTACCTCTGTTTTGTTGACTTCCTTGATCCATCCAATTGTGTATGGAGATGGGTGTCTTTCTGTTTTCAGTTGTAGCTTTTCCACCATTATTTTTAATATGAAATTCTCATCGCTCCTGACATTGATGATCACATTTCAGAATTTTTTGTATGCAGTGCACCTTGTTCGAAAGATGTTGTCTCGCTGTAATTCTATTTCTACCTTTGGCATGTATAACGGCTTCCTCATAATCGAAGTGGTGGCCTGTGATTTACCATCATCTGATGGTGCTTTGTAGAAATTGAGATTGTTTCGTACAGCGGCCACAAGTGGTTGAGCATCACTTTGAGCTCGGGGCGGAATTAGCGCATTCACAATATGGTTGAGGGTTGCCTGCAGCCCTTGCATGGTCAACTGACTCTCTCGGTGGAAAGCTTCCATTCTTTCCAAAAGATAATGAATCCCTAAATCACCGTCCACAGGATTTTGAGTCATACCTTCGTTGTTTGCCATCAGCCCGAGGGGAAACCTCGCTCTGATACCAAATTGATGCAGGGATGAACGTGATGAGGTCGATCACCATCTTCCTCAAGGATAACTACTCCGAATCCACAGAGCTTCTCTGGACTCCTCACAGAGACTTCTCGAATCCACGAGGAAAGAAAGCACGAAAATAGAAATAAACTCTAATAAAATTTAAAATTGATTAATGAATAATTTATAATTCTCTAATGTTTCTTCTTACATCATTAATATAGAAAAAAATTAAAAATTTTTAATTACCAAAAATAGCACAATTCTAACTCTAACAAAAATCCTAATTCTAATAAAACTCTTCTAAGGCCTAATTTCTAAAAATAAAAATTGTAAATAAACTTTCTCTAGAAGAGTCATAGTATAACTAAAAGTTATTTTTAAAAGGAAAGAAAATCTAAAACTCTAAAATATTAAAAAAATCAGAATTACTAAAAATAGTAAATTTTTTTCTAAAAATTTATTTTTGAGCTGAAAGCGCACGTTTTCTGACGAAATGGAAAGATACGACCTACTTTGTGGGTCGGTTCACCTCGGATGGCCCGTTTCAATAAAGATTTATAGGTTGTGCACCCCGTAACAATACCCGGATCAAAAGTTACGGCCAATTTATGACCCACCTTCTTTTGGCTCAACCATGCTGGGAATATCTCTATGACACGTTCTACATCAAATCATAAGGAACTATATCAGGTTATTAAGGTGATGCTATAAAAACTTTTTTATAGTGAAAGCCAAAATTACGAGAGAAGTAATTTTGGGAGTGGAGTAAGTGTGACTATTTTTAAAGCACCGTACCATTATAATTCTTTGTGTCATGTGGTGAATGCCTTATTTTTTACTTTTGGTGAATTGGATGTATTTAATTTCAGTTGTATGATGAATGTTATAATTATTTAATGTACTCTTGCTAGTTTGAAGTTTTGATTTTGAAAACATTTGTGAAATAAGGTTATCCTACCTAAAATTTTAGGTAAAAGTTGTCTTACGAATTATTTGAAATCAAGATTTTAATACTTAAGCAATTGAGATCTTTGTATTATTTATATATTCAACACTTCTTTCGATTATTTGGCATTGTCCTATTCATCCCCTCCCCCCAACCTCCCCCCCCATGATATCACAAGCTCTTCATTTCAAACATTATGTTCGATCATAATATCCAACCCTTAGCTAGATCTAGACCGTTGATCAATTGGGCCAATCTTATAGAAGTCTCAACACTTACAATTACAAAGTGAAATAATGTTCCATGTAAACAAAACAAATTATAACAAATCTGAAACTGTAAAACTAGATAGTAACTCTTGCCAATACAATCATGCATCTTCAACAGTGGTACTTTGCTCCTCATCAGTATGAACCTGAAAATCAATTAAACCACATGTGCTACCTGTACGATTATATATTTGATGGATAAGTAGCCAACTCAGTGTGAATTTTCCTTAAGATTACACATCGCCGCATTAGGTAAGCATAGTTATACAAAACTTAACAAGGCATATAAAATAATACATGATGCAGTCTTATTAGATGCATAAATACTTGAATGCAATCATCGCCCCGAGGATGCTTATCCATGCGAAAGTTGGGCTCGTCACCCATGCAATGTGGCTGGTCACCAGCGAGAGTACATAGTACGTGCGTGGTGCCAAACTCACCAATATAGCCGGTCACCAACGAAAGTACATAGTACATACATAGTGCTAAACTCTCCATTGTACATCACGTATATTAGCGATAGACGTTAGTCTGTGCCATGCATTCATGATTAGTCAAGCCTTTATTAGTCCAATTATAATCAGCCAATTTAGATAAGCTCAAGATCACTACGGGGGGTTTGTCACCTAGCGTAGGCCAACAACTTGGGCATAGGTCCCATACTACCATCCACGGCTCATGATACTACCACCTTAGGATGTTTAATAGAAACTCATTGACTAGTGGCCAATCATACTATAATATATGGGACTTACCATCGCATGGTTATACAATATAAAACATCGAACCTATATAGAGAAAATACCAAAACAAAGTCACCTAGGGCGATATCAAAACAAGCCACATATGACAAATATTAAAATAAGCCACATAGGACAAGTATCAAAATCATGCGATAAAAGACCATCCTTAAAAACTACTTAGATATAACAACCCCTGGATGGTAGGTCCACATCAATATTCGATTTAAACCACCATTTAATAATCACTAAGTCGAAGGTTCATTACAATCACAATCAATCAAGTTACATCCCAAGTATGGGTGTACATTTATAAGTGGGAGTTTTCTACTGATGTACTAGTTTAAGTTCCATAAGCAATCCACAAATAATCCACAAACATGAAATAAATATGCATTATCAATAATAAGTAGGTAATATAGCAATTCAATTTCAATAATTAATACATGTGATTATAACATGAAGATATCAATGATCAATCGAAATTAAAATGAAAACTATTGCTTAAGCTAATGGGAAAATGGAAAGCTCAAGGGAAAGAATCATCACCTGAGTGGTTGTAGGCTTACCCTTGATCCGAATTCCTGCATGTAGTTAGTGGCCCCAAGTTACGCAAATAACTTCTTAGAGAATTAGTTGGCATTAGACAACAAGTCCTAAGGTCTTAAGCATATTGGAAGTTAATGGGGTTTGAAGGGCTCATGATTAAGATCATTTGGGCCCAATTTAGAGTGGCTAGGCCCACTCGATTATGTCCTATTCATGGTCTAGATTGGGCCTAGTTTGCGTTACACAAGCAAGGCCCAAAGTGGGTTGGTTCATTTAGGCCCACCAGCTGCCTGTGGTGCGGCTCATCGAATTTTGATGTAAGGCCCACCAGATTTTGGTGGTGTGGTCCACGTGTGGTCCATTGAGATTGGATCTCAGGTGCGGCCCACGGCTATCCAAGGTGAGGCCCTCCATTTGTGTGTGTGGGGCTGATCCCAGGCCCACAATGTTTTGCTGAACCTGGCCCAAGGTTTGGGCCGGTTTCGACCCAGATAGAGACCCATTCCAGGCTTGATTTTAACATGATCCCAGGCATGGTTTTAGATGAGATCATGACCTATTTTCAGCTCGAATCCAGGCCCACTTTGAGAGCTTCTTCTATTTGGATTCATGGTTTGTCTAAAGGCCTATTTTCAGCCTCATGTACGACCCACGTTTGGCCCATTTGCAGCTCGTTTTGGGGCCCACTCACGGAAGCCTACGGGAAGGTGGTTTTCGGTCTATTGATGGACCGGTTTTAGCCCACTTTTGTGCACGGTGAGGCCCATTTTGAACTGTCTAAGAGCTCAGTTTCCGGTCCAATGTTCGACCCCAAACTTGACTCATTCCTTAGTCCAGATCAGGGTCTAGCTGGGGTCGTATTTCAATCCAAGAGGATAGAGGGGAAGGGTCTACCTACCTCGGTCGAGCACGACTCGAGCTTGGTTTGGAACGCACACAACCACTCTCTCTCTCTCTCTCTCTCTCTCTCTCTCTCTCTCTCTCTCTCTCTTCTTTCTCTCTTCCTCCCCTCTTTTCTTTTTCTTTCTTCTTCATGCGCTTCCTTCATTCCTTGTTGTTGGAAGCATCCAACAACGACCATCAGGCCCGGCCTGACTTGGTCCGAACTTAGCTTGGTGGAGCAGATGATGGCTGCTATTAATGATGTTTTTCAAGCTGATCCGTCTTCCTCCAATATGCCTCTTCCAAATAGTCCGTATGGACTCCATGAAGCTCACGGACGTGAGGTTTTGAAGCTTGGGAGAGATCGGTCGGTGGGTTCGAGCTTGAGAAGAAGCAGCTTGTTTTTGGAGAAACCGAGTGTTGGTGCGGCTATGGCTTCCCTCTCTCTTTCTTTGCTTAAAACCATAGCTTTGTAGGGCTAGGATTGCTCAAGAATGGACGGTTGGGATTGGAAAGGGGAGAGTTTTCACGTGGATTGCCCTTGTGGCAAGGAGAACAGTTTTTTTTTTTTTTTGGAAACATTGGTTTTTCATAGCCCATAAGTGGCAAGATTTGTGGTCACACGCTTTGTGTGAAATAGCTGGGGTCTTTGTTAGCCTCAAGTTGTGCACACGGTGAATGGTGTTGATATAAAAAATTGTTGCGTTTCCCTCCGTCCTTTTGTCTACACAGAAAAGGAAACAACGAAGACCCTGGCTAGAGCCAGGGGACCTCCGATGCTTAAGTCAGTGAGAGGGACTCGTTAGGAGGTTTTAGGGAGAGTTTTTTGTGTACCTTTCACCTTGGTGGTTTCTTATATTTATAAGAATCGGAGGGTCCCGTCGTGCCAGGATTTATTTCCTGATCTTTTGGAGATTTGATATGCATCCAATTTAGGACTCCAGCCGATCCTAAGATTCTTGGGATCAGGGATCTTCTTACTAGATTTTCGAGGAGGTGTTCTATTTTACACCCCCTCTTCCTTGTTCGGTCGACTTTACTCTTCTTATCGACTAAATCAGGCCTGGCTGACTCTACTGAAGAGCGAGTCTCAGCTGGTTATAAATGGTCATGCTTCTTGCCCTCTGTCAGATGCAATGGAACCGATTCTATAATCGATATCCTCTCTTACTCCGATGGCCGACTCTGTAATTGACCTAAGTATAGGTCAATTTTATGGTCAGTCCGGTGGCTTCTGAGTTTTAGGCCTTTATTGGCTTCTTTGGATGTTACTGTCTTGTTTGCTGAGTCAACTTTATGCATCCCATATACTTTGCCTTGTGGCTCATGACTTTGCAAGTCTCGGTCGAGATCCATTCCTCAGAATCCGAGCTAAGTCTCTCCTTTAGGATTTTAGCTTACCCGCCTCGGTCGGGCTTGTTGCCTCGGTTCCCCGAGCGATGTTGGTAGAGTTGGTCCATTATATATCTAAGTCCCCGAACTTGTCTTATTTTCTCCCCATCAGTAAGCCCCCTACTCCTTGCATCAACTTCATTGATGTTATGGAGTAGAAAGTCGTTGAGTCGGTTTGGACTGGGGCCGACCTTATGATGGACCATTTAATGCTTGTAGGAGTCCCATGTCATCCAGAACATGTGTCGTTTCATCAATCAAGGACGCACGAGTGAACGGCCGTCAAAGCGCCTTTCCCATTAATGAGCGTTGGACACGTGGCGAGGGCAGCTCTTATGTCATTTGAAATACGCCAAGTGTCGGGTGGGGGAGTCGAAGCGGCCGTTGATTCGACTCCTCCTTAAATGCCCTAACTACGTGGCATGGCTATAAAACGAGGAGCAGGGCACTCTTCTCCCATTTTTGCACGAGCGTTTTCTCTTTCCGTCTCTGTGATTTTCTTTTCCAGCCATTTGTCACTATTTTCACTCTTCGTTTTGGTTTTCACCTCCACACTTGTCTCCTTTTCGGCTCCCCCTTATTGTCTCCGGTGAGTTCCAAACTCTGTTCATCCCTTTCATTTTTTCTTTTAGTGGTAATGCATAGCCCCCGGGAGGGAGTTCCAGTGGGGAAGGTGAAGCGAGGCGTTTCCAGTGGGGAAGGTGAAGCGAGGCGTTTCTAGGACGTCTCAGAATCACCTTCATTACTGACGGAGATGGCCATTGGCACCAACGTTGCCTTCCAGCACTCTGAGACGGCGGTGGGACACTCGGTGGAGCGTCTTATTTTTGTAGGTTCCTCTTGCGGAGTGGCGTCCCTGGTGACTGCCCCTGGCAGGCCTAATCCCCCTGGGAAGGAAACAGAGGAGGAGGATGAGGAGGCTGAAGGGGCCAGTGAGTCGGTCTCCACCCGAAGGTCAGCGAAGGCTGTTGAGTCGGTAGCCGAGGGAGGGGAGGCCGGAGATGAACAAAGGGGTCCGGTTCCCTCTGTTTTAATCGAGGAAAATCTGGACAAGATTAGGGTCGGGTACCATGTCCGGGACTTGGTCATTATCCGTCTCCCTCTGCCAAGTGAATTACCTAATCGTCCCCCTACTGGGATGTTTGCTATCTTCCAAGTCGCTCTGCAGTGCGGCTTACGTCTGCCCCTCCAAGGAATAGCCCGGGACCTGCTTTTTCGACTCCGGATAACGCTCGGGCAGATAGTTTTGAAAGGGTGGAGAAACTTGGTTTGGATGCTATGTGCTGTGGGCTGGGACAGAGCAGCCCCCACTGACCATCGAGGAGTTTCTATCTGCTAAGTACGACCAAATCCGCAGAAGCCCGGCTGGTACTTTTTGTGTGCTTGGCGAAAAAAGGGTAGGCCTTTGATTGTCGATCCTCTTACCTCCAACAAGCACTGAAGAGATAGATAGTTTTGGGCATGTGGCCACTGGGAGACTATGGAGCCAAGGCCCATCGAATCTTGTGTTCTTCGGGCGTTCTCTCAAGCAGGTGACTCGACATACGCTTTTTCTTTATTTTTTCGTATTGGTGTGTCTTTGAGTCTGATTGGGTTGACTGGATGCATTTTGCAGATATCTCCGACCGAAGGCCGAAAGTCGGAGTTGGCGCTTTGGCTCGGATTAAGGATCTGAAGGCGCTGAGTCTGAAGCAGCGGTCTTGGAAGAGACTTCTCCAGCTGGAGTGTTTTCTTGACGTGGGTTTGGACTCTGCTTTAACATGTACTTTTTGGTTATTTTTCGCATTCTCTTTGGATTTTTTCTGACTCCTCTTGCTTCTTTTAATACAGAGATGGCTGAGGCTCGACCTTTTCTTATTCCACCCTCCAAGATGAAGGCCCCTCCGAGGATGGAGTCTCAGCCTCTGAAGAAGTCAAAGATAGTCTCGAAGGCTAAAGGGCAGGCTACACCGGCCATCCCAACCATGATAGTCCCTAGCTCGGAGGAAGGGACGAAAGTGGCGGACGCGGTGGCTCCCGAGTCCCATGCAGCTTTCGAGCTAGGACCTGTTGCCAAGTAGGTTCTGGAGCCAAGGGAGGAGCAGAGGAGAGGGGAGCCCTCAACAGGGGAGATGACTCAATAGGACATGTCGGCGTTTTAACGAGCTGTGTTGGAAATGATCCCCTGGGCGATTTCTCACGGGAGCGAAAAAGAGTTCGCCGCCCTTTTTGAAGCTTACCTAAGGTGGACCCTCTCCCACATGGCGAAGATACTCCTTGAGGTAAGATTTGAGCTTGACATTTGTCCCATTGATCTCCTTGGGCTTAATTTGACCTTATATCTTTCTTTTGCAGTTCGCCCCCCTTGTGCTTAGGGCTAGCTCGAATCTAGTCGACGCTCACAAGCGGGCAGCGGAGGTGGAAGCACAACTCGCTGCTTCCGTGACTCGGATCAATATAATGTTTGGTGACTTAGGGCTTGTCAGGAAGGCCGTTGACGATGTCAGGGTCGAGAGTTCTCGTTTGGCCTCACAATTGCAAGAGGCCTGGGAAGAGAACCACCGGAGTCGCCAGGCTCTATCTTCTTCAGAAGAAAAGTTGCTTTAGCTTAAGAACGATACTAAAGCTGCCATTGAATAGGCCAAGGATCAGGCCGTGAAGGCCTTTCTTGAGTCCTGAGAGTATTTGGAGGAGCGGGATCGCATGTATTAGGATGACTACATTAAGTGTGTGGAACTGATGCGGCAATCCTTCCTCGACCTTGATTTCTCGGGATTTGATGAAGGTGGCTCTGGGTCTGAAGGTCCAGAGGCCAAGCCACCTGGGCCTGCTGACGCTAAGATCGACCCCGAGGTTGTTTCCGGGGATGCTCCTAAGGCAACGCTTGAAGTTGCTCTGGGTGGCGGCTGCAGCTGAGTCTGAGCCACCTCCTGAGTTGGCTCCTGATGAACCCTGGGGCTTAATTTTGGATTGCAAAGTGTCAGGCGCATCAAGCACTTTAAGCACACTAACCTTCAAGCACTTCAATCGCACCGGGCATTAAGCCGAGTTAAGGAGCATCTGCCATTAAGGGGGACATCGCGTATCTTGGCCAACTTTTTTGACTCTGTCTTTGTTATTTTATCAATGTAATATTAAAGTAGAAATGAATGCAATCCTAATGTAAAACTTGCACTAAATGAATTACTCGATTTTCGTATTGATCCGACTCAGTTTACATGTTTTTCATTTTGCTTGATTGGATCTTTCCATCTGCTCGATCGGCTGACCTAAGGATAATAGATTTTTAGATACTTAGCATTCTAAGGATAGGGAAGTAATTGCCCGGTTAGGTCTTCCAACCAATATGTTTCGGGCGGATGGTGCTTGAGACAACATAGGGTCCTTTCCAATTGGGTCCCAGTGTGCTTGTACCAGCCTCCTTAGTATTTGAGAATATTTTTCGGAGGACCATGTCTCCTACTCAAAAAGCCTAACCTTGACTCGGGCATTGTAGAACCGAGTTACCTATTGCTATTGAGCCATCATCCATAGCTGAGCTCTTTTTCTTTATTCCTCTAAAAGGTCGACTCTGAGAGACAGTAGTTCCTCATTTTCTTGTTTATTGAACGAGTTAATCCAAGCTGAAGGTAATCCTATCTCGACTGAAGTAATGACTTCCGATCCATATGCAAGGGAGAAGGGAGTTTCCCCCATGGCCGTTTAAGTGGTGGTTCGATATACCCACAATATTTTAGGAAGCTCTTCAACCCATGATCCTTTAGCTCGGTCGAGCTTGATTCGGAGGTCCTATTTAATGATCTTGTTAACTGCCTCAACCTGTCCGTTTGTCTGAGGATGATGGGGAGACGAATAGATGTTTCTGATCCCGAGATTGTCGCACATCTCCCGATACTGCCTGTTGTCGAACTGCTTTCCATTGTCAGTAATAATGGTGTCAGGTATACCAAATCGGCAGATGATGTTCTTCTAGACAAAGTCCGTGATCTTCTGTTTGGTTATCTTAGCCAATGGCTCGGCTTCAACCCACTTTGTGAAGTAATCTATTACAACAACGACAAACTTGGTTTGACCCTTCTCCAAAGGGAGTGGCCCGATGATGCCAATTCTCCACTGCGCGAAGGGCCAAGGACTGGCCATAGAAGTTAGTTCCTCGGGGGGTTGTTTCGGCACGGCTGTAAATCGTTGACACTAGTCGCAACTTTGGACAAGTTTACGAGCGCCGTGCTGAACGGTCGGCCAGTAATACCCTTGTTGCAAGACCTTATGTGCGAGTGATTGTCCTCCCGAGTGATTTCTGCAAATCCCTTCGTAGATCTCTCGTAGTACATAATCGGCTTCATGATGATTTAGGCAGGGGAGTGAAAAATCCTTTCTTATACAACACCCCATTGAGTATAGTGTAACGGGAGGCTCGGGTCTTCAATCGTTATGCCTTAGCCTGCTCCTTGGGCAACTTTCCATTGTGGAGACACTCAATGATCGGGTCGAGCCAAGTGGGTTCCGAGTCGATCAAGTGCATGGTCAAGCTAGGCGGGTCGTCAATACTTGGAGTGGAGATGTACTCGATCAAGACAGACTTGGGTATATCGTCTTTGTCGACAGAAGCAAGTCTCGCCAGTAGGTCGGCCTTAGTGTTCTCTGTTCGAGGGATTCGATTGACAGTGCATAGTAGAAATCCATCGATCAACTCTTTGACTTTCTTCATGTACGCTTTCAGTCGCTCTTTACGTGTTTGGTACACGCTAGTGACCTGATTGACGACTAACTGTGAATCGCTGAATATGTTGAGATGAGCGACGCCTAGACTGGCTGCTAGTCGAAGACCGAGTAATAAGGCTTTATATTCTGCTGTGTTATTCGAGGCTTGAAATCCAAGTCTTAAGGTATATTGCATATAGGTTTGGTCGAGAGTTTTCAAGATGACTCCTACCCCGCTTGCCTTAGAGTTGGATGAGCCGTTGACATACAGCCTCCATGAGGTTGGGTCAGGGATGACTCGGGAGAAGCAGTCAGCTGTTGGGTTGGCTCATCGGTAAGCTCGGTCGATGAGTCGACTTGTGGTGTAACTTTGGCTATGAAGTCGGCCACAACTTGTCCTTTAATTGATACTCTTAGCTTATATTGGATGTCGAATTCACTGAGTTCGATTGCCTACTTCGTCAGTCAGCCCAAAGGTTCCAGTTTTTGAAGGATCTGACGTAGTGGGAGATCGTTCATAACGACGATAGTGTGAGTCTGAAAGTATGGCCGGAGTTGTCGTGAGGAGACCACTAGAACTAAGGCCACTTTATCCAGAGGTGGATATCTGGTTTCTACTGGCAATAATGCTTTGCTGATATAATAGACCGGTAATTTCTTTCCTTCAAGCTCTCATATTAAAGCCGAGCTTATTGCTATGTCAGAAACCGCCAGGTAAAACAGTAAAGCTTCCCCGGGATCGGGTTTCGATAAGACAAGTGGAGATCCGAGGTATGCCTTTAACTGCTGGAACGCTGCTTCACATTCTTCCGTCCACTCCACTGTTTGTCGTCCCTTTAGTTGTTTGAAGAATGAGAGGCATTTATCGGTAGCTCGGAAGAGAAAGCAGTTGAGTGCGGCTACTCGTCTAGTCAGCCTTTGTACATCTTTGATCATTTTTGGGGATTCTATGTCAAGCAACGCTTTGATTTTCTCCGAGTTTGCCTCGATTCCTTATTAGCTGACTAGAAATCCAAGAAATTTACCCGAGCTGACCCCAAAGGCACATTTGCTCGAGTTTAACTTCATTTGGTATTTGTGAAGGATTAGAAACATTTTTTCTAGATCGACAATATGATCAGTTGCATATATACTTTTAACGAGCATGTCATCAATGTATACTTCCATGGTTCGGCCAATATGCTGAGCAAATATTTTATTTACTAATCATTAATAAGTCGCTCCTACATTCTTTAAACCAAATGGCATCACACGGTAACAGTAAAGTCCTTTGTCGGTGACAAAGGTAGTCTTAGATTTATCTTATTAATGCATTACAATTTGATTGTATCTAGAATAAGTATCCATAAAACTAAGAAGTTCGTATCCTGTCGTGCTATCCACCAACTAATTGATCCTTAGGAGAAGGAAGCTGTCCTTTGGGCAGGCTTTGTTTAAGTTGGTATAGTCAATACAGACTCGCCACTTTCCGTTGGCTTTCTTAACGAGTACGACATTTCCTACCCACTCTAGATAGCATATCTTCTGATAAATTTAGCCTTGAGGAGCTTGCCGACCTCTTCCTCAATGATGGCGATCCTTTCGGGGCCGAGTGGTCATCGCTTCTGTCGAATTGGTTAGTAGGTCAGATCGATGTTGAGTCAGTGAGTCATCACCAAGGGATTGATCCCAGGTATATCTTCGTGGCTCCATGCAAATACATCGGTGTATCGCTGGAGTAGTGATATAAACTTTTCTTTCAGGGACGACTGTAGGGACGAGCCAACCCGAACTGTTTTAGACTCATTCGTCTCATCTAGAGGCACTGGGATAAGGTCCTCTACCGACTGTCCTCACTCATACGTCTCGGCCCGTGCATCCAAGGATTCAATCGTGGTTACCTCGGTAGGGGCCTTTACGGCCGTTGCATAGCAGCGCCTTGCGTCTTGTTAATCACCTTTGATGATTCCTACTCCCGATTTGGTCGAAAATTTTATGGAGAGGTGGTACGCTGACATTACGGCCTTGAGAAGGCAGAGAGAGGGTCGACCAAGTATCGTGTTGTATACTGATGGTTGGTTGACTATCAGAAAGTCGACCATCATTATCGCCTGATGTGGAGAATTTTCTACAATGAGTGGCAGTGAGATGATTCCTTCGGGGAGGACTTGTCCTCTTAAAAATTCGATCAACGGGGTGTGAATCGGTCGTAAAGCCGACCGTTCAACACCCATTTTATTGAATGCCTGAGTGAATAGAACGTCTGTAGATGATCTGATGTCAATGACGATGCAGAATACTCTATGGTTTACTATCATGAGGGTGATGACCAAAGCGTCATCATGCGGATGATGGATACCTCGAGCGTCTTCATCAGTAAAAGATATGCAGTACTTTTCCTTTTTGCTTTCTTTCAGAGGACGAGCTAGAATCAAGATCTCAGACTTGGGTCGACTAATGCTCCTGACATGATTTTTTCGAGCATTGTTTGAGTCACCTCCACTTCGGGGACCACCGACGATAGTTCGGATTTCCTCCATGGGTCAGTTGTCACCTAAGCGTTCTTCAGTTGTCTCGGCTCTTTTGACGTGTTCCCTGAGACGACCTTTTCGGATGAGTCTCTCGATTTCTTCTTTCAAGTGATAGCAGTCACTCATGTTGTGCCCATGATCGCGATGGTAATGAAAGTATTTGTTCTTACTTCGTCGATTAGGATTGCTTCGAAGTTTGTCTGACCAGTTGACGAAGCCTTCATTTTTTATCTCCATCAATACCTGCTCCTGTGGTTTAGTGAGCAGGGTATATGTCGAGAATTTGTTATCAGGCCTCTTACTCGGCTTACGCTCATTGTGAGACCGATTATCTTTGTACTTTTTTCCACTAGCCGAGTCAACTTCCTTTTTTGTTGACTCTTTCATTAGTATTTTTACGTTTCGGGCGGCCTCTCGCATGATTTGGGTTTCTTCGACGTCTGCATATTTATCTGACCGAGCCATGAACTCTGCCAGCATAGTGGATGGGTTCTTATCGAGGGATGTCAGGAATGGTTTATCCCTCACTCCTTGCATGATCGAGTTCGGGGCTGTCTCGTCCGAGTGCTTCCGGACCTGAAGCACTTCGAAATTAAAGCGCTTGATGTAATCCTTCAACAGTTTTCCTTCTTTCTGGACGACATTGTTCAAATGTGTAGGTGACTTTAATTTCTTCTTTCCGCCAATGAAGCTGGTGAGGAAAGCATTGCTGAGCTCAAAAAATGAGCTAATGGATTTTGGCTTTAACTGCTTGAACCAAAGTCGGGCCATGTTAGCCAGAGTGAGGGAAAAGGCTCGACCATTATGGCAACTGAGGCATCATGCAATTCTATATACATCCGATAAGATTCAATATGTTTGGTTGGATCTGTTTTCCCAGTGAAAGATGTGATTTGCAGGAGATGGAACCGTTCAGGTAACCGAGCTTGCATAATCTCTTCCGTGAACAGGGATGCCTTTGCCTCAGGCCTCGTTTGACGCGTGTCACGATTTTGCTTCATGTCCGCAATCTTTTCCCGGACTTCTTTTTAAAAGTCTTATAGGTCGACTTTCCAGGGTTCATCACTGTCCGCCATACCCTCGGCCGGGGGCCTACTACGCCTTCTCCGATCTATTTCATGTTGAAGATCAGAGGCATGTAGCAGTAGGGGGGGGGGGGGGGGGGCTGATGTTGACTCTATTGAGGGGCCGATCGAGGAGTGTCATGCTGAGGATGGATGAACTATTGCGGGACGTTTGTCGCCCGTCCTTCGTCATGCTGGGGCAGCTGAACTTACTGGTGATGAATCTATTCCAGCATTTGCTTCATGAAGTTTATATCAGTCCTTAATTCTTAGACCTCCTTATCTAACTGTCTGTTCTCTCGGTTTCACTGAGTATGCCTGGTCGAGACAAAGGTGGCCGGATGGGCTGCAGAGCTTTGTCGGTTATTGGGCGGATTCTGTGCTTCGTTCACACCTGGCAGGTCTTCCTTGGCTGAGGATCCAGTGACGGTGATCTCATTGGGCTCGTTTTGAGAGGTTCTTCTAGTTCTCACCATTGGAGATCTGTGGTAGAGATTGGAAAATGGATTTTCGTATCGTTTCCCACAGACGGCGCCAAACTGTTGATACAAAAACTGGTGTGTCTCCCTCCGTCCTCTTACCTGCATAGAAAAGGAAATAACGAAGACCCTGGCTAGAACCGTGGGACCTTCGATGCTTAAGTCAGGGAGAGTTTTCTACGTACCTTTTACCTTGGTGGTTTCCTGTATTTATAAGAATCAGAGGGTCTCGTTGTGCTAGGATTCGTTTCCTGATCTTTTGGAGATTTGATATGCATCCAATTTAGGACTCTAGCCAATCCCAAGATTCTCGGGATCGGGGATCTTCTTACTGGATTTTTAGGGAGGTGTTCCATTTTACACCGCCTCTTCCTTGTTTGGTTGACTTTACTCTTATTATCGACTAAATCGAGCCTGGCCAACTCTATTGAAGAGCAAGTCTCGGCTGGCCATAAATGGTCATGCTTCTTGTCGTCTGTCGGATGCAATGAAACCGATTTTGTAATCGATATCCTCTCTTTCTCTGATGGCCAACTCTATAACCAACCTAAGTATAGGTCGGTTTATGGTTGGTCAAGTGGCTTCTGAGCTTTGGGCCTTTATTGGCTTCTTTGGATGTTGCTGCCTCGTTTGCCGAGTCAACTTTATGTATCTCGTATACTTTGCCTTGTGGTTCATGACTTTGTAAGTCTCGGTTGAGATCCATTCCTCAGAATCCGAGCTAAGTCTCTCCTTTAAGCTTTTAGCTTACCCGCCTCAGTCGGACTTGTTGCCTCGGTTCCCTGAGTGGTGTTGGTAGAGTTGGTCCATTCCATATTCGAGTCCTCAGACTTCTCCTATTTTTTCCCCATCAGACGGTTTGGATTGTCCAGATGGATAGTATAGGTGGGCCACTGATCAAAGAACGGACGTATGTCCGTCGATTGGTGCAACTGAGGAGAGAGAAAAATCTCTCTTTTTAGAGAAGTTGCGTGTTAGCGTAGTCTAACCGAACCTCTCAACTCAGTGCATTGCGAGTGTACTATCACAGTTGTGCACTCATCATGGGGTCCACAACGATGTTCTATGAAATCTACTCTGTCCACTAGGCTCTAGGGTCCAAAGTAGTGCCCTTGACCAAAGATGGGGTAGATCCAAGGCTTAGGTGGGCCCCACGACTTGATTCAGATCCTATTTGTGGATTCGCCTCAATCTGATGGTCAGATTACATCCAAACTCATCATCAATGATAAAAAGGTCCATGGCACCACTCAACTAAAATTTTGTGGCTAGATTGTGGATCACATGGCCTAGTACAAACTTATAATATTAAATATCCTTCTTTACAATGTTTTTAATATCATTACTATTGTTGTTATTATTATTATTACTATTTTCATTATTATTACTTTCTAAGTTGTTTATCGTGATTTGCATCTTGATCAATGTTATTTATTTACTCAATCAACCACCTATAGGGCTCTGATAAGAAGAATTAGATCATTTTAGATTGGTAAGTGAGCCATACCAAGTGAACGTCCACTTATCGAATCTCGACATCTTAATGATTCAAATAACTCAACGGTTGGATCAACTCATCCTTAGTTATTAGCAATCCTAGGAATCCTAAGAAGTGATTAGGTGTGATCTGGTAGTCGAATATGGGTGCAGGTGATCCAGTTTGTGTTTCTAAAGGATGGATTGTCCAATGAGGCATTGTAACTTGACGGACGGTGGATCTTGTGACCGTTATCCCTAATTTTCTTTATATGTTCTAATTGTACTAAGTAGGTGCATTCTGGAACATCATCATAATCAAGATTCTAAAATGAGATTTTTATTTATTTAAGTACTTAGTCAATTTAGTCACGTTGTGGTGGTTAAATGGACAGATCGATCTTAAATCTTACGATTTGTATCGTGAGTTATCATAGTCCAAATTTAGATGGTTATTTTATGATTTGTGAATATTTGACGGTTAGATCAATTCTAAATCTGATCATTAATGATTCGTAGGGTTCTTAGTTAATTCTAGAAGAATTTAACGCTGATTATCCTGGTCAGATGATTGGAATATCCGGTTATGCTAGAGATTTCAACATTGAGTGACGAAGTTTGAGGAATGGTGAATTTGATGATCTGGGGTTCGATGATGGCAATGGATGGTTTGATTCGTTCATCAACGATTAGTCTATCGGGGTGGTTGGAATCCTAAAGTGGATTATGCTGATGATGTGATGGTTCATCTCAACATTAATGTGTGGGTGGCTTAATATGTGGATTGAGACTGTCTTTGACGATTGGATTTAAACTGTAATGAACGTGAATGTCCAAGTTAAGTTGGTATTTGTACTAAGTTAGGTTACTTGGTAGCACTTGAGTACTCGAAAGCACGGGGTGTTACAAATCTAGTCTATCAAGACTATTAGTATTGGAACACAGTAGCTAACACAACATTTATTAATCATTGCAAAGTGAGACTAAGCATGGTCACAAATACCACTAACCTTAACGACGTAGATCAGAGAGGAGGAAGTATGGCCTGAGAATTACACACACAGTGTGATCATGTGTCTATCCTCAAGATGTCCTAGAGCTTTTAAATATCTAAAATGAGACAAGACTTTAGTTCTGCTTCAAAATAAACTGCTATTACTTAAGGAAAAGTAGAAACAAACTTTATATCAGAATCATCAAAACTTTATAGATGAGATCTCTATACATGTCCGTGCAAAAGAAATCACACTCAACTCCCACTAACAGAATACATCTGTGGGATCGATAACTCCCATGGATGTTACACTCTCCTAAAATATCGTGATAGGGAGCCCTTTAGAGAGTGAATTTTTAATCATCTTATTAGTTTCGATGAACTTCACGGGCACTAGACGATTCTGATATCTTTCCTTCACAACAAGATACTCGATATCAATATACCTCAACCTTGATGAATACTTGTTGTTACTTGAGGAAAAAATTGTAACTGCGTTATCACAAAAGATCTGATCATGTAAGTTCTGGGCATTCAAAACTGCGTTTCGTCTTCTAGTGCTTCGACTCAAGTTATCAAGTGGGTAAAACCAGATAGGGGCTAGATGAAGCTTAATGTAGATGACTCAGCTAGGGGTAATCTAGGAGCAGGAGGAGGGGGAGGTGTTTGCAAGGACCATCTTGGCAATCTAATCTTTGCTTTTCATAAGAAGTAAGGCTTCGTCTCGAATAACATTGCTAAGGTGCAGGTTTTGGTCGACGGACTGTTAATCTGTTCAAAGAAGGGCCTCAACAACGTTATTGTAGAAACTGACTCCCGCATCAATTTTGAAGTTTTATCCTCCTCTCCTTTCTCTGGAGGCTGGAACCTATGGTATCGTCTTAGTATCATTCATCGGCTCTCTCAGTCTCTCAACTTTCGCTTTTCTCACACCTAGGGTACCTCGGTGGCGGATGGCCTAACTAAGATTGCTAGAGGTGGAGTTGCAGACATGACCTTCTCCACCTGCTATTCACTTCCAAATCTCATCAGGGGATCCCTTTTGCTAGACAAAGCGAATGTGCGGCTGCTTAGGACAGGTAAACTGAAAATGGGAGTGGGTTAGCATTACTAGTGTGTCCGCCAGGAGTTTCTCCTCTGGCTGCACCCTAGTTGATTTTGTCCTCTTTGTTTCAGGCCAAAGATTAGATTCCTGGATGGCCTCAGCTGGTTTAGACATGAGGGAAGTTTGCTTGCTACAACCTTTTCTTGTGGGTTTTGTGGTCATCCTTTGTAGTAGTAGTGAAGGGTTGGGTGGTTTTGTTTGTTGGAGAGGCTGTTGTGCAGATGTCAGAAGTTTTCCTTTAGCCTCTGTTTTTTGCTTTTTTGTTGATATGATAGATAAGGCCCGGCCTTTTTGTAGTTCCGGTTTGAATTTGTGAATTGTACACCCCCTGATCATTTTATCAATCATAGGAGCAAGACCCCTCCTTTTTTTAAAAAAAGTTATCACAAAAGATTCTCAATAGTTTCATAACATGTTTTAATATATACAAATCCTAAGAAGAAATGTTGTAACCATAGTGCCTAATTTGATGCTTCATAACCATCAATGAGCTAAGCTTCCATAGTGGATGTGGTTGTCATCTCCTGTTTCATGCTCTTCCAAGACACAATCCTATCAATCATCATAAAAGATGTAACTTGAGGTGAACTTCTTAGTATCAATGAATCTATCATAACATGCATTTGAATATCCAACAAACTCTAAATAGTCATACCTTCCATATGTGAGTCCAAAATCCTTTATCCTTTACTGATAATGCAATACATTCTTTATATCTATCAAGAGTGTGGATCCTCTACCTCTCGGAGGTAGGAACTCCCTGCCACCAGTGTTTTCATTGGTCACGTCACTACAAGTGCCACGTTATCAGATTTTTAAATATATTTAAAAAGTACATTTAATAAGAAGTATAACGGAGACGTTAAACGGAAGTGGTTTGCATGCTGAGTAAATCAGTATGGTAAGCGTACTGAGTAAAGTTTGTGGAGCCCACCGTGCATTGTATCAACTCCATCCATCTATTTTATCATCTAATTTTAGGGTTTTAAAACAAAAATTAATTATATCCAAAGATCAAGTGGACAACACCACCTGAAACAGTGTGAATTGAACTCTACCGTTGAAAAGTTGTTGGGGGCCCATAGAAGTTTTATATCAAGATGATATTTGTTTTTTCCATTCATCCATGTCATTGTGATCTTATGAACAGTTTGGATGAAAAATAAACATCATTGGGGGCTTAGAAACATTTCAATGGTGAAAATCAATACTTCCACTGTTCCCTTTGGTATGGTCTACTTGAGCTTTTGATATACTTCAGTTTTGGGCTCAACCCCTAAAATGATCTGAAAAAATGGATGGACGGCATGGATAAACCACATGAATTCATAGTGGGCCCAATAGAGTTTACTCAGTACGATAAGACTCGGTACACAATCCGATTTCATGTGTCTAACGGGGACGTTGATTTCCTGCCAAAGCCTTTTGCGGTAAGCAGAGCTGGGCAAAACAGGTTCGAACCGGTGGATCCGACCCGATCAGACCTGATTCGACCCAATCCTAACCGAACCGATGGCCTGGATCGGGGTGGATCGAGTTAGGCATTTCAGATCCGAAAGATTTTTGGATTAGGATCGGATTGTGGTCAACCCAGACCGATCCGATCCGAATAGACCCGATCCAATCAGATCCGACCCGATTCGGAGCCTTAAGAGGATTTTAATGGAGGATATCCAATCATTATTGTTTCCTGTGATGTGGTCCACTGAGATTTTTATTCCTCTAATATTTTGTATCAAGCATTAAAATGATCCATAAAAATGAATGAACGACATCGATGAAATACGTACATTATAGTGGTGCCCATAGATCACTGAACATAGGGGTAGGCAGTAGCCAATCCGTCAGCGTCAGTACCACGCAACAGCCTAGAGCCTACTGCCTACTGTTGTTTCTTAGGAAATGAGGGAAATATGATTGCGTATTGATCTACTCGGTAGGCTTTTATGGTACAGAGTAAACTCTGTTGGGCCTACCATGATTGTATTGGATTATCCACGCCATCCATCCATTTTTTGAGATCATTTTAGTGGTTGAATTTAAAATAGAAGTATTCCCAATGCTCAAGTGGACCACACTATAAGAAACAATGCGAGTAATGACTTTCACCATTGAAACCTTGCTAGGGCCCACAATGATTTTTATTTGTCATCCAACCTATTAATAAGATTACGTAGACATGGATGAAGGTAAAAAAATAAATATCAGCTTGATCCAGAACTTCTGTAGGGCCCAAGAAATTTTCAACGGTAGAATTTCAATTCACACTACTTCCCGTGGTGAGGTCCACTTGAGATTTGGATATATCTCATTTTTGGGATGAAACCATAAAATTATCTTTTAAAATGGATGGACGGAGAAGATAAAATATGCAAATCACGGTGGACCCCACAGAGTTTACTTAGTACACTTAGTGTACTAAGTTACAATAGTACGTAATCGGCTTCCGTAGCTATGGTAGCTAGCTAGGTACGTGGTGAGCGATGACCCTCCTCGAGCTCTAAGTTGTAGGAATGATTCAAAGGAGATCAAAGTTATATGGGCCCTACAGTGATGTATTTATTATATCTACACCGTTCATATATTTTTAGATATCATTGTAAAATATTATCTAAAAAATGAATAATATTTAAAGATCATCTGGACCACACTACAAATAGCAGCAGTAAATGATTTTCATCGTTAAACATCTCATGTGGTCCACTTGATATTTAGATCTGTCTTATTTTTCGTCTCAAGCCTTAATACGAGTTTACCAAATGGATGGACGGTTTGGATATAACACAAACCCTATGATCAGATCCACAGAACATGCTAACATTAACACAACAAGTACAACACTTGCGTGAAATGTTGGGAAACGTCACTACACACTTTCGTGCAGTGCACGTCTAAAATATCTAATATATATCCCATCAAAGTAAGGATTCGTAGATGGGTAGTTCCTTCAGAGCCATGTGGGGCCCCCCTTGATGTATATATTTTATCTAAGCCGTTTATCCATTTTGACATATCATTTTAAGCCTTGAGCATAAAAAAAGAGGTATAATAAAGGTTGAAACAGACTACACCACATAAAACAGTCAGATTAAATTTATACGATCCGAATTCTACCGAATCCAATCCGACTCGGTTTCCCTGACCGAGTCGGACTCAGTTTGGGTCAGGCCAACCAAGTATCGGATTGGTCCGAGTCAGGTGACCCGTACTCGGTTCCGATTCGGATCGAGTTCGGGTCAGGACAATGAGACTTCGGATCGGGTCGAGTTGTACCCAATCCGGTCTGATCCGAACCGATGCCCACCTCTAGCGGTAAGATCTTGCGCAAGGATTCCGGATAGGCCCACTGCAACGTTTGTGATAAATCCAACCTGTTCATCCATTTTTAGATATCATTTTAGGACATAATACCAAAACTACGGTGTATACAAAACTCAAATGGGCCACACGAGAGGAAACAGTAGGGATTTAGTGTCCACCGTTGAAATATTTATATGGCCACAAAAGTTTTACATCGGTCTAATATTTTGGTGTTTTCACTTCATCCTAGTAAAAATGACCTTATAAACAGTTTGGATGGCATATAAACATCAAGACACCTAAGAAGGTTTCAATTGTAGGAATTTCTTTCTCCACTGTTCCATCTTGTATGGTCCAGTTGAGTTTTTGATCATCCTAATTTTTGGTTATATATCTTAAAATGAGCTTTAAAAATGGATGAATGGATTTGAATTCTTATAAACATCATGGTGGACCCCACCATACATCCCAGCGCTGGAACATCATGTAAAAGGCTTTCCCCGGTGATTCCGCATCCATAGTTTCCATTGGAAACGGACCCGCTACTCCCCTTCCACTCGGTGCTATGTGGGCCCACCATGATGTATGTGTTTCATCCATGCTGTCCATTTATTTTTCTAGATCATTTTATGGTCTAAGACCAAAAATGAGGTATAATCCAATCTCAAGTGGAACACATTACATGAAACAATGTTGAATGAACGTTGACCATTAAAAACTTTTTGGGGGGCATAAAAGTTTTGGATCAAGCTAATCTTTGTTTTTTCCCTTCATCTGGGTCTTTATGACCAAACCAACTGATTGGATGTCAAATAAACAGTACGGTAGGCCTTAGGAGGACTTTAATTATGGATATCCAATCACCATTGTTTTCCTGTGGTGTGGTCCATATGAGATATATATCCCTCTCATTTTTGGGATCAACCCCTAAAACTATATATAAAAATAAATTAATGGAATGGATGAAACACATACATCATGGTGGGGTAACCACCACCACCACCGGGCTGGTGGTGGGGGGAGTAGTCAATTTGCTTTCATTTCCATTTAGGATTCAGTGCCACATTGAACAGTGAGACTTGCTACTAAAGTGATGTCACCTATTTATATGGGTCCCACTATGATGTATGTTTTGTATCCACACCGTCCATCCATTTGGAGAGATCATTATCATTTCAAACCTCGTCACTTTGTCTACTAAACCCAGTCACTTTGTACTGCAACCCTGTCACTTTATCTACCGAACCCTGTCACTTTGTGTTGCAACCCTGTCACTTTGTCTACTGAACCCTGTCACTTTGTACTGTAACATTATCACTTTGTTTACTGTACCCGTCACTTTGTATTGCAACCCCGTCACTTTATCTACTATACCCCGTCACTTTGTGCTGTAACCTCGTCACTTTGTCTGCTGTACCCTGTCACTTTGTACTGCAACCTCGTCACTTTGTCTACTGAATTCTGTCACTTTGTACTCAACCTCATCACTTTGACGGTGGACACCCAAAAAGTGATGGGGTTCAGTAGACAAAGTGACAGGGTTGCAGTACAGAGTGACGGGATTCCGTAGACAAAGTGACAGGGTTGTAGTACAAAGTGACGGGGTTCAATAGATAAAGTGACCGGTTTCACTAGACAAAGTGATGAGGTTGCAATACAAAGTGACAGGGTTCAGTAGATAAAGTGACGGGGTTTAGTAGACAAAGTGACGACGTTTGAATTGGATTCAGTCGTAATAAATGGTGAGCATGACTGTCTCCATTGTTTTCTATGGTGGGGTCCACTTGAGTTTTGGATCTGATTCATTCTTTGGCGCATGCCCTAAAATGATCTCTCCAAATGGATGGACGGTGTGGATACAAAACATACATCATAGTAGGACCCATATAAATAAGTGACATCACTTCAGTAGTAAGTCTCACTGCTCAATGTGGCACTGATTCCCAAATGAAAATGAAAGCGGATTGGTTACCCCCTACCACTAGCCCGGTGGTGGTGGTAGTCGGTACTCTGTGGGCCCCACCATGATGTATGTGTTCATCCATTCCGTTAATCTATTTTTACATATAATTTTAGTAAACAAAGTAATGATGTTGTAGTACAAAGTGATGGGTTTGCAGTACAAAATGACGGGGTACAGTAAACAAAGTGACGGGCTTGCAGTACAAAGTGACAGGGTTCAGTAGACAAAGTGATGGGGTTACAGTACAAAGTGGTAGGGTTCACTAGACAAAGTGATGGGGTTGCAGCACGAAGTGACGGGGTACAGTAGACAAAGTGACGAGGTTGTAGCATAAAGTGACGCGGTACATTAGACAATGTGACGATGTTGCAGTACAAAGTGACAGAGTTCAGTAGACAAAGTCACAGGGTTGCAGTACAAAGTGACGGGGTTTACTAGACAAAGTGACGGGGTTGCAGTACGAAGTGACGAGGTTCACTAGACAAAGTGACAAAGTTACAACACAAAGTGACAGGGTTTAGTAGATAAAGTGATGGGGTTGTAGTACAAAGTGACGGGGTTCAGTAGACAAAGTGTCAAGGTTTGGATTAGATTCAGTCGTTATAAATGGTGGGCGTGACTCTTTCCACTATTTTCTATGGTGGGGTCCACTCGAGTTTTGGTTCTGATTCATTCTTTGGCTCATGCCCTAAAATGATCATTCCAAATGGATGGACGGTGTGGATACAAAACATACATCATAGTAGGGCCCATATAAATAGGTGACATCACTTCAGTAGCGAGTCTCATTGATCAATGTGGCACTGAATCCCAAATGAAAATGAAAGCGGATTGGCTACTCCCCCCACCACCAGCCCGGTGGTGGTGGTGGTCAGTACTCTGTAGGCCCCACCATGATGTACGTGTTTCATCCATTCCATTAATCTATTTTTACATATAATTTTAGGGGTTGATCCCAAAAATGAGAGGGATATACATCTCATATGGACCACACCACAGGAAAACAATGGTGATTGGATATCCATCATTAAAGCCCTCCTAAGGCCCATCGTACTGTTTATTTGACATCCAATCTGTTGGTTTGGTCATAAAGACCCAGATGAAGGGAAAAAATAAAGATCAGCTTGATCTAAAACTTTTATAGCCCCCAAAAAGTTTTTAAGGGTCAACGTTCATTCAACGCTGTGTCATGTAATGTGGTCCACTTAAGATTGGGTTATACCACATTTTTGGTCTCAGACCATAAAATAGTGTAGAAAAATATATGGATGGTATGGATGAAACACATACACCATAGTGGGCCCACATAGCACCGAGTGGCAGGAGAGTAGCCAGTCCATTTCCAATGGAAACGGTGGATGCGGATTCACCGGGAAAAGCCTATTGCATGAAGTTCCAGCGCTGGGATGTATGGTGGGGTCCACCATGATGTTTATAAGAATTCTAATCCATTCATCCATTTTTAGAGCTCATTTTCAGACATGTAATCCAAAATTACGATGATCAAAAACTCAACTGGGCCATACAAGATGAAACAGTGGAGAAAGAAATTCCTATAGTTGAAACCTTCCTAGGCGTCTTAATGTTTATATGCCATCCAAATTGTTTATAAGGTTATTTTTACTAGGATGAAGTGAAAACACCAAAATATTAGACCGACGTAAAACTTTTGTGGCCATATAAATATTTCAACAGTGGACACTAAATCCCCACTGCTTCCTCTCGTGTGGCCCATTTGAGTTTTGTATACACCTTAGTTTTGGTGTTATGTCCTAAAATGATATCTAAAAATGGATGAACGGGTTGGATTTATCAAAAACGTCGTAGTAAGCCCATCCAGAATCCTTACGTAGGATCTTACTGCAAAAGGCTTTGGCAAGAAATCCACGTCTCCTCCTCATTAGACATGTGAAATCGGATTGCGTATCGAGTCTTATTGTACTGAGTAAACTCTGTTGGGCCCACTGTGAATTCATGTGGTTTATCCATGCCATCCATCTATTTTTTCATATCATTTTAGGGATTGAGCCCGAAATTGAAGTATATCAAAAGCTCAAGTAGACCATACCAAAGGAAACAATGAAAGTATTGATTTTCACCATTGAAATGTTTCTAAGCTCCCAATGATGTTTATTTTTCATCCAAACTGTTCATAAGATCACAAAGACATGAATGAATGGAAAAAACAAATATCATCTTGATATAAAACTTCTGTGCGCCCCCAATAACTTTTCAACGGTAGAGTTCAATTCAGACTGTTTCATGTGGTGTGGTCCACTTGATCTTTGGATATAATTAATTTTTGTTTTAAAACCCTAAAATTAGATGATAAAAGAGATGGATGGAGTTGATACAATGCACGGTGGGCTCTACGGACCTTACTTAGCACGCTTACCATACTGATTTACTCGGCACGTAAACCGCTTCCATTTAACGTCTCCATTATGCTTCTTATTAAATGTACTTTTTTAATACATTTAAAAATCTAATAAAGTGACACTTAAAGTGACGTTGACTAATGAAAACCCTGGAGGCAGGGAGCCTACAGGAGGCAGAGGATCCGCACTCATCTATCAAATGATGCATTATTGGATTGGAAAGATGCATGCATAACATTTCAACTACAAAAATAATACGTGATATTGATATAATGAATGTAAATAAAACACAGTAGGCCCACAGAGTTTACTCAGCACGTAATCTGCTTCTCTCGTGACCTGTTCACGCGACGCATACGGTGTAGCGCAGCGGATTTTTTATTTTATCTTTGCACCCAAGAGAGTTTGTAGGCTCACTTCTGGAAGCTAGTCAGCTCGCTGATGGTAATGGTGCGGAAGGGCTCAGATAGATACGCCTGGGTGCGAGCAGACATCTCTTGCGCCACGAAACGCATCGCGGGCCGTGACTCAGGGTTGGCCTTGGTGCATGCAAGGGCCATCTTAACCGTGAAGACCACCTCCTCTGCCAACTGGCCAGTCGGGGGCGGGAGACGTTGATCCAGTACATCTTTCAACAATGCATCTTGGCCATTGGATGATGTTGATGATGATGATAGGGAGGTGATGAGCTCCCCTGGGTGTGCACCCATCAAAACCTCCAGTGCTACCACACCAAAACTATATACATCGCATTTCTCTGTAACCTTCATCGTGTAAGCAAGCTCTGCACATTACCACACTAATATCACTAGAATTGCTAATTAAAGGTTAAAAAACCTATAAAAGAAAGCTGATGTCTTTTGGGTTGTATTGGTTTCGATTTTAGAAAATTTCTTCTCACTGAATCTGGACCACCCATGTGGTAGGACCCTCAAGTAATGCATTATACTAGCCATTTTATAATTGATGGGGTTTCTTCATTGAATCTGGGCGATAAAACATTCTGTTTTCACCATCCCATCGATTGGGACTGCCTGATCTGTGGTTTACCTATCAAGGACCATCTAGAGTAAGGGCCACCAAATAGAGAATCTGGATTCATCAATCGTACAGCCACGTGGTGATGAATCCAGACTAGTCCATCTCCTAATGAACAAGAAGTTTGTAGGTTGAGCTTAACCTACAATCTGATGTGTGGGGCCCACGGTAATTCGTGCATCAGCTAAAATCAGTTGATCATGTTCTCCTCTTATGTTTTCCTTGGCACAAAAAAAAAGAAGAAAAAAAAAGAAAGTAAATCCAAAACTTAGATGGGCCACACCATTTAAATCATGCTAAACCTCTAAAAGCTAGTGGTGCGGACCACCTGAGCCTTTGAATGGGCTGATTTTAGGAGGTGTTAGGCATCTCTACTTATAAGAGCTTATTTGCTTACTCTAAAAATATTTACTGATTTAAAATAGTTCTTATTTTTTAATTAAAGTTTTTGGTAAATTTCTAATTTTAGAGTTTTTTTTTTTTTTTTTTTTCTTCCTTTTTTAAATAAGTTAAAAAGTTCTTAAAAAATAAGTGAGGAGAGGTTACCTTTTCTTTTAAAGCTTATTTGGCTTAAGCAGGTAGACATTTTTACTTAATTTT
This sequence comes from Magnolia kwangsiensis, assembly GCA_037074715.1. NCBI lineage: Eukaryota > Viridiplantae > Streptophyta > Magnoliopsida > Magnoliales > Magnoliaceae > Magnolia > Magnolia kwangsiensis. The sequence continues at coordinate 31,661,252 of CM073574.1, forward strand.
TGAATAAGTTTGTCCTCGAACTTTTGAAGTAATTCCCATCCTACCCTTTTGTCTTCTCTTTACAACCTCTCTAAGATGGACCCACATAATGAACAACCTATTTTGAAGGTGGGGCTCCACATGATGAATGATCTAGATCAAGATGGGCTCACATAATGCATGGTCACATCAAAGGTGCCCCCTATATAATGGATGGTGGACATTGAAGGTGGGACCACATGAAAAAGGTTGACATCAAAGGTAGAGTTGGACATCGAGTCGAGTTGGACCGAGTTAGGGTTGACTCGACTCGATTTGATTTTGAAATAGGCCTGACCCAAACTCGATCCAACTCGATACTGATTCCAGCATGCCTGACTTGATTCGAGTTCGGTCTGGCCTGGATTGATCCGGACCAAGTCTGATCCAGTCAGAAAAACTGAGTCGGGTTGAGTTGGCACCAAGTTGGATTGAGAGATGATGGAGGGAGGGAGGGAGTGGAGAAGAGAGAGGAGGAGGAGGAGGAGAAGGGTGATGGTGGTGGGTAGTTGTCAGGCTTGGAAGAGGAGGATGAGGGAGGGAGTGAAGAGGAGAGAGAGGAGGAAGAGAAGGAGGAGGGTGATGGTGGTGGGTTGTCGGGCTTGGAAGAGGAGGAGGAGGAGGGAGAGAGAGAGAGAGAGAGAGAGAGAGAGAGAGAGTTTAGGATCGGGTTGGGGTAGGGTGTGGTGGTAGGGTTAGAGAGTCGGGTCAAGTCGGGTTTGGGATCAAGTCGAGTCTAACCGGATCAAGTTTCAGGTCGAGTTACTGGGTAACTCGAACTCGACTCGGTTTGAGTTCGGATTGGGCGAAGCTTACTCAATTCAGACTGACTCACCCATTCGATTCGGGTTGAGTCAGATTTGAACGAGTCGGACGAGTCGAGTTAGCCAGATCGAGTCATCCAGTGCCTACCTCTAATCAAAGGTGGGCCCACATGATGAATAACCCATATTGAAGATTGGGCTCCACATGATGGACGGTCCACAACAAAGGTGGGACCCACATGATGGATAGTGAACATTAAGTTGGGTCCCACATGATGGATGACCTGCATCAAAATGTGGTCTTGCATGATGGACTATCTACATCAAGTTGGCCCTACAAGATGGACGGTTCATAGAAAAGGTGGGACCCACATGAGGGATGACATTAAAGGTGGGCTTGTATGATAAACGGCCCATATTGAAGGTGCCTCCCACATGATAAATTGTCCACATTAAGGTGGGCCCACATAATGCACGGTTCACATCAAAGGTGAGCCTCACATGATGGATGACACACATCAAACGGTGGCCCAACATGATGGAGCATATGCGTTAAGTGGGCCCTACTAGATGGACATTCCACATCAAAGGTGGGACCCACATAATGGATGATGGACATCAAAGATGGGTCCACATGATGGACTATTGACATCAAAGGTGGGGCCACGTAATGGATTGTTGACATCAAAGGTGGGCCCATATGATGAACAATCAGTATTGAAGGGGGGCCCGACATAATGAATGGTAAACATGAAGGTGGCCCACATAATGGATGGAGTGGGCCACACACGATAGATGGCCTACATCAAAGTGTAGTCCCTTTTGATGGACAATCCATATTAAGTGGGCCTCACCTAATGGATGGTCTATATCCAAGGTCTCACATGATGGACGACCCATATCCAAAGTGGCCCAACATGATGGATGATCCACATAGAAGGTGTGCCCCACATGATGGATGGCGGTCATCAAGAGTGGGCCCTGTATGATGGATAACTCATTTCGAAAGTCGGACCCACACGATGGATACATCAAATGTAGATTCCAAGTGGTGGGTAGTAGACATTGAGGAGCCCCACATAAAGGACAATTAGCATTGATGGTAGGCCCCACATGATAGATGACCTATATCAAGATGGTCCCCACATAATGGATGGTCCATGTCAAAGGTCAACTCCTAATGATGAACGGTCTGCATCCAAGACAAGCCTCGCATGATGGACGACCCAATTTGTAGGTTTAGCCGGCCATATGATGGACAATCCACATCAAAGGTGGGATCCATATAATGGAGGATCCACATCCAACGTTCAACATAATGGACGGCCCAAATGTCTTAAAACATGAAGGTTGTGCACATTCATTCTTTTGCCATTTGGGACACGGTCAATTTATGATAAGATCTATCAAAACAACCGTCTAGATTACTCTTATACCAAAGTTGTTGTAATATTTAAAAATGACATCAACTATCCCTAGAAAGGCTCTTATTTAAATGTTTTACCAAGCATGCTTATTTCATATAAGAGAGATTTATTTATTTATTTATTTTTATTTGTTTTTAAAACCTAGTTTACCAAACAGACTTATTTAAAACAAGAGTTGGAATAAAAAAAAAAGCTTATTAGAGTAGCTCTTATTTGAAAAGCTTTTATTAGATTAGAGTGGAGATGTTAAACAAGCCCTTAGTGTGCGTTAACCCTGCTGGGGGACAATTTCTAAATGGATTGGATGACATATAAGAAAAACAATGGGCCCACACATCATCTGGAAGGCTTATAATGGTGAGCCTCTCCATCCCAACTGTACCGTGTGGTGTGGCCCACAACACGGTACACACTTGACAGATGAATTGGTTTTCATGCCATCATCATAGTGGACCACAGACAACGCACATTGAGCTGTTGGGTTAGGTGTTAAAGGTAACCTACAAAGATTTCCAGATATTTAGGGGTCATATTATATTTTTTTCATTCCTATCCGTACAATAAATATCCACCGATCCAATAGTTAGGTAATTAAATAGTGTAATTTTTAGATAGTTGAGTTTGACTTGTAACCCGCGTGTGCAATTTTTAAGTAATTTCTGTTGGATTAAAAATGTTTTTAAATTAGATTTGAAAAATCTAGAAACAATTGATTTTTTCCTTTGTTAACTAACTTGCTTTAATTATGTTTAGTTTTGTTCCACGTTAGAAAGTTGTTATGAAAACTAAGTATTTATATTAAAACCCCTCACTTATTCTATGAATTGGAAAACAAAGGTATGTCATGGGAGAAACCTCATGCATGTGCACCATGGTGAGGTTGTTGATTAGATACTTTTGATTTTCTCCACATATGTTTTGGCTTAATCATGTATGAGAAGACAAAGAGCCGTTACACACCTACCTGATAATTAATGAGCAGGTATGCGCCGGCATGCATTTATTACACTGCTTGCATGCGCCTCGATCCCTAACAACCACCTACTTTTCTTTTACAAAGACATTCCTTCACCGTTACAAATCTATTCAGAAAATCTATCGTCTCTATGGTTTTTTTCCGAGTTCTTTTCGAGTAAGTCAACTCGAGCTTTATTGAGTTCGTGTGACTGAGATTGTGAGTGTACCTGATACAAGCCGCTGATCTTGGAGGAGAGTTGTTGTATCCCGGGGCAAACTTGTTTGGACCCAGTGCATCAGGGTCGACTTCCTATGGGGGCAAATATGCCTTTAAGATAGTGACAATAACATTCCCCAACTCTCTAGATTCATCTCTTGCTATTTGTGGTTTATTATTTTGGATTTTCTACTATATCTTTTTATTTTAGAACCAACCATTTCTAAGTATGTGCATATCTTCCATCCCACTCTATCATAATATAAAACTTCTTCAATTTTCTCACAAGGAACAAAAATACCTTTATGATTGAAAGATCTTAGCCATTAATTCTTTTATGCCTTCTAATTGACCATTGTTATACTTCGTTTTCTTTAACCATTTATTTATGGGGCACTGATGGAAGGAATGCAGAGCTCTAATTAAAAAGGTTTCATTGAGGCATCACGCTTCTAAGTAGGGCCCATAAGATTAGTGGCCTCTTCCACATGACCGGATTAGGTGAGACCTTTGACTCACTCAAGATGGTGTTGTCCTTACCATGGGGTCCACCTTAATGTATGTATTTTGTATTCACATCGTCCATCTAATTTTCCACATCATTTTATGGCATTATATACACAGAAGTTTTTTATGATTAGGTGGAACATACCATAAGAAACAATGGTGATTAGCCATTATTAAGCCACAGAGGTTTTGGATCAAGTTGATATTTGTTTTTTCCCTTCATCCAGGCTTATGTGACCTTATCAACAAATTGGATGGCAAATAAATGCTACGAAATTGTTAAAGTGCATCCTAAGAAGCTTTTAATGATGTGCCCCTTGAGAAGTCTTTAACCATATGGCATTGAATCACCACCGTTTCTCATGGTATGGTTCACCTGGTGATTGAATTTGCTTCAATTTTTGGATAATGCCCTAAAATGATTTGGAAAAACCATAGGACTACATTGATACAAAATACATACATAAAGGTGGGCCCCATGGTAAGGGCCGCACTCTCTAGGGTGAGTCTAGGGTCTCACCTAATTTACTCAAATGCGAATTGGGTACTGAACCTATCCAGAGACGGACAGACCTATCAGGGGCTCTATGGGACCCATTGTAATCTATATGTCTTATCCACATTGTCTGTCCATTTTAATAGATCATCTTAGGGCATGAGCCTAAAAAGGAGGTGGGCCCCTAACAGGATTGTCGGTCTCTAGTTAGGTCTTGGTGGGGTTAGTACCCAATCAACGCCCAATCCACTCACTTCTTCCACCAACCTATGGAGTATGGATCCATTAGTATAAACCAGTGCACCAACTCTTTATTATCTAACATGAACAAAATCAGACACGAATTGCCTGCGAAAAGCTTTGGTGGGAAGTTCCTGTGTTGGGAAATAGGTAGGGCCCATAGTGATGCTTGTGAGAAATCCACCTTGTCCATCCGTTTAGGACATGAGACAAAAAATGAGATGGGTCTAAATTTAAAGGAGGGACCACGGGAGAGAAAAGTGGGGAAAGAAATGCCTATGTTGAAGACTTCTTGCCATTCACATTGTATGTTAATATGACCTCCACCATGCTAAGATAAACTAAAAACATATAAAACTTAGCTTGATACAAAACTTATGTGGCCATACAAATGTTTCAACAGTGGTCATTCAATCCCCATCGATCCTCTCGTGATAGCTTCCCATTAGAGTATCAAAGTTACTTTAGAAAAGGATATATGCACCCACATATCCCTCTACAAAATGTTCTTCCTTTAGTCCTCTTAACTACTTTTTGGAGAATTAGTGAATGAAAATGCCCATGCTTTGGAACCTAATAATCATACGGACCTCCTCCTTCTTTATTTGTTGTTTTCTTGAAAATCTTCTTCTTCTTTTTCAAATGCATCTTTATAAGACCCACCACCACCCCCTTTTAACTGCATTTTCAAGCATATAGTCATTGTCATAAACTTCTTTGACGTATGGGCAACTAACAACTTCTATGCCTTAAAAATGAGTGTTGTTTTTGCTTCGATGACCACTTCTTAGAGATGAAAGCCACTAATATATGGAAGATATTTTGGATGGATTATTTTATTTTATTTTTTTACAAAATAGTATTTTCTTAGATATAAAAGTCACTTTGGGTTGTGGATAAAGAGGGATGGTCATTGTTGTTGTCGTGAGAATAAGTGATTGTCGGAAGGGGTTTGAGGTGAGAGGAGAATGATTATCGGAAGGGGTTTGAGGTGAGAGGAATGGTTGTTGTAATGGGAAGATCCGAGCCCATACGGGATCCGAGTGTAGGAGCACTAAGCTGAGCTGACTAAACATATAAGCGCCCGAGACACTGCCCATCGAATCTGAGGTGGACCGAACGTCATACGCTGAGGTCTGAAGCGAAGAGAGCCTTTACTTACAGACGGGTTCATCGCTTCGGGGCGGGTTCGTAAGTCCGGCTCGGATTGAAAGACTATTATTGGTAATAGCAAGTCCAGACAACCGCCGAGTGAGCCGACCCGAGGCGAGCAATCCGAGCCGAGGCAATATATGCGAGTGTTCTATATCTCAAATACGAAAACTGCCATAACTGGATGTGCCCGGTTATTTCGCTTGCAGATGCACATTATCCACATGATACGCTACACGATTCATGAATTACGCTCAATATCCCCACGATCTGAGAATCCTGCTGATTGAGCAACTCGTCCCGATAATGGCGAACCCAGACCATCCTACCTACGGATATAAATACAGTGAGACCTTACTGCCACAGGTACGCAATCTTGAACACCCTCTACTCCCTACTCATACCCAGATTCCCTTGACCTGACTTAGGCATCGGAGGGTCCCCCGGCGTAGCCAGGGTCACCTTTGCATGTTCTCACTGTACAGGTTCAAGACGTGGATGCTAGCGTGTGGGAGTTGGGAGGGGAGGGTCGACCAGATTTAAACCTCAACAGTTGTGATTGTCATTTGTAAGACATTGAGGGAGATATAATTTGGATTTTGTAATGCAGTACTTTGGTTAAATAATTATATCAACCTCAACCTTTAACATATGTCAATCAAGGTAGTTATGTGTTAATGGTCTTTGTCATGGTTGTCATGTGTTAAGGGTTTGGGTCATGATTGTCATGTGTTAAGGGTCACGTGGCCCATCGTGAGATATGTGTCGAATCCACTCAGTCCATTGGATACACAATTTAGTTTAAAACCATGGCATGGGCCAAATAATGAGTTATATTAAAAAAAATTTATGTCCCCGTAAAGTGTTAAATGGTAGGTTTTAAATCTCACCACTTTCTGTGGTGTGGTCCACTTGAGCCTCTAATATTCCTAATTTTGGCGCATATCACAATGGAAAAATTATTACGGGTGAGATTACGATGGATAACCTACTTGACCCCCGTGCGCTTACGCAACATGCAGTCCAAATTCCTCCCGCATCATTACGGGTGTTGGGCCCCACGCAGGGCATTTTTGTCCCTTTAAATTTCCATTTACTGTAAAGTGCCTAAACAGAAGAAATGCTTTGTAAGGGTCCTGAGGGAGGCCATTTGCTACATTTGGCCACACCATGAGGTTATTTTGGTAAGAATCCCTTCTCAGGCACCGCTTTACCATTTCGAAAATCGAAAAGGGTGCGTGCACAACGTCTCGCATCACCTAAGATGTTCATCAGATGGGGCTCACTGCTTAGAAATTCTTTCCCGACAATCAGAGTTCAATCAGAGTATCCACTCATCAGGAGGGCCGAATTATATGAAACTTGGTCACGTTTCTTCAGCAATACACTCCTTTCGCATGTTGTGAGCCACCTGATAAATGGCCTCGCCAGATTCTTGATCTAGGCAACAAATGGAATGAAACCCACCTGATGTACAGATCCGATCTTTCAGACGTGGCATAAAGTGTGTAAGCTGGGCCACGCGTGGAATTAGCACATCAGGTGTAAGATGAAAAGGCAATGTGAAGAATGTGTAGAAGAAACGCACACCTGGGGCCATGTAGCCATAAGAACCGGCAGCAGCAGTCCAGTTGGACGAGTCAGCGTGCAGCAGCCTCGCAGTTCCGAAATCGGATAGCCGAGCCTCATATCCGGCCTCCAACAACACGTTATTTACCGATATGTCCCGGTGCACAATAGCAGGCGAGCAGTCATGGTGAATGTAGGAGATAGCGTGCGCCAGCCCTCGGATAACTTTCACCCTCGTCACCCAGTCCAACTTCCCACTCCCTTCCTCTCCGTATAGCACTTTTCCCAAACTACCCTTCTCCATATACTCATACACCAAGTACATGCGCCCGTTGCTCGAACAGAAGCCGTACAATTTGACTATGTTCCTGTGCCTGATCTCCGTCAATGCTCGGATCTCATTCTCAAAGCTCCTCATGTTGTGGGCCGGAACGTCGCCGGAATCCGATATGTGGAGGCGTTTCACTGCGACAATCTGACCCGTTGGCAACTCTGCTTTGTAGACACTCCCGAACCCGCCTCTCCCAATGCAGTAACGCTCGTCGAAGCGATCAGTTGATTTTACGATGTCATTGAACGTGAATCGGCCTTCTCTTTCCCATATCGAGACTTGGATTGTCTCTTCCTTGGGACTTTCGATCTTGGCCGTTGATCGCACTGGTTTCCTACTTAGAAGTAGTACTAAGATTGCGGTCGCTAGTAATGTAATGGCGGCAATTGGGATGGTGACGAGTAAGATGATCTTCATGTGATTCTTCAGTTTCCAACTGCCGTGGGAAGTAGTAGAACAAGGGAGCACTCCTTTGGCATCATCACCGCATAAGCCGGAGTTCCCGATGAATGCGTCCCATGAAGCATTTTGGAATGCTTTTGTGTCTGGGATGGGACCGGCTAACTTGTTATATGACAAATCGACAAATTGGAGACTAATCATCCCAGACAACGCCGATGGAATTGTGCCCGAGAGATTGTTATGAGAGAGATTCAGATTTTCAAGCGACGCTAGCTTCCCCAAGTTCTGAGGGATCGCCCCAGAGAGTGAATTGCTGCTGAGGTCTAGAAGTGACTGCAAAGAAACCAAATTGCCGAGCTGAAATGGTATCTCTCCTGATAATCGGTTATGGCTTAAATTCAGATTTATTAAGCGAATGAAATCTCCAAGGTTTTCAGGAATACTGCCAGTTATCATGTTTGCTGACAAATCGAGATCTTGGAGCTCACATAAGTCGGCGATCTTGGACGGGATATTGCCTAATATCAAGCTTGAATAGCATACTCAAGTAACCCAGTTCAGGAGGGATGGTTCCTGTCAAGCGATTTGAGGACAGGCTCAGATCTTGCACTTGAGTAAGGTTCCCAAGCTCTCTTGGAATTTTGCCTGAAATTCTGTTTTCTGCTATATGCAACTTAGTGAGCGAGTTATATTCTCCCCACTCAGGTGAAAGCTCGCCTGTGAACTGATTCCCGGTGAGATCGATGTACCCCAGTTTCGGATGGACTCCGAATGCCTTCGAGATGTCTCCTGTAAAACGATTCCTTTCGAACCGCACTCTGATTAAATTCGAGCAATTTCGCAAGCAATTCGGCAACGGACCTGACAAATTATTTCCATTCACCGTGAAACGCATGAGGGAGAGTCCACCGCATATCGATGGTGGCAGTTTGCCAGAGAAGCTGTTGTCAGAGAAGCTGACATTGACCAGGGCACTCTTCTTTCCAAAATCTTTCGGAATGCTGCCGGAGAAGTAGTTGGTGTAGATGAAGAAGAGTTTAAGTTTTTTGAGGTAAGAGATGGTTTTCGGCAGCTCACCTTGCAACTGATTGGTGTTAAGATCAAGGTGTTGTAGGGATGCCATGTTTCCTATCTCAGGTGGGAGGTTTCCTGTGAGATTGTTGGAGAAGAGATTCAAGATCTTGAGCTGTTTCAGGTTTCCTAAACTTGGCGGGATCTGACCGGTAATCGTGTTATCGGAAAGGTCTAAATTTAACAAGTTCTTTAAGTTCCCCACCTCATGCGGGATCGGACCTGAAAGCTTATTCCGATAGAGGAAAAGGATTTTGAGCTTGGACAATCCGCCGATCTCAGGCGGGATCCTTCCATTGAGTTCATTGATCTGTAACTGCAATGAGATCAGCTCCGTCCAATTGGTGATTAAGTACGGTGAAATCTCGCCTGAGAGCTTATTGTTTGAGATCCCGAGCTCAGATATCTTGGTTAGATTGGACAGAGAAGGAGGTAAGATGCCTGTGAGGCTGTTTATAGAGAGATCTACGAAGACAAGGTTAGTACAGAAGCCGAGCTCAGAGGGGATGGTAGAATTCAATCCATTGCTGTTGAGACTGAGCCGCCGAAGTGATCGTAGATGACCTAGAGAAGAGGGAATCTGTCCACCTAACAGGTTTTCATTAAGTTCGAGGGCACGGAGATTTGAGATTGATCCCAGCTGTGCTGGGATTGTGCCGGTGAATCTATTCTTCCCCAGTCGGAGGACTTTGAGCCCAGGAAGTTTAGAAATATCGGTGGGAATCGGTCCGCTAAACGAGTTGGCTGTAAGATCAAGGTATGTCAGATTCCTGCAACTGAGAATGAATGGCGGGAATTCCGACTCCATCTTGTTAGAGGAGAGCGAGAGGTGTGTCAGAGAAGGCATGTTCGGAACCTTCGAAGCATCTGGGGACTCTAAGTAGTTTGATCCAAGGTCGAAGTGTCGTACCTTTTGGAGGCTGAGAAGCTGGTGTGGGATTGGGCTTGTGAGGCTGTTCTCGAAGAGACGGAGTTCGACGAGCTCTGAGAGGTTTCCTATATCGGGTGGGACTTGTCCAGAGAAGTAGTTGCTGCTGAGGTCCAAGTAGGTGAGTTTTGAGAGAGCAGAGATGTTGGGCGGGATCCCACCGTGGAGGTTGTTTAGACTGAGGTCGAGGCGGGTGAGGTTGGTAAGAGATGAAAAGTCGAATTCATTGAGAGTGCCATTGAGATCGTAGTTGGAGAGATTGATTTTGACAACAGTGGAAGAGTTGTGGTGACAGCGGATGCCGATCCAATGGCAGATATTTTTGCCATTGGTGATGGACCATGAATTGAAAGAATGGAGAGTTAGGCTGGTTTTCCATTTGATGAGAGCTTCTGCTTCTGTTGCAGCTGATGCTGATGATGTTGCTGATGTGTGCAAGGAAAGAGAGAAAAGGCATAGAAAAATTAAAAGAAGTAGATTTTGAAGTGGTTTCATGGCAGCTGCTTATTTGGATTTGGATTCCTAGCAGTTCTGTTTCTGGTTGCATATAAAAGAGATTCGATAAGAGAGATACAGAGCAACCAGTGTGGAAAGGATGAAAAAGGGCGAAGTTTCCTTTCGAGCCTGTTTAAACTTTCCACACGTCTTTGACTTGTTTCAGCTTTGCAAAAGGGTCGAGTTCAAGACCCGACAGGTTTGAAAGTTTGGTCAAGATTTCAGGCCACAATCCTACTAGATTAGCTTGGCTGGAAACAATGGTTGGTCACGTTTAAAGATGAAAATTCTTGCCTGACTTGACTGGGTAGGCACGTGATACATAGGCCCCACGTGCCTACCTTAGATTTCTAAGGGGCGAGGACTTTGTGTACAGGAGATCCACATCGTCCATCAAGTCGCCACTCGTTGTTTGCCCGACTCCAAGAGTAATGCCATGACAAGTCAATCTTGCAATGCAACATTTGTACTCCATATTTAATGCGAGCAGGAATTCTTTACTGCTGCTGATATTTTCAAATTGGTCCATCTACTTCAATTCTATCTCACTCAAATTTGTATTTTGATTCTTAAAATAGGCTAAGATTTAGCTTAAAATTATATTATAATCTTCTTTCAAGATTAAAATAAATAAAAAAGTTTTTTTTTTTTTTTTTTTTAAAAAAAAAGAGAGAAAATTTGAAAATATAAACTTTCATAATGGACCATTTAATTTTGTGTTGGCCTGTAATAGTGCCAATATAGTCCTTTTTCCATAGTATGCCAACTCATTCCTGTGTTGCATTGGGGGGTGAAAGTTTCCTCTATGCAATGGTTGATAACGCCATAATCTATTGATAATCTGGTGCAACCTTCTTTCTCTATTTAACTGAGGTAGTTTTTAGTTGACCATTGCACGATGCGATGTGTTTGGTCACCCAAAGGGCCAATCCGGTCGACTTAAGCATGTTGTGAAATTTTTGGTCAACCAAACATCCAATTGAGTTTACCGAACAGGTGTTTAAGTTTTTACGTAAGCACGGATTTTATTTCCTAATTCTATATGATAGTATATAAGTACGTTCATAGCGCAGATTTTATTTTCCAATTCTATATGGTAGTATATTAGTATGTTCATAGATCCGATTAGGGTTAGCATGGTGAGGGCCTAATACGAATTTAAGGATTTAAAAGGGAGAAAAAAGAGTTTCCATATGTAAGTTGTTCTATCTCTCGTATTCTTTGGATTAAAGTGAATTAATTATCATTTTGTGCCATGATTTTTTTCTGTAAAGGTTTTTCACATAAAATCTTTATATTTTCCGCATTGGTTTGATTTTTTTTTTTACCATTGCATGTTAAATTTGTTTTAAAGTTGCTTTGTTGAGGAATACCCATGCCTAACATAACCGAACCATTTTTTATTATTTATTTATTTATTTAATACTAAGATACATGCAACAAAAAGCAGTGTGTTGGAGGATCACCATGACGTTTGTATAAAATCTACTCTGCCTTCAATTTCTCCACTCCATGTTAGCATAGGAGCTTAGAAATCAAGCCCACACCAGGGAAACGATTGGCATGCATCGGCCTTTATTGATGCTTTCCTGCTGAAGGACTAACCCATTCATAAGGTTAGACAACTCATGATAATGTAGTAAAAACCCATATAAGGTCCTGGTCCACGCTTTTAGCAGGTGCAAGAAAATTTTAATGGTGGGTGTCCTTATCCTTACGATGCCCTGTCGTGTGGCATTGCTTGAGTATTGAATAAGCCTGCTTTTTAGGTTGAAGCCCTAAAATGAGTTAGGTGAAAATGATGAACCATGACTTCAGGGAATGGAAAGTTAGGCTAGTTTTCCATTTGATGAGAGCTTCTGCTTCTGTTGTAGCTGATGTTGATGATGTTGTTGATGTGAACAACGAAAGAGAGAAAAACGAAAAGAAATGGATTTTGAAGTGTACTAATCATGGCAGCTACTTATTTGGATTTGTTCCATGCAATTTTGTTTCTGGTTGCATTTAAAAGAAGAGGTGCAGAGTCAGCAACTACTGGAGAAAGGATGAGAGAAGGAGAAGTTTCCATCCAAGTTTGTGTCTACCTTCCATTTGCAGCTCATATTCAGTCACTAATGTAATGTGTATGTGTTGGGCATGCCAGAGTGATGAGGGAGAATCGAATGATTCTAATTACCCCTGGTACGGAGTCTCAAACACGAGACCTCCCCTGTGGACCCCAAATCACATGGGTCACCCACCCCGAGTGTGCCTCTGCATCCCACAGGCGACCTCACTTGAGCCCAGTGTGAAAATGCCCCTGCATTAATCACCCCCGATAAGGAGTCTTGAACACGAGACCTCCCGCTCTGATATCAATTTGATGCATGACAATTAATCACTCACTTTAAAAGGGGACTAGACGGAAGAAGAGATGAAATGGAACCAGTATGAGAGATTGCTAAAGACTAACCATTTCCAACCATGACACGTTCATTACCAGAGTAGATAGCCGGTTAATCCACACCCTCGATTTCGCTTGTCATGTGGGACGTTGCACCAGAGTTAGGGAACCATTCAGAGTCATTCAGAGCTTGAATCGAGCAGGTAGAAAGTGCTTCATCAAGATTAGTCGATTGCTTCTTCTTGAGTTTCAAGAAGCTCCAACAATGTTTGGCTAAGTATCCCTCCTTGTCACACAATTGACAATGAACGGAGGAGGTGGATGACGACTTTGAATTGGCAGAGGTTGTAGAAAAGGTTGAAGACCGATTCTTCCCTTTCTTAGCTCCTGCCGCTTTATAAGTTTGCTGCACATTATAGGCAGAGTTGGAAGACGAGTGGGAGACCGACCGTTCAAAAATCTCATGGCTCAAAGCTTTCGAAACAATCTTTGCAAAAGAGGGTAGCAGATTGTGACATCATGGTAGTAGAGAATATCTTGTAGTCAGGTCCCAATGCTCGTAAATACCAATGGACTTTATTCGTGTCGACAATGGGACGACCAATAACAGCCAGTTGATTGCAAAGGCCTTTGAAGGTGCGAGAAAACTCAGCAATGGACTGAGAGCCATGTTGCATCAGGTGGAGTTCATCATTGAGTTGCAGTTCTGGAGTCTTCGACCGATGCGAGAATGAGACTTCAAGAGTGCGCCAAGCTTCATGGGAATGACGTAAACCTAATACCTCATTCATAGACTCCTCTATAAGAGAAGAATAGAGTAAACTGAGTAGCGTCTGATCAGTATGTAGCCAAGAGGTATAAATAGGATTTGGTGTTGTGGTGCTAGCAGAGGCAGTAATCGTGACAGAGGGAGCCGTGATGCTACCATCCAAATAGCTAAAAAGCTCTTAACTGGCTAACAAAGGAACAAACTGATTTCTCTACAATAAGTAATTGGAGGAGGTCAGTTTTGTTATGAAAAATCCGAGCTCACGGTACAACACTGCCCCAAGCGCCCGTCCGAGCCGAGGTATGATCCATCTGACCTGCTTCGGGACGTGATCCATCCGAGCAGATGACACGGTTGGTGCGCGACTCGGAATCATACTCCGATCGGATGACCTCCGACGCCTTAACCACACCGCTTATTGAAGTCAGCCCTGCCAGCCATGGTGGAACCAACTGAGCCGACCATGCGGATCGGACTGGTGGTATCTTTAGATAAGCTGAGCCGAGCAGACTCTCCGACGTGCATATCCCACTCGTTCAATATGGAAACTTCCATATCGAGACGTGGCCAGTAACTTCGCTCACAGGAGCGCACGATCCACCAGATACGCTGCGCGATCAGTAGATTGCGGGCAATATCTCCATGATCCTAGAATCCCTCTGATCGTGCCGAGATTATTGGACTCAGACCGTCTCATAGGCAGGTATAAATAGTACACATCGCCATATCTACAGGTACGCAAAAAATTGAGCTCTCCTCTACTCTCTACTCAGACCCTGATTCCCTTATCCTAACTTAGGCATCGGAGGGTCCCCCGGCTTAGCCAGGGTCACCTTTGCCTGCTTTCCTGATGCAGATTTCAGGGATTATACGTGGTGGTCAACGTGGAGGGAGGGCCGACCGAATTTTGGCATCAACATTTTTTGGCACCGTATGTGGGAACGTGAAACTAGAAGTCAGGTTCTCATTTTTCCAAGCAATGGCGAAGAAGAAGAAAGCTGCAGCGGTGCAGCCGCAACCCAATGAGCAGATTTGGTCATCATCATCGCTTCATGTCGAGTCCACACCAGGGCCTTCCCAGCGTTTGCGTAATCGGTCGAGTAAGTATTACACCATGCAGAACGAGATCCAGGCCCTACGCGACGAGATAAATAGAATGAAACAGAGAGAGCCAGAGCCACGCCTTGCTCAAGAACAACCCGTCCTCAAGCTGGTAGGGATGTTCATGGAAACTCGCTCCGTACCGAGGAGTATGAGGCTCGAAGCCCCCAATACTCGGGGGTACCGTATTCGGGTCAAAATCTTCCTAAGGCACGTGTGGAGGTATCCTCGCGGAACCCCACTACTCGGGCTCCGACGACCGTTCATTCAACAACATCTGCCCTACCTCCCTCGGATCTCCGTCATCAGCTGGAACGAAGGAGAGAGAGAGGGACGCCGGAGGTCAAACATGCGCCAGAGGTCGTCGCTGAAAATAAGGATCCCTGAGAAGTGCACTTTGCGGAACTGAAGGATAAGTTCCTGATATTGAAGAAAAAGCAAGAACAATCGATAGTTTCGACCACGATCCAGGCGATGATGGAAGAGACCGAGCCTCCCTTCACCTCGGCCATCATGGCTGAAGTGATGCCGCAGAGGTTTCGGATGCATCCCGTCATCCAGTATTCAGGATCTGGGGACCCATCCGAACACTTGGAGTCCTACAGATCATGGATGCAGATCCAGACTGCAACGGATGCGATGATGTGTAGAGGGTTCTCTATCACCCTCACTGGATCTGCTTAGATTTAGTATCGCCAGTTGAAACCAAATTCTATAGGCTCCTTCGCGGAACTGAGTCGACTATTCCTCATGCAATTCATAAGCGATAAGAGAAGTCGGAAGCTCAACACCCACCTACTCACCATTAAGCAGACCCCGAATGAGTCGTTGAAGGATTACATCGCCCGCTTCAATGAAGAAGCATTGCATGTCGAGGACTACGATGATAAGATGGCCCTCGCTGCCATTCTGAGAGGATTGAAAGAAGGAAAGTTTGCCTTCTCCATCGGAAAGAATCCACCGAAGATACTAACAGACTTCATGGCGAAAGCTCAGAAGTACACTAATGCAGAGGAGTTCATCAACGCCCGAAAGGGCACACAGGTGTCTGACTCGACGAATAAGGGGAAGAGACCCCGGAATGAAGACTCCCAGCTGGCTAGCAAAGGGACGGATGACCGCGTTTCTCGTGATCGTCGTCCGAGCCGTAGGCCGGAAGAGAAATTTCGTTCCTACACTCCGCTCAATACATCTGCCGAGCAGATCCTGCTAGACATCCGAGGAGAAAGGCTACTCAATTGGCCAGTTTGCATGAGGGCTGATCCAGAACACAGGTACAAGCGAAAATTCTGCTGCTTCCACCGGGATCATGGTCACAACACGGATGACTGTGTGGATCTGAAGGACGAGGTTGAGTCCCTCATCATCAAAGGACATCTACGTCGTTATGCCAAAAAGGAGAAATCGGCTCGGAGAGAAGAACAGCCGCAAGAGCAGTCGAACAACCCCCCAGAGGAGCCCGCCGAAATTCGCACCATCTTCGGGGGCTCAGCTGGGGGAGGGGATTCGAACAGGGCACGAAAAGCCCATTCCCGAAACTTCGAGTCGGAACACCACATTCACTTGACAGAACGTCCCAGCAAGGAACTCCGTGTCGCTCCGTGCAGCCTGACCTTCACAGAAGATGATGCACGCGGGATCCAGCATCCGCACGACAACACGCTAGTGGTCACTATGACCATAGTCAATCACAAAGTGTACCGCATCTTGGTCGACACCGGGAGTTCGGCTGACGTCATGTATTCCGAGGCGTTCGAGAAGATGAGAATTCCACGGTCCAAGCTCCGACCTGTGAAGACTCCCTTGCATGGCTTTGCCGGAGAGAGAGTCATCTCCGAAAGAGCCATCTCCCTCCCAGTAACAGCGGAAGAAGGGCAACATCAAGTCACGCTTTTGGTTGACTTTTTAGTTGTTAATGTTCCATCAGTCCACAACGTGATTCTGTGCCGACCCTCCCTCAATACGATGAGGGCGGTCGTCTCAACTTATCACCTGATGATGAAGTTCCTAGCTGAAGGTGGGATCGGTTATCTCCGAGGCGACCAACGCGAGGCCCGGAGGTGTTATGCAATAGCCGTAAGGAAAGGGGCCGCCAAACAAACGCTCGTAGTGGACGCCTTGGACCCTCGGGGATCGCAGAAGAAAGTTCCTCAGTCGAAGATCTGATAAGAGTGCCGCTCGATGAATCAGATCCGAGCAAAACTGTTCAGCTCGGATCATCACTGAATCCCGAGAGGAGGTACGAGTTATTGGCCTTCTTGATACAACACCGAGACATCTTCGCATGCTCACATGCAGATATGTCGGGGATCTCACCCGATGTGCAAGTCCACAGGCTGAACGTGGACCCAGACCACCGACCAGTTAAGCAAAAAATAAGGCCGTTCGATGCCGAACGATATGAAGCCATTGCCGAGGAGGTCTCCATCCTGCTCAATGCGGGCTTCATAGAAGAAGTATACTAGCATGACTGGATAACAAATGTTGTGCTCGTCAGGAAGTCAAACTGGAAGTGGCGGGTCTGCGTAGACTACTCCGATCTGAATACGGCGTGTCCCAAAGATAGCTTCCCGTTACCTCAGATAGACCAACTGGTGGATAGCACGGCCGGACACGCGTTACTGTCGTTTCTGGAAGCTTACTCCGGGTACAACCAGATCGCCATGCATCCCCCAGATAGGCAGAAGACTACCTTTGTCACAGACAGGGGACTCTACTGTTACCGGGTCATGCCATTTGGCTTAAAAAATGCTGGGGCAACGTATCAGAGACTGGTGAATCAGATGTTCGCCAAACAGATCTGACACATCATGCAGGTGTATGTGGACGACATGCTGGTGAAGAGTATCAAAGCCTCCGACCACCTTGTTGATCTCGAAGAAACATTCAACGTCCTCCGTGAATACCAGATGAAGCTTAACCCCGCCAAGTGCGTGTTCGGGGTTGAGTCAGGAAAATTCCTGGGCTTCCAAGTCAGCCAGCGGGGTATCGAGGTGAATCTAGACAAGATCAAAGCCCTCCTGGACATGAACTCTCCTCAGACTCTCAAGGAAATAAAATGTCTCACGGGAAGAGTCGCAACCCTCGGACGCTTCATATATAGGGCTACGGATAAATGCCTTCCCTTCTTCCAGCAGCTGAAGGGTCACAAGAGGGTGGAGTGGACGCAGGACTGTGAGCAAGCCTTCCAGTAATTAAAATAGTACTTGAGTTCACCACCCCTACTGACCAAGCCTGAAGAAGGGGAACCTTTGTTCCTCTACCTCGCCGTCTCGGCCTCAGCTGTCAGTTCGGCTCTAATTAGAGAAGTCGGAGGCAAGCAGTACCCCGTCTATTATGTAAGCAAAGCCATGGTACCAGCCGAAACAAAATACCAGTCTTTGGAGAAATTGGCGCTGTGCCTCGTCGTCTCAGCCAGAAGACTGCGGCCATATTTCCAAGCTCACTCCATAGTTGTGCTAACAGACTCTGCTCTGAGGCAGATCCTCCAGAGACCCGAAGTGTCAGGTCGGATGACCAAATGGGTCGTAAAACTCGAAGAGTTTGATATCCAATTCCGACCCAGGACAACACTCAAGGGTCAAGCCGTAGTCAACTTTATTGCTGAATTCACAACTCCGGATGAAGAGAAAGTCAGAAAGGAAGTTGTAATGACACCGTCTGTCCCGCTGAACAATCAAGAAGCAGCGTCTAGATCCGGGGTGGTCCCTTTATGTTGATGGATCTTCCAACATTAAAGGAGCTGGAGCTGGTGTCGTCCTGGTTGCACCTGATTCAACAACAATCCAATACGCCATCAGGCTCGGGTTCAAAGCTTCAAATAATGAGGCCGAGTACGAGGAACTGTTAGCCGGGCTCAGGTTGGCAGCGAGCCCAGGCGTTTAAACTCTGCAAGTCCGCTGTGACTCACAGCTGGTAGTGAACCACATCTCCTCGGAGTATGAAGCTAAGGAAGCTAGAATGATCGCTTACCTTGAGGAAGCGAGGAAATTCATTGGGAAGTTTTGGAGTTGCACCATCCGGCAGATCCCCAGAGCCGAGAACTCATGGGCCGATGCCCTAGCGAGGCTCACCTCGGCCTCCGAGGGGAAGGTCCCACGCTTTGTTCTAGTTGAGTTCATTGAACACCCAAGCATCAACCAGTGAGAGAAAGTGAACCCCGTCCAGTCCATTCCTAGTTGGATGGACCCAATTTTCAATTACCTATCAACCGGTGAGGCCCCCTCGGATAAATTAGAGGCGAGGCGACTTAGGGTCCAAGCAGCTTGGTACGCCATATTGGACGGAGTGCTGTACAAAAAGGGGCATTCTCAGCCTTACCTTAGATGTCTCCGACCGGATGAAGCCGACTACGTGATTAGGGAGATTTACGAGGGAATCTGCGGAAACCATTCTGGCAGTCGCGCCTTATCCATGAAGATACTTCGTCAAGGGTATTTCTGGCCAACCCTTAAGCAAGACTCCAAGAATTTTGTTCGAAAGTGCCACAAGTGTCAGCGTTTTGCTGCTGTACCGAGGCAACCGATAGAAGAAATGACCCCCATGAGTGGGCCATGGCCGTTCGCTCAATGGGGGATCGACATCATCAGTCCCTTGCCCACTGGGAAGGGACAGGTCAAGTTCGTTATAGTCGCGGTTGACTACTTCACCAAGTGGGCCGAGGTCGAGTCAGTCGCAAAGATCACCGAGCAGAAAGTAATCGATTTTGTGTGGAAAAATATCATCTGCCGATTCGGGATTCCGAGAACCATCGTTTCTAATAACGGCCACCAATTCGACAATGATAAGTTTCGCAGTATGTGTCAAGGGTTTGACATTGTGAACGCCTACTCATCACCTCGGTACCTACAGTCGAACGGATAGGTAGAGGCGGTCAATAAGATTATCAAACACTATCTCAAGATGAGGCTGGAAAAAGTAAAAGGAAATTGGGCCGAAGAGCTCCCCTTCGTCCTCTGGGCCTACAGGACTACAGCTCAGACTTCCACGGGCGAAACCCCATTTTCATTATCCTACGGCTCGGAGGCAATGGTGCCAGTGAAAATCGGACTCCCTACGGTGCGGGTTAGGGGTTTCGAAAAAAGTCAAAACTCCAAGCAGATGACGACTAATCTGGATTTGCTCGAAGAACTCAGAGAAATTTTCAAGCTCCGAATAGAGGCTCGACACCAGCAGGTTGCTCACTTCTACAATTCCAAAGTCAGAGTCAGGCACTTCCGACCAGGGGACTTAGTCCTCCGGCGGGTTTTTCAGAATACGGCCAAGCCAGGGGCAAGAGTGCTCGGACCCAATTGGGAAGGTCCATATCGTGTGGTCAGATCTGCCAAACCGGACTCGTACCACCTGGAAGACCTCGAAGGCCGTCATCTCCCTCATCCTTGGAACACCGAGCACTTAAAGATCTACTACCCGTGAGGAAATAGCCTTTAAGACTCATAATAAAATGTATACCTCCGAGCGACTGGCCTTTAAGGCTCTTAATAAAAAAATGATTCTACCTTTGAATGCTTGTCCGATTGCCCTATCCGCACAAGCACGAGTTAAATGGTCCGATCCTTTAAGGAATTGGAACCCAACCTTGCGAAAGATCGACAAGGCATCCCTCAAAGGGAAAAAAGCCTAATAAATGGTCCGATCCTTTAAGGAATCGGAACCTAACCTAACGAAAGATCGACAAGGCATCCCTCAAGGGAAAAAAGCCTAATAAATGGTCCAATCCCTTAGGGAATTGGAACTCAACCTAACGAAAGATCGACAAGGCACCCCTCCAAGGGAAAAAGCCTAATAATAACTTAACCCTCTGGTCGGCATACAACAAAACAAAGGTGACAAGCCGGGCATCCAAAGAGATCGGACCCAACTAAAACTTGGGCCGAGAAGGCTCGGACAACCGACCCTAAAAACTAACTAAACGGCGGCTGACTAAACCCATAAAGAAACCAGCTCGACATACAAATTAACAATGCAAAAAGAATATTTTTCATTAAATCCCCTCGGAGGGACAAAAGTACATGGCTGAAAGTACATTGATAGTTTCAAAAAAAATAAAAAATAAAATGTAATTCTTCAGGCCGGAGGAGGAGCTTGGGCGTCAGGAGCTGGATCCGAACGGACGACTTCGACCAGGACATCTTCAGAGTCGTCAGGCAGGAGAGAATCAATGTCAAGGTCTGGGTATAAACCCAGGACTGCCTCGAGGCAAGCGTCGAAGCCACGATTGTATAACGTTGCAGCTTCAACGTCCCTCTCCTTGGAAGTCTTGAAGCTTTCGACAGCAGCAGCAACCGCTGCGGCCAAAGAAGCCTCATCCTTCGCTCGCTGGGCTTCTACGACCTAATTCACGGCTCGTGTCCGTTCTTCAGTCGCCTCGGCCTTGGTGCGGTTCAGAGCTTCTCCGAGCCGAGCGGTCTCCATGGCCAAGGAGTCCGCGTGGGCCTTGGCACGGGTCAGCTCAGCAATCGCCGCATTGCCAGTCTTCTTGAAGTCGTCTGCCCTGTCTTACAGCTGTAGCTCCCTGCCCTCTAAGCCGATGATAACACCTTGCAGCTGCCTAACCTTAGCCATCTCGCCTGCGAGCTATTGGCGCAGATTGGTCTGCTCAGCTCACGGCCGCTGCCTCGGCCTGTAGGGCCTCCAACTCTGCCTCCGTCTCCTTGCGCTCCCGCACTCTCTGACGAATGGAGAGCAGCATCGGGATGGCCTAAACAGAAAATAAGGATCAGAATCTACAGTGCATAACAATAAAAGAAAAAAAAAGGGTCTTCTCGGAGACATACTATGTAGCACACGGAGGCGAAGTCGTTCAAGAAGTCGCCCTCCGACCGCTCAAGAGTCTGAGCGATATCCTCCTCCTTAGCATGCTTGGCAGCCCACGGAGCCAAGCAAGCCATATGATAACCGGACTCAAACCTCCCTCTGTTTGTGCCCGTCTGGGCCGAAGCCTCAGCCCCCTCGGCCCCTACCCTACTGCCGGCTGAGTTTTGACCCTCGGAACGGAGGGGGGGAAGTGCATTATCAGCTATTTTATTGGCCTCCTCCCGTTCGGAGGAGGAAGACATAGCGATAGGGGCCTCAAGGACCACGGCAGGCACCTCCATTGTGGGGGGAAAGGCGGCGGCGGCGGGAGATCAAGGAGCAACGGTGCTCGGCATGACAGGGGTGCCGACCACAGTCGTCTGGACGAGCCCGGGTGAAAGACGTACCACCGGGCGTAGGACTACCGGGGGAACCACGACGGTGCTGGGGCGCGCCGAAGTCGGTGGTATGGAGGATGAGCCAACTGGCCTCAGTGTTGGGGCTGATGGATTTGGTGCAGCAGAAGATTTTTCCACGTGGGGGAGGGCCGGCTTCTTCTGAGTGATCTTCACTCGGGGGGCTTCTTTGAGAAACTCCGCCGCCGTCGGAGCAGCTTTTCTCTTCAGAGCCCCGGACGCCTCGGCCATGCCTACAAGAAAAAATTTCATGTCAACTACTAAATAACCAAAAGAAAGCTCATCGAAAAGATCAAGGCAACTTACTAAGGGATGAAAGTAAAAGTTAGGATTTGCAGAGCCCGGACCAGTGGAGGTTGGGTGCAGTGATCAGATCGGCCCAGGAGCGAAGCGACTTAGACCGCGCCCTGGCCTTTGTAACCTGATTTTTCTGGTTCGAGTTAAGGAGCGGCAACCCCTTTTGGAAAGCTGTAAAAGGAGAAAATGTTACTTCGACTGAAGTAAAAATCAAAGCAACAACTCGGATGCAAAATGAAGTCCGACTTGGCTTAGTAAAATGGGTCGGAACCCGGGCAGTTGGGGTCTTGAACTCAACCTTCGACTCCTCCCAATCACCCATCGCCCAGAACCACTTGTTCTTCCAGTCTTTGTTGGAAGACGGTAGGTGCATTACCAACCCCGACCCTTTGCTCCCTCGAGTTACGAAATAGTACCATGGATCGTTGCTATCATGCTTGACCATGTACAGGCTCAGCAGCTCCTCTAGGGTCAGCTCGGAGTTCCTAACTTGCTTCCAAATTATGTAGGCCCTCCATGCTTTCGGAGCGAACTGTCCAGGGGCCAACCCGAGGTAGGTCGCTACCTTCCGGATGAAGGGATGTAGTGGTAGTTGGACCCCTCACTGCAGCGCGCATAAGAAGATGGCCACCTCTCCCTTAGCTGGGGCACCGACAACGTCCAAGGGACCGGGAGCCCTTATCTGAACGGAGTCTGGGATCTGGAACTCCGAGTGGATCCACTCCATTTGGGATTCTGACATGACAGAATCCTCGGGGACTACGTCTGTGGTACGAAGATTCGCAGGCATCTCAGTGGCGGTAGCGGTCTCTGCTCGGCGGGATCGGGAGGTTATCTTCTTACTGGGCTGCTTGGTCTTAAAATCTAATGTTTTTTGCTTCCGAGGCGGGGGATACAGTAAAGTGGTCTCGAAAGGGCCTTTGGATGACCCACTCTCAGTTTCAGTAGTCCCCGGCTCGGAATCATCACCGTATCCACGGACCATTTTCAGATCGGAAGACATGACAGAAAAAAGAGCGAGGTCAGCGAGACTCACCGGGTGGTTGCCGAAAATCGTTTACTGACGAAAACTTCGAAGTCGGCCGGAATCATCTCTCGTCGGAAATCGCCTCTCCGGTATGCTCTTATGAAATGGAATGTAAAATGCTATGCGAAGGTCAGGGGTGCCCTTATATAGGATACGAACGATTTCTGCATTGATGACAAACCTTAATGGCAGCAGCCGAATCGGCACGAGCCTATCTCTGAGCACACATGGCAACACCGCATTGGGCGAGAACCGAACCGTCGGTACGGCGCCTGACATTGGGCAGTGCGCCTTGATACGCGAAGCAGCGCCACAGCAGTCGGAGCATTATGGGAACGCCTTCTCAGGTCTACGTGGCGGCTTCTCACAAGCTGAGAAAGGATGCAGGATCGTAACCGTCGCCACGCGTTAAGCGAAGCGACGAGCACGCGCGTGATTCAATATCTGTCATCATTACGATGAGGGCGGGAGATTTTCGCCTAAGTACTCTCCGAGCCCGCGAGCAAGCTCGAAGAGTAGGGGGCTTCTGTTATGGGAAATCCGAGCTTACGGTACAACACTGCCCCAAGCGCCCGTCCGAGCCGAGGCATGATCCATTTGACCTGCTTCGGGACGTGATCCATCCGAGCAGACGACACGGTTGGTGCGCGACTCGAAATCATACTCCGATCGGATGACCTTCGACGCCTTAACCACACCGCTTATTGAAGTCAGCCCTACCAGCCATGGTGGAACCAACTGAGCCGACCAGGCCGATCGAACTAGTGGTATCCTTAGATAAGCCGAGCCGAGCAAACTCTCCGACGTGCATATCCCACTCGTTCAATATGGAAACTGCCATATCGAGACGTGGCCGGTAACTTCGCTCGTAGGGGCGTACGATCCACCAGATACGCTGTGCGATCAGTAGATTGCGGACAATATCTCCATGATCCTAGAATCTCTCTGATCGTGCCGAGATTATCGGACTTAGACCGCCTTATAGGCAGGTATAAATAGTACGCATCGCCATATCTGCGGCTACGTAAAAAATCGAGCTCTTCTCTACTCTCTACTCAGACCCTGATTCCCTTGTCCTGACTTAGGTATCGGAGGATCCTCCGGCTTAGCCAGGGTTACCTTTGCCTTCTTTCCTGGTGCAGGTTCTAGGAATTATACGTGGTGGTCGACGTGGAGGGAGGGCCGACCGGATTTTGGCATCAACAAGTTTAATGGTGAGCATATGCATCATTGTGTTGAGAGGAAGAGTAGGAGATGAAAAAGCCGAAATAGCCATAGTGAGAATCAAAGAAAAAAATCTTGCTCTGATACCATAAGGATGTTTAACAAAACAATGAGCAATGACTGAAATCCTCATTAACGTATGGAGGAGATAACTTCTAATTATATAGAGAATAATTACAGTTGTGTGATCATATATAATAGGAAAGAATCATATAAAAATATTCAAAATATTTGTACATATCTCTACAGCTGCTTGTATATTGTGGCAACCAAAATGGAATATGACAAATATCACGGAGAATCATTTGATTCTCCCTTATCACGGAGCTATGTAGCTCACATAGAACCGAGTGCATAGCCAAATATATATACCAAGAGACTGAATTCCGTTTGGACCAGGCCATCTATCCAGCCACCAGTTAGAGAGAATGAGACCACTTGCGAAGAAGAGGGTTCATACTTTGAAGATTTCTTTTGGCTTTGTAGTGAAAAGAAGTACGAGGATAGTTTATACAGTTCAACAACGATATAGCAACACTGGTAAAAGGGAGATAATCATACGCTGTTGTTTTACCCGTTCTTTTGATATTTTTAAACTTTACTCCACTTCAATTTCATCTCTCTCAAATTTTGTACTTAAATCTAAAATATAGGAGTGGATATTTTTTTTAAAATTATTATCCTAATCTTCCTCCATTTCATATAGGAGTGGATATTTTTTTTAAAATTATTATCCTAAGCTTCCTCCGTAATTGAAATGACAAAAAAGAGTAGAGAAACAAAAGAAAAATTAAAAATACAAACTTTTATAATAGGCCATTTAATCTCATATTGGAATGTAACAATGCCAATATGACCATTTTTTTCATAATAGGCGGATTCAGGACGCGGATTGCGTCCTACCCCCGCCCGGACGGTAATCCGTCTGGGCAGAGCTCTGTGGGGCCCACCGTTATGTAATTATTTTATCCACTGTTAATCGTTTTTACATGATCATAAGGTATGATCCAAAGATTGAAGTAGATATACAGCTCCAGTGGACCACATCAAAAGAAGCTGCA
Source organism: Magnolia kwangsiensis (assembly GCA_037074715.1). NCBI lineage: Eukaryota > Viridiplantae > Streptophyta > Magnoliopsida > Magnoliales > Magnoliaceae > Magnolia > Magnolia kwangsiensis. The sequence goes on from CM073574.1 coordinate 31,686,899, forward strand.
ATGATAATGACACCCACCGTTGAAACTTTTCTAAGGGCCACCGTGATGTGTTTTTAACACCCAACCTATTAATAAGGTCATTTAGACTTGGATGAAGTGAAAACACAAATTTTAGCTTGATCTGGTACTTCTCCACTTCTCAAGAAGTTTTTAATGGTGGAAGTTCAATCCCCACTTTGTGGTCCACTTAAGCCCTGGAACTACCTCAATTTTTAATTGATGCCTTGAAATGATCATATAAAAACGATTAACGGCGTGGATAAAATACTTACATCACGATGGGCCCCACAGAGCTCTGCCTGGACGGATTACCGTCCGGGCGGGGGTAGGACGCAATCCGCGTCCACGGATTCACTGGTGTAGTGCATCTGGGGGTAATAATTTCCTTTTGCAACCGCCAACATAATCATAACATTACCGGGAACAATGGGAATGGGATGGCCTCCATTGATACCTTTCTGCATAAGGTTAGACCCACCACTTTGTCAGGCCGAAGAAAGTTTCAATGGTGGGCATCCTTATCCTTATTATTCCTTGTGGTGTGGATCACCTGAGTTTTGAAAAGGCCTGTCTTTTAGGTAGAAGCCCTAAAATGAGTTAGCAAAAATGATGGACGGCCTAGATTTCATAAAGACATTGCACTGGGCTCCACAATTTTTGTGGTGAATGTCTCTTCTTGACAGTAACTTCGAATTGTATTGAAGGGAGCAGGACACGTGTTTCATAATGAGAATGAATCACACAGGTGGGGTCGGGTCCACTTTGAGGGATTGCAGCCTCATCATATTCAATAATTGAAGTAGTTGTTTAGGCGACACCTAACATGGATCGTCAAATTTCAGATCCAGACCCGTTTACTCTCAATCTGGGTCCAGTTGACCCGGCTCATTTGCACCCCTAACCAGATACGTGGCAAGCGTGCACATCCATCTAAAATAGATCGAATTGTAGGCGCTGCTGTGGATCGGTTGAATCTTGAAAACAATTGTCATTATCATAATGTCTATGCAATTTGATTTCTTTTCCCATTCGATACGGGCTGCTTCCTACATCATTTGGCTAGGTTTAGATGTAACTTGCCTATAACTTACATGTAAAATAAAGTTTAGGTAAAATGCAATATTGTTTGGATGTAAACTGTAATTTATAGTATTATTGTGTTTGGATAACATATAAGTTAATTATAAGTAATATGTTATATATTTACAACAACCAAAACTTAAATTAGAAAATCATTTAAAAATTAGAATGATATAAAAAAAAGTTTGGATAAAATATGTAATTTTATTGAGCCCATTTAGATGAATAATTGTACCAATTTTGAAGCTAAATTAATCATTAAGTGGGTTATAGAAGTAAGCCCACATATTCCAAATGCTTGTAAAAGCCAAAGGGCCTACTTTTACATTGTTTATATATATGGTCCACCATGTTGTTTCTACACTATCTAATTAATCCATTCATCATGCTATCCTTAGTATGATGAAGTGACAGAAATCAGGTCATTCTAAAACCCAGGTGGGTCAGACCACTTGATCTTTGAGGTGCTAGGCATGATTTGACATTATTATCTAAGTTGTGGCCCACCTAAACTTTCAATCAACCTGATTTTTCATTTCTACAGTGATCATGAGGAGAACATTATAGACAAAGTGGATCGGCATTTATATGTTCAATCAAGTTTCCCCTCAATTAAACTAAGCCCCCAAAGTAAGTAATAGTAGATACAAAAGGAAGGAGTAGAAGAAAGTTATGAATAGTGTATAGCTGATTGTTCTAACTATACTAAATATACAGAAGGATATGCTAAGATGGGGCCATAAGGTCCAAATTTCAAAATTTGAGGTTCATTGAACAACATGTATGCATAAACAACTATATTTGTTCTGGATAAATTGATATTTATTTTTTTTCCTTATTTGAGGTCTTTATAACCTTACCGACAAATTGGATGTCAAACAAACATTATGTGGGCTCTAGGAGGTTTTTAATGGCGGGCTTTCTATCACTATTGTTTTCCTGTGGTATGGTCTACCTGAGAGTTAGATTTGTCTCTTTTTTTTAGGATCAAGCTCTGAAATGATTTAGAAGAATGGATAGATGGCATGGATAAAACACATACAACATGGTGGTGCCTACAGGCACCGAGCAGTGGCCACCAGACTATTGGCAGTGTCATTCGCCAAACAACATCTGTGCCGCCCTGACGCGAGAGAGAAAAAATGATGAAGAGGGATAAAAATAAATAAATACAGAAGGGGGTTAGGGCTCGTTATTGTTGTTGGAATTAGGGGAGAGAGAGAGAGAGAGAGAGAGAGAGAGAGAGAGAGAGAGAGAGAGAGAGAGAGAGAGAGAGAGAGAGTTAGTTTAGGATTGAAAAGTTAGGGGAATCAGTAACTTATGTTCCATCCCCTGGGCCAATGATTTGGATGGTCTAGAAAATATACTTGTTTGCAAATACAGGGGGCTGGTAAGTCACCATCATTTAAAAATGAGAATTTTACATAATGGCTCATCTAGGAGCTTGTAAGTAGAGGTAAATGAGAAATGAAATTGGATGTAAATGAATTGAGAGTAAATGGCTTAGTTGTGTTTGGAAGGTAGTAAATGAAACGCATTTAAAAATCCAAACATTTTGTTTGGATGGGAGAAAATGGGAGAAATTAGAATGCATTGGAAATTTTCAATATATTCACATGAACATATTTGATATCCTGAATTAGTTTTGATATCCCGAATTATTTAATATCCCACATTAGTGTACATATGTGATATTTAAAAGAATAATTATTATAAGCCCATTGAGATACATACTTTAGCTAAAAAGGAGGAAATTTTGAACCTTGGGTGGGCCACAAATATAAGGATAACAAACAAGCAACTTGCTAACAAATTTTATTTTTTTTAATTGTCCATGTACATGGCCAACCTTTGGACAGTTGGGATCACTCTATTAGTGTGATTTTAGTGATATAGCCGATAATTAGATTGTTTCGGAGTATCATCGACATGCCACGTGTAGTAGTCTCCTTGTTTACTCGTGCGACATTCCAAGGGAGCTCAAAAAGGCATTTTACTTCATTTAATTTCAAATTCCCTTTCTAGTATATGATTTCGTTTATACGCTCAGTTAATTCTATTTTATTTCATTTCCATGCATTTACCATCCAAGCACACCTCAAATGCCATTTACTTTCACTTTTACTCCCAATTCTTTCCATTTACCTCTATATACTCCCATACAAACGACTTTTAAAACTAACTTATGTTACATAGCATGCCAACAACGCAGTGAGCCTAGATCCAATCTCAGGCCTCACCCACAAATGATAAACAGGAAGAAATATAAACTAGAAACAGATCAAAGCAATCTAAACAAACCATAGAACAGAATATACGTGGAAAAACTCCAAACTAGGGTAAAAAATCACGGATGCAAACTTTTATAATGAAGAAGAACGAAGATTATAAGGCAAAATACTAACTTCTCCCTTGGAAGAACATAGAAAACCCTTAGCCCACACTTTAGAATAACCTTTTTCATACCTAAAAAAATCCTGGGAACTCCTATTATAGTTTAGGCAACTCCCCTTTTGCACCCTTGCAAAAGGCAACACCAAAATCCGCAGTCCGCATCGGATTTGGAAACGAATCTGCGTAACTACAACCGGTCAAGAGAACCCCACGACTAGTCGTGAATGGGTCACGATCGGTCGATCACCTCGGGATCCAAAACGATGCTCGCTGGACTTTGAGTCGAGCCGATCCACTACCGGTCGAGGGGGCCCCTAGGACCGGTCGAGAATAGCCCACGACTAGTTAAAGATGGCCCCAGATGTGGCTCCACATCTCAACAATCTCTCACTTGAAGACACATTACCATAAACCTTTGTCTTCTTCATCCGGAGTGCACGACCTCCCCATCTTCAAGCGTGAAGACCAATCAAAGCTCAACAGAGCTTCAGCTTCTCCCGTGTGACCGCCTTAGTCAGCATATCTACAGAATTCTCACTTGTATGAATCTTTTCCAGAGCAATCGATCCATCTTCCAATAACAAACGTATGAAGTGATATCTGATGGTAATATGCTTGGTTCTTGAATGAAAGACTAAATTCTTAGCCAAGTGCATTGCACTCTGACTGTTACTATACAGCTTGCAATTTACTTACTTCTTACCCAACTCTTCTATAAAACCTTGCATCTACACCATCTCCTTTCATGTTTCTGTAGCCGCAACATATCCTGCTTTTGTTGTACTGATAGATATAATCTTCTGTAAATGAGAGACCCAACTAACTGCAGCACTGCCCAGAGTAAAGACATAACCTGTAGTGCTTCTTCTGCTATCGATATCTTCTATCACATTTGAATCCATGTAGCCTTGTGGCCTGATTTTCGATCCACCATAACATAGCCCTACATCCTTAGTACCTAGCAGGTATCTAAGGATCCACTTTACAACTTCCCAATGTTCCTTCCCAGGGTTGTTCATGAACCTGCTAACAACCCTCACTGCTTGAGTAATGTCTGGCCTCGTGCTCACCATAGCATACATGAGACTCCCAGTAGTTGACATGTATGAGACTTTAGCCATGTAGTCCCGTTCCTCTTGTGTCTTTGCACCTAGCTCCTTAGATAGCTTGAAGTGGTTGGCTAATGGAGTGCTAACCAACTTAGCACCTCGTATATTGAATCGATCAAGTACCTTGGCTATGTACTCTGCTTGTGACAAAACTAATTTCTTATTTTCTCTGTCACATTTTATCCTCATCCCTAAGATTTGTTTTGCAGCTCTTAAATCCTTCATGGCAAATTCTCTAACAGTTGTCTTTTGAGATCTAAGATGTCCTTCGTGCTTGAACCGGCCATAAGCATATCGTCAACATACAAAAGAAGGATAATATATGACATATCAAACTTCTTCAAGTAACAAAAGTGATCTACATGACATCTCCTAAAACCGTTTCCTAACATAAAACTGTCAAACTTCTTGTACCACTGCCTTAGGGCCTACTTCAGGCCATATAGACTCTTCTTTGGTCCACACACTTTGTTTTTCATTCCTGGTGCCACATATCATGTCGGTACGTATCCTGTCGGTTGATGCATATATATCTCTTCTTCAAGTTCCCCATGAAGAAAGGTTATTTTAACATCTAGCTGCTCTAGATGTAAGTCCTCTGTAGTCACTATACTCAAAACCATGCGAATCGTAGATATTTTCGCCACAGGTGAAAATATTTCGGTGAAATCGATACCTGCCTTTTGTTGAAACCCTTTCACAACCAATCTAGGCTTATACCGTTTCGAACCATCATGCTCCTCCTTCAGTCTATAAACCCACTTATTATGAAGAGCTTTCTTACCCTTAAGTAGAGTGACTAACTCCCATGTATGATTAGACTTAAGAGAGTCCATCTCCTCATCCATGGCCTGCTCCATAACACCTCTTCAAAACACTCTGGCTCACCATTATCTGTCAGCAGTAGATAATGTAAGGAGGGTGAGTATCAGACCGTGGGTCTCTTCTCCTGAGTAGATCTCCTCATAACTGGTGTATGCAGCTCTGCCTCATAATGCTCATGTGCATGACCATCCTATGGCGCTGTAACGCCCGTGTCCGGTAACTCTTCCAACTCTACGAATTCTTTTTCTTCGACCTTATTTTCCTACACACTGTCCTTATGCATCACTTTTTCATTGAAGACTACGTTCTTATTTTTAATAATTTTCCTATTTTCTACATCCCAAAACCTGTAGCTAAAATTATGTTGCCCATAGCATATAAATGTGCACCTCCTGGACTTCGCATCCAGTTTGTTTTTGTGCTCCACATCAATGTGAACATATGAAGTGCAACCAAACATTCTAAGATATGCAAGGTTCACGTCTTTTTTAGTCCACGTTTCTTCTAGTAGCCTACCATCCAATGGTGCTGAGGGACTTCTATTGATAAGATATATGACAGTATTCACAGCATCTGTCCAAAAGGTCTTGGGCAACCCTGCATGTAACCTCATGCTCCTAGCGCGCTCAAAGATGATCCTGTTAATGCGCTCAGCCACACCATTTTATTGTGGTGTCCCTGAAATCATTTTCTGATGTTTGATTCCACTTGCTGCACAATACACCTCAAACCTTTTATCACAATACTCTCCCCCATTATCAGATCTGAGACACTTTAATGTTTTACCTGTCTCATTTTCTACTATAAGTTTTCACTTCTTAAACGCATCAAATACATCAGATTTATACCAACATTAATAAAAGAAACAAAATAACGTGAGCCACCAAGAGATGATAACTGTGTCGGTCTCCACACATCCGTGTGTACAAGCTCCAATAGATGTGTCTTTGGAGCGCGTCCTATCTTCTTGAAGCTTACCCTCTTCTTCTTGTCATACACGCAGTCCTCACAGAATTCTAAGTCAATAGACTTCAACCCTGTTAGCTTTCCTTTTGATAATAGCACTTTCATCCCCTTCTCACTCATATATCTCAACCTCTGATGTCATAACTGTTCATTCACTCCAGTTGATGCGACTGCGAGTGAACCATACGATCCTGAAGTCATGTACAAAGTACCTTCCTTCTTGCCTCAAGATATTACCAAGGCACCTTTTGTGATCTTCTAGGAATCACTGGTGAATGTCCTCACATAACCGGTATCGGCCAACTGTCCCACCGAGATCAGATTCCTTCTCAAACTCGGTACATGTCTGACATCCTTCAATTTCAAAACCGTTCCGTTTTTCTAATTGACCTGAACGCCTCCCTTTCCAATGATACTGCACAGCTCATCATCATCCAGGTAGACTCTCCCAAAGTCACCTGACACATAATCACGCAAAACTTCCGTACATGAAGTGGCATGGAACGAAGCACATGATTTTATAACCCAAGATTCATTTCTCGCATCAAGATACGAGATCAACACCTCTGTGTCACTCTTCTCAGATTGATTCACTGAATCCTTCCCACCTTGAGAGCTTCTTTCCTGTTTCTTGAGGGCCCTACAATCACGTTTCATATGTCATTTCTTGTCATAATGCCAACACCCGTCTTTGTCTTTCGGTCCCTTAGACTTCTTCCTTGACTTAGAACGTCTGTGTTTATTGCCTCCTTTGTTCAGCGATCTTCCTCTTCCTTCAATGTTTAGAGCATTCCCTGAGTCCCCTGAAACTCTTGATGCCTTCCTTCTAGATTCTTCGCTGAGAATTAAATCGGTCACATCATCAAATTTTAGCTTTGTCGATCTTAAAAAATTGCTCACAGAAATCACCAAACCATCCCAACTGTCTGAAAGACTGGATAAGATCAATAGCACCCTGACCTTATCCTCAAAAACGATGCTAACGGATTCCAACTGGTTCGTGACTGTATTGAACTCGTTTAGGTGTTCAGTCACGCTCCCACCATCTGACATCTTCATGTTGAATAGTTGTTTTATAAGATGAACCTTGTTTGATGCTGAGGATTTTTCATACATGGTGGCTAGGGCTTCCATTAATTCTTTTGTCATTTTTACCTTTGATATATTAAAGGCGACGCTCTTAGACAAAGAGAGTCAGATCGTTCTTAAAGTCTTCCTATCCAGTAAAAACTATTCATCATCTGTCATCTTTTCTGCTTTCTTCTCTTTTCCTCATAGAGGAATATAGAGGTCCTTCTGATACAGATAATCCTCCATCTGCATCTTTCAGAAGGTAAAGTTTTAACCATCAAACTTTTCAATTATAATTTTCCCTTCTTCCGTTATTGCTCCCAATAGAACTAAACCAATAGATCTGATACCAGTTATTGTGCAGCACGCTAACATCGCAGTGAGCCTAGATCCAATCTCAGGCCTCACCCACAAATGATTAACAGGAAGAAATATAAACTAGAAACAGATCAAAGCAATCCAAACAAATCACAAGATAAGATATATGTAAAAAAAACCCTAAACTAGGGTAAAAAACCACGGATGCAAACTTTCACTATAAAGAAGAACGAAGATTACAAGACAAAATACTAACCTCTCCCATAGAAGAACATAGAAAATTCTTAGCCCACACTTTAGAATAACCTTTTTCATACCTAGAAAAGTCTTAGGAACTTCAATTTATAGTTTAGGCAACTCCTTTTCCATACCCTTGCGAAAGGCGACACCAAAATCCGCAATCCGCATCGGATTCGGAAACGAATCTGTGTAACTACGATCGGTCAAGCAGACTGCATGACCAGTCGAGAGAACCTCACGACTAGTTGTGAATGGGTCACGACCGGTCGAGCACCTTGGGATCCAAAAATGATGCTCGCTAGACTTTGAGTCGAGCCGGTCTACGACCGGTCGAGCGGGCCCCTACGACAAGTAGAGAATAGCCCACGACCGGTCAAAGACGGCCCCAGATGTGGCTCCACATCTCAACAACTTATGCTCTGATACCTTTTGAAGGGAGAGGTTAGAATTGAAAAGTCAAGGGAATCAATCATGTTCTATATTCCCTAGTGGGGTGAATGATTTGGCCATTCTAGAGAATGTACTTGTTTGGAAACACATAACAACGGTGAGTTGCATTCATTTAAAAATGAAATTTTACATAAGATTAATTGACGTTCTACCTTTTTAATGGGAGAGCCTAGCTAGGATTGAAAAGTCACCAATCAATGAGTTATGTTCCATCCCCTGTGGGGTTAACTATTTGGACAGTCTAAAAAATACATTTATTTGATGCATGGGGTTGATAAGTCACCATCATTTATAAATGAGAATTTTACATAAAACTAATTTACATTACAATAGCTTTTTAACTGGAAGAGGTTAGGATTGAAAGGTCAGAAAATCAATAAAGTTTGTTCCATCCCCAGTGGGGCTAATGATTTGGATGTCTGGAAAATATACTTGTTTATAACACATGGGGTTAGTAAGTCACTATCATTTAAAAATGAAAATTTTACATAAAACTAATTTTACCTATGGGTACCTTTTTTATGTGGAGAGTTTAGGATTTAAAAGTCAAGGAATCAGTGAGTTATTTTCCATCCCCAGTGGGGCCAATGATTTGGACAGTCCGGAAAATATATATGTTTGCAACACTTGGGGTTAGTAAGTCACCATCATTTAAAAATGAGAAAATTACATAAAATTAATTTAGATTCTGGTACGTTTAAAAACGAAAAGGGTTTTCAATAAGCAATTTCATTAAGTACTAATCACTGGAGTACATTTGGTTAGATTTTTTAACCATTCCAACAAAAGGGTTGGTAGCTTGGGTTGGCCTCACTGAGATGTTTATGTAAAATCCACCTTGACAACCAGGCACATCTGAGCCTAAAAATCAGCCCCATCTATGATTCAAGTGGACCACATAATTAAAAATAATGTATAGGCAAACCCTCATCTTCCAAATTATTTCCTTTGGTATAGCCACACCTGAATCACCAATGGACCTGATGTTAGGAACAATACCTAAATATTGGTGTGCGTGTAATAGTTAGAGTGGAATTCATATTCATGGTGGGCCCTGTAAAATCAAGGGTGAATATCTCTCTCCCAAATTTTTTCCTTTGGTGCGGCCCAATGGACCTTTGATGGTTGATGTCCAGATGGCAACGGGTCATGCCACATCACTCCAAGCCCAACCCATTTAATAAATAGGCCAAGAATTCTCATGTGCAACCCATTTAAAATTTATCAAAACTTAGCCCAAACAGACCTGACCCAGTTGATTGTATTCCGGTCAGGCTGGCGACAGAGCTGACCAAACTCGATGTGACCTAACTTACGATGGATAGTTGTACAATACAACCTGCCTGCCACAAGCATTTGACACCCATTCCTTCCAATAGGTGGGACACCCAATGCTTAGCCCTAGAGTGAAACATTAGCCTATTCCACAACTCAGACGTGCCCTACCACAGGGAGCAATGTCGACAAACAACAAATATAGATTTTGTGTGGGCCAACATGGCGTGTGCATTCCATCCAATCCATCCATTACGTAACTCTAAAAAAAAGGCTAATTCAAAACTCTTGCAGACCGCACATTATGAACTTAAAAGGTGTGCGATTTTATGAAAATTCTCATTGTTGCCCACTCGGGCGTAGACAAAGAGAGCTACACTAAAAGATATTTAAAAAAGGTCTTGCTTAGTCTAGTAACTTAGGCATAGATGAAGGAAACTACACTACTCTTAAGTTAAGTAGGTTTAATATAGCAACGTGCGTAGATGAATTGCATTACACTACTCCTAGACTAAAGCCGGTTCAATATAGCAGCATGCGTGGATGGATTGCATTACACTACTAGACTAAAGCCGGTCCGGAGTATTAATTTAGATGAATTGGATTACACTATGTCTAAACTAGGATAAACTAAGATAAATAAGCAGCATTGTATTGTAGAGTTGTGTTGTGTTGGATTAGCAATGGCTCAGAGTTCTTTAATCATCCTTACTAAATTAGTTGATTGAAAATAATTTTTCACAAGTCTCAATTAAAGTTTGGGGGAATTATTGTTTAGGAATCAATTCAACCCCTACAAAGCTATAACAAAAGCCTTTAAATTTAAGCCCTTAATTTTTTCAGTGAAAAAAAAGATATTTTCAGAGTTTGAAGAAGCATGTAAATGTAAGGATGATTAAATTCTTGGCATGTATATATAACTAAACGATTAATAGGTGAATAAGTGTAATTATACTACACATCGCATAACTATAATTTTCCCAAAAATAATAAGAATAAACAATGGACAAACCAAAAACTCTCCAATTGCAAGCAATAGAATTTTTGAAAAAAATAAATTATTTAGACTTTTCTTTCCAACTTCCTGAAAAACAAAAATAATCACCAACCTGTTGCTCACCCATTGCCCAACCTTGACGGAAAATATTATAATTCTAAAACTTGCTGACTTAACTCTAAAATTAGCTGGGTCAACTCAACTCGAAGGGATTTCTAGGAGTATGAAAAACTAAGTCACTTGGGTCCGAATTCTACAAGACTCTGGAGTCAGCTTGACAACTTGATATAATTTGACATAATTTGAACCGAGTTATCCGCCCAATCAGAATTTTTTTAAATATAATTAAAAACAGTTTGTATTTAAAGTGATTCACACTATCTTCGAGTTCAACAAGATCCGATCAAGTTAGCTCGACAACTCAGCCAACTTGGTGTGACTTGAACCGAATCCGCCCTCAACCTGGGACTTTATAGTAGTAAAAAAATATTACAACTAAGGAAATTCATGTTGGGGGAACCGCGGAAGCACACGGAGATGAATTCGATTCGAACAACCTCAAATTTCACCCTGGCTACATCCCTTACAAACCCTAAGGCTATTTAGAAACTCTTAGAATACTTCCCAATCCCGTTTACACCCATATATATAGCTTTAGAAAGAATCTCAAGCGAAATCAGAAACAAATCTCACAAATTTACAGTTTTACGTAAGATCTGCGCAAAATCTGTTAATGCCATCAAAGCCCTATCATTGGCATCGAACTAACACCTCAACTGTTCAGAGACAAAACATAATTTTTCAAAAATTCTAGATGGCATTGAACACTCATCAATGGCATCGAACAAATGCCCAGATAGTCCGACAACCAATTGAAGAAAATCCAAAAGACATTGATGGGATCGAGAAGATGCCATCGAAGGTGACATCGACAGACCCAGTAATAGACTTGATTTAAGACATCTGTTATAACAATCTCCACTATGTCTTCAATCATCAAACGTGTAGCTAGTTGTCATCTTCTCTTATCTCTGCTTCGCATTATAGCTCCATCAACGATTCTCGTGCACACTGCATCTTCCTTTTATGTCATCGCCAAGCCTAGAGAAGTTGCACAAAACTTAAACTTTTATGCAGGAACCACTTTGGTGAACATGTCTGCTGGATTCGCGCTTGTGTGAATCTTATCTAGAGTTACGCTTCTTTCCTCAAGCACCTGTCGGATAAAGTGGTGATAAACATTAATGTGTTTGGTATGTGAGTGATAAATAAATTTTTTAGCTAAATTGATAGCGCTCTTGCTATCATAGTTAACCGGCATGGCCTCCTGCTGAAGCTCCAACTGATTTACTATGCCTCTTAACTAAATACATTCCTTACACGCTTCCGTCACTACCATATATCTTACTTTGGTTGTGAAAAGAGTCACCACAGACTGAAGCTTCGATAACCAACTTATTGCTACACCCACTAGTACAAACGAGTAACATATAGTTGACTTTCTAGAATCCGCACTGCCTACGTAGTCTGAACCCACATATCCAACTAACTTTACTCATGTCTTCTCGAAAGTTAAGATGACGTCTTTTATATCTCAAATGTATCGAAGTAGTTATTTCACCGCTTCTCAATGTTTCTTGCCGAAGTTTAATATGTATCTTCTTACAACAACGACTGCCTGTTAAATATCCAGTCTCGTATAGAGCATGACACACATTAAACTGCCAACTAAATTCGAATAAGGCACATGAGACATATCCTACTTTTCTTCATTTATTTTGGGACATTGTTCTAAGGAAAGCTTGAAGTGAGATACGTGGGGAACGCTCACCAACTTTGTCTGGTCCATCCCATACTTAATCAACACCTTCTCAAGGTATTCTTCCTAAGATAACTAAAGTCTGCTCCTCTTCCCGTATCTATGAATATCTATGCCGAGAACCCTCTTTGCAGCCCCCAGATCTTTCATTTCGAATGTCCCTGATAATTGAGTCTTCAGTATGTTGATTTCAGACATATCATGACTGATGATCAACATATCATCAATATACAATACTAGGATAATAAATTTTTCATCACTCAGTGTCTTGTAATAGACACAATGATCTTATTCACACTAAGTAAATTTCTAACTCAACATGAAAGAATCAATTTTTTTATATCACTGCCTAGGCGACTGTTTCAGGTCGTACAACGACCTTATTAACCTACAAACTTTGTTCTCTGCCCCTTTAACTTCGTAGCCCTCTGATTGCTTCATGTAGATCTGTTCTTCCAACTCCCTGTATAGGAATGCAATCTTGACATCCATCTGTTCCAGCTCGAAATTGTATTAGGCAACTAGCGTCAATACGAATCTGATAGACGCCTACTTAACCATCGGTGTGAATATCTCTGTGAAGTTGATTCATTCTCTTTGAGTATAATCCTTCCCTATCAACCTCACTTTGTATCTATCATATTTCCTTTTTAATAACCACTTGCATCCGATCACTTTTTGGCCCACTGAAAGCTCCACCAGCACCCATGTATTATTTTTGTGTAACGAATCCATCTCATCGTTCATAATCGTCTTCCACTTTTCTGCATCAGGCTCATTAAGAGCCTTCTGAATAGTAGGCGGGTCTCCCTCATCTGTAATGAAGGCATATGCGATATTAGAGTCATCCTTGTATCTTGATGGTAACCTGCGATCACGCGATGGGTTTCTTCTCACATGTGGCTACTCCACTTGCTACTTGTTCACTCCCCAAGTGCAGGGTTGTAATATAGTAATAACTCGGTAAGACCGAGGTCGAATCCTAAGGGACTGATACCTGTACGTTATCTAAAACTAACTAGAACTAGAACTAGAATGAGATGAAATCTAAATCAACTAGAATTTAAGGAATAATTGTGAAATTATTATCTAAAACTTATGAGAAATCAGAGATAGGAAACTAGGGATTCAGAGGATCCACTTGTAGAGATCAGAGAGATCTTACGCCTGCTTTATGGAAATTAAACTGAACTGCCATTAATATAGTTTTTAAAGAGATGAAAGGTAAATGAATTAGAATGGATTCCATCACCAAACCATGCCCGAGAGACAAAGTAAACAATAGAATTAAACTAATTACCAACAAATCACATGTACGAAGGTTAGGAAGGGTACCGTCATCCAACCATGCACAGGAGACTATAGTGAACAACAGGGATTCCTGACGTCATAAACATAAAGGAAAAAAATATGCTCAAAGCCATTGCAGACCCATTGTAATTTCAGTCATAACAGACCATTAAAGACTAAAAACATCTCATTAATTAAACCATAATTAAAATTAGTTCAATATAAATAAAAAGCATAATCAAACGTCTCCCATCACGTTACAAGCTTCACCTCTTAGCCCTAGCTAAGAGGATTTAGCCAGACATGGATGGGCTGAACCTCTCAAAATAAAATAAATAAATAATTCTAAAATACTAATCTCTCTCTCTTTGCTCCACGTTTCCACAAAACCCAAGCCGGGCTCTCCTCCTCCAGCCCCACGTTTTCTCTCCTTCTTTTATAAGTGCCAGGGGTCGGTGCGTAAGAGCTGATCCTATTTCCCGCAGCGAGAAACACATAGCCTGTGTAACTCACTTATGCTGATTCTTAGTACGGTCCATGAACAGGTTCTAATGAGAAATCCACGTCGTCCATTTGATTCCCAGCGAAAACTGGTCAGGAAAGGTGGGTTTGTTTCAAACTTGGCGTAGCTCATTGTACCAGATCCTTTGGCCATTCGTCTTGCTTTTGAACGGTAGAAAATCGATCTCCATTGTCTTCTTCAATTCTGTCATCTAGGCGTGGATGCGAGGGGCCGAGGGACTCTTATGGACAGTCTAGATTAGACCGATGGACCCTGATGGTGGCCCACAACATTTTTCCGCAAGCTCTATTGAGAAACAGAGCTTACGTATGTGACTGTGATGATCGGTGGGCCCCAGGAAGACACTAACTAGAAAATTCATGCCATCCATTGATTTCAGGACGAAAAACCGTCCGGGAAGGAGTGCTTTTCTAATGAAATTAGTGTGGCCCTCGAACTTATCCACTCCACCGTCCATCTGACATTTAATAGATAAGATTTTACACTGGCTTGTATGGTCTCAAAATGTCACCTAGGTGAGGTTAATAACCCCCCTCTGTACACAATAGACGGTTCGGATATTCAAGATACATGATGTGTGGTCCCCACTACTGAAAAACGGAAGACACTCATCCATCCGCTGGATGCCTTACACAGAGAGAGACAGAGACGGGTCAGCACTTGCTTGGACCGACTGGCGGTTCCTGTGCACGGCGAGCGTGTGTACACTATGTACATACGTTGTACATATAGGGTCCACTGTGATGATTTCAAGAAATCCAATCCGCCCATTCTGTTTCTCATATTATTTAAACTGTCTAGGTCAATTTTGAAGTATATCCAAATTGTAGTGGGCCCCACTTAATGAATTAAGGGGCTGATCTGGCCGTTGGGCCACTTTTCGAGATATTCAATGGATGAAATTTTACATGTATGGTTAATTTATATCCCCCAGACCATGTATGAGGTTTCAAGCCAATCAGATGGCGGGAACCATGTAATCTTGCATTTTGTACCAATTTCGGGCCCGTTTAATGCGAACGGCTCGATTTTCTCAGATCTTTGGCGTGTAAATCTGTTGATCTTGGTCCCCTGGGGTCCGTCCCTTGCCTTAGTATTTTCAGAGCGTTAAATCCATGCTTTTAGTACCTTTTTCAATCCAAGCTCCTAAACTCATCCTGCAACACAAACACATTTAAAATAGGCCGTTAAATAGTATCATGTTTGTAATTTTGAGAAATAACTGGAGTCTAATATGTAATATTTGACCTTCAATACTACTGTACCTTTGTCTATGCATCTGTCTCTGCCTAAGTATCATCTGTGGCAATCTAAATGTCTACGATCAACCTTTATGATTCCTCTTCTCCTCTTGGTATTCTTATGGAAGAGGTGACTTTCATCGAATCTAACATCACGGCTAGTGATGACCTTGTGTGTGACCTTGTCGAATAACTTGTAACCTTTCACACTAATACCATAGCCAATACAAATGTACTTTTTAGCTTTATGGTCTAATTTATCTCTCTCAACTGACGGTATATAAGAGTAAGTCTCACAACCAAATACGTGCAAATCTGAGTTGTCCATTTTATGACTACTCCATACTTTTTTTAGGATTTTACATTCAACTGCCGTAGAAGGAGATTCACCAAATAGCAAGTCGTGTTAACGGCCTCAGTTCATACGTCCTTACCTCACCTAACATTACTTAACATGCATTGGGCCCTCTCCAAGAGAGTCTGATTCATCCATTCAACAACACTATTTTGTTCAGGCGTGTGGCGCACTGTTTTGTGCCAAATGATCCCTTCATCTTTGCAATATTCATAAAAAACAGTGGAAGTAAATTCACCTCTATTATCAGTCCTTAAAACATTTATTTTTCGCCCTAGCTATTTTTTCACCATTGTCTTTCATTGTCTGAATGTGATGAAAACTTCGAATTTACGTTTCATAAAGTAAATCCAAACTTTTCGAGAGTAGTTGTCAATGAATGAGACAAACCATGATGACATTCCAACGGAAACCTTTGGCGATGGCCCCCATACATCAGAGTGTACATAATCAAACACTCCCTTACATGTTTTTTAGATGTAAAATATAATCAAAATTTTTATCATATATACAATGCTCACATATATCTAAATCAGAATTCTTAAAAGCTGGAATCAAACCTCGATCAAAAAGTACCTTCATGCACCGCTCTCTCTTGTGGCCTAAACAAGCATGCCACATACGTACAGATGTGAAATCCATAACAGTTGCTGCCACTCTACATACTGAAGTACTTTAGATCAACCTGTAAAGGTTTTCGTGCCTCTGCGCTCTTATAACCACGAGTGCCCCTTTTGAAACCTTAAGGATACCATTAAGATCGGTGAACTTGCACCTAATAACCTCGAGTGCACCGAAAGCAATCAAACGCTTTTTTAAATCAGAAACTTGCCTGACATTAGTCAATGTATACTCCATCGCATCAACATCTTAATACGCACCATATCAATAGCCATAACATTACAAGCATTGTCATTGCACAAAAAGACCTATCCATCATCGCACTGTAACTGACGAACTAACTCCGATGAGGAGTCATGTGATATGAAGCTCCTGTGTCAAGGATCCACTTATATCTACGATCATCGTGCAAGTGTTCGATCATAGACACAGACAACACCTCACATGTGTTTGTCTCTTCATCAGATGTGACAATATTGACCTGCTTGGAAGAAGCTTCTGAGTTTTCTTTCTTCGCTTTAGGATTTGTACAATCCTTCTTCATGTATCCAGTCATCCCACAATTTCGGCACTTTAATTTTCTTTTGTCTTTGCCCTTAGATTTGAATTTAGGTCTTGAAGATCTTGTACCTCGTTCAGTATTCCTATCTCTTTGATACCACTAATTGGGGGAACCACGGAAGCACACAGAGATGAATCCGATTCAAACAATCTTGAATCTCACCCCTGTTACACCTCTTTGAAACCCTGAGACTATTTAGAAACTCTTAGAATACTTCCCAATCCCGTATGTATATATATATATATATATATATATATATATATATGAGAAAAGGTACAATGCGCTCTAGCTCACGGCTCCGTCCTATGCGGTCGAGCTGTGTGGGCCCCACCGTGATGCCTTTCGAACATCTACTCCATCAGTCAGATGCGCCATTCCACCGTGGACCTAGGTTTCAAAAATCAAATCAATTCGTGACTTGTGTGGGCCACACCACATACAGAAGTGGAGAGGGGTCGTGCAACCATTAAAACATTCATAATCATTTTTGGGGCCCACAAAAGATGTGGTTTGCAAATCCACCCATCCATTATGTGTCTCCCACTTGTATGAGGGTTCAGATCAAGTTTCAGCACCATTCAAAACTCAGGTGGGCCCCACCAAGTGCTTTTATATGTTTTAATGGTGTCTTCACATGATTTTAGATGGTATGGCTCACCTAAGTTCCGTATATGGCTGATTTTTGGGATATCCCATTATTTAAAGGGGAACCATCAAATGCACGGTGTTGATGGTCGACATGCATCACGGTGGGGCCCACACAGCTCGACCTTCGATAAGCTTATCGTGAGCTCGAGTGCATAGTACCTTTTCCCTATATATATATATATATATATATATATATATATATATATATATATATATATATATATATATATATATATATATATATATAGCTTTGTAAAAAATTCCAAACGAAATCAGAAACAAATCCCGCAAATTCGCAGTTTTGCATAAAATCTGTACAGAATCTATCGATGCTATCGAAGCCCTGTCGATGACATCGAACTAACACTTCAACTATCCAGAGACAGAATATGATTTTTTAGAAATTCTCGATAACATCGAACACTCATCGATGGTATCGAAAAAATGCCTAGTTATCCAGCAACCAACTGAAGAAAATTCAGAAGACATCGATGGGATTGAGAACTGTTCGATGTCATCAAAGGTGACATCAAACATACTCTCAATAGCATCGACAGATTAGTAACAGACTTGATTTAAGACATCTATTACAACAATTCAAACATACACCAATGCTTTAAAAGTGTAGACATGTTAGCATCGTTACACAAGCAAGAGGTATACTTGTTTAAAAAATAATAATTTAAGCTCGGGTTTTTTAGTCAAGCCGACACAATTAGAAATGGAGTCAAATTTTTGAGGTTTTTTGAACTAAGGGTGGCATATCTACTCCCTTGAAATTTCATCATTCAATATGAAAAGTATTGGTTTCTTGACAATTGATCCTGTGCATAGTATATAGTCCAAACATTTTGGTGTATGAAAAATTCAATGTTCTTGCCAAACAAACGGTGGTGATGACTGGGCCCTTCATCTTGTGGAGGTGTCTGGCCCACCCAAGCAGTTGCATGCCGACTCGTCAGCATCATGCGATTGCAATTAGATATAAGTAAATAGTGCATACGCAGAATGTTAAACGATATTGCATCTACGGATGCTGGATTTTAACTGTATTTTAGTTTATTTTCAAATTCTAGATTTAAGAGCATAGCTAATATTTCTTGCTAACAAGGTAATGGACCCATCGGGCCAATTTACAGCCAGACCATGGTTGGACAGTTAATTCATTGGGCCTAGGCCAGCAGGACGTTTACTATTATTAAGCAGGCCTAATGAAGGCCTTGGACCCAATTCCGCCCACCCATTTGTTGACCCGACTTGAATGAAGACCCATGACCCAAGTCGATCATTTGTGGGCCTGGACATGGGCCCTACCTGACTTACAAGAGTGAAAATCCCGCTAGGCATAAACTGACCCAAGCCACGGGCCTAAAGACCTATGAGCTAGTCCAGGCCATATAGGTCTGTACTTAGCGGTGCTACTATTTTTGGAGGATTTTTTATAGAAGAAAAGCTGTTTTTGAAATTATTAATATTCTTTTAAGAAATTTCTTCTATTACCTAAGCAATTACTAGAATTTTTTTGTGTCCCAACTGACCAACCTGACTAGTTGTACATGGCTCTCTGTTAAGAATATGGAGCCACATCTGGGCCGCCTTTGACCAGTCGTAGGGGCATGTTTGACCGGTCATGGGGGAGCCACGACTGGTCGTGGGAGGCGTTCGACCGGTCGTAGGTTCGAACCCTAGCGCGACTCGAAGTCTAACGAGTTGTGCTGTTTTTTTTTTTTTCCCGTCTATGACCAGTCCTGAAATTTCCAGGACCAGTCTTAGGGGCCTAGGACCGGTCGTATGAGGGCTAGGACCGGTCGTAGGGGTCTAGGACCGGTCGTAGGGGAGCTAGGACCGGTCGTAGGTTACGTAGTTTGTTCTGCGATTTTGTGCGAAACTGCGGATTTGAGTCATTTCGCAACTGGGATGCGGAAGGGAAGTTACCTAAACTATAAATAGGGATTCCTAGGGCTTTTCTAGGTAAATGAGGAATATTAAAAAATATTTATAAAGGTATGGGCTAAGGGTTTTCTATATTCTTTTAAGAGAGAGGTTAGTATTTTGCCTTGTAATCTTTATTTCTTCATAGTGGAAGTTTGCATCCGTAGTTTTTTACCCTAGTTTGGAGTTTTTTCACGTATATCTTGTCTTGTGGTTTGTTTGGATTGCTTTCATCTGTTTCTAGTTTATATTCCTTTCTGTTTATCGTTTGTGGGTGAGGCCCGAGATTGGATTTCGGCCCACTGCGTTGTTGGCGTGCTGCGCAACAACTGGTATCAGAGCTATTGGTTTAGTTCTATTGGGAGCGATGGCGGAAGATGAAAAAACTAGAATTGAGAAGTTTGATGGTTCAAAATTTACCTTATGGAAGATGCAGATGGAGGATTATCTGTATCAGAAGGACCTCTACATTCCTCTAGAAGGAAAAGAGAAGAAACCAGAAAAGATAACAGATGATGAATGGTTTTTACTAGATAGGAAGGCTTTAGGAACGATCCGACTCTCTTTGTCTAAGAGCGTCGCCTTTAATATATACAAGATGAAAATGACAAAAGAATTAATGGAAGCCCTAGCCACCATGTATGAAAAGCCCTCAGCATCCAACAAGGTTCATCTTATGAAACAGCTATTCAACATGAAGATGTCAGATGGTGGGAGCGTGGCTGAACATCTAAACGAGTTCAATACAATCATGAGCCAGTTGGAATCCGTTGGCATCATTTTTGAGGATAAGGTCAGGGCACTATTGATCTTATCCAGTCCGCCAGACAGTTGGGATGGTTTGGTGATTGCTGTGAGCAATTCTTCAGGGTCGACAAAGCTGAAATTTGATGATGTGGTCGTCTAATTCTCAGTGAAGAATCTAGAAGGAAGGCATCAGGAGTTTCAGGTGATTCAGGGAATGCTCTAAACGTTGAAGGAAGAGGAAGATCACAGAACAGAGGAGGCAATAAACAAGGGCGTTCTAAGTCGAGGAAGAAGTCCAAGGGACTGAAAGATAAAGACGGGTGTTGGCATTGCGACAAGAAGGGACACATGAAACGTGATTGCAGGGCGCTTAAGAAACAAGATGGAAGCTCTCAAGGCGGGAAAGATTCAGTGAATCTGTCTGAGGAGAGCGACACAGATGTGTTGATCTTGTCTCTTGATGTAAGGAATGAGTCATGGGTTATAGACTCGGGTGCTTCGTTTCATACCACTTCATGTAAGGAAGTTCTGCGTGATTATGTGTCCGGTGACTTTAGGAGAGTCTACCTGGGTGATGATGAGCCGTGCAGTATTGTTGGAAAGGGGGACGTTCAGGTCAATCAGAAAGACGGAACGGTTTTAACACTGAAGGATGTCAGACATGTACCGAGTTTGAGAAGGAATCTGATCTCAGTGGGGCAGTTAGCCGACATCGGTTATGTGACGACATTCACCAGTGATTCCTGAAAGATCACAAAAGGTACCTTGGTGATATCTCGAGGCAAAAAGGAAGGCACCTTGTACGTGACTTTAGGATCGTATGGTTCACTCTCAGTCGCATCAACTAGAGTGAATGGGCAGTTATGGCATCAGAAGTTGGGATATATGAGTGAGAAATGGATAAAAGTGCTATTGTCAAAAGAGAAGCTACCAGGGCTGAAGTCTCTTGACTTGGAATTCTGCGAAGACTGCGTATATGGCAAGCAAAAGAAGGTAAGCTTCAAGAAGACAGGATGCGCTCCAAAGACGCATCTATTGGAGCTTGTACACACTGATGTGTGGGGACCAGCATAGGTATCATCTCTTGGTGGTTCACGTTATTTTGTTTCCTTTATTGATGATGCTAGTAAAAAAGTGTGGGTTTATTTCTTAAAGCATAAATCTGATGTATTTGATGCGTTTAAGAAGTGAAAAGTTATGGTAGAAAATGAGACAGGTAAAACAGTAAAGTGTCTCAGATCTGATAATGGGGGAGAGTATTGTGCAGTAAGTGAAATCAAACATCAGAAAACGATTCCAGGGACACCACAGCAGAATAGTGTGGCTGAGCACATTAACAGGACCATCCTTGAGCGCGCCAGGAGCATGAGGTTACATGCAGGGTTGCCCAAGACCTTTTGGGCAGATGCTATGAATACTGCGTATATCTTATCAATAGAAGTCCCTCAGCACCATTGGATGGTGGGCTACCAGAAGAAACGTGGACTAGGAAAGAAGTGAACCTTATACATCTCAGAGTATTCGGTTGCGCTTCATATGTTCACATTGATGCAGAGCACAGAAATAAGCTGGATGCGAAGTCCAGGAGGTGCACGTTTATAGGCTACGGGCAGGATGATTTTGGCTACAGGTTTTGGGATGCAGAAAACAGAAAAATCATCAGAAGCAAGGACGTAGTCTTCAACGAAAAAGTGATGCATAAGGACAGTGTGCAAGAAAATAAGGCCGAGAAAAAGAAATTTGTAGAATTGGAAGAGTTACCGAACACAGGTATTATAACGCCACAAGATGATTATGCACAGGAGCATTATGAGGCAGAGTCACAGACACCGGTTACGAGGAGGTCTACTTGGAAGAGGAGACCCATGGTCCGATACTCACCCTCCTTACATTATCTAATGCTTACATATAATGGTGAGCCAGAGTGTTTTGAAGAGGCATTACAGTCAGATACACAGGTTAAGTGGGAGCAAGCCATAGATGAGGAGATAGACTCTCTTGAGTCTAATCGTACATGGGATCTAGTCACTCTACCCAAGGGTAAGAAAGCTCTTCATAACAAGTGGGTTTACAGATTGAAGGAGGAGCATGATGGTTCGAAATGGTACAAGGCGAGACTGGTTGTAAAAGGGTTTCAACAGAAGGCAGGTATCGATTTCACTGAAATATTTTCACCAGTAGTGAAAATGTCTACGATTTGCATGGTCTTGAGTATAGTGGCTGTAGAGAACTTACATCTAGAGTAGCTAGATGTTAAGACAGCCTTTCTTCATGGGGATCTTGAAAAAGAAATATATATGCATCAGCCGACAGGATACTTGGCACCAGGTAATGAGAACAAGGTGTGCAGATTAAAGAAAAGTCTCTATGGCCTGAAGCAGGCCCCGAGGCAGTAGTACAAGAAATTCGATAGTTTCATGTCGAAAAATGATTTTAAGAGATGTCATGCAGACCACAGTTGTTACTTGAAGAAGTTTGATACGTCATACATCATTCTTCTTCTGTATGTTGATGATATGCTTGTTGCCGGTTCAAGCATGAAGGACATCTCAGATCTTAAAAGACAACTGTCTAGAGAATTTACCATGAAGGATTTAGGAGCTGCAAAACAAATCCTAGGCATAAGGATAAAGTGTGACAGGAAAAATAAGAAACTGGTTTTGTCACAGGCAGAGTACATAGCCAAGGTACTTGATCGATTCAATATGAGAGGTACTAAGCCGGTTAGCACTCCATTAGCCAACCACTTCAAGCTATTTAAGGAGCAAGATGCAAAGACACAGGAGGAACGGGACTACATGGCTAAAGTCTCATACGCGTCAGCGATTGGGAGTCTCATGTATGCTATGGTGAGCACGAGGCCAGACATTGCTCAAGCAGTGAGAGTTGTTAGCAGGTTCATGAACAACCCCAGGAAAGAACATTAGGAAGCTATGAAGTGGATCCTCAGATACCTGGTGGGTACTAAGGATGTAGGACTGTGTTATGGTGGATCAAAAATCAAGCTGCAAGGCTACGTGGATTCAAATTTGGCAGGAGATATCGACAGCAGAAGAAGCACTACAGGCTATGTCTTTACTCTGAGTAGTGTTGCAGTCAGTTGGGTCTCTCAGTTACAGAAGATAGTATCTATCAGTACGACAGAAGCAGAATATGTTGCGGCTATAGAAGCATGCAAGGAGATGGTGTGGATGTAAGGTTTTATGGAAGAGTTGGGTAAGAAGCAAGTAGATTGCAAGCTGTACAGTGACAGTCAGAGTGCAATATACTTGGCTAAGAATTCAGCTTTTCATTCAAGGACCAAGCATATTGCCATCAGATATCACTTCATATGTTCGCTACTGGAAGATTGATCGATTGTTCTGGAGAAGATTCATACAAGTAAGAATCCTGCAGATATGTTGACCAAGGCGGTCACAAGGGAGAAGCTGAAACTCTGTTCAGCTTTGATTGGTCTTCAAGCTTGAAGATGGGGAGGTGGTGCACTCCGGATAAAGAAGACGAAGGTTTATGACAATGTGTCTCCAAGTGGGAGATTGTTGAGAATGTGGAGTCACAACTAGGCCTCCTTCGATCGGTCGTAGGGGCATGTTCGACCGGTCGTGGGGGAGTCACAACTGGTCGTGGGAGGCGCTCGACCGGTCGTAGGTTCGAGCCCTAACACGAGTCGAAGTCGAGCGAGTTGTGCTGTTTTTTTTTCCCGTCTAAGATCAGTCCTGGAATTTTCAGGACCAGTCTTAGGGGCCTAGGACCGGTCGTAAGAGGGCTAGGACCGGTCGTATGGGTCTAGGACCGGTCGTAGGTTATGCAGTTTGTTTTACGATTTTGCGCGAAACTGCGGATTTGAGTCATTTCGCAACTGGGATGCGGAAGGGAAGTTACCTAAATTATAAATAGGGGTTCCTAGGGCTTTTCTAGGTAGATGAGGAATATTAAAAAATATTTCTAAAGGTGTCGGGTAAGGGTTTTCTATATTCTTCTAAGGGAGAGGTTAGTATTTTGCCTTGTAATCTTTGTTTCTTCATAGTGGAAGTTTGCATCCGTGGTTTTTTACCCTAGTTTGTGGTTTTTTCACGTATATCTTGTCTTGTGGTTTGTTTGGATTGCTTTGATCTGTTTCTAGTTTATATTCCTTTCTGTTTATCGTTTGTGGGTGAGGCCTGAGATTGGATCTCGTCCCACTGCGTTGTTGGCGTGCTGCGCAACACTCTCTTCCTTCCCATCACAGCCACTGGATTTCTCTCATGCTCTAATGGAGTCAAGTCAGCATCCAGGACTTGTGGTGCGCCCTTATCTATTTTAATGGTGCAATTCATCCCTAGGATAGAATCTTTCTTGCCTAAGAGACAAGGTCCAGTTCTTAAACAATGTGGGAGGAGTGGTAGCCACTTCTTTGGGCCCTTACCTTTCTCAACGGGTGTGATTTGAGAATCTTTGCCAGAGTAAGTGCTTTGTAGATGGATGGGCCCAGCCTGATTTATGCTAGATCAGGGTCGTGTTTAATGGCCCACAGGCAGAGTCAGGGCATGAGTTTTGAATGCGATAATTTCTCGTGATGGACCCGATCTTAATACATGATAGAAGGCAGAAAGATCGGTCTGGCCTGCCACAACTTATTTATCACTATAGAGCTGGTCTAGATGGGCTTGGGCTGAAAGATGCTCAGTTGCAATGTGGGCCTATTTTATGATTGTTATTTTGCTGGTGGGCTTGACTTAGACAACCTTGACCCAAAAAGCCCAACCAAGTTAACCCTGATTACCCTCGGGACTCTTCAAGGCTGTATGCCAACACTAGAAATCCTCATATCCAACTAGCTGGACAATATAATTAACCTAAAAAGAAAAAGAATAATAATAAAATTCCAAACTGTCATGTGTGTAGAGTATCCAACTTGTCTAATAGGTTGGGCTTACTATATGGGAGTCGTCTGAGAGCTTATAAATGGAGGTAAATAGAAAATGGAATTGGAGGATAAATGATTTGAAAGTAAATGATTTACTCCATTTATTTGAATTGAAGTAAAATAGAATGCATTGAAATCAAGGGAGGAATTGGAATGCATTGCAATTTTTTGATATATCATTGGAATATGTGTGATACCTCAAATCCGCTTCAATATTCAAATCAGTGTAATATGTGATATTTGATGGAACGATTGTAATTAGTTTATTGAAATATATACTTTAACTAAAAAATGAAGGAATTTTGAGAACTGGGTGGGCCACAAATGTAAGAATTGTCAATAAGCAACTTGCTAATGTTATTTATTTATTTATTTATTATTTATTTATTTTTAATTTTTACATTCATTTAAATAGTTAACCTTTAGATGATTTGGATCATTTTATAGTGTGATTTTAGTGTAGTAGTAGATAATTAAACCTTTTAAAAATATCATCAACCTGCTACATATATAGCCAGCATGTGTGTAGCAACACTTTTGTTCAATCTCACGATTCTCCGAGAGAGTCTAAAAGAGCACTTCACCCCTCTTTATCTAGTAGCCTATTATGAGCTCTATCTTGAATGGCTCATGGCTCAAAAATCACGTGAGCAAGACAATTGTAGCCAGTCCTTTCTCTGTCCCTCTCTCTCCTGAATTGCCAACCGTCAACTTTTCTTGCATTCTACCTTTCTTTTTAAGGCCACGGATAATATTTTAACCATGGGCCACCGATGGTATACTCTACTACTTGTACGGTCCTGATCCACCATTTAACTTGCCACGTGGATTATGAAAGTGAAACTACCATGATATGACAGCCAAGTCAATCAAAAATCAGATATGAGCCTCCCATTAGTCGGTCTCGGAAACCGACGTGTGAACCAACCTCTCCTTCCACATATTTGACCCATGCTCAGATCAGCCGCCATTAGCTGCCCTTCAAAAGTCAGAGCCATGAATCGATGGGCCATCATTAATTGTCCTTTCACATTGATCAAACTAAATATTCTCAATTTGAATTGTTTGTGCATCCAAACACTTCCTTCGAATAGAAAATTATATTACATCAAATCATGAAAATAAAATATAAAACCATGAAATAAGGATTTCACTAACAATGCACATCACCAGCTTCTGTATTGGTTCTGTGGGCCCTAAACGGGCTGTGATATGGGCCACATGGGTAAATACGACACCGGACCGATACGGTGCAACCTTAGAGATTTTCGATCGTTGTGCCCAAAAGAGTTTGCAGGCTTACTTCTGGAAGCTGGTCAGCTTGCTCATGGTAATGGCACGGAAGGGCTCAGATAGATACGCCTGGGTGTGAGCCGACATCTCTTGCGCCACGAAACGCATGGTGGGCCGCAACTCAGGCCCGGCCTGTATACATGCAAGGGCAATCTTAACCGTGAAGACCACCTCCTCTGCCAGCTGGCCAGTCGGGGGTGGGAGACGTTGATCCAGTACATCTTTCAACAACACATCTTGGCCATTGAATGATGTTGATGATGATGATAGTGAGGTGATGAGCTCCCCTGGGTGTTTACCCATCAAAACCTCCAATGCTACCACACCAAAACTATATACATCGCATTTCTCTGTAACCTTAATCATGTAAGCAAGCTCTGCACAGTACCACACTAATATCAATAGAATTGCTAGTTGAAGATTTAAACAAAACAAAAACAGAAGGCTAATGTCTTTTGGGCTGTATTGGTTCCTATTTTAGAAATTTCTAATCAATGTATGGCCCACACACGGTGCACACCTGACGGATGGATTGGTTTCCATGCTCCCATCACAGTGGACCGCAGACAATGCAAATTGCGTTACAGGTTAGCCGTTAAAAGCTAGCCTATATAGCTTTGCTGATATGCGAGGGTTTTATGATATTTTTCATTTATACCTGCCCAGTGAATATCCACCAATCTAATAGCTAGATAATGAAACGATTAGAGGAACAGGCGAGCCCATATGATGCTTTTTTAATTTTTACTAGTGGGAAACTTGGTGCAAAAAATGACTTTTTAAGGTTCGGACACTGATATTTTGAATAAAATATCCCTGTCTGTTAAGTTAAGCATCTGAGAAAAGTAAAAAAAAATTAGTTTTTTTATTCAACAGTACAACCTAGGTCTAATTTGACAATTAAGATTTGTTTTGGCAAATAAAATTGGTGGGTGATACCTTGGTCTATACGCATCAAGATCCTGTAATTGAATAAGTGTGATATTTGGATTGATGATACAGTGAGATAAGGTATTACTGCAGAGAGTTGAATTTGACTTATTTGCATGCCACGTACCCGTTCAACTGTAAAGATCCTAGCCATCAATAATTTATTTTTGTGGTTGACTCATTCTGTAGTTTTTTTTTTTCTTTCCTTTTTGGCCATCTATTTGTGAGGCATTGACGGAAGGATTACGGACCACTAATTTGAGAGGTACATGTTTTGAGGGCATCTAAGTAGGGCCATACGATCAGCTGTCTCTTCGTACAGATAAGTGCACCCACACTTTATTATCTGACTCAACGAAATCATTTTTATTCAGAACGCGGGCCACATATTTTGACTGTTGACTTGAGCTGTACAACACCGACGGCTCACTCAAAAAATTAATACTTTTGTCTTTGGACGAGGACTCCAGTGATAGTCACCATCATTTTTTAAATGGTGGTGGCTATTTGGCCGTACGCACGCCATGGTGACGGCACAAACCAAACATACCAACCGCGGAACAATTTCCTGATGGAGCACACCACCAAAACTAATGCTCAGAAAATCATCTAATTTTGCCTTTTGGAATACCACTTAATATTTCACTTTTAACCATCAATTGGTTTACTGGGATTGATCAATTAGGGCATTCTAGAGCTTTGCTCCATCCACTACGTAGGCTATTATTTGGATGGTATGGATGGCCGTAGATGGATGCTACATAGGAGGTATGTAGGGTCCATCTCCGTGATTTCAAAATGGTGGTTAACTATCCCAGGAGTTTAAGCACTAAAAGAAAACAAGTGGTAGGTTCCATAGGACGTGGATTTCTTGAGAAAGCCCTTGGGCTCGTGGTAATGTTTGTGAGAAATTCACCACCATTCATCCATTTTGTGTGGGTTCATTTTAAGACTTCGAATCAAACTTGAAAAGGATCCAAGATTCAAGTGGGCCGCATCAAAGGAAAAAGTGGGTAAGAAAATTCTTATCTTTGATGCCTCCCTAGAGTCGACAGTGATATCTTCATGACATCTTTCGTAATCTACTGAGATTAATTGAGAATACAGATAAGATAAGATAATATAGTGAATTATAACTTTTGTAGTCCAATGAATATTTCGACTGTGTTCAATTCTCACGTTTTCTGCCCGCTTGGATATTTGAGTATTGGATTCCGCTCATTTTTAGTGTCATGTCTTAAAATAAGCTACAAAATGAACGTAGAAACTTCCCACCAAAGGCTCTAGGCGGAAATCCCCACATCATAATTACCGGTACTCTTCATCAGATGGGCTCACTGTTTAGATATTCTGGCCCCACAACCAGAGTATCCACTCATCAGGAGGGCCAAACCATACGAAACTTGGTGAGGTTTCTTCAACCATACATTCCATTTGCATGTTGTGGTCCACCTGATAAATGGACGGATCAGATTGTTGATCTACGCAACAAATGGAGTGAGATTCACCAGATGGACAGATCCAATCTTTCACACGTAGCGTCACGTGTGGAAACTGGGCTACGCGTGGAATTAGCACATCAGGTGTATGATGAAAAGGCCATGAGAGGATAGTGCAGAAGAAACACACCTGGAGCCATGTAGCCATAAGACCCGGCAGCCGCAGTCCAGTTTGAGGAATCAGCGCTCAGCAGCCTAGCAGTTCCGAAATCGGATACACGAGGTTCAAATCCCGCCTCCAACAGCACGTTATTTATCGATATGTCCCGGTGCACAATAGCAGGCGAGCAGTCATGGTGTAGGTAGGAGAGAGCGTGCGCCAGCCCTTGGATAACCTTCACCCTCGTAACCCAATCCAACCTCCCACTCCCTTCCTCTCCATATAGTACTTTTCCCAAACTACCCTTTTCCACATACTCGTACACCAAGTACATGCAGCCGTTGCTCGAACAGAAGCCGTACAATTTGACTATGTTACGGTGCCTGATCTCCGTTAACGTTCGGATCTCATTCTCGAAGCTCCTGAGGTTATGGGCCGGTACATCGCCGGAGTCCGACATGTGGAGGCGCTTCACCGCGACGATCTGGCCCCTTGGCAGCTCTGCTTTGTAGACGCTCCCGAACCCACCTCTCCCAATGCAGTAACGCTCGTCGAACTGATCAGTTGATTTTACGATGTCATTGAAAGTGAATCGGCCTTCTCTTTCCCATATCAAGACTTGGGTTGTCTCTTCCTTGGGACTTTCAATCTGGGCCATTGATTCCTCTGGTTTCCTCCTTAGAAGTAGGAGTACTAAGATGGCAGTAGCTAGTAATGTAATGGCGGCAACTGGGACAGCAACGAGTATGATGATCTTCTTCTGATTCTTCTGTTTCCGACTGCCGGTGGAAGTAGTAGAACAAGGGGGCACTCCTTTGGCATCATCACCGCATAAGCCGGAGTTCCCGATGAATGCGTCCGATGGAGCATTTTGGAATGCTTTTGTGTCTGGGATGGGACCGGCTAACTTGTTATACGACAAGTCGACAGATTGTAGACTAATCATCCCAGACAACGCCGATGGAATTGTGCCCGAGAGATTGTTATGAGAGAGATTCAGATTTTCAAGCGACGCTAGCTTCCCCAAGTTCTGAGGGATCGTCCCAGAGAGTGAATTGCTGCTGAGGTCTAGAAGTGACTGCAAAGAAACCAAATTGCCGAGCTGAAATGGTATCTCTCCTGATAATCGGTTATGGCTTAAATTCAGATTAATTAAGCGAATGAAATCTCCAAGGTTTTCTGGAATACTGCCGGTAATCATGTTTGCTGACAAATCGAGATCTTGGAGCTCAGATAAGTCGGCAATCTTGGAAGGGATATTGCCTAACATCTGGTTGTTGCTCAAATTAAGATTGAATAGCATACTCAAGTTACCCAGTTCAGGAGGGATCGCTCCTGTCAAACGATTTGAGGAAAGGCTCAGATCTTGCAGTTGAGTAAGGTTCCCAAGCTCTCTTGGAATTCTGCCTGAAATTCTGTTTTCTGCTATATGCAAGTAAGTGAGTGCGCTACATTCTCCCCACTCGTGTGAAAGCTCGCCTGTGAACTGATTCCCGGTGAGATCGATGTAGACCAGTTTCAGATGGACTCCAAATGCCTTTGAGATGTCCCCTGTAAAACGGTTCCTTTCCAACCGTACTCTGACTAAATCCGAACAATTTCGTAAGCAATCTGGCAATGGGCCTGACAAATTATTTCCATTCACCGTGAAATACATGAGGGAGAGTCCCCCGCATATGGATGGTGGCAGTTTGCCGGAGAAGCTGTTGTTGGAGAAGCTGACATTGACCAGGACACTGTTCTGCCCAAAATCTTCCGGAATGCTGCCGGAGAAGTTGTTGGTGTAGACATAGAAGAGAAGAAGGCTTTCGAGCTTAGAGATGGTTTTCGGCAGCTCGCCCTGCAACTGATTGTCGTTGAGATCAAGGAGTTGTAGGGAAGTCATGTTTCCTATCTCGAGTGGGAGGTTTCCTGTGAGATTGTTGGAGAAGAGATTCAAGACCTGGAGCTGTTTTAGGTTTCCTAAACTTGGTGGGATCTGACCGGTAATCGTGTTATCGGAAAGGTCTAATTCTAACAAGTTTTCTAAATTCCCCACCTCAGGTGGGATCGGATCTGAGAGCCGATTCCCATAGAGGTAAAGGTAGCTGAGATTCTTCAATCCGCCAATCTCAGCTGGGATCCTTCCTCTGAGATCATTGGTCTGTAACTGCAAAGAGGTCAGCTCTGTCCAATTGGTGATCAAGTACGGTGAGATCTCACCTGAGAGCATATTGCTTGAGATCCCGAGCTCAGATATCTTGGTTAGATTGGACAGAGAAAGAGGTAAGATGCCTGTGAGGCTGTTTATAGAGAGATCTAAGAAGACAAGGTTAGTACACAAGCCAAGTTCTGAGGGGATGGTGGAATTCAAGCCATTGGTGTGGAGACTAAGCCATTCAAGTGATCGTAGCTGACCTAGAGAAGATGGAATTTGCCCACCTAATGGGTTTTCATAAAGTTCAAGGATACGGAGATTCGAGATCAATCCCAGCTGTGGTGGGATTGTTCCGGTGAATCCATTCTTCCCCAGTCGGAGGTCTTTGAGCCCAGGAAGTTTAGAAAGATCGGTGGGAATCGGTCCACTAAATGAGTTGTCTGTAAGATTGAGGTATTCGATCTTGCTTAGGTTGGTGACCAGCGATGCTGGTATGTGACCTGTTAGCTGATTTTGTGAAAGATCAAGGTATGTCAGATTCCTGAAACTGAGAATGAACGGTGGGAATTCCGATGCCATCTCATTGAGGTAGAGCGAGAGGTGCATCAGAGAAGGCATGTTCGGAACCTTCGAAGCATCCGGGGACTCTAAGAAGTTTGATCCGAGGTCGAAATGCCTTACCTTTTGGAGGCTGAGAAGCTGGTGTGGGATCGGGCTTGTGAGGCTGTTGTTGAAGAGACGGAGTTCGACGAGCTCCGAGAGGCTTCCTATACCCGGCGGGACTTGTCCAGTGAAGTTGTTGCTGCTGAGGTCCAAGTAGGTGAGTTTCGAGAGAGCAGAGATGTTGGGCGGGATCCCACCATGGAGGTTGTTGAAATTAAGGTTGAGGCGGGTGAGGTTGGGTAGGGAAGCGAAGTCGAATTCATCGAGCATGCCAGTGAGACTGTATTTGGGGAGGTTTATTTCGACGATGGTGGACGATTTGTTGTCGCAGCGGATGCCGATCCAACGGCAGAGATTGGTGGTGTTGGCAATGGACCATGAATTGAGAGATTGGAAGGTTAGGCTGGTTTTCCATTTGATGAGAGCTTCTGCTTCTGTTGCAGCTGATGCTGATGATGTTGGTGATGTGTGCAAGGAAAGAGAGAAAAGGTAGAGAAAAGTGAGAAGAAGTGGATTTTGAAGTGGTTTCATGGCAGCTGCTTGTTTGGACTTGGATTCCTTGCAATTCTGTTCATGGTTGGATATAAAAGAGATTGAGGCACAAGAGTCAACCACCAGCGGGAAGAGGCCGAGAGAGGAGGAAGTTTCCTTCCGAGCCGGTTTCAACTATTTAGATGTCTTTTGACTGGTCTGCATTTTCAGCATTTATTACACTGATAGCTCAGCTTTGATTTAAAACTGGCGTTGATGGAATGCAAATGGCTCGAGTTCTAGACCCGATAGGTTCGATAATTTAGTCAACATTTCAGCCAGATTAGTAAATGGGTTGTGTTACGGGAGATTATGAGCCGACCTCAATCAAAGCCAGCTCGGCTCGACCACATCCTAGGATGGTTCAACTGAGCTTAGTTCAAGGTCAGCTCGACTGGACGCGCAGCGGCATCAAATACTTCATCTGGCGGGATCACAATGTTAGGCAGGTCCTACCTGTGGCGAGATATGGGCTCAGAATATTTATACCAAACCAATTGCAAGTGATCAAGGCATATCTGTCTACAATTAATCTAACGTGATCCGAGCCCAATCAGGGATAATTGTGCTCCTGCTTTGTTTGAATCCAGACGATCAGTCGATACTGCGTTTGAGCCGGGCTTAATCCAGTAACGCACGATGGCATTAACCATTGCACCACATTTATAGAGTAACCGACGATATCAGTGCACTCACAATTCTCACCTAATGGCAAAGATCATGCTGAGATTGACAGACACGTTCACTCTAACCAACTAGTATAAATAAGGGACTCACCTATAAGAACAAGTATACAAAATCTTTCACCCGAAACCCCATTCACACTACGTAGACCCAGATTCCTAATCTGACTTTGGCATCAGAGGGTCCCTGCTTTAGCCAGGGTATCCTTTGTTTTCCTCCTATGCAGACTTACGGAGCTCAGTGCGAGTGCTCAGGGTCTCCTTTGTTTTCCTCCTGTGCAGGCTTACGAGGCTAAGTGCGAGTGCTCGGAGGGTGAGCAAGATCTCTGCATCAACAGGTTGAATGCAGGTCGGTCTCCATTCCCACCACTAGATAAGCTTGGGTGGAGACAATGGCTGGTTACTTTCAAGGATGAAAATTCTTGCTTGACCTTGATTAGATAGAACTGGCGTGCCTGGTGTACAAGACGACTTTGTGTGCATGAGATCCGCATCGTCCATCAAGTTACCACCCATTTTTTGCCCCACTTCAAGAGTAATGCTATCACAATTCACTCTTCTTCCTACTATATTCAATGCAACCAGGAATTCTTTTCAGGCAAGGTTTTACGTGATATTAAGAAGAAAAAAAAAACATGATATTTTACCTCTTCTTCCAGTATTTTTCAATTTAGTCCATTCCACTTCAGTTCCATCTCATACCTTGATTTTTGGAACGTCTCTTCCCCGTATGGAGAAGCTGATGTAGGAATGAATGTGATGAGGATAACTACTCTAAATTCACGGAGCTTCTCGGACTCCTCACAGAGACTTCTCAAATCCACGAGGAAAGAAAGTAAGAAATAGAAATAAATTCTAATAAATTCAAAATTGATTAATTAATTAATAAAAACGAGTTCACAACCCTTTAAATAGAGGTAACAAGCAATGGAAAAGAAATCAGAATCAAACTATAGCTAAAACTCCTAGAATTCGGGACTTACGATAAATAATAAACTTACTATTTATAGACGGTCGTGATGTCTACTAGTGTGCAAGGTTGTCAGCCAAAAATAGTAAGTGTCCTATTTGTCTTCACCAAACCGTTCTCCTAATTATTCTAAGCTTGTTTCATGTTGGACGCAACTCCTAAAGCTTGACGGACGAAGAGTTATAATCAAACTAAAACTTACTGTTGAGGTCAAAATCTGGTCAGCTCTCCCCTTCGTCTTCTGAAACTCGAATCTCTTCAACATCTTGACCCTGCGCAAGGTGAACAGGCAAAGGTGACCCTGGCTAAGCCGAGGGACCCTCCGATGCCTAAGTCAGGTCATAGGAATCTGGGTCTAAGTGGAGAGTAAAGAAGAGCACAAGATGTTGCGTACCTGTAGTAATGAGGTCTCAATATATTTATACCTGATTGTTGGACGGTCTGTGTCCGTTATTGTCGGTACGAATTACTCAATCAGCGGGATTCTAAGATCGTGGAGATATTGTACCCAATCCATGGATCGTGCGTCGCATAGGGCGAATAGTGCGTATCTGGGAGCGAAGTAATCGGCCACGTTTGGTTATGGTAGTTTCCGTATATGGCAGATAGAACACCCACCTACACATACTGCCTCAGCTCGACTCGCTTGGTTGTAACGACATTAGCCAGCCTTTGCTTGCTATTAACTTTTCGAACAGGAACACTTTCTCAGCTCCGAGCCTAGCTTACAGATCCGTCCCGACGGGCTCTGAAAACCATCACTTTTAGGGCTCAGGGCTGGGAATCTGATTTGTCGTGTCGAGTCGGATTCCTTGCAATTGACATCAGTCGGTGGCAAGTAGCATGTGGTCTCTGATAGGAGTGTGAAAGTTACTTCGACCCGTAACCTCTGAGACGCGGGTTCCCGCTATGGCTCCGCTTTCGGTGCTTGCCGATACGCGGGTTCCCACCGCGGCCCCGCTTGCGGTGCTTGCCTATACGTGGGCTCCAGCAATCGGGGTTTTGGCTCTGACTACTGTGACTCCTCCTCTTCCCACCGCCGTTCCTCCCACTGTGGAGGCGCTGCCTGTGGCCTCCAAGCCCTGCATTGTCGTCCCGTCTTCTTCTGAACAGGAGGAGGCCATCAGGATGGCGGATGACAAGCTCTCTCCCCCCGAAGCTGGACATGAGTTCAGGGCCGAGGCTCAAGCCTCAGCAGGCAGTCAGGTTGAGGCCTGGGAAGAAGCGGGCTTGGCTCAAGTGGGGACGAGTGGTGGTAGATTCGTGCCGAGCTACCATTTGTCCTGTTTGACGCCTTAGGCTGCCAAGCATGCCCCCGAGGAGGACATAACTCGCCTTCTAGGCAAGTCGGACAGCTCCTTCTTGAATGACATGGCTTTTATATTTTACACGGTATATCCGTCAACCTATTCTTTCTCTTCTTTTTTTTCTTTTTTTTTTAGGTGCTCACTCTTTTCTTTGTTCAGTCTGTCCCGAAGCTCCTGTCGGCTCAGAAGAGAGCGCGGGAGTCGGAGAAAAGAGAGGTCGAGGGGGAGGCCCTCAGGGCTGAAGTGGGGGCGCTCCGGAATGAGGTGGAGGTCCGCAGAGATGAGGCTACTCTTCACTAGCTTGAGTTGGGCGAGCTACAACGACAGCTTGAAGATGGGAAGGCTAGAGAGCTCCAGTTGCAGAAAGTTTTCGATGACCTCGAGGCCCGATTTTGGGCGGCGGAGGCCGAGCTGGCGCGGGCTAGGGCTCATGCCGATTCGCTGGCCCGGGAGATTACTCGGCTGGGAGAAGTCGTGGAACGGACTAAGGCCGAAGCGTCAAAAGAGCAAGGTCGAGTTGTCTCTTAGGCGATGGAGGCTCAGTGGGTTGAAGATGAGGCTTCCCTGGCGGCAGCAGTGGCTGCAGCGATTGATGTCTTCAAGACTTTTAAGGAGAGGGATGGCAAGGCTACCAAGTTTTACAAATGTGGCTTTGACGCCTGCCTCGAGGTGGTCCAGGGTTTATATCCGGACCTTAACCTTGATCCTTTGTTGCCCGACGACATTAGAGAGGAGCCTGTCGAAGATGTCTGTCCGGACCGAGCCCCCGATTCTCAAGCACTTCCACCTACATAGTTTTTTTTTAATGGATAATACACTATATATGTATTTTTTTTTTTACCCTCTAAGG
Organism: Magnolia kwangsiensis; assembly: GCA_037074715.1. Taxonomy (NCBI): domain Eukaryota; kingdom Viridiplantae; phylum Streptophyta; class Magnoliopsida; order Magnoliales; family Magnoliaceae; genus Magnolia; species Magnolia kwangsiensis. The sequence goes on from CM073574.1 coordinate 31,723,231, forward strand.
AGGGTGTACGGATGATGATTAATCAATTAATTTTTGGATGTTTGGTGTTGATTGTTGATTGTCAGGCTGATCTATCGCCATATTAATTTATTTTAAGGCACGGTCGAACTTACCCTTTTTCGGGTCAATTCTTTCCAACGTCGTTTGATAGACCTGGCACAGGTTACAGTCAAGTCCGAGCCCCTAGGGGAGTCGATCAGTCCCACGATTGGCGAGAAACCTCCATTCCGTCCGTTAGTTGGTTGATGAGCCGATTACCCTATTATAGGGTTGGGCCATCTTTCGGCTTTTCCCCTAACTTAAAGGGGATGCCATGTCGAGTTTTCGTGAGATTACGCTCTGACCCCTTCTTTAAGGGATCAGCTCATCTAGTTCGCATCTATATTAAAGGGGCAACTTTCACTTAGTAGATGACTCGCTTGTGTAAAAGTTGAATTACGAACTTTATTGAAAGTCTTAAAGGTTGGTCGCTCGGAGGCATACACTTTATTGGGGGCCTTAAAGGCCATTACATCATGGATAGTAGATCTTCAGGTGCTCGGCATTCCAAGGGTGTAAGACCCGTATCTTAGTCCGTACCGTTCCGTAGACTTCCGCGGTCTTACCAGTAGAATTCCGGTAACCTTCGACCCTTAATCGATATTTACGCGTGACCCTGATTCATATGCCGTCAACCCGTATCGACTCAACCCAAGACCATTACCATAGCGACCGCGCCGTCGCTGCGGTTCCGATGCCGCGACTCGCCGTCGAGGCGATACCCTAGTCAGGAGATGTAGGCCAGCGTTCGGTGCAAGGGAAACACCGCGCGTTGTGTTGAGGGCCAAATATTGCATATCAGACCCCATTTATTTTCTGGATTTACGAGCATGATACTGTTTAAAGGCCCATTTTATCGTGTTTATGTTGCAAGGTGATTTTACAAGCATGAACTGCAAAAAGGTACTAAAAGCATGGATTTAATGCTCTGATGTCACCAAGGTAAAGGGAAAGACCCCAGGGGACCAAGAACAACGAGTTTACATGCCAGAGATCCGAGGAAATCAAGCCGTTCATGTTAAAGAGGCCAGACAGTCGTCCAGAACGCAAGATTGCAGAGTTCCTACTATCTGATAAGCTCTGAATTTCATACATCACCTGAGGACCATAAATTAACCGTACAAGTAAAATTTCAGCCTTTGGATATCTCAGAAAGTAGGCCAACGGATAGATCAGGCCCTTAATTCATTAAGTGGGACCCACCTACAATCTGGATGCGCTCAAAAGTTGGTCTTAACCCATTTTAGGGGGAGACAAAGCAAATGGATGGATTAGATTTCTGAAAAACATCAAAGTGGGCCCGTATGTATAGCGTGTGTACATAGTATACACACGTACTAGCGCTGCACCAAAACCACTTAACGCGGTCAGCAGCGCTGACCCGCACCATCTCCCACACGGAGACAGCGAATGGACAGTCCGTTTTTGTATTGTGGGCCCCACTCCTTATCTGGTATGATAATCAGGACCGTTCATTAGTCTCAGGAGACGGCCGAGAGCAATACCTAGGTGACTGTTTGACCCCATGCACGTATACACACGAAACTCGTGATCAAATGCAGGATGAACGGTAGAACGAAAGATCGTATGGGCCATACCTGTTTCATTCCCAAAAGTTTCCTTCCCTGACGGTTTTTCGACACGAATAGAGTGGACGGTGTGGATTTTTCAACCAACGAGGAGCATGGGCCGCACCATCATCACAACGTCCTGCATTCTGTTGTTGGATGAGCCCACAACAGAGCTTGCGAAAAATTGTTGTGGGCCACCATCAGGAATCAACGGTTGAATCTGAACCGTCTGTCAGGCTCCCATGGTCTAACTTACTAAGTCCTAGCTGACAGAATTTGAAGAATTCAAGATTATGAGATCTTATCCATTCAAAAATTGGATTGACGGCGCAACGAAAACATCCATGGACCACACCGAAGTTGATCTGAAAACAGTGATTCCCACCTGGTTTTTCGAGGTTAATGTCGTGGACGGAGTGGATTTCATCAGCAGTGGAAGGAGTGGAGCCCATCAAGAAACCAGCGTAGTTTTTTTCGTTGTTGTGCGTAAAAGCTACGCACTGCCGCTTGTGCGGAAGACCCAGCCGACCTCCTTGTGCACTGACTGACTTTAGCTGCTATAAAAGAAAGAGATCTTCAGCGAGGAAGGGGATCATCTCAGCTTGGGCTTGGAACGTGAAGAAAAGAGAAGGAAACAAGGAGAGGGATAAAGAGTTTGAGTTATTTATTTTTTCCTTTCTTTTTTTGATTTCTTTCTATGAATTCCATGGAGTTTACTCTAGCCATGCTAGGCTAAACCTCTTAGCTAAGGCTAAGAGGTGAAGCTTGTAGCGTGATGGGAGGATCTGTTGCTTGTGCAATTTATTAGACTAATTGATGTTGATCTTAGTTTGATTTTAATGAAAATATTTTTAGTCTTTAATGGTCTATTGTGACTGAAATTACAGTGGGTCTGCGATGGCTTTGAATATGTTCTTTTTCTCTTTTATGTTTATGACGTCAGGAAGCCCTCTTGTTCATCATAGTCTCCTGGGCATGGTCGGATGTCAGTACCCTTCCTAACCTTCATACATATGATTGGTTGATAATTAGTTTAATTCTGTTGTTTGTCATAGTCTCTTGGGCATGGTTTGGTGATGGAATCTATTCTAATTCATATACCTTTCATCTTTTTGAAACTATATCAACGACAGTTCAGTTAAATTTCATGATTCTTAAAACTGACATAAGATCTCCCTGATCTCTACAAGTGGATCCTCTGAATCCCTAGTTTCCCTACCTCTGATTTCTCTTTAGTTTTAATTTAATATTTCACCACTATTCCTTCAAATTCAATTGATTTAGATTTCATCTTAGTCTAGTTATAGTTCTATTTAATTTCACAATACGTACAAGTTTCAGTCCCTTGGGATTCGACCTCGGTCTTACCGAGTCATTACTACATCACAACCCTGCACTTGGGGAGTGAACACGTTGCGAAACCCAAGAGAATCTCTACGAGATGTCACATTAATCCCATCAATCAATCAATCTCATCACATCACATGTCAAGTACACATCACCTTTCACCTTTTCCCAGATAAGCCACAAAAGTCAAAAGTTTCTTACAAAGCCCATACCTTTCTTACACCAAAAACCCTCAAAGTCAAAAAGTTCTTACACCTCCCATGCCTTTCTTACACAAAAGGCCATTAAAGTCAAAAAGTTCTTACACCCATCACTCACCACATCCATCCATCACTCATCTCTCTCTCTCCCTTACAACTCTCTCTCTTTCTCATTTCTCATCTCATTTTCTCAAGCAACAAAAAATCCCACGTATGAGAATTCTCCAAGCCTCTCCCTCTCTTTCAAAACTTCAAGTGTGGCCCACCTTCCCATCACAAGATCTCCCATCCTAGCCATCCATTCCTCATCTCCTCCATTGGAATCAAAGCTAAGGTGCTAAGGAACCCATAAGAGTAAGAAGATCGAACGGTGGGTGCTTGATAATGTTAGTTTTTCATATTTTTGAGATGGGCCAAGTGAGGCCAACCGATCAATGGTTTGGATCTCACTTGGGACCCTAAGTTGTGGCCGATGGCCCACTTGATCATCATGATCATCCATGGTGGGGCCATTCTCCATGGACCCCATCATGATGTTTATTTTATTGCATTAGGAAGGTCATCTAGACCGTCCATATTGGTGGGGAAAGGATCCCCACCATTGATTTTCGATTTAGGTGGTCTTATGTGTAAAGGGACCCATTTGATTGTATGATTTCTTCAAGGGAGGGCTCATAGTGGCGGAGCTCTCCATCACACGCGTGTCCCACTCTCCATCTCTCTCTCTCTCTCTCCCTTTTTATTTCTTTTTTTAAAAAAATTTTAGGAGATTATAATAAGGATGTGTGGCCTATTTGAGTGGACCCCACCATGAGGCTTATACTCTATCCAAATCATCAGGTATGGCCCACTTTGTGTGTGATGTATTCACACTGTTCTCCATGAGGTGGCCCACCTAATTAGGGCCCACCTCAATGCACTTTTCTTCTATGACCAAACCGTCCAGCGTCTGGGACGCTGGACGTCCCTGTAGAAGGAAAACACAGATATAAGCTTGGTTTAAAGCTTTGGGAGTGGGTCATTGTGTAGGCCCCACCTTGTTGTATGTGTTCAATCCACGCCATCCATCTCCTTCCCTGGGTCATTTTAGGCGTTGAGCCAAGTGATGGGGTTGGTTGGAAGATCTGGTGGGCCATAGTGTTGAAAATTGCATCATTACCATTCAAAGATCATTTTCTTATTTTATTTTATTTTCTAAACATAAAAAAATACCCTATATTAGACTTGTTGGATCTGTTACGAGCCAGGCAAGCCAATGGACGGGGTGGATCTACTTGTTGCGGGCCCTAGCTACGAAAAACCACGGATAAATGGGTTTTTCAGTTTTTTTTTTTTTAAAACCAATGCAAGAGGCATTGCCTCTGCCTCTGACACCGCGCAGCAGCAACACGCTGCTACGTGCAGCGGGCGGCCGGGCAACGTCCCACGGCTGCTGCCGTGGGCCCCACCATGATGTATATGTAATATCCAGGCCGTTCATATGACGGGCCCCTCCCTGAAGCAGGCCCCCTCCAAAAATGAGGCCGATCTGAAACTCGAGTGGCCCACACCATACGAAACAGTGGGATTAAACCTCTACCATTGAAACATTTTTTTGAGCCCACATAAGTTTTGAATCAATCTGAAATTTGTGTTTTCCCTTCATCCAAGTCTAAGTGACCTTATGAACGGATTAGATGGCGTATAAACATTGTGGTGGGCCCCACATGGGATCCACAGTGATGTATCTGTTTTACATCCACCGTCCAGGCGGACGGTGGTACCCACCATGATATATTTGATTTCATCCACCATCCAGCGGACGGTGGAGCCCTCCATGATGCATGTGCTCTCTTTCTCTCTCTCCATGTTGTCCATTTATATGGGACCCACTATGATGCATATGTTGCATCCTGTCCGTCCATCCATTTTGAAAGCTCGCACATGAGCTAATGAATGAGTCAGATTGTTAGCTCATGTGGACCCCCCACCGTGATACATGTGTTGAATTCAAACCGTCTATCCATTTTAAAAGCTCATAAATTGAGGCTAAGATGAGTCAAATCCATAGTCCAAGTGGACCTCACCTTGGCCTGTTTTGAGGCCCATCTTAATGTAGTTGTAGTAGTTTATTGGGGCCCACTTTGATGTGGATGTAAGGCCCATGGGTCGAGGCCCATTTGATGTATTCTAAGGCCCATGGGATTAGGCCATTTAAAGTTTTAGGGGCCCATGGGTTAAGGCCCATTGAGATGTACTAGAGCCTATGGGTTGAGGCCCATTTGATGTACATATGGGGCCCAATTGGTGTGGCCCATTTGTTACATATAAGACCCATAAGATTAGGCCCATTTGATGCAATCTAAGGCCCACGGGTTATGACCCATTGCATTGCACATAAGGCCCATTGGTGTGGTCCATTTATGTGGCCCATTTGATGAATAAAAGGCCCGTATGACATGACCCATTTGATGTATTTAAGGCCCAATGGGATGTGCCTAAGGTCCATTGCAATGTGTGATCCCAACACAGATTATGTAACGATGTTTACGACGATCGTGCCTTGGGAGAAATGTTGGTTTGACGTCCACATTGCGAGTGTAATGCTGGTTAGATGTTCACATTACGACTCTCCTTAGGGCCCATTTAGGCCCGTACTTTTTGTGTATAGGCCGTCCAGGCCCATCTGCATTGTAAGGATAGTTCATCTCATTATAACATGTTTAGTATAGTTCCATGACTCATGATCATACGCATCATATGTATGCTTGATATGAGAAGTGACTGATCTAGCATAAGCTTTCGGACAGATTGTTTATGGGACCCCGATTAGGAGGTGTTGCCTGGCATGAGCGCACGATACGCGCAGGATTTGCTGGATAGTGTGATTCATGCATTTCGCATTGTGTGACATGGTTGTTGTACGCCTTAGTGACATCGGGGCCGTAGTGTCCACAGATAGATCGTGGTTGGAAGGATTGGATACCGAAAATCTCGTTCTACATGGGGTGCTTTAGATATCCCTGGGTGAAAGTCTCTAAACCCTTATGGTACCAAGAGGTTGCTCCAACGTCTAGACCGAGTGGGTAGATGAGCATTGAGTGCCGATTACCAGATGGCTGCACTCTTCACTATGTCGTGGTTGGTTGGAAGGGGGTGCGGCCTTACCCGTCCGAGAGTAGGGGGCAAAGCTAGGCTGAGTTTGACTAGCTCGAGGAATGAGTCCGCTATCGACGAGTCGAGCCCGATATTGGCAGACGGATAGTGAGGTCTCTTCCACTTACCTTATTGCACGTGATGAGTCGGCGATCTGGTTTAGAGTGTACTAGACCTCGGTGATATCCCAGAGTTGAGCTGTATTGACATGTGGACTTAGATGAGGATTGTATGCTTGACTTGCATCTTGCATCGCATAGCCTTAGTACGGCTCATGATATTTATGGATCCATCTGCATATTCCACATTACTCTGACATTACATGATCATTACTATATTGCGCACACACTCTCACCACCTTCTAAGCTTTCTATAAGCTTATGCACGACCGTTGCGTGCAGGTGTCGTTGGCTCGCAGCAGCGTTGAGGAAGGAGCGCTTAGCAGATCGTTTTAGAGTTTTTGTTCATCATCATTGTATTTCCCCTTTATGCTCATTGTACTTGTAAAGTTTTTTATCATAGTGGAAATGTAATGGAGTTCTTGGTTGTTGTTTGTGGGTTATGCCGTTTGTTATGCTTACTACGAATCAAACTGACGTTGAAAATCCTCCTCGTAGCATCCCAGGATCGGAACCTGACGAATGGGCGCTGGGATCCAAGAATGGGATTCTACGGAGGCTGTCGGCGCCGGATTCGACGATCGAAAATTTTATGAGCCCGGTTTCCGAGTTTGGGGCGTGACAGAAGTTGGTATCAGAGCATAACTTGAGAATAATCGAGAACAACATTACATATTTTCTATGAGTGTAGAATGGCTAAATCCCAAAGTTTGGATAGCTTAGCGACCTTTCGTTATAGGCCTTTAGCGTGCGTGCTTTCGAGAGTTTTCAAGTTGATAGGCGCCTTCACTTTCCTGTAGGACATGGCGCGTGGGAGAGTGACCCGATCGGCTCCCGCACTACCACCTACGATGCCCGTTCCACCACCAGAGATTCCTACTACCCATTCTGAGTATGTTGCTCCTCCACCAGAGATCGGTGCGGACCCGACCTTATCCGTGAGTGCCTATCAGTTGCAGTAGATGTTACAGGCTGTGACGGCTGCACTTCAGGGGCAGGGCAGGCAGCCAGTTGTTTCACCGGCACAGGCAGAGCAGGATCTTGCGAGTGCCCTCCTTTGTCCGAGTGCTGCGACTCTTCCTGTGAGGCATTATATTTCCTTGACAGTCCGAGGTGAACTCATGCCGAGGAGCGCCTTGATCTTGTCGGGGTTAACTTCGATGCCTCGCTGACTGACTTGAAAACTAAGGAACTTTCACGATTCAACTCCGAAAATATACTTTGCGAGGTTCAACTTCATCTGGTATTCCCGAAGGACACCGAATGTCTCCCCAAAATCTGTAAGGTGATCGGATGCCCTGGTACTTTTCACCAGTATGTCGTCGACGTTTACTTCCATGGTGCGTCCAATCTGTTTGGCAAACATCTGGTTAACCAACCTCTGATACGTCACTCCAGCGTTCTTCTGGTCAAATGGCATGACCCAGTAACAGTAGATCCCTTGTCTGTGATGAAGGTAGTCTTTTGCCTGTCTGGGAGATGCATTGCGATCTGGTTGTATTCGGAATAGGCGTTTTGGAAGGAGAGCAACTCATGACCAGTCGTGCTGTCCACCAGTTGATCAATCCGAGGCAATGGAAAGCTATCTTTGGGGCATGCCTTATTCAGGTCCGAGTAGTCTACACAGACCCGCCACTTCCCGTTGAATTTCCTGACAAGCACTACATTTGCAATCCAATCGGGGTAATATACTTCTTCTATGAAACCCGCATCGAGTAGGATGGGGACCTCCTCAGCAATGGCTTCATAGCACTCGGCGTCAAATGGTCTTCTCTTTTGTTTTATCAGCTTGTAGTCTGGGTCCACATTCAGCCTATGGACTAAAACATCAGGGGAGATCCCTAGCATATCTGCGTGTGACCATACGAAGAAGTCTCAGTGTCGCCTCAAAAAGGCTGGCATTGCAGACCACTGCTCGAAATTTAATAATGATCCGATCTGAACAGTTTTGCTCGGGTCAGCTTCATTGAGGGGCACCTTTTCTAGATCTTCTACCGATGAGTTTCCCGCGGGCCCCCGAGGATACAGGACATTGACAGTAAGGGCCTGCTTGATTGCTCCTTTTCTAACTGCTATCGCGTAACATTTTCGAGCCTCGCGCTGATCACCTTGGAGGTAGCCTATCCCGCCCTCAGCTGGGAACTTCATCATTAGGTGATAAGTAGAGACGACAGCCCTCATTGCATTGAGGGAAGGTCTGCCTAGAATAACATTGTGAATCGATGGTACGTTGATGACAAGGAAGTCCACCATAAGGGTGACTTAATGTTATCATTCTCCTGCAGTTACTGGAAGGGAGATGGCTCCTTCGGAGATTACACTTTCTCCGACAAAGCCGTGCAGGAGAGTTTTCACGGGTCGGAGTCACGACCATGGAACCCCCATTCTTTCAAAGGCCTCAGAATAGATTACATCGGATGAGCTTCTGGTGTCGACCAGGATACGATACACCTTGTGATTCGCTATGGTCATTGTGACCACCAGGGCATCGTCATGCGGGTGCTGGATTCCGCACGCTTCATCTTATGTAAAGATTAGACTGCACGAGTTGATTCGAAGCTCTTTGCTTGGTCGCTCGGTTAAATGGACATAGTGTTCTGGTTCAGACCTCCGAGAGTAAGTTTTTCATGCCCTGTTCAAATCTCCTCCACTAGCTGAGCCCCCGAAAATGGTGCAGATTTTAGTGGGCTCTTCCATGAGATTATTCGGTCGCTCTAGGTCTCGTTCCTCCTTCCGAGCAGATTTCTCCCTTTTGGTGTATCCACGTAGATGTCATTTGCAGATAAGAGATTCGATTTCATCTTTGAGATTCACACAATCATCTGTATTGTGACCGTGGTCCCGGTGAAAGCGACAGAACTTCCGCTTATCTTGATGCTCCGGGTCGGCCTTCATACAGACAGGCCAATTCAGGAGCTTATCTCCTTGGATGTCTAGGAGGATCTGCTTGGCTGACGTGTTAAAGGGGGTATAGGAATGAAATTTTCCTTCCGGTCTCCGGCTCGGCCGACGGTCGCGGGGGGCGTGGTCGTCCAACCCTTTACCGGTCGGCTGGGATTCTTCATTCCTAGACCTCTTCCCTTTGTTAGCCGAGTCATTTACTTGTATGCCTTTGAGGGCATTAGTGAACTCCTCGGCGTTAGTATACTTCTGAGCTCTTACCGCGAAGTCCGCCAATGTCTTCGGAGGGTTCTTTCCAGTGGAGAAAGTAAACCTCCCCTCTTTCAGACCACTGATCACTGCAGTAAGTGTCATCTTGTTATCGTAGTCTTCTACCAACAAAGCTTCCTTGTTGAAGCAAGCAATGTAATCTTTCAGCGACTCTTTTGGTTCTTGCTTGATGGTGAGCAGGTGGGTATTGGGCTTTCGACTTCTTTTACTGCTTATAAACGGAGTAAGGAATAGTCACCTCAGCTCTGCAAAGGATCCGATGGAATTGGGCTTGAGTTGGCGGTACCAACTCCAAGTGGATCCTGTAAGGGTGATAGAAAATCTCTTACACACATTACGTCCGTTGCCATCTGGATCTGCATCCACGACCGATAGGCTTCTAAATGCTCGGATGGGTCCCTGGACCCAGAATATTGGATGACAGAAGGAATTCGAAACCTCTGTGGCATCACCTCATTCATAATGGTGGAGGTGAAGGGAGGTTCAGGTGATGATGGGGAACTGTCAACAGTTGTTACTGCTTTTCCAAAGTTAAGAATTTGTTATTGAGTTCGTGTTTCCCAAGGATTTTTATTCTTAGCGACAATCTCTGGGGCGTCTTCCATCTCTGGAGTCCTCCTTTCCCTCTTCCGCTCTACCTGATGGTGGAGATCTGTAGGCGTCAAAGCTGAGGTGATCAAGTTGTTCGTGTGAGCCCGAGTAGTTGTGTTTCGTCCCGAAACTCTAACTTGCGCCGGAGGATGATTCTGACCCGAGAGAGGCGCCCGAGAGTGTTAGGGTGCCTCGGGCCTAAAACTCCTCGGCACAGAGTGAGCCTCTACGAATAACCCGACCAGATCAGGGATGGGATCCTCCTGTATTAGGTGCAGTTGTGGCTTACTTTGCTGCTTCATTCAGTTTATTTCATCGCGTAGAGCCTGAATCTTGCTCTGCATGGCTCGATATTTTCTCGCCCGGTTGCGAGAACGCTGCGAAGGCCCTGGTGCAGACTCAGCATGAAGTGGTGATGAAGAGCGAATTTGCTTGTTTAGCTCTGATTCCACAGCTACTGCTTTCTTCTTTCTCGCCATTGGATTTGAAAAATGGGAACCTGACCTTTAGTATCATTCTTCTCACAGACGGCGCCAAAAAATGTTGATGTCAAAATCTGGTCAACTCTCCCCTTCGTTTCTGAAACTCGAATCTCTTCAACTTCTTAACCCTGCGCAAGGAGAACAGGCAAAGGTGACCCTGGCTAAGCCAAGGGACCCTCCGATGCTTAAGTCAGGTCAAGGGAATTTGGGTCTAAGCGGAGAGTAGAGGAGAGCACAAGATGTTGCGTACCTGTAGCAGTGAGGTCTCAATGTATTTATACCTGATTGCTAGACGGTCTGTGTCCGTTATTGTCGGCACGAATTACTCAATCAGTGGGATTCTAAGATCATGGAGATATTGTGTGGAATCCATGGATTGTGCGTCGCATAAGGCGGATAGTGCGTATCTGGGAGCAAAGTAATCGGCCACGTTTGGTTATGGTAGTTTCCATATCTGGTAGATAGAATGCCCGCCTACACATACTGCCTCGGCTCGGCTCGCTTGGTTGTAACGACATTAGCCAGCCTTTGCTTGCTATTAACTTGTTGAACAGGAACACTTTCTCAGCTCTGAGCTTAGCTTATAGATCCATCCCGACGGGCTGTGAAAACCATTACTTTTGGGGCTCGGGGCTGGGAATCTGATTTGTCTTGTCAAGTCGGATTCCTTGCAATTGACATCAGTGGGTGGCAAGTAGCATGTGGTCTCCGATCGGAGTGTGAAAGTTACTCCGACCCACAACCCCATAGTAAGAATGCCTTGGTAGCATGTGGCCCTTTCAGAGGTGTTTATGTCAGGTCAGATGGGCTTCGCCTCGGTGGTTCATGCACTTGGTCGAATTACTCTTGGCTTTATTAAGGGCTCGGATCATCCCATAATACTTACTATTTATAGTAAAAACGAAATTAAACATGGAAACAACCATCGATCCAAGGGTATTTTGCAAATCCGGCTTGTGCAAGCTAGCGTAGCTAGGTTGGCTGGCTAAAGTAGCTCGTTTTGCCCCAAAATCATATATTTTACGCCTGATAACTCATTTCGGATTGTGAGATACGCCCGATCTAAGGTCCGACTGTCCGAATCACTTTTGTCGTCAACCGGGCCTTTTCTAATCCATCTTGACCTTGAAACTATCTACGACCCGCTCTACATCAGAAGCATCCTATAAATGGATTGGATGGCAGACAGATACCGCTATGAGCCCACTCACAACTAACAGTGGGTGTCCCCATCGCAACTTTTCCTAACGTGTGGCCTAGCTTAGACCAACATTATTGAGGTAGTTGTTTAAGCCAAACATAACATTGAGAGACCATAGGAAGAGGTTAGGATTGAGATGGTATAAAAAAAATGTACTTGTTTGCAACCTATGGGGTTAGCAAGTCATTATTAAGTATGATCTTATTAAAGTTTTCAATAACATTACCTACTTAATATAGAATTTACATCCGATGCCCTTTTCAAAAAGTTTTCAATAAGTTATCCTGTTAATTTAAGCAATTATACAGAGAACTTTCGGTTAAATTTTTTAATTGTTGTGCGAGCAAAGGGGTTGATGACTTAGCTTGGCCCTGTCTTGTTGCTTATGTGAAATCCATCTTACAACCAAGTGTAGCATCACAAATTAAGCCCATGGCTCAAAAATCAACCCCATCCATGATCTAAGTGAACCCAACAATTGGAAATAGCGTAGGGCAATTCTCATCCTCTAAATTTTTCCTTTGGTATGGCCCACCTGAATCACAAATGAGCCTAATGTTTGAGTCCTGAGCCTAAATTTTGATATGGCATCTAATGGTGAAGTGAATTTCATATAATCACCACAGTGGACCCCATAATGTCAAGGGTGAACGCCTCTCTCCAAGCGGTTCCTTTAGCATGGTCCACCTTAATCACAAATCATTCCAATTTTTGTACCTGATCCTAATGTTAGATAATACGTTTAATGGTTAAAGTGGATCTCACATACACATCACTGTGCCAGTGAAAAAAATCAAGGGTGGCAACCCTCTCCCTACAATTTAAAAAAAATAAAATAAAAAACTCATACTTTTAAATTATTCCTCCAAAACCCATCCATAGTTTTTACGGTTAGATACTAAAGTGCCTGTTGTTAGTTATATGTATGAATAAGTTTTTATATTTTTGTATTGACCATACTGACCTCACTTTGCCACACTTAGCATTCTCCCCATTACCTTGGAATTGAGCTTGCAACCTAACCCCATCGGACGTGGAGCCCACCTTGTTGTTTGTGAAAAATTCACCTCATCCATCTATTTTTCTAACTCATTTTAGTGGTCGTTTGGCTCCATGGATTTGGAGGGATTTGAGGGGATTTTAAATCCCCTGATTATTTAGCACCATAAAGTAACTAGGGGTTTCAAATCCCCTCAAATAGGGGGTTTGAAATCCACCGTGAGAGCATGGATTACATCTAAAATCCTTTCAAGAGTTACATATGTAACATGTGTATCACTAGATTATTATTCTATGCCCACTAATGATATCTCAAAACAATTAGATTATCAATTGCGTCACTATAATTACTTTAATATGATGATATGAAAGTGTCTTTGTTTGTCAATATATATGAGTGTTGAGTCTGTCAATCAAGTGAGCCTCAAGTGAAAGATATCAAGATCAAGACTTATCAAGATGAAGGCATACGACCATACTTAAAAAGGTAAACTAAGCCTCATCTACCCAAAATAAACCCCGGCAGGTATATGCCCCTATAAGAACCTAACTTACCCTAAACTTCTTTTGAAAACTTTTGATAAGATTGTGTTGCTTTTTGCACTTTAAGTATTGGAGGAAGTATGAAACAAATAGGTAAAATATATGCCCTGTTGATCGTATCGAGATGCAATCGAGGACATCTTCGATGGAATCAAACATCGTTCGATTGCATCGAATGCAAGTCCATATAGTCCAGCAACAAAATGAAAATATGCTGGGAATTGTTGATTGCATCAAACTGTTTGATGACATCAAAACTTATGTTTCGATGACATCGAATACATTTCAATTGCATTGACCTTGGGCTTATTTCTTCTAAAATCCAAAAATACTCTAAGTGTTCCTCGATGTAATCGAACCTGCTTCGATGGCATCGAGAGTAAGTTATCGATGACATCCTCAATGCCATCGAAGGATGATCAATGGAATTGAAACTAACACCAGTTTGTTCAACAAACTTTCAAGAAAAATCTAATACTTTTCGAGCACATTGAAGACCTTTTGATGTTATCGAAATTCAAATCTTGATGCATCGAAGGTCTGTTCGATTGCATCAAACGAGAGACAAAATTGTCCAACAACCATGGTGTATGTTTCAAAAAGAATCTCGATGGCATCAAACTATCCATCAATGGCATCGAAGTGCATGTCGATGACATCGAAGGATGCTCGATGAGATCAGATAGAATTTGTCCTACACCAAAATGAATATCTTGTGTAAGAAGTCGATACAATCAGAGAAGGTTCAATGACATCGAAATTCAAATTTTGATGGAATCGAAGATCCTTCAATGGAATCGACAACGTTAAATTTACGCATATTTTTTTACCATTAGGATGTCATTTTTATAAATACACATGGCTTGCCTCTTGTAAAATGAGCTAGAATTTAAGAGAGTTTGAGAGAGTTGTTGCAAGAGTTAATACCCACATCCTCATTCCCTCTTTCCCATTAGAGTTCATTATTCAATCCTTTGCATAAGCATTTACTCATATCTTCATTGCTTGGAGTAAATCATGACCTCTAGTATTCATTGAGTTTTCAATAGTACCATTCATAAGAAAATTATTGTGCTGAAACTCTTGAATGCTTAGCTTATGAGAATATTCTCTATGTATTTAAATCATATCATTCAATAGAGAAGAACAACCAAACCCTAAACCTCACAACCTCGGAGCACTAATTGAAGAATTAAAAGCAGTTACAGTTCAAGGAAGCTGAAGACTCTTCATCAACAAGAAAACCACCTTCAGATTATGCGAAAAAGGGACTCACTCACTTACTTGTAAGTATATAGAGTCCATTGAGTCTGAAGCCTTTTCCTTGTGTAAGATTGAGATTTAGAGTTTGAGTAACAAACTCGCCAAGGCCTTTCCTATGCTTCCGACGAGGGAATACGCTATCCATGTGTAAGACGTGTTGCCCTAGGTTGTGAAGGTTCATGGTTAACCTGATTTAAAATCATTGGATAGTAAAATTTTGTACACTTTAGGAGAGAGTGCGTTAGCTAGGAGTGGAGTAGGCAAGTAGCTAAACCACTATATATAATTGTGTTTGGGATTGCTCTTGTGCATTGATCTAATTATGTTTCTGTCTATCAAATGATTATTATGATGCATGATTAAGTAAATATCTAAACATTGATAAGAATCACATCCCACACACTCTCACATACAGTATCTTCATAGGCTAGTTACTTTACAAGTAAATCTCGTGTATCCTATGTATTTGGACCCTCTATTGGCTTGGAAGTCATATAGTTACTTTACCTTACTTATATTGATTGAAGTTAGGCATTGTTTATTGTTATAAGGAAATAATATTTAAAAAGTCTTATTCACCCCCCTTTAGGGCACTTGGACTAATTCCATACTTCTACTATAGTGGTTCTACCACAATTTCATTATCAACACTGCCCAAAAATTGTCCATGTAAATCAACAGTTAAAAATCGTTGGTTAGTCACTTGAACATTATCTTCTGCTTGTGGCCCATCCGATATTGAAAATTTCATCATTTTCGGGCAAAACATATATTTTGGTGGACTTATTGCAACTATTGTGTCAAATATTACATACGTCACTAATTAGAGATATTAAAGTTGATTTAGTAATTAAATTCAAACCCCCATAAATATACCATGCATAGCTACTTTTGGATTAAAATTGATTCCCAATCAAAGGTGTCAAACACCATAGGAGGATTTCAAATCCATGGGGTTCCAAATCCATGCTCCCAAATAGGGCCATAGTATACACACTCCAAAGTGAGGCAAAACAAGTGGGCCCCACAATAGCCCCAAGATGTTTCAACGGTGGGGGTTCAATCCCCACTATTTCTAGTCATTTGGCCCATTGGAACATGTATCGGCCTCATTTTTTTAGCCCATGACATGAAATGATCTAACAAATAGATGGACGAGGTAGATTTGTCACAAACATCATGTGGCCCCTTGAATGTTTTGACGATGGGCATTTAATCCCCACTATTGTACTTTCGCTTGGCCCATTTGAGCTTTAGATTGGCCTCATATTTAGTCCCATGACCTAAAATGAGGTGGTAAAATAGATATATGGAGTGAATTTGTCACAAACATCATGGTGGCCCTATAGGTCAAGCAACCCTTGCCTTCTAGACTTAAATCTCTAACGAACATCTTCTCTCATGCATTGATTGACCATACCTTGGGCCACTTTGATGTTTAGCATAAATCTACCCTGTCCATTTGTTTTTTCGATCATTTTAGTGTATAGGCCTAAAAATGTGGCATATCCAAAGCTAAAAGTGGCCCCAGATGGCCTTGAGATGTTTCAATGGTGGGCGTTCCATCTCACTCTTTCTTATTGTGTGACCCATTGAGCTTGGTATCATCCTCATTTTTTAGCCCATGCTATATATATATATATATATATATATATATATATATATATAAAGTGTCACGTCGAAAAATTCGGGTATAGAGTGTGCACCCTCAGACTCGAGTTTCAGTTTGTAACTTATACACAAAGTATACTAACTTCATTTGTTGATTATTTTAATCAAAGGTGAGAATTACATTCATTTTAAGTTCCACATAATTTCACCGAATTTCAATCGCACATATAGAACACTTAGCACCAATCAACCAAGCATATATAAATCTTCACGACCATTCAAATAACATAAATGTCAACCATCATTTATTTGTTACAGTATCTTACTATAAATATGTTTATTCCAGACTTATAATGTCTCAATCAAATAAATTTAAACAATTGCTTAAAACCCCACAATCAATGCTAATATACATTGTACGCCAATCAAACTATCATAGCAAATAAATCAAATAATTAGGAATGGTCTAATGTTGTCAATTCATCTTTAGACAAGTATGATCATGTTTCACATGGGTCATGTTGAGGTTCAGTGGCTCCTTCCAGTTCATATGCCACATCATCTACTAACAACTCATCTGTATGATTTTTTTTATCAATAAAACGGTAAGCTAGCTAGGCTTAGAGAAATAACATAGTAATAATATAACAATTAAAATAATACAAAACATTAAATGGAAAAATGTATGCACATGATGTATGAATGTGATAGATGGGATGATTGCCCATCTACTTAGGTTGGAGATCGCCAACCCGCATCCACCCATTGGGTGGACTTCCACCTTTTAGTAGGCATTGGCTTGGCTTAGATTTGGTAACGCTCTACCAGAATTAACATTTCTTTCAAGGAGGGCTCATATGATCGAGCATGTGATATGCAAATATGATGGATGATGAATGATTTCATCATTTCATAAAACTTGTTTTAAATTAGAATGTAAGCACATGATTCTATCATTTTTTTTTCAAAAATTAAATGTGAAAACATAAATTAGAATGTGACACAATTTCATAAATCAACATCAATTAGTTCAAAACATCGATCAATCAATTGCATAAACATTTTTAATTTAATTTCCATGAATATGAGACATGTTAAATTACTCACTTGAGTTTAATAGTGTAGAATCCACAAGGTAATCAGGTTAATTTGAATTCAAAATTCTTATCACTTATATCCACGACATTTTTATTCATCCAGTTATATTACACGGTAGGGCCCACCTTTGATTAACATTATAGGTGGTCAAACCCTAAATGAACAAATAATTAAAATATTTATATATAATATGTTCATTAAATTCAGATTTTTGAAAATTTTGTTCAGTCATTTGTTGATTGATGCCGTTGAATCGAGAAAATACATTTTAAGGTACATAAATCGTTGTACAAAATTTAACACCTCGATCGATTGATCGACGATACTCAAATTAACTAGATTAATTTTTTTTAAAAAAAAAAATGGGGATTTTCTTTGGTTAGGGGTCTTGGGTTTATTTAACCAATTTAGACAAATCTACACCCATCATTACTTACTCCTTAGTCAAACACCGAAGAAAACCCATTGATTTGATAAATTGAATCATTGATATGCTTATTTACATCTAGATTATGAAATTGAATGGAAAATGATAGATCAAGTTGGCCCACCGGAGATTGAATCATCTGAATTTTTGAGATCTTGGCATATTTTGCTTATACACATTGGATGAATGGTGTGGATCTAACTACACATACAACGATGGCCTATCTCAACCTTCCACGCAAAGTGATACCAACACTTGCACGGAAAATTTGAATTTTCCTTATTAAACACTTTAAGATTTGACTAGTGCACCTCGTCTGATGGTCAGATCGATTTAGAAGTTAGGGCACTTATATATTTTGACCTTAAGGATCGTATGATCTATAGAGATCTAATCTGATTCGACCATATGCACATAAATTAATTTATGCAACAAGAAGATTCGCATGGAATCTTAACTTTCTATCGTCTTTACATCATATCTATATACAGATCAATGTGATGAACGTGTAGTCGATCCACACCATTCATTGTATAAATCAAGTCAAATTACATTAAATATATAAAAATTAATGAAAGAATGACAAAAAACTTACCAGATCTAAGCTCTTCAAAATCTTCTCTCTCTCTCTCTCAGTTGTACGTAGGGTGTCTTTTAATTAATATTTAAGTTGGAGTATAACTCTTCTTACAATACCTTTCTTAAAAGGAAAGGCTCGTTGGGAGGTTGTGAGATATGAGGAAAGAGCTAGAGAGATAAAATGAATAGAGATAAGATAAGAGATTAGATAAGGGATTAGAAATTATATTTTGAAAAGAGAGAGACGCGATATTAAATTTTGGGGGCCTTACACAAAACCTTAGGATCTAGCCTCCCAGAACAAACTAGAATTATGGAATAATAAAGCAATAAAATAAATCAAAGCATTAACCACACACTACACAAGAGATTTTTACATGGAAAACTCTCAAAGAGGTAAAAACTACGTAAAAATCTCTTGCGTGGTGTGTGGTTGATGCTTTGATTTATTTCATTGCTTTTTTATTCCATAATTCTAGTTAATTTGTTCTGGAAGGCTAGATCTTAAGGTTTTGTGCAAGGCCCCCAACAAAGTTGTATCAAAGCTAAGTTTATTAAACGGGTACGATCGGTTTAGAATTATAGAAGGTGGCTCATCAAGGATGATCAGCCTCAATGGTTCTAACTGAACCATATGGAAGGCTAAGATGGAGGACTTGCTTTATTGCAAGGACCTATATTCTTCAATTTTAGACATATCAGTAAAATTCAAGGATATGTCTGATGATAATTGGAAGAAGATGAACCGAAAGGCGGTGGGGTTTATTAGACAATGGCTGGATAATTCTGTGTTCCACCATGTGTCTATAGAGACCTCAGCCGCTAGCCTATGGCTGAAACTAGAAGGGCTGTATGAGAGGAAGACAGCCGGTAATAAAAATTTTCTGATAAGGTGCCTTGTGAATCTCAAGTTCAAGGATGGTGGTTCTATGGCCGAGCACATGAATGAGGTCAGTAATATAGTGAACCAGCTCTCCTCTATGAGAATGGTCTTAGATGATGAATTATAGGTTTTGTTATTGCTTAGTTTATTGCCTGACAGTTGAGAGACATTGGTGGTGTCTCTAAGTAACTCTACGCCAGATGGAAAGATATCATGGAACAAGTAACCAGTTGTCTCTTCAATGAGGAGACAAGGAGAAAGTCTCAGGGGTCTACTCAGCAAGAGGCCCTTGTGACACACGACGGTGGAGAGAAAAGAACAGGAAGGGCGGGAAGGCCCAAGATAAATTAAGCGACAAGTTGAGTAACAGAAAAGATGTTGAATGCTAGAATTATGGCAAGAAGGGCTACTATAAGCATGAATGTCATAAGGCTAAAAATGACAAGAAAGGAAAAAGAGAAGGAAAATGAATCAGATTTCACTGTGGTCGCTTCAGATGGCGACGTTGTAGCTATTCTTTCTACAGATCATGATATATGTCTCACAAGTACGAGTCAGGACACCGACTGGGTGATTGACTTAGGAGCTTCTTTTCACACGACTCCACGCAGGGACTTCTTCACAAGCTATTAGTCAAGTGACTATGGGATTGTGAAGATGAGAAATTCTGGCATATCGAAGATCGTAGGGGTCGGTGATATTTATGTAAAGACCGATGTGGGCTGCACATTGATTCTCAGGGATGTAAGGCATATCCCAAACCTTCGCCTCAACTATATGTCGACGGGAAGGTTGGATGATGATGACTTTGAAAACGGGTTTGTTAGTGGGCGCTAGAAGATCATCAAGGATTCATTGATCGCAGCTATAGGAAAGAAGTGTTGCACCCTGTACAAGGCAAGTGTTAGTGTGTGCAAGGGTGGGTTGAACACAACGGAAGATTCAGTTATTAACATGTGACGCATGCGTCTAGGTCATATGAGTGAAAAAGGGCTTCAGCTACTAGCAAGGAAGCGGGTCCTTCCAGACGTGACAGGTACACCTCTCAAAACCTGTCTTGATTGTTTATCAGGGAAACAGCATAAAGTTTCATTTGTTAAAACTGCTTCTCATGTTAATAAAGTGCATGCATTAGATTTGGTTTATTCTAATATTTGTGGTACTATGAGGACAAAAATCTTGGGTGGGGCATTATATTTTGTCACTTTTATAGATGATGCATCTAGGAGGGTTTGGGTTTATACTTTGAAATTCAAGGATGAGGTCTTTAGTGTGCTATGGTCGAGAGAGAGACATGTAGATCATTAAAGTGCATCCACACTAATAATGGTGGTGAATACATTGACGACTTTCATGAGTATTGTAAGTCCCTGGGTATATGGCATGAACAGACAGTTCTCAAAACCCCCCAACATAATGGTGTAGCTGAGTGAATGAATCGCACCATTGTAGAGAGAATCAGATACATGTTATCTCATGCGAAATTGCCTAAGACATTCTGGGGAGAAGCAATGCACACGGCGGTGTATTTGATAAGCAGGTCTCCATCAGCCTCGTTGAATGGAGAAGTACCTAAGAAGGTGTGGACTGGACAAGATCCATCGTACAGTCATCTTAGGGTGTTAGGATGCAGAGCATCCGTTCACGTACCAAAGAACGAGAGGTCCAAGCTCGATATGAAGATCAGGCAGTGTGTGTTCTTAGGATACGGTGATAAAAAGTTTGATTATAGATTGTGGGATCTGATTAAGAAGAAGCTTGTCAGGAGCAGAGATGTGGTTTTTTTTTAAGATCAGTGTATAGAAGATATTAGTAAGCCAGAAAAAAACCAGCCTAGTTAAGGTGAGCTAAAGAACATGAATCCGATTATTCCTCCCATGGTGCCTAATGACAAGGGAGTACAGCAAGGTGTAGAGGATGAGGGAGTTCCTTCAGAAGATGGATCAGGAGAGTAGCCCCCACTTGATCCACCTATTGAGCTATAGGTGAGGAGGTCATCTAGAGACAGACAACCGTCCAAGAGGTACTCGCCACATGAGTACATTATGTTGACTAATGGGGGAGAGCCAGAAGACTATTCTGAGGCCCTAGTCGACGAGCATAAGGGGGAGTAGTTAAAAGCTATGTAAGAGGAGATGAAATCATTGCATAAGAACTACACCTATGACATGGTGAAACTGCCTAAGGGCAAGAAAGCTTTGAGCAACAAGTAAGTGTTCAAAAAGAATGTTGAGCAGAAGAATTTACAGACGAGATTCAAGGCCAAACTTGTGGTGAAAGGGTTTGGTCAGAGGAAAGGCATAAACTTCGAGGAGATATTATCACCAGTGGTGAAGATGACATCCATACGGGTATTTCTTAGGTAGGCGGTTAGCATGGATCTGGAGATAGAGCAGTTGGACGTTAAAATTGCCTTACTCCACGGTGACCTAGAAGAAAAGATCTACATGCACCAACCAGAAGGTTTTGAAGTCAAGGGCAAAGAGCATATGGTGTGTAGGCTGAGGATGAGCTTGTATGGGCTGAAACAAGCTCCACGGCAATGGTACAAGAAGTTTGACTCGTTTATGTTGAAGCATGGGTATGACAGAATGGAGTCGGACCACTGTATGTTTATGCGCAAGTTCTCAAATGATGATTTCTTAGTTCTGCTATTATACGTCAATGACATACTCATCATGGGAAAAGACATCAAGAAGATCGACAAGCTGAAACAGGAGTTGGACAAGTCGTTTACGATGAAAGACTTGGGCCCGACTAAACAGATTTTAGGAATGGAAATAACATGTGACAGAAGCAGCAGGAAGCTTTAGCTGTCACAAGAGCGGTATATTGAGAAAGTCCTAAAGGGGTTCAATATGAATGCAGCGAAGCCAGTCAGTACTCCACTGGATAGTCACTTCAGATTGAGTGACAGACAGTGTCCCAAGACGAAGGCAGAGGTGAAAAAGATGTAGAAGATACCCTACGCATCAGCTGTACGAAGTTTAATATATGCTAAGGTGTATACATGCCCAGACAAAACATATGCGGTTAGTGTTGTTAGCCAATATCTTGCCAATCTTGGCAAAGAACATTAGGCAGCGGTGAAATGGATACAGCGGTATCTAAGAGGCTCATTCAGGTTGAGCCTATGCTATGGTAACAGAAAACCTGTGTTAGAGGGCTACACGGATGCAGATATGGCAGGTGACATAGACTCCAAAAAGTCTACATCGGGGTTCATGTTCACGTTTGTAGGGGGAGCGATTTCTTGGCAGAGTAAGCTACAAAAGGTCGTAGCATTGTCGACGACAGAAGTCGAGTACATTGCAGTCACAGAAGCATGTAAAGATATATTTTGGATGAAGAGGTTCCTACAAAAACTTAACCTGAAGCAAGAGCAGCACGCGGTCTATTGCGATAATTAGAGTACTATACACTTGAACAAGAATCTAAGTCAACATTCCAAGTCAAAGTACATAGAGATTCGGTATCACTGGATCAGGGATACTTTAGAACAGAAGATGTTACAGCTTGAGAAGGTCCACACGGACGATAATGGGTCAAACATGATGTAAGGCCCATATCCTAGTTCATACTGTTCCGTCAACTTTCGCGGTCTTCCTAGTCGAATTTATGTAACCTTCAACCTTTATTCGACATTTTCTCGTGATCCTAAGCCGAGTCCTGTATACCGAAGTCGGCTCGACCCAAGACTTGTACCTTTACAACCGCGCCGTCGCTGCGATTCCAACGCCGCATAGTACGCGCCGAAGTGATACCCGAACCAGGAGATATGGGCCCATGTTTAGTGTAAGCCCCGTATCCTAGCCCCTACCGTTCTGTATATCTTCGCGGTCCTCCCGGTCGAATTCTGGCGACCCACGACCTGTAGATTTCATTTGTGCTCGACCCTGAGTCACACCCTATACACCTAAGTTGGTTCGACCCCGAGACCTATGCCATTGCGACCATGTCATCGCTACGATTCTGATGCCGCGTCTCGTGCGTCAATCCGATGTCAAGATCCCAAGATATGACCCGTGCACGATCATAGCGGTAGACCACACGTTGTGGACTATGGTGTACACGTTTCCCCATAATCATAATGAGGATGATGTCATCCTAGGGATGACATCACCTTATTCTACAACCTAACCTACCCCCCTACCTAGCCTACCCCATAAATGCTTTTCTCTTTTCTTTTTTTTCTTTTTTTTTTCAACACTCATTATTACAAGTCATTATAACCCATCCTTTCACCTTCTCTCTCATCTCTCTTTCTCTCTCTCTTCTTCTTCACTTCCATTGCTAGCCATGGACGTCCTAAGTAAGCTCCATTTCCAACCCTCTCACCTTAGATCCCCTTCAATCTTAGCATTAAAAGCCCATCTCCACCGTTAAAGGAGCCTCATTGGAGCTTTGGAGCACTACGGAGGAAAAAGAAGGAAGGTGGGTACATCTATAGGTTAGATTTCTCCATTTTTATGATGTGGGTACTTCTCTCTCTCCTTCTTTTATTTTGTGACCCATATGATGAGTGTATGTGACATCTAGACCGTCCATCCAACGGACCACGTGGCCGTCCAAACATGGGGAGCAACCCAACTCAATGCTATTTTTGTTTGAAAGGTCCAGATGATGGAAAAATATAAATACTATGGTGGGCCTAAACATAGCCAGATGGGCCAATCCAGATCTTACTGGACGTTTGCTGTCCAGGCCATCCAGTAACGTCTGCACGTTGTTGGGACGTTGCTGGATGAAAAAAAACAAAAATACTAGCTTGATTTAGAAGCTTTGGGTGTGCTGCACATGTAAGCCCTACCTTGAGGTATGAACTTAATCCACACCGTCTATTCACTTCCTCAGATCATTTTAGATGTTGAGTTGAAAAATGAGACCGATCCAATTATCTGACGGGCCGTGGCATTAAGAATGATAGTATTTTCCATTAAAACTTGAGAAAATGATTTCTGGGGTCCACAAGAAGCTTAGACCCACCTGAAACTTGTTTTGGACCTCTGATTTTATGGGACACATGCAATGGATGGGATAGATCTTGTTAATATGGGTCCTACCTAGGAGAACAAAAGAAATAAATATATACTTGCATGCATGTGTTGCCTTGACGTCCAGAGAGTTGGACGTCCAACATAAAAAAAAAATAAAATGGGCACATTAGCTCTAGTTGTGGGCCTTACTATGATGTATGTTCTACATCCATGCCGTTCATTTTATAGGTCCTCTTTAATGATGCGTTGGTTCCAAAAATCATCCATAAAGAGTTCTCGGATGGCCCTCACCATCACAATTCATACAATGGTATACTAATCCACATGAAATCAAATGCTGGGGTTCACATGCAGCTTAGACCCACCTGAAACTCTGTTTGGACCCTTAAATTGGTGGGACACACACAATGAATGGGTTCGATTTTCCTAAGGTGGACCCCACCTACCAAAAGCCACGATATTTTTCAATTTCAAAAAAAAAAAAAAAAAGGAAAAAAAAAAGGAGATGTGCTCCTGCTGTCAGTGAGCGGGCGGACGGACGTGCTAGCACTCGTGGCCCTAGCTGTGGGTCCCACCATGATGCGTTTTGAACATCAACACCGCCCATTTGATGGGGCTCCTTTTATTATTTAGACATGCCAAAAATCAACCTATCACGGCACTCAGGTGGCCTACGTCACAGCAAATAGTGTTGATTAAATGTTTGCCATTGAAAAGGATTTAACAGAAGTTTTGGATCCAAAGCAAGTGGGCCATGTGGGACCCACCTTGATGAGGTGCTTATCCACACCGTCCATCCAGCGAACGCACCAGTGGAGATGGTTAACGGTGGAGTGTGAATAGACAGCGGGTGTACTAGCTAGCCAAAAAAAATAATAATAAAATAAAATAAAATAAAATATTATTTTTAATATATTAATATAATAAGCTCACGGGGTGGGTAGCCCATTACGTGGGACCCACCTCTGTTGTTTTTTTTTTCAATGCTGCAGTGTACGGCAGCAGCTATGTAGCTGCCGTGCTAACGTCAGCCAGGGTCTTGGGAACCCATCCAGACCGTCCATTCATCACACTGCCGGTCCAGCTGGATGCTGGACGTTGATACCCAACGTGTGTGTGTGTATATATATATATATATTATCATATAATATAATATTTATATTAATAATAAATGCAATGGTGGGCCACTCCCACGTGTGGACCCACCGTGATTTATGCCTAAGATCAGCACCGTCCAGAGTATGCAGGGGGCTGGACGGTGGCATTTCATAACACTTGTACATGTTATAATATATTATATTACATTATATGATGTTGTAGTATATTATATAATATAATATAATATAATATAATATATATGAATGAGAGATGGGTCACACGTGTGGACCCACCACGATATAAGCATCAGATCTGCACCGTCCAGATCATCAGACTCTCTAGACGGTGGCTTTTCTTTACGTCAGATTATATTATATATGTTAAGGTGGACTGCACTATGATGTATGTTACATCTGCACCGTTCAGTTGTTGGTTGGTGCAGCAGCCATGACGTACGAGTTGTCCATCCATCTTACGGGTGGTGCCCACCGTGATGTATCCTTGTCGTCCATCCATTTAACGTGCATGCGGCCCCACCATGATGTGTGTGTTGTATCTTAACTGTCCATCTAATTTTGAAGGGCCACACGTGATGTATGGGTCTTACCCACATAGTTCATATGGTAGGATGGTGGATCCCCCTTTTTGATGTATGTAGTCCATATCCAAGTTGCCCATTATATTGGACATGGGCCCACCATGCCACATGTGTTTCATCCAACCGTCTATACAATTGGTGAGCTCGTCCTTGGGCTTGAGACTAAAAATAAGACAGATCTAATACCAAGTGGACCATCCTACAGAAATAGTGGTGTTGAATGCCCACCCTTGAAACCTCTTTGGGTTACAGAAGTTTTTATTCAATATAATATTTATTTTTCCTTCCCTGTTTAGGTCCTTGTGACCTTATGAACAGTAAGGAAGGAAAGTAAATACTATGGTGGGCCTACTAGAAATATAACGATGGAAATCATTATCACCATTGTCATTTGTGGCATGGTCCATATGGTCCTTTGGATATGAATCATCTTCTTTTTTTTATATACCATAGTGATCCCTTGCAATGAATGCACGATGTATTCGACTCGGCCCATTCGACCGGCCCAATTGACTCGACCCAATTTGTATTGGCCTATTAACTCGGCCCATTTGATCGGCTCAAGTGATTTGGCCTATGTGACTAGGCCCATTCGGTCGGCCCATATGACTCGACCCATTTGACTAGGTCCGATTGATATACATGAGGCCCATATGACTTGACCCATTTGAATTGGCCCACCTAATTGGTCCACTGGATTGACCCATTTAACATATATGAGGCCCATTCCTACGCAATATCCCGCCATGATTTATATTATGATATTCAAGGTAAGTTGTGCCTTGAGAGCAATGATGGTTTGATGTCCACATTGTAAGAATGATGTTGGTTCAAAGTTCGCATTGTCACTCTCCCTACGGACCACTGATTGGCCCACATTGTAGTCTATAGGCTGTTTAGGCCCATCTTCATTTTGAACAAAGCCCACCTATTACGTATATTAGGCCCATGTGCAGGGCCTGCCTATTTTGTATTTAAGGCCCGTGGAAGTAGCCCAATGAGATGCATTTACGGCCCTTGTGCCAAGGCCCATGGCGATGTATATGCAGCCCACAAGTGAGCCCCGATGTGATGTAATTATGACCTATGATGATGTATATTATACCTTGTATGAGGCCCGTTGTGATGTGTATCCAACCCGTGGTTAGGGCCAATATGATATTTTTATGGCCCATCTTGATATATTAGTACGGCCCATTGATGCAGCCCACTTGATGTGAATGAGGCCTATGCGCAGGGCCCACCTATGAAATATATATTAGGCTCATGTGAACGGCCCATAGTGATGTATTTGCGGCCCAGTTGATAAGGCCCATAGTGATGTATTTTTAGCCTGTATAGTGAGGCCTGTCATAATGTATATGTAACCCTTGTATGAGGCCCATGTGAGAGACCCATCATGGTGTGTATTAAGCTCTTAAGTGGGACCCATGGTGTTGTATATTTGGCCCTTGTATGAGGCCATGGGTCCACTATATGTTAGGCTCTATGTGGTCCATTCCTTGGGACAATAATGGTTAAATGTCCACATTGTCGAGGCCGATTGTTGATACCAATTATGAGTATGTGACTGCATAGCATCATGATCCATGCCCATACGCATCATCTGCATGTATGTTATGAGATATGATTGACCATTGCATATGTCATAGTGCTGGTTGTTACGAGACTCCCTGATAGGCAGAGATTGTCTCACATGAGTGCACGGTTTGCGTAGGATTGATGCATGATTGGATTGTATGACTCATGCATCTTGCATTGTGTGTTGTGATTACTGTATGCCCTAGCGACATCAGGGTCGTAGCCTCCACAGGCATATCGTGGATGGCCAGATGGGACACCGAAAATCTGTTCTACATGGGGTGCTATAGATATCCCTGGGTGAAAGTTTTTAAACCCTCTTGGTTCCAGAGGATGCTCCAACATCTAGACCGAGTGGGTAGATGGGCGCCGAGTGCCGATTACCAGATGGCTGCGCTCTCCACTGTGTCGCGGTAGGTTGGAAGGGGGTGTAGCCTTACCTGCCCGAGAGGAGGGGGCAATGCTAGGCTGAGTCTGACCAGCTCGAGAAATGGGTCCGCTATTGACGAGCCGGGCCCGATATTGGCAGACGAATAGTGAGGTCTCTTCCACTCACCTTGTTGCGCGCGATGGGGCGGCAATCTGGTTTGGAGTGTAATAGACCCCGGTGATTTTTCAGAGAGAAACCGTACTAATATGTGGACTTATTGAGTAGGAATTGCATGTTCATTCATTCATTCGTTCATTCACTATCCACTCGGGCTGGTGGTGTGTAATTAATTGTTGTGTACCTTCGTTATGACAAGAATTTCGGTTGGGCGCGTGACTAAGCTGAGATCAGGAGTCTACCACATTGAGTCTGACTATCCAAATTTAGGTATGGGACTGGTTTGGATAGAAGTCCTTGTGGTGGACCCCGTAGCCTGCGATACTATGTACTATTATCCCGACTTCACACTCCAGCATGGTCATTTCATTCGCATCGCATATTGCATTACATCCGCAGGCATATGGCATTTTGGGTTGCTATATTTCTGTACTTATATGGCCTAGACAGACTTAGCAGGATTTGTATATTGCATTACATCCTCGGCATCTGATATTTGACTCTTTATGACTCCTCAGTGCATATCTGTTTTATATTACGTTTCTGATAATTGACTGACTTATGAACTTGTCCATACTTTCGCTTACTCTATCATTGTATGATTTATGATCTTGTCAGTATTTCAGGTTATTCCGATAATGTACGATTTATGAATTATCAGTAATTTCGGTATTGTATGATGATGGTATTGTATTGAACATTTGATACTTACCTTGTGCACACACTTACACCACCCTCTAAGCTTTCTATAAGCTTATGCACAATAGATGCGTGCAAGTGATGTTAGGTTGCAGCAGTGTTGAGCTTGGAGCGTGCAGTGGTCTTCTGGAGCTTGATTTTTCTTTATTTATGTATTCCCTTTCAGCATTGTACTCAAATGATTATATTAGTGGATATGTGATGATGATGTTTCCTTTATAATTTGGGTAAACTTGTGGTTATGCTTATTACAAGACAAGTGTACGTTCGAAAAATCCTCCTTGTAGGATCCCAGGATCGGAATCTGGCGTATGTTGCACTGGGAGCCGAGAATGGGGTACTACGAAGGCTGTCGGCACCGGATTCGGCGATCGAGATTCTTGTGAATCTGATTTCTGGGTTTGGGGCGTGACATTTAGTTCGAGGAAAAGCCGCGCTTTGTAAAACCTAAGAGAAATGTCTCATCAATCACCCCACATGCAAGTACAATACCCCATCCCCAAGCAACCCCAAAGTCAAACAACCCATTCCCCTCAAGTCAAGTACACCCATCACACCCATCCCTCTCCCTTACAATCTCTCTCTCTCTTTTCCTCTTTACTTCTATTGCTAGTCATGGAAGTCCAAGCACGGTCCATTTTTTTCCTAGCCTCTTACCTTTAGATTCCTCATAATCCAACCCTTAAAAAGCCCATCTCCACCATCGAAAGGGATCCTAGAAGGCTTGAGAACCCAAGGGAAGAAGTAGAAAGTTATGTGGGTATCTCTCTCTCTCTCTCTCTCTCTCTCTCTCTCTTTTCCATGTTATGCTGGCCCATTTGGCAAGCATATGTGATGGATCTGAACTGTCCAGCAGCAAGGACGTCCTTGCTGTCTAAGTTGCTAGACATCCAGCAATCACACAGGATTTGATGAAGGGAAAAACCCAAATATTGGATTGGGTCCCAACTTTGTAACCACCCATTGGACCCCACATGTGGATCCTACCGTGATGGATGCATTTGATATCCCCACCGTCCATCAGCTGCTCACTCAGAGCATGGCCAGATGGGCCAGGTACAACCGGACCTGCTGCTGTCCAGCAGCAGGATTTGATGAAGGGAAAACACTGACACCAGCCCGATCTGATGATGGTGGGCCACCATGTGGACCCCACCTTAATGTATGTATTTTATACCCTCACTGTCCGTCATCTAGCCATTCGACCATAGGCCAGATGGGTCGTTAATAGCTGGACAGTCTACTGCCCACCCAACAGAGCCACCGTACTTTGTGTTCTGGGCAGGCTCTGTTTGAAGGGAAACCACAAATATCACCTTGGTTCCTATGGTGTGGCCCACTGACGTGGACCCCACCTTGTTACATGTGTTGTATATGTATGGGGATGTAGCCACACCGTCCATCTGCTGATCATCCTGACCATGAGACCCGGACAGGTCCAGCTGGGCAGAAATCTGTCCATCAGCAGGCCCTGCTGTTAAAGGTAAAATACAGATATCAGTTTTGATCTAAAGCTAGTGGGCCACGCTGACGTGGACCCATCTTGATATGTCAGTTTCACCCACGCATCCATCCGCAACGGTGCAGATTTATTGCTGCTGTGAGCTACAGTATAGCAGTAGCAGACTGTCCGTGCTTGACAACTGTGAATGAGAGGAAAACGCAGATATCAGTTTGAATCAAACTGTGGACCACGTACATGTGGACCCCACCTTTATATATATATATATATGCTGTATATTCGTCGTCCAGTACTGACGGTGGGACCCACCTGATGTAAATGTTTTATCTACACAGTTCATTAGTGATGGTGGGTACCTACCTTGATGTGTTTGAGATCCGCACCACCCATCTAACAGTGGACCCCATTCATATGGGACGCACCTTGATGTTTATATGTAATCCACTCATCCAAGCTGGGGACGTGAGGCCCACCTTGATAATGTACTGAGTACAGCATGTGGGACCACCATACGGTATTTGTTAAGTCCCAGCCATCCTTTGGACGGTGGGCCAGCAGCAAGCAGCTGCTGTGTTGCGTCAACAAGTTCCTTGGGTCTGACCTGAGGTACGTGTATATCCAATGTTGTCCTTACATGGGGTTCACCTTGCACGTGTGACAAGTGCAGGTGGTGGGACCCACCTTGATGTATATGTTTTATCTTCACCGTCCAAGGTGATGGATGGTGCTATGAACTTCACCTTGATGCATATATTATAGTCAAGCCGTTCATCTATTTTGGCTGGCGGGGGGGGGGGGGCCGCACCACGATATGTGTTTCATTCACGTCATCCATCAGTGTTTCATCTTAGCCATCCACTGGTTAAGATTGTTGTGTGGGCCGATCATGATGTATGTGATTTACAGCCTCACCGTCCATCTAGGTGGACCCCACTTTGATGAATGTATTTCACCCATCCATCTATCCAGCCAGACACTGGGCGTACCTCCTATATAGCATATATATATATATATATATATATATATATATATATATATATATATATATATATATATATATATATATATATATATATATAATTTAATAATATAATATTATATTATGTGGTGGCCCCACGTGGGACCCACCTTTAATCCATGATTCTACACTAGCATCATCCATCTGGACGGTGCCATGTAGGATCTGTGACTGATGTATGTGGGCTACATAGGTGGGACCCACCTTGATTAATGTATTTTGTATCCACACCGTCCCTCTAGACGGTGTGCTGACTAGGGCGTGCATGATGTATGTGTTTCATTCTTGCTGTGTAGTGCACACCGTGATGTATGTGTTCCATGCAGGCTATTCATCTGCAGGCCCACCTGCAGTTTGCAGAGTCCACCTTGATTTATTTATTCTATATCCACACCATCCAGATTGTGCTGGATGGTACTGGACATGTTTCGATGGTGCCGATTTACATGGGAAGTGTTTGGATGGTGCTGATTTACCTGGATAATGTTTGGACAGGGTCGATCATCATTAGTGGGCCATGTGCTTATCTAATGACAGTGTACAGTGATACACATGTTACACCTACAACTATTGAAATGATTTTTGGTGTGGTCCAAGCCCACTTTAGAACCATTGGTGCGGCCCGTCCATGGGGCTCACCTGCCTTATATTAAAGGCCTATATGATGGGGCCCTCCTGCTTGAATCTGAGGTCCATGGGCAAGGCCCATTGTGAAGTATTTGAGGCCCATGGGTGGTGGGCCATTGTGATGTATTAGGGGCCCATTGGAGTGACCCATTGGTGTGGCCCACTTAATGTATGTGAGGCCCATTGGTGCGGCCCGTTGATGCGTCTCACTTGACGTTTATGAGACCCATTGGTGCGGTCTATATGATGTGGCCCATTTGATGCATGTTGGCCCATTGAAGCGGCCCACTTGATGTATATGAGGCCCATGGCGATGTAAGATTCCAGTATGATGTATGTAATGATGTTTATGGCAGCCACTGCTTGGGAGCAATGTTGGTTGAATGTCCACATTGATGGGCAATGATGGCTGGATGTCCACATTATGACCTTCCCTTAGGCCTTGTTAGGCCCATTCTCATTATTCTCTCAGTGGGTTAACCCAAATAAGTGGGCCCCATTCACCGTAGATGGATGGCTCCGTGTTATCGGATTTAATATAACCACGACCAAGTGTTGATCTTTATATTATAGTTGATCGGCTGATCATCTATGGACCCCCTTTTTATTTATCTACTGATTATCGGTGCGATTAACATGACTGATTTACTGATTCTGATTATCGATCGATCCCGATTGTCGTGGCCAATTGCCGATTCCGATTGACATAACCGATTTATCAATTCTGATTGTCGATCGATTCTGATTGTCATGACCGATTGTCTTCCGATTGTCATGAC
This sequence comes from Magnolia kwangsiensis, assembly GCA_037074715.1. Classification (NCBI taxonomy): domain Eukaryota; kingdom Viridiplantae; phylum Streptophyta; class Magnoliopsida; order Magnoliales; family Magnoliaceae; genus Magnolia; species Magnolia kwangsiensis. The sequence goes on from CM073574.1 coordinate 31,755,896, forward strand.
CGATTGTCGATTCTGATTGATGCGACCGGTTTGTCGATTCTGATTATTGAATGATTACGATTATCATGATCGATTGCTAATTCCGGTCGACGTGACCGATTTGCTGACTCTGATTACCGATCGATTTCGATTGACGTGACCGATTGCTGATTTCGATCAACGTGACCGATTTACCAACTCTGATTACCGATCGATTCTGATTGACGTGACCGATTGCTGATTTCGATTGTCGATTCCGATCGATGTGACAGATTTGCTGACTCTGATAACCGATCGATTTCGATTGACGTGATCAATTGCTGATTCCGATTATCGTGACCGATTGCCGATTCCGATTGATATGACCGATTTGCTGATTCTTATTACCGATTGTTGATTCTGATTATCGTGACCGATTATCGATTCCGATTATCGAGGTCGATTACCGATCGATTCCGATTGTCGTGGCCGATTCACGATTTTGATTGTCGTGACCGATTTCGATTACTGAGGCCTACTCCGATTCCGATTTCGATTGTTGAGGCCGATTTCGACTGCTAAGGCCGATTATTGAGACCTATATGATGTATATGCGACCCGTACTTAAGCCCATTATGATGTATCTGTGGTCTTTGGGCAAGGCCCACTGTGTTGTATATTAGGCCTTTGTGTGAGGCCGTCAGCCCATTATGTGTTTCGTCCTATGAGGGTCATTCCTTGGGGCAATGTTGGTTAGATGTCCACATTATTGAGGCCAATTATTGATGCTGATTATTGATACCGATTATGAGTATGTGACAGCATAGCATCATAATACATACGCATCATCTGCATGTTTATTATGAGATGTGATTGACCATCGCATATGCCATAGGGCAGGTTATTCATGGGGCTCCCTGATAGGCGAAGATTATCTCACATGAGTACACGGTATGCACAGGATTGATGCTTGATTGGATTGTATGACTCATGCATCTTGCATTGTGTGTTGTGATTACTGTACGCCCTAGCGACATTAGGGTCGTAGCCTCCACAGGTATTTCGTAGATGGCCAGATGGGATACCAAAAATTTGTTCTACATGGGGTGCTATAGATATCCCTGGATGAAAGTCTCTAAACCCTCTTGGTTCTAGAGGTTGCTCCAACGTTTAGACCGAGTGGATGCATAGCGCATGAGGGCCATATACCGTTAGGCAGTGTCTCCCACTGTGTCGTGGTCGATTGGAAGAGGGTACGACCTTACCTGCCCGAGAGGAGGGGGCGATGCTAGGCTGAGTCTAACCAGCTCGAGGAATGGGTCCGCTATCGATGAGTCGGGCCCGATATTGGCAGACGGATAGTGAGGTCTCTTTCACTCACCTTATTGTGCGCGTTGGGGCGGTAACTTGATTTGGAGTGTAATAGACCCCGCTGATTTTTCAGAGAGGAATCAGATTGATATGTGGACTTATTGAGTAGGAGTTGCATGTTCATTCATTTATTCATTCACTATCCACTTGGGCTGGTAGTGCGTAATTAATTGTTGTGTACCTTCGTTATGACAAGAATTTCGGTTGGGCACACGACTAATCTGAGATTAAGAGTTTTTCACATTGAGTCTGACTATCCAAATTTAGGTATGGGACTGGTTTGGATAGAAGTCCCTTGTGGTGGACCCCTTAGCCTGCGATACTACGTACTATCATCTCGACTTCACACTCCAGCATGGTCATTTCATTCGCATCGCATATTGCATTATATCCGAAGGCATATGACATTTTGGGTTATTATGTTTCTGCACTTATATGGCCTAGACAGACTTAGCAGAATTTGTATATCGCATTCCAACCTTGGCATCTGATATTTGGCTCTTTATGACTCCTTATTGTATAGTTGTTTTATATTACGTATTCTGATATTGATTAACTTATGGACTTGTCCATACTTCCGCTTACTCTGTTATCGTATGATTCGTGATCTGATCAGTATTTCTTCTTATTCCGATAATATACGATTTATAGATTACCAGTAATTTCGGTATTGTATGATAATGACATTGTATTGAATACTTGACACTTACTTTGTGCACACACTTACACCACCTTCTAAGCTTTTTATAAGCTTATGCACGATAGATGCGTGCAGGCGATGTTAGGTTATAGCAGTGTTGAGCTTGGAGCGTGCTGCGGTCTTCTGGAGCTTGATTTTCGATTTACGTATTTTCCTTTCAACATTGTACTCAAATGATTATATTAGTGGATATGTGATGATGATGTTGCCTTTGTGAATTTGGTAATCTTGTGGTTATGCTTATTATGAGTTAAATGTACCAAAAATAAAAATAAAATAAAAATCCTCCTTGTAGGATCCCAGGATCGGAATCTGGCATATGGATGCTAGGAGACGAGAATGGGGTACTACGGGGGCTGTCAGCACCGGATTCGGTAATCGGAATTCTTGTGAATCCGATTTTCTAGTTTGGGGCGTGATACATGATGACCAAGGCTTTGCTCAAGGGCAAGTTTGAGGTTTGTAGAAACCAGGCTGGCTTAAAGAAGGTGAAACCCTCCTGAGACAATAAGTGGGAGATTTGATGGGATTTTTAATCCCGTACTATACCGATCGTGAGCCCTACACGACCGGTCGAGGGCTGGTGGACGAATAATTGTGGAGTCGAGCCCTGGCTCGACTCAAAGTCCAGCGACTTTGGGCTATTTTTCTCCGGAGTGCTCGACCGGTCGTGAGTGGCGCTCAACTGGTCATGGGATCGTCTCGACCGGTCGTGGTTACGCAGATTCGTTCCCGATTTTGTGCGGATTGCAGATTTGAGTCCTTTCATCACAAGGATGCTGAAGGGAGTTTCCTAAAACTATAAATAGGGGTCTCTATGGTTTTCTAGGGTATGGTGTATAAGAAAAACATAAGAAGGCTATCAAAGGTGTGTGTGAGAGAGAGAGAGAGAAAGAGAGAAAGGAAGCTTGTAGAATGGAGGTTATGCTCGTGGAGGTGATCTACTGTGCAATCTATATCTCAATGCTTTTACGTTCTCTAAATCGGTGAGATCTCTCGTTTTCTTTATTTTTCTTACTGTTTATCCACTCCTGCGTGAGTGATGAAGATTTGATCATAGTAGGATGTGCTCGTGATCGGTTGCGTAACACCCTGAAAATTGGGGGTCGTGTATAAACCCGGCTCCCGAGTTCCAGACCATCACTTATGCAACAAATATGATTATGATTAGATGTTGTCTGAGTTAAAGCACTCGCATGAGTAACATTATACCAAAACTGCAATTCATACTCTAGATTCAGTAATAAAAGCAAGCGGAAGACTAAAGGATATATATATCACTATATGGAAAACAAAATACATCTCAACTGTCTCCAAAGTATGAATACATCACTGAGTCTCATATACATGAAATAAAATAAAAATCAAAATGTCTGAAGTCCAACTAGTATGTCCCGCCAATCCAGGTCACCTACGCAAAGCCGTCGTGAAACTGCATATATGAGAACTCGTCCTGGTCCTCATCGTAATCCGGCTCTGCATTCTGAATCGCTGCCTCACCTGTATCTAAGACAGGGTCTGGTGGGTGTTGCAAACACCATCCCGTAACGTGGGAGTGAGTGATCAACTCAGTGGAATAATAGAGCAGAGATTAGCATGTTCTCAAATCAATCATGCGATAATAGTAAAGCAATTAATCAAACATTCCTAAATACTGTTGTTAATATAATATGACATGACATGATGGATGCCCTCACCAACGATCTCCCTCATACGGCACCATCTTATGCCCGCGGTATGCTTTCTTCCCACAGTGCTCCACATCTTCCAGGCACATGCAATGTAATGGTGATATGATTACCGATTTATTATTAGTCCATTCATACAGCAGTATTGGGAAATTAAGGTACTTTAATATCAATCCCAACACAGATCCTGTCTAGGGTCGTCACTTCTAGTAATCTCATACGATGTATATTTTGTAGGTTGCTGCAAGGGCTGCCAGGGCTGTTGCTCGCACTCATTGCACCGCTCCCCCATCACCTTATCAATACAGGCCTAATGTACTCTCATTACTACGGAAGGGTCATCGCCTCCCGTAGACTCAGAATACCCTCGCGGTCACTACAAAGGGTTCGTCACCTGATCAGTGTAGGCCGATAGCAAGAATATAGTGTCCCATACCACCATAATCTGCTCACGAGTCATACGTGCTCACTGGTCACTACGGGAAGATTTTCTGGCCCCAGCGTAGGCCGACAGCTTGACCACGGTTTCCCATACACCATGCCCGTCTCATGAGTCTTTATGGATCAAGGTACCATGGTTAACAGGGTTGCCAATGGTAAGTTCAATATCCTAGGTTCAAGCAGTTATGATTCATACAGGGTAAACATACAATGGCCAGTCGGGTTACTTGACGGGCTCGACTAGTACAAGCGCATCGCAAGTCAAATGACATGAAGTGCATGAAACACTTCGCGTGGCCTAACCACTGCCGCCAACTCAAAACACGACTCGCGTTCATCGACGCGTCCTTCGTGGCCAATAGAAGTCAACCATGAATTTACTCTGTTACCGACTGCCTGGACTAAGCATAGTCCCAAACATTTATAAATCAGCATCAATAATCATGTGAGAGTAATTGAAATGCAATACAACAATACAAGCATGTTATCACATGTTATAACATACAACTTAAGCAATTCATTCAACACATGCATTTCATACATGCAATGTAATCCCTACATATTGCCAACATGATGAAAATCATTTACATCAGCATATTACTTGAGAATTCAATCTCAAAATTATTTCATAACACCATATACTCAATACATACTAATATAAACATTCATACAAACACTTAGTCTACACACTTAAGTCTACATAGTGTATGTCGACTCAAAGTGTGCCTTTGGGCGAATCTCTTCGCCAAACCAATTATGCACGCATTCCTAATATCCTAATGCGACAAAAAACCATGTCAACCATTTTAGCAAAATATGGATGCAAATAATATTTTCTACAAATGACTAAAATGCCCTAAATCTCATATTTTTCGTCTGCTTACGAAACAGGAAACGAACAACATGTTGTACATGTCAAACGGCGTTGTCGTCGATAATCTACTATTAAACGACATTGAAAGCGTTGAAAACAGTCAATCAAAGCATCTAAAATCCACACCTTTTTCCCTAGAGGTGTATCGACTCGAACGGAGCATATACGCTTCGTCTACGGCGAACAGGCGACCTATTTCACAAGATGTATAAGCTAATTTGCTAAGGAATCGACGAAACGTTAAATCAGCAAGTAGTTAGGGTCTTTTCTTACCTAGAAATACGGCGAAATTACCGAGAAAGTGATTGAGATGCGTTACTTAAACACGTGTAGCAGGTAGTACAGGTGGCAGGAAAATCACTCCCACTCTCTCTCACAAACTCTCACTTTTTCTCACACTCTTGTTAGGGTTTCTAGCAAATTCGGATGGGTGAGAGAAGTGAGGGTTTAAACCCCTTTTACAAGCTTAAAACTTCTCAAATTAGGCTTGGGAACAACGTTTACTTGAGGTCTAACCAAATCGGGGTCGTTCTGGTCCAAAAAGGTATTTCGGGAGGTCCCCTGGCCGAACGCAATCGGACTTAAGCTCATGGTCGCCGGATATTGCTCACACGAAGTTTTCAGACCAGCGGAGTTCGTAGATCGCACGTGGCGGTCCAGTTTCAGTTCAGCGGAAAGTTACGTGCCAGATTTGAATTTTAAAATTTTAAATCTAACCCTATTCTCACTCTCTTCACTCCAGGCTCAATGAAATAGCCTCTGAATGTCGGTTGGACTTGATTTTCGAAATGATTGTCAAGTCCAGCTAAGCGGTCATAACAGTCTAAGATTGCAGGTATCGGACTTTCGACGCGCGGTCTAGATCCAATACAAAGTTTCAAAGGGGTCCTGAGAACAAACCGGTTTAGAGTTGTAGACCTGATCTAGGTGCGATCTGAAAAAATTTCTCTTTCAGAATAGGGTTAGATTTAAAATTTTAAAATTCAAATCTGGCACGTAACTTGGCGCGTTATTATTAAGCGTTCTGACTGTAAGAATTCAGACAAATTACACCCTCGGATCAGAAAAAATTTCTCTTTCATGTCATGAGACTTGTAGACCTGATCTAGGTGCGATCTGAAAAAATTTCTCTTTCATCGCACCTAGATCAGGTCTACAAGTCTCATGACATGAAAGAGAAATTTTTTCTGATCCGAGGGTGTAATTTGTCTGAATTCTTACAGTCAGAACGCTTAATAATAACGCGCCAAGTTACGTGCCAGATTTGAATTTTAAAATTTTAAATCTAACCCTATTCTCACTCTCTTCACTCCAGGCTCAATGAAATAGCCTCTGAATGTCGGTTGGACTTGATTTTCGAAATGATTGTCAAGTCCAGCTAAGCGGTCATAACAGTCTAAGATTGCAGGTATCGGACTTTCGACGCGCGGTCTAGATCCAATACAAAGTTTCAAAGGGGTCCTGAGAACAAACCGGTTTAGAGTTTGATCCAAGGTTTTAGGATGTTATAGCATCATGAATTGTACAAGTTTTGGGTCTTGTAGAACGTATTTAAAGAGATCAGGGAGGATTTCACAGCTACTCTAGCGTTGCGCTAGCTAACTTACGCTTATTTTCTAAAGGAATTAATCCTACATGATTTCTGGTTGAGTTAGTACTCGAGTTTCAGTACGGATTTTTTCAGGGCGTTATAGGTTGTAACATTTTACTTCATAGTGGATTGTTGATCTTAACGAGGTCCCATGGTTTTTACCTCTTTGAGAGTTTTCCATGTAAAAATCTCATGTGGTGTGTGGTTAATGCTTTAATTTATTTCATTGCTTTATTATTCCATAATTCTTGTTTATTCTAAGAGGTTGCAAGGCCCCCAACATAAAGCTCTCTCAATTTCTTTTTTTTTTTTACGGGCGTTACAAAAGGTTTGGAGTAATAGATAGATATGCGTGGGGAAGCTACAAAAGGTTTGGAGTAATAGATAGATATGTATGGGGAAGATTTGTTACAAATATCCCGTGGCCACGCGAATGTTTTAGTAACCAGGTGCTTAATTCCAACTTTTTTCACGATTCTTTCACATACCTGAGCTTTAGATCAACCTAATTTTTAGCACATGCCCTGAAATAAGGTTGGAAAACTGGATAGACTGAAGTGGATTTGTCACAAATATCACGGTGCATCCCACCCACACTTAAGCAACCCTTGCCCTCTGGACTAAAATGTCCACCAAACTTTTGGCTCGGTGCTAACCTAACTCCAACTTTATCATGGGGCCTACCTTAGTGCTTGTAAGAAATCCACCCTATCATTTGTTTTTCCAGCTTATTTTATGGCATGACCCCAAAAAATAGGCAATTTCTAAGCTTAAAATGGCCCCATGATGCCCCAAGATGTTTTAACGACAAGCATTCAATCCCACAGTTTCCTACCGTGTGGCCCTCTGGATCTCTGTATTTGGCTCATTTTTTGTTTTGTTCCCTACAATGAGCTGAAAAAATAGATGAACGGAGTGGATTTATCATACACATCCAGTGACCACGTGAATATTTCAACATATGGATTTCAATCCCTACCATTTCCTTTTCACTTGGCCGACTTGGGCTTTGTATCAACCTCACTTTTTAGCCCATATCCTAAGAATTAGATGGCAAATCCGATGGACAGGGTGGCTTTGTCATTTTTTGGCTCATGCCTTGCAATTAGGGTGGATTTGTAATTTTTGGCTCATGCCCTATAATTATGGGATGCACCGGTTGGACTTACATTCCTGTACAATTTACCATAGCAGAGGTAAAGGCTAATGGAAACCACCAACCTCACCCAATATAATGTGGTCCTGGACGTAGGCCTCACCTTGATGTATGTATCATATGTCTATATTATTCATCTTTTTTACTAGCTCATTTTAGCATGCGTACCTAAAAATAAAGTTCATCAAAAACTTAAGTAGACCATAGCAGGGGAAACAATGGTGATTGACCATTAAAAACTTCTTATGATTTGTGACCCTATCAACAACTTGGAAAACATTAAACAGGCTAAGATGGGGTAAGATGAGAAGGCAGTTCTGTTATTTGACAAGGTAAAACCATGAGAAGGGTCAAATAATAATATTTGTGGGCAACTAGGGGTAAAAGTGGTATTTATGTAGTTAACCGTTCCATCCGTTAGGTATCTCATAGTGAGTAGTATATAAAATGGGTAGGCAGGTTTTGTGAAATAGTTTAAAATGCAAGAGATTTGCAGTCCAAAGCTGACGATGCATGCCGACACAAAAAAATCCTCACAAAAATAGAGATTACGAAATATATATACAGACATCACCCTTGATTTTTTATAGGTGTACTGTGATGTTCATGTGAGATCCACTTTGGCCATTAAATGTATAACCCCATGCTAGAGGGTAAAAAATACGATAACTAATTAGTCACACTAAAGGAAATCATTCAAGAAAGATGCTCAACTTTGTTTTAGAGCCCACTATAATAATTGTTGGGGAAAAATGTGTCGGGCTTGGGTAACGTAGAAGAGTAGGTCGGCTTTGCCGACACTGCCTGAAGAAACCGAGACAACACTGACAGGGCAGATGGCGGGCCGTCAGGAGTAAGCAAAGACGAGTAAAGTCGCTCTGTCAGAGTGATAACCTCGCCTGCATCACCCCACTGAAGGCCGGGCGTGTGAAAGTCATTCAACCGATAGAGTAAAGATCCCTTCAGGGAGTTAATTCTGTCGGGCACGGCTCAGAACCCGTCCTCCTGCATCGGCCGAGACTCCCCCGGTGTCGGTCATGACCTGGCCGAGACTCCCCCGGAGTCGGTCGAGATCCAACCGAGATAGGTAGTGGCGGAACGAGGACAGATGCTGATCTACGAAAATCCAGGGACATTGATAGCGGATCCCGAGATTCTCGGGATCCTGAGCGATCGCAGGAGAAGAATCCTCCGAAGATAAGGATTGACAGATTGTATAAATCTCGAAGCTTGGAACAGTAAAAGGTACGAAAATACTAACGAAGAAAAGCTCTGAGCTATAGACGAGATTACTGACTTAAGCATCGGAGGTTCCCCGGCTCTAGCCAGGGTTCCCTTGACATTGTTTCTGTGCAGGCGAAGGAGGGTCCGTCGCCAAGGGAAACCGTCCCATAAAAACGCTGCAACAGTTTGGCGCCGTCTGTGGGAAACGGACAAAAAGCCGCTTTCTCCAACCATTCAAATGGCAAGAACAAGAAGGACGGACCCAAATGAAGTAAGGGAGGCCGCCGCTAGCGTCGCTCAGGGAGCTCCCCCGGCAGCGACGCCTGCGACTACAAGCCAGCCCAACCAAGGGAACGCATACCTGGATCGTGAGGTTCAGGAAATGCGTTCCGAGATGGTCGCCATGAAACACATGCTGGAACAACTGTGCAACCAGCAGATGCACCGACAGGAGTCGACGCCAGCTCATCCACCAGTATCTGTAGCGCAGCCACCCGCGCCACTGTCTCCTAGATGACCGAGTCAGCCCCGAGAACCAAGTCATCCGGCACCTGCTCGTTCTGCAACAGCCGTTCTGCCTCCCTCTGACCTGAGGCATAGAATAGATCAGAGGAGGCGCAGTCGGCTACCTGCAGATGCTGAAGAAACGGCAGAGAGCGCCGAACCCTGGAAGGCTGACATGCAAGACTTCAAAAACGAAGTCCAAGAGAAGATGGCGAAGGAAATGGCAAATATAAAGCACGGTCGGAACTCAAATCCGACCAAACACGAAGAAAAAGCCTCTCCGTTCGTAGACGAGGTAATGCGGGCCCGGTTGCCGGAAAGGTTCCGCTTACCCCAGATTACTCCATTTTCTGGGAAGACCGATCCTACAGATCATCTTGAATGCTTCAGGACTTACATGGAATTGCACGACGCTTCGGATGCTGTTATGTGCCGAGCGTTTTCTCTGACCTTGACGGACGTTGCCCGACTTTGGTTTAAGCAACTAAAACCCGGGTCAATAAAGTCATTCGCCGAACTCAGCGACGCCTTCCTCAGCAATTTCATTGGCGGAAAGAAGAAACTGAAGCCTCCCGCGCATCTGAACAACATAGTTCAGAGGGAAGGAGAATTACTCAAAGACTACATTAAACGCTTCAATTTCAAGTCTCTCCAGGTTCGAAAACATTCTGAGGAAACAGCACTCAACGCTCTCATGCAGGGAGTTAGAGACAAGCCTATTTTGGCATCACTGGATAAAAACCTGCCTGATACTTTGGGCGAGTTTATGGTTCGATCAGACAAATACGCCGATGCGGAGGAGACGCGACTCCTAAGAGAGAAAAACCAGAATACGAAACCATCGGCAAAAGAGTCGGCCAAAAAGGAAGCCGACTCGGCCGGAGGGAAAAAGCGAAAAGACGACCGGGGACGAGACGACAGCAGGTCAGGGAAGCGACCCGACAGAAAATTCTCTGCATATACCCCGCTGAACAAATCTCCTGAACAGGTACTGATGGAGATCAAAACCGAGGGCTTCGTCAACTGGCCTCGGAAAATGCGAGGGAATCCTGGTCGTCGGAACAAGGACAAGTATTGCCACTACCATCGCGATCACGGTCACAACACGAGCGACTGCTATCATCTGAAGGACGAGATTGAGCGGCTGATTAAAGAAGGCCGGCTAAGAGAACATACGGCTGGGACCGACGCCGTTGCGGGACCTAGTGTAGAACGGCCCCAGGAAGAGATTCGAACGATCGTCGGGGGTCATCGAGGCGGCGGGGACTCGAATAACGCTCGAAAAAACCACGCCAGAAGCCTCGACCGCCCCGAGTCCGAGGTTCTCCTGCTATCCCGGCCTCCCAAAGAGAAAAAATGAGAGAAGTATTGCATCTCGTTCACTGAAGAAGATGCTCGAGGCATTCATCATCCTCACGATGATGCGCTAGTAGTCACCCTCACCATCGCGAACAGAAAGGTGTTCCGGATACCGGTGGATACAGGGTCATCAGCGGACGTCCTGTTCACTACAGCATTCGATAAAATGGACATAGGTCGGTCAATACTACGGCCTGTCCGGACGCCGCTCATAGGTTTATCGGGCGGACAGGTACTCCCAGAAGGAATCGTCTCGCTGCCGCTCACCGCGGGAACTGCGCCCCACCAAAGGACCGGGATGGTCGACTTCCTGGTCGTGAACCAACCTTCAGTGTACAACGCCATCCTCGGCCGACCGTCTCTCAGCCTCCTTCAGGCCATAGTATCTACCTACCACCTCTCCATGAAATTCCCGACTGAGTCGGGAGTAGGGGTAGTGAAAGGAGACCAGCAAGAGTCTAGGAAGTGCTACGCCACCGCAGTAAAAGTCCCGACAGAAATTTCGATGATCGAATCACTGGACCCGCGTATCGGGTTGCACGAGCGGGGAGAACCGATGGAAGAGCTCATCTCGGTGCCGTTAACCGAGACGGACGTTTCAAAAGTAGTCCGAATCGGCTCATCCTTGAGCCTGCCTCTTAGAGAACGAATAATTACTTTACTTTGGAGGTATGCCGATGTCTTCGCTTGGAGCCATGAAGACATGCCTGGGATTGATCCCTCAGTCATGACGCACCGACTCAACATCGACCCGACCTACAGGCCCATCCGGCAGAAACGTCGACCTCTTGGCCCGGAGAGGTACACTATCATAGGAGAGGAGGTCGGCAAGCTTCTTAAAGCCAAGTTTATCGAAGAGGTATACTATCCGGAATGGGTAGCTAATGTCGTACTAGTGAAGAAAGCTAATGGGAAGTGGCGAGTCTGTATAGACTATACGGACCTAAACAAAGCCTGCCCCAAGGATAGCTTCCCTCTTCCTCGTATCGATCAGTTGGTTGATAGTACGGCGGGTCATGAATTGCTCAGCTTTATGGACGCCTATTCAGGCTATAATCAAATTGTAATGCATGAAAATGATAAATCAAAAACTGCCTTTGTCACTGACAAAGGCCTTTATTGTTACCGAGTGATGCCATTTGGGTTAAAGAATGCCGGAGCGACTTATCAACGGTTGGTGAACAAAATGTTCTCCAGGCAAATTGGTCGAACGATGGAAGTTTATATTGATGATATGCTCATCAAAAGTAAACAGGCATCCGACCATGAGAAGGACTTGGAAGAAATATTTTTAATTTGCGTAAGTATAAGATGAAGCTGAACCCTAGCAAGTGCGCGTTTGGCGTGAGCTCGGAAAAGTTCCTCGGTTTCCTCGTTAGTCAGCGAGGAATCGAAGCAAACCCAGAGAAGATCAAAGCCTTACTCAAAATGGAGTCTCCCAAAACTATCAAAGACGTTCAACGGTTAACTGGAAGAGTGGCCGCGCTCAATCGCTTCCTTTCCCGAGCCACAGACAAGTGTCTCCCGTTCTTCAAGCAATTGAAGGGACGACAGACTATGATGTGGACGGAGGAATGTGAGAAAGCGTTTCGAGAATTGAAGGTTTACCTCGGATCTCCACCGCTGTTATCTAAGCCCGAGCCTGGTGAAGTGTTATTGTTGTATTTGGCCGTGTCTGAAGCCGCAGTAAGCTCAGCGTTAATACGCGAGAGTTAAGGGAAGCAGCTGCCAGTCTACTACGTTAGCAAAGCCTTGCTGCCCGCCGAGATAAGGTATCCTCAGCTTGAGAAAGTAGCCTTCACCCTATTAGTTTCATCACGACGCGTTCGGCCATATTTTCAGGCCCACACCATCGCCGTTGTGACCGACCTACCACTCCGCCAGGTTCTTCAAAAGCCGGAAGCCTCTGACCGACTTACAAAGTGGGCAGTCGAATTAAGCGAGTTTGACATACATTACCGGCCCAAGGCTGCTTTAAAAGGAAAGGTCGTCACCGATTTCCTTGTCGAAGTGGTTCCTAATACCGATAGTCTGCCCGAACCAGAGGGAGTTAATGTACCCGAGGGTCCCTCCTCTCTCGGGCCTACACCTTGGAAGCTATTTGTCGACGGCTCATCCAACTCGAAGGCAAGCGGGGCAGGGGTAGTATTAGAAACTCCCGATCAAACTTGTATGCAGTATGCCTTGCGACTCGACTTTCAAGCGTCCAACAATACAGCAGAATACGAAGCTTTATTACTAGGCCTCAGACTCGCCGCGAGTCTGCGCGCGACCCATCTGAACGTTTTCAGCGATTCACAATTGGTTGTTAACCAAGTTTCCGGCTTCTATCAGACTCGGAAAGAACAGTTAAAGGCGTACATGGAGAAGGCTAAAGAATTGATCAGCGAATTCCAGAAGTGTGAAATAATTCGAATACCTAGAACCGACAACGCCAAAGCTGACCTACTAGCAAAGCTTGCCTCAGCAGATGAGAAAGACATACCTCGGTCAGTCTCAATTGAACATGTCCTTGAACCAAGCGTAAACGAGCCAACGGTCTCGATCCTGTTTCCAATCGATCCGGCGGCCGCTTGGTTCGACCCACTCGTCCGCTACCTTAACAATGGTGAACTGCCAGAAGATCGCGCCGAGGCCCGACGATTAAAAACTCGAGCCTCGCGCTACACTATCCTCAATAGAATTCTGTACAAAAAAGGCTTTCATACTCCTCTACTAAGGTGCGTCGACTCCCAAGAAGCCGACTATATCTTACGAGAGATACACGGCGGAATATGTGGAAACCATTCGGGAGGACGCTCGCTCGCCAACAAAGTGTTGCGGCAGGGATATTACTGGCCGACCATACAACATGGCTCCAAACGATTCGTCCAAAGGTGTGACAAGTGTCAGCGGTTCGCAGTGATCCCGAGACAACCCCCCGAGGAGCTGACTCCAATGTCGGGACCCTGGCCTTTCGCGCAGTGGGGAATAGACATAATCGGGCCCTTTCCATTGGGGAAGGGCCAGACTAAGTTTGCCGTGGTGGCGGTGGACTACTTCACGAAGTGGGCCGAAGCAGAACCGTTGGCGAAAGTCACCGAGCAAAGGGTCACGAGTTTCATATGGAAAAATATCATATGTCGGTTCGGAATACCCCGGACGATAGTAACAGACAATGGCAGGCAGTTCGATAACAGACAATTCCGGAAGATGTGCGGCAACCTCGGGATTCGTAATGTATACGCCTCGCCTCATCACCCTCAGACGAATGGACAGGTCGAGGCGATCAACAAAATCATAAAGCAGCATCTCCGGACAAGACTTGACGAGGCAAAGGGAGCATGGGCCGAAGAACTTCCGAATATACTGTGGGCTTATCGAACCACGGCACGAACCGCGACGGGAGAAACCCCCTTCTCTCTATGTTATGGTGCGGAAGCGGTCGCGCCGGTCGAGATCGGTATCGGTTCAGCCCGAGTCAACTTGTATGATGAACGAGAGAACGGTGAACTCCTCTCATTCGCACTTGATTCGTTAGAAGAAAGAAGAGAAAGTGCTCGACTGAAAGTGATGGCTCGATAGAGACAGGTGTCTCGGTTTTACAATCATCGAGTCAAAGTCCGACGATTCTGAACCGGGGACATGGTCCTCCGAAGGACCTTCCCAAACACTAAGGAAATTGGGTCGGGTACATTAGGGCCGAACTGGGAAGGCCCCTATGTCGTCTCAGGCATCATCCGACCTGGAACCTACCAGCTGGAAGACCTAAACGGGTAGCTGTTGCCTCATCCTTGGAACGCCGAGAATCTTAAAGTTTATTATCCGTAAGATACAATCATTCTTACTGTAATTGAAGTCGACTCAATAAAAGCTCTATTTCATGCAAGTACCCAATGTCGGGCCAGTTACAGAAAGTCAGTTACAAAAATTTTGATTACAAAAAGAAAAATACAATCCTAGGAGGCGCTCGAGGGACCGGCTTCGTCGGCAACAGCAACGGCAGCGTCTCCTTCAGCGGCGTCGCCCTCGGCAGCCTCGGCGGACGGACTGTCGACCTCGAAAGCGGAGAGATCGAGTTCAGGGAAGGCCGCCCTCATCTCCAGAACGCAGGCCTTGTAGTCGCCTTGGTAAAGGTGGTCCCTCTCTTCCTCAAACTCAATAGACTCGAGGAAGGCCTCTACCGCTCGGTCTCGCTCCTCCTGGGCTCGACGCATCTCTCCCTGGGCTTCCCAAACAAGCTCGGCAGCCTCGGCCTTCGCGCGGCGAGGGCGCCATCGCACTTGCCGTGAACCTGGAGAAGAAGCCGCTCCCTCTCCTCGGCCTCTTGAAGGAGCAGAGTAAGGCGAGCATTGTCGGCCTTCGCGCCTTCGAGAGCTGCGCGGGCGTCAGCGGCCATCTTCCGGGCGATAGAAAGATCACCGGTCATGATGCCGATTCGGCCCTCGGCGATCTCCCTACGGCCCTCAGCCTCGGCCGCGACCTTCTTCGCAGTCTCTGCCTCGGACGCGAGTTTCTGAGAGGCGACCAGCTCCGAGCTTGCCTTAACGAGGCAAGGCGACAGCTGCAATACAGAGACGGTGAGTTGTCTTGGAAAACCTAGACAAAAAGCGACACGAGAATGAAAAAAATTTTACCTCAAAAAGCAGCCTCGCTGCATGTCCGAGGGTCTGGGCCGTCGGAGCGTTGTAGTAGTTGGCAAAGTCTCTCTCGCTCCCGTGGGCAAGCGCCCAAGGCACCATCCCCGCAATAATCTTCGAGAAGGGGGACTCCGCCTGAGTCATCTCCCTTCTCGGGGACTCTTCACGAAGGGCCTCCCTCGGCCCCGAGACCTCCACTACGGCGGGCCCCGACTCAGGTGTCGCCTGAGTGATTGGATGGATTGGCCCCGCCTCCTCGGCCCTCTCATCAGGGTCAGAGAGGACGACCACCTGGGGAACGGCGGGCGCGGCAGCAGGTGGAGCGACCGTGTCCTTCCCCTTGCCTGCGATCTTCTGCTGCTTTGAAGGTCGGGACCCAGACAGCAGAGTCGATCTTGGGGGAGCCTTCACCTTGGAAACAGGCTTCAAGGCGGGTCGGGGCTCGGCCATGCTCTCTGGGACAGGTCTCAAAATTGGGCGAGCTTCGGGGAGATCTGCAACAACGAGTGTAAAGGTTAAGAGAGCAAACCGAAAACCAAGGAGACAAACATAAGGAAGAGCGAAATACCTGAGACGAACGAGTCAAGACCGGCGAGGTGAAGACGCTCGGGTTGCAGGAGCAACTTCCAAGATCGCTCCGCCGCGCTCAGCTTCTTCAACTCTCTTATCCGAGTCAAAGCCCCGGACTCGAGCTTCCCCCTACTCTTCAAGATATCTGTAAGACACGGTAGAGTCCAGATCAGTGGAAGAGAATATATAAAAGGAGAATAAGAAAAGGGAAAATCAGTGAGCCGAGGCCCCGAGTCACCTGCTCTACGGAATGTGCGGGATACTTGAGGCTCGTAAGGCCACGAGTCGGCCGACTCCCACCGACCGCACGCCCAAAACCACCTCTCCTTCCAGAACTTGTTCGAAGTAGGTGGGTCGGTTATTAGAGATCCCCCCTTGCCTCTCCACGCACTTAGAAAGTAGAGGCCAGGGAAGTTGGGGTTTGGTCGGACTTGATACAGGTAGAGGAACTCGTCGACCGTAAGAGGAGGTTGCTCTAGCTCGGACCAAAGCACGGCACACCCGAACAAGTTCCTCCACGCGTTTGGGACGATTTGGCCGGGGGCTATTTTGACTCGAGAAAGGAAGTCACGGGCGATAGGCTGGAGTGGCAGGCGCAGGTCGCACTGCATCGAGACTTGGAAAATTGCTACCATCCCTGCGGGGGGATGGTCGGGCAAATCACCCGGACGAGGGAGATGAAGGATGACCGAATCAGGTACATGGTAACCAGCCCTGATTCGGTTTAAATCGGATTCGGTGAGGGTAGAAGCTACGAGACCGCTGGGCTCGTCTCCTTCTCCTTTCGAAGACGATCCAGAAGCCTCCGCAGTTCGCGTCACAGGGTATGGAACGGCCATTCCCTCACCTGTGACTAAATCGTCCTCTCCCTCTCCCTCCTCGTCCTCCATCTGGTCCGCCCACGGGTTAGGTCTCCCTGTACGAGTCACCAGAGATGTCCCACCGCTTGATGGACCTGTCTGGGCGGGATGCTCAGCCGAAGGGCTGCCGGATTCTCTGACAAGCCGAAATGCGGCGTCAGCTCCGACGGCGAACTCCGTCAACAGAGATGGTGGATCTGTAATATCCCAGAGGTGTTGGGACACGCCCTCATCTACTGACATTTCCTTCCGAGGGCTTTGAGAGCCGTGTGCGGCCATTAAAGCTAATTAAAGGAGAAGGGAAAGACTAAAGACTCACCGAAGGGATCGACGGTGATTGCAAGGAATGGCTGACGAGGAAAGAAGCGACAGCGGAGGAGAGGAAGAAGAGAGCGAAAATGCGCTCGGAATCAGACACGGACGGGAGGAAGGAGGACGAAAACAAAGTTCGAACCGTCCTCCCGCCCGGGCTTTTTATAGCCTTGCCACGTAGACGGGTCATTATGGCGGAGGCGAAGCGACGTTCGCCTCGGCTCCCCCTTCCGACGCGTGGCGACTGTTGATTGATTGCGCTGAAATCGTGGCCACACGTCCGCCACTTATACGCGGACGGAGCGAGTTGACGGCTGGCCGCACGTGCGACCTTGGAAGGCGCAACGACACACGCTAAGAACGACTCAAAGAACATTAAATGCCTCATGATTGTCTCGGATGCTAACGCCAACCGACCGATAAAATCGTGCTCCTTGTTGCCATAGACGGCACCAGGAGCAGGGGGGCTCACTGTTGGGGAAAAATGTGTCGGGCTCAGGTAACGTAGAAGAGTAGGTCGGCTTTGCCGACACTGCCTGAAGAAACCGAGACAACACTGACAGGGCAGATGGCGGGCCGTCAGGAGTAAGCAAAGACGAGTAAAGTCGCTCTGTCAGAGTGATAACCTCGCCTGCATCACCCCACTGAAGGCCGGGCGTGTGAAAGTCATTCAACCGATAGAGTAAAGATCCCTTCAGGGAGTTAATTCTGTCGGGCACGGCTCAGAACCCGTCCTCCTGCATCGGCCGAGACTCCCCCGGTGTCGGTCATGACCTGGCCGAGACTCCCCCAGAGTCGGTCGAGATCCAACCGAGACAGGTAGTGGCGGAACGAGGACAGATGCTGATCTACGAAAATCCAGGGACATTGATAGCGGATCCCGAGATTCTCGGGATCCTGAGCGATCGCAGGAGAAGAATCCTCCGAAGATAAGGATTGACAGATTGTATAAATCTCAAAGCTTGGAACAGTAAAAGGTACGAAAATACTAACGAAGAAAAGCTTTGGGCTATAGACGAGATAACTGACTTAAGCATCGGAGGTTCCCCGGCTCTAGCCAGGGTTCCCTTGACATTGTTTCTGTGCAGGTGAAGGAGGGTCCGTCGCCAAGGGAAACCATCCCATAAAAACGCTGCAACAATAATGATATAAAATCTATACCAACCAGTAGATGCCACACCAAACTTTAGGTTAAAGGCCTAAATATCATGCGATGAGTCAGGTAGGCCACACCAAGATAAATAGTTGAGAGGGTGAGGGTTGCCCTCTATATTATATTCAATTATATAATCCACCTTAATCACAAATAAAGCTAAATGTAGTGCAATGGAACTAATGTAACATCGTCTGATGTACCCACTTGCTGGTGTGAATTTTAGGAAAACATCGCCTGCCCATCCGAGCTGACGGTTCCTCTACTCATGCAGCATTCCAACGCAGGTACTCAGATGATAATTACTTATATTGAAAACTTCATTAAAAAAATGTATTGAAATGCAAATTAGATAAAATTTATCGTTTACCTCGTTATTTAAAGATTCGAATGTCAGGAAAAGGATTGATATCCGCAGGGCCCTTACTCATCAGTATCCACACCATTCATGGTGCCCAAAATCCACGATCAGAGCCCTTAATCTTGTAAAACCATAGATCTTGTGTAAATGACATAGATTGTACGAACTAGTAACCTGCAAACAAACAGTTACGAGTTAAAACTAAATATACTCACGTTGGATGTGCAAAAGTCTTTAACCTAATGGGTAGGGCATAACAACGTACGGTTGTAATTCTGTACTCTTTCCATCCATGATGGAACTTGGTATATGAACGGTCTTGATTACAAAGAGAGGCCAATAAACTACAATATTGGCGGACTCCAGAAGTATAATTTTGGGTGTCTCACTATCTACCAAACCAATTTACAAATCAGTCTCATTCATAATCATGGAGACCAAACACTGCATAAAAGGAGATAATAAAAAGGAGCTGATGACCTCTGATTTAACTGAAGAGACGGTCCTTGAGGATTCCGTACATGTTAGGCAATAGATTGATGATCCAAACCATTTAGGATAAATATGATAACGGCTCAGATTCAACGAAACAAAATTCAACCACCGAATGGGTGGACGCAACTTGAACGTAACCCGGGGCTATAGGATTGCGTACTGAGTACGTTAGTACGTTACTACACTAAAGCGTACCGACTGAACTCTGTGGGACCCACTTTCATGTGTATGTTATTATCCATGCTGTCCATCCCTTTTAACAGCTCATTTCAAGGAAGAGCCAAAAATTGGAGGATATCCAAAACTCAAGTGGAACACACCACAGGAAATAGAGGGATGATAACTTCCACTGTTGAAACCTTCCTGACCCCACTGTCGCTTATTTGAAATCCAACGTCCTCATAAGGTCACAAAGGGATGGATAAAGGGAAAACACAAATATCAGATCGATCCAAAACCTCTGTGGCTCTCATAAAGTTTTCGACGTTAGAAATTCAATCCACACTGTTTCCTGCAGTGTGGTCCACTAGAGCTTTGATTATGCTTAAATTTTGGGTTCATGCTTAAAATGATCTGATAAAATGAATGGATGGGGTGGACAATACACATAGATCACGGTGAGCCCTACAGAGTTAGTACGCTGTAGCCTATTGAGTTATTGTTGGGCATGTCCAAATAATAGAAGAATAACTTCGGTACTCTTGGAAGTGTGTTATCGATGATACGCAGGCAGAAATAAATTACTTAGAATTGCATGCGTTGAATAGTTCATATTACAATTGCTTAGATACATCATGAACAAAAAATAACACTTAGGTAAACATTTATTGGACAATTAAAAATGAAAAATATCCAATGACTTTATTTCAACAACCAATATTCCACGGATCAGGAGTTGGGATTGTTCGACCAACCTGAATCTGAGAATGTGGCTTACGAAAATTAAGGCTGCTGAATTTTTGCGCTTAACATGGAATGGAGAAAATTTTTCATGTTTAGTAGTGTTTGTTAATACATTGTTAATGCGCTAAGTGGTTTTTCACTGAATTCTTTCTATAATAAAAGTCTAGATTAATGGTGAATGTAGAATGCGCTCCATGATTTTTTATTAAAAAAAATTTTTTTACTTTCAAAAGTATCTCTTTCCAAGTTACTACGAAAACTTTTTCTTTTAAATTATTTGCACAATACAAAATCAACCTTTAACCTATGAAACTTTTTTATGCTCCACCATGATTCATGTGTTTGATCCACACCGTCCATCAACTATTTCAAATAATTTAAGAGATTGAGTTCAAAATTGAAGCATATCCAAAGATCATGTGGATCATACCACAGGAAATAATGGGGATAATGATTTCCACCGTTGAAACCTTTCTAGGCCCCACATTAATGTTTATTTGTTATGCAACCTGTTCATTATATCCATACAGGCATGGATGAAGGAAAAACACAAATATAAGTTCGCTCCAAAACTTTCATAGCTCCCTAGAAATTTTCAACCGTAGACCTTCAATTCAACTGCTTCTTGTGAGTGTGGTCCATTCGAACATTCTATATACTTCTTTTTTGTGCGTAGGTCCTAAAATTATATGGTAATATTAATGGAAGGAGCGGATCAAATACATAAATCATGGTGAACCTCGTAAATTTTAATTACTACGCAATCTGCTTCCGTGGTACACCAGCCAATCTGCTTCCTCGATGGACGTGGATCTTCTTTGAAGGCATTTCGCATCAGGTTCCTATGAAACCTAGTTGGGGCTCAACATGATGTTTGTGAGAAATCCACCCTGTCCATACGTCTTATCAGCCTATATTAGAATTTTATACCAAAAGTGAGTAGGATCTACGACTCAAGTGGGCCCCACTAAAGGAAAAGGTAGGTATGGAAATTTCTACCGTTGAAACCTTTCAGGGGTTAACAGTGATGTTCACATGCCATCCATACCATTAATACCGTCATTCTTGTTGGGATGAACTGAAAACACAAATATTAAAAAGATTAATCTGATTCAAAACTTCGGTAGTCCCATGAATATTTCAACTGTGGATGTTCAATCATCACCTCTTAGGCCAACTTGAATGTTGGATGAGGTTCATTTTTGGTCTAATGTCCTAAAATGAGTTCACAAAAGGGATGGATGGGGTGGATTTCTCACAAAAGTCAGGGTGTACCCTAGATAGGTTTCCAGCGCGGGAAGCCTTTAACAGGAAATCCACGTCCGGAACTGGACGGGATTGGGAAGCGGATTGGCTATTGTACTACACACCAGCTATAGCTGGTGTATTGACGTCAGCACGTTCTGTGGGTCCCATCATGAGGAGGTATTTGTTACATCCAAACAGTCCATAAATGTTTTGAGCTGGTCATAAGTCTTGAGCCAAAAAATAAGATAGATCCAAAGATAAAGTCGACCACACTACAAAAAGAAGTGGGGTGTTGAATGTCTACCATTAAAACCCTTTTGGGGTCACAGAAGTTTCGGATCAAGTGAATATGATTCATTTTTCAGCTAATATTTTAAAATAATCTCAAAATTTTGATGAACAGTGTTGATATAATAAATACATCATTGTAGGGCCATGTAACTTTGATCTCCTTTGAACTGTTCGTAAAGCTCGGAGCAGTGTCAGCGCTGTCTTCGCACGACACGTATCTGCACTACATATATAGTTGGGCGCGGATTTCGTTCTACCCCTAATCCATCCGGTCAGGGCTCGGTGGGGCCGACCGTGATGTAAGTGTGTTATCCACACCTTCATTACTTTTCTCATATCATTTTAATTTTTTATCTTAAAAATCATGTAGGTCCACAGCTCCAGTGGACCACACCAAAGGAAGCTACAGTGATAATGACACCCACCGTATAAACCTTTCTCAGGGCCACCATGATGTTTTTTACCATACAACTTATTCATAAGGTCACGTAAAACGTGTATGAAGTTAAAACACAAATATCAGTTTGATCTGAAACTTCTCTAACTCACAAGAAGTTTTTAATGGTGGACATTCAATCTTCACTTTGTTGTTCACTTAAGCTTTGGACCTAGCTAATTTTATTTTCATTTAATAAAAAATAAATTTTTTATAATGTAAAGCATTTCCAGACAAGAGATAGATAAGGGCAAATGTGTCAAATTAACATATTTCAGACATTTCAATATTTGTTAACAAATAAATTATTTTAAATTCAGTACTTAATTTTCAGACTTTAGCCATAGCTACCAAATAAGTTTTTTGACTTCAGATTTCAGATTCAGATTTCAGATTTCAGATTTAACAAACGGGCCTACAATTTAGTCGGTTTAATTAGTATTAAGACATGAACCGCATACAATTCTGAGTGCCTGTGTATGAAGTGTCATACGCAGCCTAAGTACCAAGTAACTCGACCAGGAAGTTGCCCGGCTCTCATTGGTGGAGAGAGGGGGTGCTGGACGCGGTTTGGCTAGTGACAATGCCACCGGCCAGGTGGGTAGTCGTCAGTGCTATGTGGACCCCACCATGATGTATATCTTTTATCCATGCTGTCCATCCATTTTTAAAGATAGTTTTATATCTTAATCCAAAAAATGAGGCAGATGTAAATCTCAGGTAGACCACACCATGCGAAAACAGTGGCGATTGAATATTCACCATTAAAAACTTTCTAGGGCCACTGTAATGGTTATTTGAGGAAAGGTACTCACCCATGATCGGTGCTCTGTGGGCCCCAACATGATGTATATGTCTCATCCATTCATTCCATTTATTTTTTCAAATAATTTTAAGGTATGAATCCAAAACTAAGGTAGATCAAAATCTCAATTGGGCCACACGGTGTTGATTGAACTCTTACCATTAATAGCTTCTCGACACTGCAAAAGTTCCGGATCAAGTCAATATTTGTTTTTAACCTTCATCCCGGTCTATACGACATAATGTGAAGGTTGGATGTCAGATATACATTATAGTAGGCCTTAGGATGTTTGTAATGGTGGACATTCAATCACTACTGTTTTCTCGTGATGTGGTCCACTTGAGACTTTTATCTACCTTATTTATATGTTAAAACATTAAAATGATGTTTAAAAATGAATGGACAATGTGAATAAAATACATAGATCACGGTGGGGCCCACAGACCACTTACCACTAGCCACCTCGTAAGAGGCAGCGTCACTAGTCAAACCGTGTCCGTTGTTTGACGCCCAACATATCGATTAGGTCATTCCGACAGGGATGAAGGGAGAAAACAAATATTACCTTGATCCAAAACTTCCGGAAGTTTCTAATGGTAGGCATTCACTCGACACTTTGTGGTCCACTTGAGATTTGATTCAACCTCATTTTTGGGCTCATACCATTAAATGACCTGGAATACTTTTATGAGCTCATCTTAGGACATGAGGCCAAAAATGACCGGGATCCAATGTTCAAGTGAGCTGAAAACGCATGGATTGAATGTTTATAGTTGAAATATTTGTGGGGATACGGAAGTTTTGAATTAGTCTAATATTTGTGTTTTCAGTTCATACAAGTAGGACTGATGTTACGATCAGTATGGATGGTGTTGATGACAAAATTTGGATCACCCTCCACTCCACACGGCGTACCTCCTAGGAACACCAGCCCTGCACAATGGGTAAGCAAAGGAGACTCTGGCTAAGCCAGAGGACCCTCCGATGCCTAAGTCAGGTCAAAGGAATCTAGGTCTAAGTAGAAGAGTAAAAGGAGAGTGATAAATGTTGCCCACTTGTAGCAATGAAGTCCTACTGTATTTATACCTGATTATCGGACGGTCTGGGTCTGTTAATCTCTACACGAT
This sequence comes from Magnolia kwangsiensis, assembly GCA_037074715.1. Taxonomy (NCBI): domain Eukaryota; kingdom Viridiplantae; phylum Streptophyta; class Magnoliopsida; order Magnoliales; family Magnoliaceae; genus Magnolia; species Magnolia kwangsiensis. The sequence goes on from CM073574.1 coordinate 31,779,942, forward strand.
TTACTCCACCAGTGAGATTTTCGGATCATAGGGATATGGTACGCAATCCAAGGATCGTGTAACATATCGCGCATATTTGCAGACGAGGTAGTCGGTCATGTCCTCTTATGGTAGTTTCTCATTTTAGTGCATGAGGTGTCCATGTTCCACCCCGGCTTCGGCTCGGGACTCCCGTCGGAAAAGGTCTTGACTGGCACGCGCACGAGCCTTCACCGCTAATGTGTTGAATGTTGATGGCATTACAAGTCCGAGCCGAGCTTTAATATGGACATAATGTGACTTGACTTTTTTCTGTTGAGTGCCCTGCAGGTCTCTTCTTCGAGCTCCGAAATGGACAACGGACCTATCTTGCTGAGTCTTTTTGCAACGAGGGGTTTTGGTTGAGTCATTCTGGTCAGGCGTAAGTGGGACGGTCTGAGCTTGATTCTGATCCGACTGTCAGCCTCGGATCAAGAAAGTAATTGTGATCGAGCCGAGAAGCTCTCTTTAATGGTATCTGTCATCTCAAACTGTTCTTTTGCATATCCACTCGGATTAAGAGGATGCCGATCCTTGGAATTGCAAGGGTTCAAATCTTCCCATGACAGATGGCATATAAATATCATTGTGGTTTCAACACTATTAATTTCCCTATCCACATTTTCCTTTAGTGCGGCCCACTTAATTCCTGGATCCTGGTCGCTTTTGGTTCCAAGTTCTAAAATTATCTCACATAACCGAATGGGCGGGGTGTATTTCTCTCAAACTTCACTGTGGCCCCACCTAGGTTTCAGCACAGTAACGTCCACGCCCGAAATTCTGGGATGGTCTCTGTCGCCTGGCGCTGGGGGAACACGTGACTTGGTGGGGCCGGTCGAGTAGGAAACGGATTGGCTGGTGGTTGGTGCTCTGTGGGCCCTGACATGATGTATGTATTTCATCCATGTCATTCATCTATTTTTATAGATCATTTTATGGTATGAAAGAAAAAATGAGGTATATATCAATCTCAAGTGGACCACACTATAAAAACAGTGTTAAATGAACGTTGACTGTTATGGGAAATCCGAGCTCATGATACAACGCTGGTCCGATCACCAGTCAAAGCTGAGGCATGACTCCTCCGACCTGTTTCGAAACGCAACCCGTCCGAGCAGCCGACATGGTCGAGATGCAGCTCGGGACAGTCCTCATGTTCCGATTGGATGACCTGCCCTCTACTCGACATGACCAGCCAGGCCGACTACGATGGGACCGGCTTAACAGGACGGATCAGACAGTACTAGATACTGGTCTTCACTCCGAGGTCGGATGGTCCGAGCCGAGTCGGTATTCAGAGGCACATACCTCGTTCGTCAAACATGGAAACTGCCACAACCGAACGTGGCCGATAACTTCGGGCGCAGATACGCATAATCCATCTGATACGCTACATGAATCGATGGATTGCGGACGGCATCTCCATGATCCTAGAATCCCTCTGATCGTGCCGAGATTATCGGAATCAGACCGCCTCACAGGCAAGTATAAATAGCACATTACACCATATCTACAAGTACGCGAGATCAAGTGCTCTCTCCTCTACTCTGGACTTAGACCCTGATTTCATTGTCCTGACTTAGGTATCGGAGGGTCCCCCGGCTTAGCCAGGGTCACCTTTGTCAGTTCTCTTGGTGCAGGATCTTGAAGACGTGGAGGGAGAGCCGACCAGATTTTTTCATCAACATTTTTTGGCGCCGTTTATGGGAACCTGAAACTAGAAGTCAGGTTCTCATTCACCTAAGCAATGGCAAGGAAGAAGAAAGCTGTAGTGGTGAAACCGGCACCAAGCGAGCAAGCTCGGTCATCATCAACACTTCATGCCGAGTCTGCATCAGGACCTTCTCAACGTTCTCGTAACCGGTTGGGTAAATACCGCGCCATGCAGAACGAGATCCAGAACCTGCGCGACGAGATCAACAAGATGAAGTAGCAGAGGGAACCAGAGTCACGTCCGGTTCAGGAACAGCCTATTCTCGAACCGGTGGAACTGTTCTTGGAGACCCGCTTTGCGCCAAGGAGTGTAAGACCTGAAGCCCCCCAGCATTCAGGGGTGCCGCGTTCAGGACAGAACCCTCCTGCGGTGCATGGCGAGGGATCCGCACGGAATGCCGCTACCCGGGTTCTCACAACCATTCATTCCACTACATCCGCTCTGCTGCCCATGGACCTCCGTTATCAGTTAGAACGGAGGAGAGAAGAGAGAACGCCGGAGGGCGAGGATACCCCAGAGGTCGTCGTGAAAAATAGGGACCCATGGGAAGCACGATTTGCAGAGTTGAAGGACAAGTTCCTGACATTGGAGAAGAAGTAACAACAATCGACAGTTCTAGCCACGATCCAGGCGATGATGGAAGAGACCGAGCCTCCCTTCACCTCAGCCATCATGGCTGAAGTGATGCCGCAAAGGTTTCGGATGCCTCCCTTCATCCAGTATTCATGATCTGGGGATCCATCCGAACACCTAGAGTCCTACCGATCGTGGATGCAGATCCAGACTACAACGGATGCAATAATGTGTAGGGAGTTTTTCATCACCCTCACAGGATCCGCTCGGATTTGGTATCGCCAGCTCAAGCCAAACTCCATGGGCTCCTTCACAGAACTGAGCCGACTATTCCTTACACAATTTATAAGTGGTAAGAGAAGTCGGAAACCTAACACCCACCTGCTTTCCATCAAGCAGGCTCCAAAGGAGTCGTTGAAAGATTACATCGCCCGTTTCAATGAAGAGGCATTGCATGCCAAAGACTATGATGACAAGATGGCTCTTGCTGCCATCCTGAGCGGACTGAAGGAAGGAAAGTTTGCCTTCTCCATCGGCAAAAATCCTCCGAAAATGCTAGCGGACTTCATGGCGAAGGCTCAAAAGTACACCAATGCCGAGGAGTTCACTAACGCCCATAAAGGAATACAAATCGCTGACTCAGCAAACAAAGGGAAGATGCCGAGAAACGAAGACTCCCAGCCGAACGACAAAGAGACTGATGACCGCGCTCCCCGCGATCGTCGACGGAGCTGTAGGACAGAGGGAAAATTCTATTCCTATACTCCTCTCAACACATCTGCAGAGCAGATTCTGCTAGATATCCAAGGAGACAGACTGCTTAATTGGCCGGTCTGCATGAGCGCTGACCCCGAGCAACGGGACAAGCGAAAATTCTGCCGTTTCCATCGAGATCATGGTCATAACACGGATGACTGCGTGGACCTGAAAGACGAGATCGAGTCCCTCATCCGTAAAGGACATCTGCATCGTTACACCAAAAGATAAAGATCCGCTCGAAGAGAGGAGAAGCTGCGGGAAAAGCCAAACAACCCCCCAGAAGAACCAGTCGAAATTCATATCATCTTTGGGGGTTCAGCTGGGGGAGGGATTCAAACAGGGCTCGAAAAGCCCATTCCCGGAGATCCAAGCCAGAACATCACGTTCACCTAACGGAACGTCCCAGCAAGGAACTACGAGTCGCTCCGTGTAGCCTGACCTTCACAGAAGACGATGCGCACGGGATCCAACATCCACACGATGACGCGCTAGTGGTTACCATGACCATAGCGAATCACAAGGTGTTCCGCATCCTGGTCGACACCGGGAGTTCGACTGATATTATGTATTCCGAGGCGTTCGAAAAGATGAGAATTCCACGGTCTCGGCTCCGACCTGTGAAAACTCCCTTGCACGGATTTTTCGGAGAGAGAGTAATCTCCGAAGGAGCTATCTCCCTCCCAGTAACAGCGGGAGAAGGAAAACATCAAGTCACGCTTCTGGTGAACTTTTTAGTTGTCAATGTTCCATCAGTCCACAATGTAATCTTGGGCCGACACTCCCTCAATGCAATGAGAGCGGTCGTCTCAACTTACCATCTGATGATGAAGTTCCCAACCGAAGGAGGGATCGGCTATCTCCGAGGCGATTAACGCGAGGCCCGAAGATGTTATGCTATAGCAGTTAGGAAAGGAGCCGCTAAACAGGCTCTCGTCGTGGACGCCTTGGACCCCCGAGGACCAGCAAAAAGTTCATCAGTCGAGGATCTGAAAAAAGTCTCCCTCGATGAATCAGACCAGGGTAAGACTGTCCAGCTCGGGTCATCATTGAATTCTGAGCGGAGGAGCGAACTACTAGCCTTCTTGAGGCAGCATCGAGATATCTTCGCATGGTCGCATGCGGATATGCCAGGAATCTCTCCTGACGTACTGGTTCACAGGTTGAACGCGGACCCAGATCATAAGCCGATCAAGTAAAGGAGAAGGCCATTTGACGCCGAACGATATGAAGTCATTGCCGAGGAGGTCTCCGTCCTGCTCGATGCGGGCTTCATAGAAGAGGTATATTACCACGACTGGATAGCTAATGTGGTTCTCGTAAGAAAATCCAACGGGAATTGGTGGGTCTGTGTAGAATATTCAGATCTGAATAAAGCGTGCCCTAAAGATAGCTTTCCGTTGCCTCGGATTGACCAACTGGTGGACAGCATAGCCGGGCATGAGCTGCTCTCGTTCCTAGACGCTTATTCCGGGTATAATCAGATTGTTATGTATCCCCCAGACAGGCAGAAGACGACCTTTGTCACGGATAGAGGACTCTACTATTACTGGGTCATGCTATTCGGCCTGAAAAACGCTGGGGTAACATACCAGAGGCTGATGAATCAATGTTTGCCAAACAGATCGGACGCACCACGGAGGTATACGTGGACGATATGCTAGTAAAAAGTATCAAAGCCTCCGACCACCTTGCTGATCTCGAAGAAACGTTCAACGTCCTCCAAAAGTATTAGATGAAGCTTAACCCGGCCAAGTGTGCGTTTGGAGTTGAGTCAGGGAAGTTTCTTGGCTTTTGAGTCAACCAGCAAGTGATCGAAGCCAACCCAGATAAAATCAAGGCCCTCCTCGACATGAACTCGCCTCGGACTCTTAAGGAGATACAGTGTCTCACGGGAAGAGTTGCCGCCCTCGGACGCTTGATATCTAGGGCTACAGATAAATGTCTTCCCTTTTTCTAGTAGCTGAAGGGCCATAAGAGGGCGGAGTGGACGCCAGAGTGTGAGCAAGCCTTTCAGCAGTTGAAATAGTACTTGGGTTCGCCGCCTCTATTATCCCAGCCTGAAGAAGGGGAGCCCCTGTTCCTCTATCTCGCAGTCTCGACTTCGGCTGTCAGTTCGGCTCTTATCAAAGATGTCAAAAGCAAGCAGTACCCCGTGTACTACGTAAGCAAAGTCATGGTACCAGCTGAAACAAGGTACCAATCCTTGGAAAAACTTGCGCTCTGCCTCGTCGTAGTGGCCAGAAGTCTGCGACCATATTTTCAAGCCCACTCCATAGTTGTGCTAACGGACTCTCCTCTGAGGCAGGTCCTCCAGAGGGTTGAAGTGTCAGGTCGGATCACCAAGTGGGTCGTGGAGCTCAGAGAGTTCGACATTCATTTCCGCCCTAGGGTGGCAATCAAGGGTCAAGCGGTAGCCGATTTTATAGCCGAATTCATGGCTCCGAGTGAGGAATAGATCAGTAAGGAAGTTGAGATGACGCCACCCATCCCGTTGAGCGATCAAGAGGCAGTGTCGGATCCGGGATGGGTCCTTTATGTTGATGGGTCTTTCAACATTAAAGGAGCAGGAGCCGGGGTTGTCCTGGTCGCCCCTGATTCAACGACAATCCAATATGTAATCAGACTTGGATTCAAAGCTTCAAATAATAAGGCCGAGTATGAAGCTTTGTTAGCTGGGCTCAGGCTAGCAGCAAGCTTAGGTATTCAGACCCTGCAAGTTCGCTGCGACTTGCAGCTGGTGGTAAACCACATCTCCTCGGAGTACGAAGCTAAAGAGGTTAGAATGATCGGTTACCTCGAAGAAGTGAGAAAATTAATTGAGAAAATTTGGAGTTGTACTATTCGGCAGATCCCCAGAGCCGAGAACTTCTGGGCTGATGCCCTAGCAAGACTCGCCTCGGCCTCTAAGGGAAAGATCCCGCGTTTCATCCCAGTCGAGTTCGTTGAACACCCAAGTATTAACTAGTCGGAAAAAACAATCACGTCCAGACCATTTCCAGTTGGATGGACCTGATCTGCAATTATCTATCATTCGGCGAAATCCCCTTGGACAAGTTAGAGGCAAGGTGTCACGCCCCAAACTCGAAAATCGGGCTCATAAAATTCCCGATCGCCGAATCCGGCGCCGACAGCCTCCGTAGAACTCCATTCTTGGCTCCTAGCGCCCATTCGCCAGGTTCCGATCTTGGGATGCTACGAGGAGGATTTTCAATGTCAGTTTGATTCGTAATAAGCATAACCAAAGGCATAATCCACAAACAACAACCAAGAACTCCATTACATTTCCACTATGATCAAAAACTTTACAAGTACAATGAGCATAAAGGGAAATACAATGGTAAAAAATAAAAACTCCAAAATGCTCTGCAACGTGCTCCTGCCTCAGCGCTATTGCGATCCAACGTCACCTGCACGCAACGGTCGTGCATAAGCTTATAGAAAGCGTAGAGGGTGGTGAAAGTGTGTGCGCAAGGTAGTATTATGATCATGCAATGTCAGAGTAATACGGAATATGCAGATGGAACCATAGCATCATGAGTCGTACCAAGGCTTATGCGATGCAAGACATGAATGGTATCGGCCACCCCAAGGTCATGCGATGTGCAATGCAACTCAAGTATAAAGATCCTCATCTATGTCCATACATCAATACTGCTCAAAATATGGGATATCACCGGGGTCTAGTACACTCTAAACCAGATTGCCGTCATATCGCGCGCAATAAGGTAAGTGGAAGAGACCTCACTATCCATCTACCAATATCGGGCGCGACACGTCGATAGCGGACCCATTCCTCGAGCTGATCAAACTCAGCCTAGGATTGTCCCCTACACTCGGGCGGGTAAGGCCGCACCCCCTTCCAACTGACCACGACATAGTAGAGAGCACAGTCAACTGGTATTCGGCACTCAGCGCTCATCTACCCACTCGGTCTAGACGTTGGAGCAACCTCTTGGCACCATAAGGGTTTAGGGACTTTCACCCAGGGATATCTATAGTACCCCATGTAGAATAAGATTTTCGGTATCCAATCCTGCCAACCACGATCTGTCTGTGGAGGCTACAGTCCCGATGTCGCTAGGGCATACAATAACCATGTCACACAAATGCGGAATGCATGAATCATGCTATCCAGTCATGCAACCAATCCTGCGCATATCGTGCGCTCATGTACGGCAACACCGCCTAACCAGGAGCCCATAAACAACCTGCCCAAAGGCATATGCTATGATCAGACAATCCTCATATCAAGCATACATATGATGTGTATGATCATGAGTCGTGAAACTATATTAAACATATAAATGAGTGATGAATCGTTCATGCAACGCGGATGGGCCTAGACGGCCTATACACAGCAAGTACGGCCCAGTAATGGGCCCTAAGGAGAGTCGTAATGTGGACATCCAACCAACATTACATTCGCAATGTGGACGTCAAACCAACATTGCTCCCAAGGCACGATCGTGGCAAATATCGTTACATAATTCATGTTGGGCTCACCCATTGCAATGGACCTTAGGTACATCCCATTGGACCTTAAATACATCAAATGGGCTCTATCATATGGGCCTTTTATTCATCAATGTGTCACATCAATGAGCCATACCAATGGGTCTTAAGTGCATTGCAATGGGTCAAAACCCGTGGGCCTTGGATTGCACCAATTGGGCCTAGCCTCATCGGTCTAATATGTAACAAATTAGCCACACCAATTGGGCCCCCACATGTACATCAAATGGGCCTCAACCTATAAGCCTTATATGAGTCAAATGGGCCTAAATCCCTAGGTCTTAAACAATTCAAATGGGCCTAACCCATGAGCTTGCATGCATATCAAAGTGGGCCTAAACCCCTAGGCCTTGTATATATCAAATGGGCCTAACCCATAGGCCTCATATAATCAAATGGGCATACTTTCATGGGCTTTAAAAACGCATCAATGGGTCCAATCCCATGGGCCTCATAGTACACCAGATGGCCCCATTGCATGGGCCTAAGATCCACGTCAAAGTGGGCCTCAATGGATACCCATAAATGGATCAACATGGGCCCTATACACATACTAAAGTGGGCCCACTTGAACTATAGATCTGGCTCATTTTTAGCCTAATCATAAAGATAAAATAAATAAATAGATGGATAGTTAGATGTAACACATGCATCATGGGGGGGGGGGGGGGGGGTGGTCCACATGAGCTAAGAATCAGCTCATGCCTTAGCTCACAAAATGAATGGACGGTTAGGATGCAACTCATACATCATGGGTGGGTCCCACTGTCCAGTGGACAGTGAGAATAAGGCACGTGCTTCACAGTGGCCTCCACCGTCTACTGGACGGTGCGATTATAACACATGCATCACAGAGGGAGTCCACCGTCCACGGCTGTGGATGGTGTAGTAAAACACATACATTAATGGTGGGATCCACGTGTGTGGCCCAGCATCAGATTTTTCCAACCATCCAGACCGTTGATAAGGTCACGTAGGCCTGGATGAAGAGTAAAAACAAATTTTATGTTGAATCCAAAACTTCTATGGCCCAGCAAAAGGTTTTAATGGTAAAATTCAATTTACACTGTTTCTTATGGTGTGGGCCACCTGAGTTTTTGATCGACCCGAAATTTTGGGGGGGCCCACCTGAGGATGGGACCCACCTCATGGACGGCTTAGATGGCATACAAACATCAAGGTGGGGCCCACGGCTGGAGCCGTGGGTCCCTTGCTGGACACCGCCCGCCCGCCGGCTGACGCTGCACGCAGCAGCGTGCAGCGCCTGCACTTTGTCAAGGAGCGGGCATGGCCCTTTGCAAAAATGAAAAAATTCGATTTTTTTTAAGGTTTTTCGTGCGTGGGGCCCGCTACGCCAAAATCCGTCCCGGCCATTGCGATCAGTGGCTCGAGGCCGTCCCAATGAGTCCAGAGTTCAAATTTTTTTTATGATAGAAAATGAATAAAATAAGAAAAAGAATCCTTTAATGGTAGTGGTACATTCTTTGATGCTATGGCCCACCAGGTCTTCCAATCAGTCCCAAACTTCTACCCAACGGGTAAAATATTGTAGGTAAGAGGATGGACGGATTGGATTATTCAAATACATCATGATGGGGCCTAAGCAAGCAGACCACCAAAGTCCCTTCTTTTCTTCTTTCCCATTCTTCATTCTTTTTTTTTTTGAAACGTCCAGCGTCCCAGACGCTGGACGACTTGCTTTCTTTAAAAAAAAAAATTGTGGTGGGCCCTGATGAAGTGGGCCACCACTGATGGGTGATGAGTGTACAACGCATATGGTGGGCCCCACTTGGATAAATCTAAAAAAATAATGACAAGGTGGGATCCATTCAAGTGGGCCACACAATCCTATTGTATAAAAATAAAATAAAATAAAATAAAATAAAAGAAATAGAAGGGAGAGAGAGACATGGAGAGTGGGACACGCCTTGTGATGGAGGGCTCCGCCACTATGAGCCCTCCCTTGAATGAAATCATACAATGAACGGATCCCTTTGAACATGGGATCATCAAAAATGTAAATCAACGGTGGAGATCCATTCCCCACCGATATGGACGGTCTAGATGACCTTTCTAAATGAAATAAACATCATGATGGGGTCCATGGAGAATGGCCCCATCATGAAACGATCGTGATGATCCAAATGGGTCATCGGCCACATTTTAGGGTCCCAAGTGAGATCCACACCATTGATCGGTGGGCCTCACTTGGCACATCATAAAAATAAAAAAAACTAGAATGATCTAGCACCCACCGTCCGATCTTTTCGCTCCTAGGGGTTCCTTGGCACCTTAGCTTCAACTTCAATAGATGAGATGAAGAATGGAGGGTTGAGATGAGAGATCTAGGGATAGGAAAGTGGGCCACTTGGAGCTTAAGAGGCTTGGAGGAATTCCATACGTATAGGCTCTTGGAATTTTTTTTTGTTGCTTAGAAATTTGAAATGAGAAAGAGAGAAAGAGAGAGAGTTGTAAAGGGAGAGAGAGAGTGATGGATGGATGTGGTGAGTGATGGTTGTGTAAGAAAAGATTGACTTTTGAGGCTTTTGTGTAAGAGAAGTATGGGTGGTGAAGACTTTTGTGGCTTTTTGTGTAAGAGAGGTATGGGTTTGGGAGACTTTTGTGGTTGCTTGGGAAAAGGGAATAAAGTGATGTGTACTTGACATGTGATGGCTTGATGGGTTGATTGACTGATGGGATTGATGTAATTGATGTGACACATCGTAGAGATTTTCTTAGTTTTCACAACGCGTGGCGTTTTCTCGCACCGAACGTTGGCCTACATCTCTTGACCAGGGTATCGCCTCGACGCGTGAGTCATGGTATCAGAATCGCAACGACGGCGCGGTCGCTATGGTATTGGTCTCGGGCTGAGTCGACTCGGGTTGTCGGCACATGAATCAGGATCGCGCGTCGATATCGGTTAAGGGTCGAACGTTGCCGAAATTCGACCGGTAAGACCGCGGAAGTCTACAGAAAGGTACGGACCAAGATACGGGTCTTACACAAGGTGACTCAGAGTTAGGGCAGCTCGGTACCTCGTATTAGACGGAGTGCTGTACAAGAAGGGGCATTCTCAACCTTACCTTAGATGCCTCCGACCGGACGAGGCCGACTACGTGATTCGAGAGATTCACGAGGGAATTTGCGGGAACCATTCTGGCAGTCGAGCCCTCACCATGAAAATACTTCGCCAAGGGTATTTCTGGCCCACTCTTAAGCAGGATTCGAAGGACTTTGTTCGGAAGTGCGACAAGTGTCAACACTTCGCGGCTGTGCCGAGGCAACCGGCAGAAGAAATGACTCCCTTGAGCAGGCCCTAGCCGTTCGCCCAATGGGGGATCGACATCATCGGTCCTTTGCCTACAGGGAAGGGACAGGTCAAGTTCGCCATAGTTGCGGTCGACTATTTCACTAAGTGGGCTGAGGCCGAGCCTGTCGCCAAGATCACTGAGCAGAAAGTGATCGACTTTGTGTGGAAAAATATCATCTGCCAGTTAGGAATCCCACGTACCATCGTCTCTGACAACGGTCGCCAGTTCGATAATGATAAGTTCCGTGGTATGTGCAGAAAACTTGGCATCGTGAATGCCTATTCATCACCTCGGCACCCACAATTAAATGGGCAGGTTGAAGCCGTCAACAAAATCATCAAGCATCACCTCAAGACAAAGCTTGAAAAAGTAAAGGGAAGCTGGGCCGAGGAGCTCCCCCTCGTCCTATGGGCCTACAGGACCACAGCACAAACTTCAACGGGTGAGATCCCGTTTTCGTTATCCTATGGCTCGGAAGCAATGGTGCTAGTAGAAATTCGACTCCCTACGGCGCGGGTTAGGAGCTTCGAAGAAAATCAGAACTCCGAGCAGATCGCTGCCAATCTGGATTTGCTCGAAGAACTTAGAGAGGTTTCCAAGCTTTGAACGGTGGCTCGGCACCAACAGGTAGCGTACTTCTATAATTCAAAGGTCAAAGTCAGGCGCCTCGGATCAGGGGACTTGGTCCTCCGACGGGTCTTCCAGAATACGACTGAGCCAGGAGCAGGAGCACTCGGACCCAACTGGGAAGGACCATATCGTGTGGTCATATCTGCCAAACCAGGCTCGTACCACCTGGAAGACCTTGAAGGCCGCCAGCTCCCTCATCCCTGGAATGCTGAACACTTGAAGATCTACTACCTATGAGTAACTAGCCTTCAAGGCTCATAATAAAGTGTATGCCTCCGAGCAACTAGCCTTTAAGGCTCCTAATAAAAATTCTAACTCGACCTCGGATGTTTACTCAACTGTCTTGGTTACTACAACTGTGACCTAATAGTCCGACCCCCAAGGGGTCGGAGCCTAATGCTACAAAGATCGACAAGGCATCCCTTTTGAGGGAAAAAGCCTAATCATAATCCGACTCTCCAGTGGAGTATTCGACTCGACATACGACAATGAAAATCTCTCGCTCGATGAGCGATGAACCGAGCACTCTAAAAGATCGGACCCAACAAAGACTTGGGCCGAAAACGGATTAAGAAACAAACAAAGGGCTAGACCCGCAAAGAAGTCAGCTCAAAATATCTCACAACAAGTTAAAACAATGCCAAAGGAATATTTTTCATTAAATCCCCTCGGAGGGGTAAAAAGTACATCAACATAAATTAATGTCGACAGTCCAAAGATAAAAATAAAAATGATAGAATGTCTTCATGCTCGAGGAGCTTGGGCTTCGGGGGCTTGGTCTGAGCGGGCGACTTCAGTAGGGGAGTCCTCGGGGTCCTCTTGCAGGAGAGAGTCAAGATCGAGGTCTGGGTATAAACCCAATACTACCTCGAGACAAGCATCGAAGCCGCGGTTGTAGAATGTCACAACTTCAGCGTCCCTCTCCTTGGAGGTCTTGAAGTCATCTACCGCGGAAGCAACCGTTGCAGCCAGGGAGGCCTCGTCCTTGGACCGCTGAGCCTTCACAGCCTGATTCATGGCTCTGGTCCGCTCTTCAATCGCCTCGGCCTTGGCGCGTTTTAAGCCTTCACCGAGCCAAGTAGTCTCCACGGCCAAAGAGTCCGAGTGGGCCCTAGCGCAGGTCAGCTCGACGGTCGCTGCGTCACCACTTGCTTTAAAATTATCCGCCTTATCCTGCAGATGCAGCTCCCTGGCTTCCAAGTCGATGATGACCCCTTGTAGCCGCCTCGCCCTGGCCCTCTTGCTTGAAAGTTGTTAGCGCAGATTGGTCTGCTCAGACCTCAAGGCCGCTGCTTTGGCCAGGAGAGCCTCCGACTCTACCTCCCTCCGACTCTACTCCCACACTCTCTCCCAAATTAAGAGCAGCACCGGGACGACTTGAACAGAAAGCAAAGATCAGAATCTACAAAATATATACGTAACGATATGAAAGAAAGGGAGTCCTCTCGGAAGTATACCATGTAGCACACGGAGGCGAAGTCATTCAGAAAGCCGCTTTCCAACCGCTCAAGGGTTTGAGCGATATCCTCCTCCTTAGCATGCTTAGCGGCCCATGGAGCCAAGCACGCCATATGATAACCCGGCTCGAACCTCCCGCTGCTCGTGCCCGCTTGGGGTGAGGCCTCAGCTCCCTAGGCCCCCACCCTACTGCCGACCGAGTTTTGGCCCTCGGCCCGGATATCTCCCCCGACCTCGGGGGGGAAGTCATATTATCGGCCATTCTCATGGCCTCCTCCCACTAAGAGGAAGAGGGGACAACGATGGAGGGCTCGGGAGCTGCGGCAGGAGCCTCCCCGGTGGAAAAAACGGGGACGGCGGGGACACGAGGAGCAACAGAGCTCTGAAATACTGCGGTGCCGGCCACAGTCGTTCGGACGAGCCCTGGAGGAGGACGTACCACCGGGTGCAAGACTGCCGAGGGAGTCACGGTAGTGCTAGGTTGCGCCGGAGTTGGCTGTTCTGAGGAAGAGCAGACCGGTCTAGGCGCTGGGGTGCTGGGGTCGGCGGCGTGAAAGATTTCCTCACGCGAGGGGGAGCAGGCTTCTTCCGAGTGATCTTCACTCGGGGGGTTTCTTTCAACAACTCCGCTGCGGTCGGAGCTACTTTCCTCTTCCGAGCCCCAGATGCCTCGGTCATGCCTGCGAAAGAAAAGGTTGTCAGCTACTAAATAATCAAAAGAAACTCCATCGGAGAGATCAGGATAGCTTACTGAGTGATGTGAGTAAAGGTTGGAATTTGTAGAGCCCGGACCAGTGGAGGTTGGCCGCGGTGATCAGATCAGCCCAAGAACGGAGCGTCTCCGATTGCGCTCTGGCCTTCGTTATGCAGTTTTTTTGGTCTGAGTCGAGGAGCGGCAGCCCTTTTTGGAAAGCTGCAAAAGGAAAAAGAAATTTTACTTCGATTGAAACAGGGAAAAACTAAAGTAGCAACCTGGATGTAAAATAAAGTCCGACCTGGTTTGGTAAAATGAGTCGAAACCCGAGCCGTTGAGGTTCTAAGCTCAGCCGCTGGTGCCTCCCATTCACCTGCAGCCTAAAACCACTTATTTTTCCAGTCCTTGTTAGAGGACGACAGGTGCATCACCAACCCCGACCCCTTGCTCCCCAGAGTCGCGAAATAGTACCATGGATCGTTGCTGTCATGCTTGACCATGTACAGACTCAGTAGCTTCTCTAAGGTTAGCTCGGAGTTTCCAATTTATTTCCAGATGATGTTGCGGAGATCATCACTCTCCATGCATTCGGAGCAAACTGCCCGAGAGCCAATCCAAGGTAGGTCGCGACCTTCCTGATGAATGGGTGTAGTGGGAGCCGGACCCCGCACTGCAGCGCGCAACGGAAGATGGTTACCTCTTCCTTAGCAGGAGCGCCAACAACGTCCAAAGGACCGAGAGCCCTTATCTGAATGGAGTTAGGGATTTGAAACTCCGAACGAATCCACTTCATCTGAGATTCTGACATGACAGAACCTCCTGAAACTACCTCGGCGGTGCACAAACTCACGATCATTTCGGTAGTGGTAGTGGTCTCGACTCGGCCGGCTCGGGTGGTTGTCTTCTTACTGAGCTGCTTGGTCTTAGAACCCAACATTTTTTGCCTCTGAGGCGAGGGGTATAGGGTAGTGATCTCAAAAGGGCATTTGGATGACCCACTCCCACTTTCAGTACTCCCCGGCTCAGAGTCATCAGCATATTTACGGACCATCTCGAGGTCGGAAGATATGGTAGAAAGAAGGGTGAAGATCAGCGAGACTCACCGGGTGACTGCCGAAAATCGCCTTCTACCAAGAACTTCGAATTCGGCTGGAATCGCCTCGTCAGAAATCGCCTCCTCTGGTGTGCTCTTCTAGTTCAGAATGTAAAGTAGCAAATGAAAATTTGGAGCGCCTTATATAGGCAGCGAAGGGATTCTGCATTAATGGCGAGCCTTAATGGCAGCAGCCGAATCGGCACGAGCCGATCTCCGAGGACACATGGCAGCGTTGCATTGGATGGATACCGAACCGATCGCACGTCTCTGACATCAGGCAGCGTACTTCGATACGCGAAGCGACGCCCAGGCACTCAGAGCCGTCAGGTACACGCCTCCTCTGGCCTACGTGGCAGCCTGTCATAGGCTGAAGGAGATTCGGGATCGTAACCGTCGCCACGCGTCAGCCAAGGCGATCAATGTGCTCGCAATCCGAGGCTCGTCATCATGGCAAAAAGGGCGGGAGATTTCCTACGTAATTACTCTCCGAGCCTACGAGCAAACTCGAAGAGTAAGGGGCTTCTGTTATGGGAAATCCGAGCTCATGATATAACGCTGGTTCGATCGCCAGTCAGAGTTGAGGCGTGACTCATCCGACCTGTTTCGAAACGCAACCCATCCGAGCTGCCGACAGGGCCGAGATGCAGCTCGGGACAGTCCTCATGTTCCGACCGGATGACCTGCCCTCTGCTCGACATGACTAGCCAGGCCGACTACGATGTGACCGGCTTAACAGGACGGATCAGGCAGTACTAGATACTGGTATTCACTCCGAGGTCGGATGGTCCGAGCCGAGTCGGTATTCAGAAGCACATACCTCGTTCGTCAAACATGGAAACTGCCACAACCGAACGAGGCCGATAACTTCGCTCGTAGATACGCATAATCCGCCTGATACGCTATATGAATTGATGGATTGCGGACAGCATCTCCATGATCCTAGAATCCCTCTGATCGTGCCGAGATTATCGGAATCTGACCGCCTCATAGGCAAGTATAAATAGCACATCACACCATATCTATAGGTACGCGAGATTAAGTGCTCTCTCCTCTACTCTCGACTTATAACCTGATTCTATTGTCCTGACTTAGGCATCGGAGGGTCCCCCGGCTTAGCCAGGGTCACCTTTGTCAGTTCTCTTGGTGCAGGATCTTGAATACGTGGAGGGAGAGTCGATCAGATTTTTGCATCAACATTAACCATTAAAAATGTTCTATGAGCCATACAAATTTTGGATCAAGCTGATATTTATTTTTTCCCTTCATCTGGGTCTTTACGACCTAATAAACATATTGAAGGTCAAATAAACAGTACAGTGGGCCTTAGGGAGATTTTAACGGTGGATATCCAATCATTAATGTTTTGGTGTAATCCATTTAAGATATATATACCTATAATGTTTTGTATTAAGACTTAAAATATCTGCAAAAATAGATGAAACACGTACATCATTGTGGGGCCCACGGAGCACCGACCATCAGCCAGGGAGTAGCCAATCCGTCCCCGGTCGAGTACCGTCGCGTTCCGTCGCTGGCTCACTTGGATAAAGAAAATTAATGTTTTTGGGGAGTCGGGAAACACCAAAGCGGGTGTTTCCAAACGTGGGCCCACTTTGAAGTATGTGTTGAATATCCACGCCGTCCATCAGCTTTTACAGTTCATTTTAAGGTATTAACACAGAAATCAAGCAGATCAAAATATCAAGTGGAATACAGCACAGCAAATGGTGTTGTTTGACCATTAAAAACTTCCTCTCTGTGATATGGTCCAGCTGCTTCATTTTTAAACCATGTCCTGAAATGAGCTCAAACTGATGGACGGTGTGGATATATAACACGTGCATCAAGGCGGCCCCGCTATCAGAGTTAAACACGCACTACGGTGGTAGCCGGATAACACCTAATCCGCCCCTTTTTTTTGCTCCCATCCTGCATTCCTTTGAGTGGTCTTTGTCAGCGTTCTCACCTTGCACGTGATAAGGAGGTACACGTGTGCAAGATCGAGCTCCCGCTTGTTTCAAGTAACTTTCAACACGTGAGTTGAGGACGCTCGCATGGTGCACTGAGCGATTTCCAGTTTGTCCAATGAAATCCATGGCTAGGTGATCCAAACCGTTGGCCTTGGCATGGTGTCCCGACCTTGGATGGACGATGGGTGAAATCCTACCAAGTTGTAAGATCATGGCCATTAATCTTATATCTTTTCCTAATAGAACGTGTTAAGGTTAGGATTATCCTAGCCGGCGAGATTGGTTTGTTGCATCGAGGACGATTACATTAGGGGCCAGCTAACTATAGTCATGGTTAAAAGACTCTGCAGGTCGGAGCAACTCTTTAGATCCTGAGTTGAGTCAACCCGGACGAGTCGATCCGAGTCACCTTCTTTCTCTCAATTAAAGGTTCGGATAGCATTGACCTTTAAAAAAGTGGATATCTGTGGTGAGGCCCACCTTCTGGATGGTTTATACTGCCTATATAAGTCATGCTGATGTCACTTATATATCTCACGAGCATCCAAAGACGCTATCTTTTTAAAACATTACAAAGGTTGACGTGTGACCTCAGATCAGTTGCATATCAGCGCAGCACGGGCAAAACCAAAAGTCCAAAAACCCGTGAGGGGAATCTTCTAGTTTTACGTGGTGGCCGATAGGTGTCAGCGCGTTGAGCCTGGGTGGCTTTGACTCAGATTTTGACCTTTTAAGGCTAGGCATATTCAAAAGGGATATTGTCTGTACTGTCTTAGGTAATCATTTGGGTCAATTATTTGAAAGGCTATTACATTTCATATATTTCAGGAGTGGCCTTAGATAAGTTTTTAAAAATTATTTGGACCAAAATGTCCCTGTTCTTGTTTGAGTAGTGTAGGGTTTTATAGGGAATAAAAAGTTACGTTGAATTTATTGTCAAGAAAGTAATGTGTACGGAACCTTTTTTTATGCATGGGCAAGGAACAAACTCATGGGGCCCACATTGATGTATGTGTATAATCCATGCCACCCATCCTTCTTGTCGTGTCATTTTAGTGCTAGGGCCCAAATATCAACTTGATTCAAAGCTCATTTGGATCACATAATAGAAAATAATGGTGGCAATGGAACCCATTGTCGAAACTTTCCAAGCTCACTGTGATGTTTGTTAGAAGTGGACACTGCCTAAGTTAGGACTTTTTGGACCTACGACGAGCAGCTCGACAAGGTGGACGGAATGAATTACCCCATTGTGGGCCTTATGCTATTGTACCAATAGCTATCCTTTTATTTAGTAGTAAAGGAACCACGATCCATGCAACATGACAACCGCAACCCATATACCATGACAACTACAACCCATGCAAACAACAACCCATATGGGCTCACATTGATATATGTACATAATTCATACCGCCCATCCTTTTTGTTGTGTCATTTTAGGGGTAGGGCCCAAATATCAGCCTGATCCTGTGCTCGTGTGGGCTAGAAAATAAAAAATAATGTTGACTGTCGAAACTTTCTAGGCTCACTTTAATGTTCGTTAGAAGTGGACACTGCCCAAATTAGGACTTTTTGGGCCTATGGCAAGCTGACCGACAAGGTGGATGGATCGGATCACCCCATTGTGGGCCTTAAGCTATGGTACCAATAGTTTGGTAGAAAAGGAAGTGAACACATTGCAAACCACGATTCATGTAACATGACAACCACGACCCATATAACATGGCAACTACTACCCATGCAAACCACGACCTAAATGAGGCCCACATTGATGTATGTGTATAATCCATACCGCCCACATTGATGTATGCGTACAATCCATGGGCCCACTGTGATGTTGGTTAGAAGTGGACACTACCCAAATTATATAGGTCAAGGTTGTCATGTTATATAGGTCGTGGTCGTCAAGTTATATGAGTTGTGGTTGTCATGTTATATGGGTCGTGGTTGTCATGGGTTGTAGTTATGTTGTATGGGTCATGGTTGTCATGTTATATGGATCGTGGTTGTTATCCGGGTCGTGGTTGTCTCGGGTCGTAGTCATCATGTTATATGGGTCGTGGTTGTTATTTGAGTCGTGTTTGTCACGGGTTGGAGTTATCATGTTATATGGGTCATGGTTGTCATGTTATGTGGGTCGTGGTTGATATAGGTCATAGTTTTCATGTTATATGGATCCTAGTTATCATGGGTTGAGGTTGTTATGTGACATGTGCAGAAGGGTTTCAATGGTAGGCATTAGATCCCCCACTGATTTTGCAATGTGGTCCAATTTATCTTTAGATTTATCTTATTTTTAGTCTCAAGCCTTAGGACAAGCTCGCCAAATGGATGGACGGTTTGAATATAACACATCCCTCATGATGGGAACCATAGAACTTGTTGATGTCAATAGAGCAGCTATGTACCTCTGTGGTACACAGCCAATGTCCCGAGCGCAGATTAGCTATTGACAGGTTGAGTAGCAAGACTCGCTATTGAAGTGACGTCACCAAGTTTCATGGGCCCCACCATGATGTATGTTGTGTATTCACACCTTCCATCCATTTGGGGAGATCATTTTAGGGCAACATCTAAATAATGAGTTAAATCCAAAGCTCCAGTGGACCTTAGCACAGAAAACAGTGGGGACAGTGACTCACACCATGAAAAACTTCTAAAGGCCACAAAAGTTTTAGATTAAACTAATATTTGTGTTTTCTCTTAGTTCATGTCTTATTTAACTTTTGAAGAGGTTGAATTTCAAATAAACATTATGATGGGCCTTACGATAGTTTCAATAATGGGAATTACTCTCCCCACCGTTTTCTATGGTGGAGTCCACTACAGCTTTTAATCTTCTTCATTCTTTAGCTATTACCCTAAAATGATATCTCAAAATGGATGGATGGTGTGGATACAAAACATACATCATAGTGGGCCCACAGAACTTGGTGACATCACTTCAGTAGCTGACTATGCTACTCAACCTGTCAGTATCTAATCCACGTCCCTGTGTCTCGATGGAAGCAGATTGGCTGGTGTACTCCACACCAGCTATATAGCTGTTGTATTGACATTAGCAAGTTCTGTGGGTCTGATCATGAGGTATGTGTTATATCCAAACTGTCCATCCATTTGGCAAGCTCATCTTAAAGTTTGATACGAAAAATAGGACAGATCTAACTATTAAGTGGTGAAAATCATTATCTCTGCTGCTATTTATGGTGTGGTCCATATGATCTTTGGATATGATTCATTTTTTGGATAATGCTCTAAAATGAACTCTAAAAATAGATGAACGGTGTAGATATAATAAATACATTGCTGTGGAGCCCATGTAACTTTGATCTCCTTTGAACACTTCGTACAACTCGGAGCTCGAGGAGCGTCAGTGGGAAGCGGATTGTGTCCTAACCCTGCCATGATGTAAAGGATTTATCCACTCTGTCCATCCATATTTATAGAAAATTTCAGGCTATGAACCTAAGAATGAGGTGGAACCAAGACATTAAGTGGACTAGAAAGTGGGGATTGAACGACCACCATTAAAAATTCTTGGGAGTTGTAGAAGTTTCAGATCAAGCTTATATTTGTGTTTTCACTTCATCCAGGTATGCATGACTTTATGAATAGGTTGGATGGTAAAAAAAACATCATGCTAGCCCTTAGAAAGGTTTCGATGGTGGGTGTCATTATCACTGCAGCTTCCTTTGGTGTGGTCCATTGGAGCTATGGACTTGAGTCATTTTTAATATCATTCCGTAAAATGAATTGATAAAGGAGATGAACATCGTGGATAAAACCATTACACTACAGTCGGGCCCACAAATCTCTGCCCAAACGGATTACTGTCCTGGCAATGGTAGGATGCAATCCACTTCCGCGTCAGTGCTCGTCTTCACACGACACATACCTGCAGCTATATAGCTGGTGTGAGGTACACCAGTCAATCCGCTTCTGTCCCGGATGGATGCAGATTGCGTCCTTCCCCCACTCGACTTTAACTCGGAACGGGCAGTTCTGTGGGCCAGCCCACTATGATGTATCTGTTTATCCAAGCTGTCCATCCTTTTTCTCAGATTATTTGTGTTTTCCCTTCATCTGGGTCTATATGACCTAATCAACAGATTGAATGTCAAATAAATAGTACAGTGGGCCTTATGAGGATTTTAATGGTTGATATCCAATCAATATTGTTTTCTTGTGGTGTGGTCAACCTGAGATTTATATCCCTCTCATTTTTTGTATAAAGCCCTAAAAGGATAAGGTTGAATGTATGAATAGAATGGATGATATGGTGTGGTCCACATAGCACTGACCACCAGCCACGAGGATGGTGGCAAGGGGAGTAGCCAATCCCTTCCCGATTAGATACGGACAGGTTGAGTAGCAAGTCTGGATGCTCAACCTGTCAATCCGCGCAGGTTGAGTAGTGAGTCTAAATACTCAACCAGTAGAAATTCACGCTCGTTTTTCTTTCCTAACGTAAGTTGGGCTCGAGAGACGAGTCTATTCCCAAGACCTCACGTTACTCGACTTACGCATTCCAATAAATGTAGAGATAAATGGTCTTATTGGGCCCATTGTGATGTATATATTTTGTTCATGCCGTCCATTCATTTTGAAAGATCATTTTAATAAATGAGCCAAAAAATGAGGCATATCAAAAGCTCATGTGGACCACGCCATAGAAAGCAGTGAAATTGAAAACCTACCATTGAAAACCTTTTGGGACATAAATTTTTTGGATGTAACTCATTTTTTGGCCCATGACGTTAAATTAAATTCTAAATCTAATGGACGAATTGGATTTGACACATAAATCACGAAAGGAATCACGACCCTTATAACATGACAACATCAACCCTTATTACGTTACAACCACGAACTGCACACGTCACATGTAACCATGACCCGTATCAACCACGACCCCTATAACATGATAAGTACGATCTATATAACATTACAACCATGACCCATATAACATGACAACCATGGCCTATATAACATGACAACTTCGACGCATATAACATGACAACCACGACACATATAACATGACAACCATGACCCATATAATATGATAACTACGATCCATGACAACTACGACCCATGCCCTGAGAATTTGACCATACATCGAGGCCCACATTAATGTATGTGTATAATCCATACCGCCCATCCTTTTTGCTGTGTCGTTTTAGGTCTAGGGCCCAAATATCAGCCTGATCCAGTGTTCGTGTGGGTCACATAATAGAAAATAATGATGATAGTGGTACCCACTCTTGAAACTTTCCAGGCTCAGTGTGATGTTTGTTAGAAGTGGACATTGCTCAAGTCAGGACTTTTTGGACCCACGATGAGTTGAGTGACAAGGTAGATGGATCAGATCACCCCATTGTAGGCCTTACGCTATGGTACCAATAGCTATCTTTTCATTTGTTAGTAAAGGAAGTGCACATGTAACAATTGCAACCCATATCACATGAGAAATACGACCCATATAACATGATATATAACTACAACCCATGACAACCACGACTCATTTAACATGACAATCATGACTTATATAACATGATAACCACCACCCATGACAACTATGACCCATACCACATTACAACCACGACCTATATAACATGACAACAATGACCATGACAACTACAACCCATATAACTTGACAACTACGACTCATGACAACCATGACCCATATAACTTCATAACAACGACCCATGACAACCATGACCCATATAACTTCATAACCACGACCCATATAACATGACGACTACGACCCATATAACTTCATAACCACGACCCATATAATATAACAACCATGAGCCTTCCTACATGACAACCACGATCCATTTGAAGGGTTATGGTTCACATGCACAATGGATCGTGGTTTTCATCCACAAAGGCCCTTCGTTGATATTTGACTCTACCCTTAAAATGACACAACAAAAAGGATGGGTTACATGGATTATTCACATACATCAATGTAGGCCCATTTGGGTTGTGGTCTGCATGGGTCGTAGTTGTCATGTTATATGAGTCGTGGTTGTCATGTTATATGGTTCGTAGTTTATAATGTATTCACTTCCTTTTCTACCAAACCATTGGTATCATAGCTTAAAATGCATAATAGGGTGATCCAATTCATCCACCTTGTCGGCTACTCGTATCACATGATAACCACGACCAATATAACATTATAACTATGACCTATGACAACCACAACCCATATAACAGGATAATTGCGACCTATATAACATGACATCTACGAATCATATAACAGGACAACTGCGATCCATAGAACATGACAACTGCGACCCATATAACTGAGACCCATATAATAGGACAATTAAGACCCATATAATATGACAACTGCGATCCATATAACTGCGGCCCATTTGGGTCGTGGTTTACATGGGTCGTATTTATCTTGTTGTATGTGTCGTGGTTGTCATGTTGTATGTTTCATGGATGTCATGTGGACCACCACTATTAAAATCCTCCTAAGGCCCACTGTACTGTTTATTTGACATTCAATCTGTTGATTAGGTCATACAGACATAGATGAAGGGAAAAAAAAGATCAGCTTGATCCAAAACTTTTATGGCCCCCAAAAAGTTTTTGATGGTCTACACTCATTTAACACCGTTTTCTGTAATGTGGTTGACTTGATATTAGGATATACCTCATTTTTGGTCTCATACCATAAAATGATCTTGGAAAATATATGGACGACATGGATGAAACACATACATCATGGTGGGGCTTACAGAGCACCGAGCACTAGCCATTGGTGGTGGCAGGGAGAGTAGCCATTCCGTTACTTTCTCGGAGTTGCAATAAAAAGGTAACTTCTTATTCATTCCAGGACAGTACGACTTTTGAACTAAGGATAGGGGCATTTTCATCCGAAATAATATTCAAAAGTTGTCAGAAGGCCACTCTTAAAATATATATAATGTCATAGCTTTTAAGATAATTTGCCCAAACTTTGAGGCGAGTACAATCAATTTCCCAATTCAAAATTTTGATTTTACCAAGCACAACCCTGGCCCATTGGTAGCCTTAATGTGGACTTATCATGATACGTATGTGACGTCCACTCCATCTAGTGCACTTGCCTTGCTTATGTTTTGCCAACTGCAAGTTTATATGTATGACCATCATGTGGTGTTTTTTCATCAAATTCGTGCATCAGATGCGGCTTACAATGATGAAGGTAATACAAAAAGATCACCCTAATCCAAAAGTTACATTGAACTTTTTTTTTCTCTAAACACACTACAATGGACACACAAACCCATAATCTCACTGAGCCATGAGTCGGGACTATATATATATATATATATAGGGAAAAGGTACTATGCGCTCGAGCTCATGGCTCCGTCCCATATGGTCGAGCTGTGTGGGCCCCACCGTGATGCATTTAGAACATCTACCCCATCAATCAGATGCACCATTCCATCATGGACTTAGCTCTCAAAAATCAAGTCAATCTGTGACTTGTGTGGGCCAGACCACATACAAAAGTGGAGAGGGGCTGTGCACCATTAAAACATTCATAATCATTTTTGGGGCCCACAAAAGATGTGGTGTGCAAATCCAACCCATCCATTATGTGTGTCCCACTTGTATGAGGGTTCAGACCAAGTTTCAACAGCATTCAAAACTCAGGTGGGCCCCACCAAGTGCTTTTATATGTTTTAATGGTGTTTCACATGATTTTAGATGGTATGACGCACTTGAGTTCCGTATATGGCTGATTTTTGGGATATCCCATAATTTAAAGGGGAACCATCAAATTCACGGTGTTGATGATGGTCGACATGCATCACGGTGGGGCCCACACAGCTCGACCTCATGTTTTCTTATTGTGAGGTCGAGCGTATAGTACCTTTTCCCATATGTGTGTGTGTGTGCGTGTGTGCATGTGCGTGTGTGTGTGTGTATGGGAAAAGGTACTATGCGCTCGACCTCACGAGTCATCCCATGAGGTCGAGCTGTGTGGGCCCCACCGTGATGCCTTTCAAACATCTACCCCATCAGTCAGATGCACCATTCCATTGTGGGCCTAGGTCTCAAAAATCAAGTCAATCCATGACTTGTATGGGCCACACCACATACAGAAGTGCAGAGGGGCCATACACCATTAAAACATTCATAATCATTTTTGGGGCCCACAAAAGATGTTGTTTGAAAATCCAGCCCATCCATTATGTGTGTCCCACTTGTAGGAGGGTTCAGACCAAGTTTCAGCAGTATTCAAAACTCAGGTGGGCCCCACCAAGTGCTTTTATATGTTTTAACGGTGTTTCACATGATTTTAGATGGTGTGGCCCACCTGAGTTCCGTATATGGGTGATTTTTGGGATATCTCATAATTTAAAGGGTACCCATCAAATGCATGGTGTTGATGGTCGACACGCATCATGGTGGGGCCCACACAGCTCGACCTCATGAGAGCTTATCGTGAGGTTGAGCGCATAGTACCTTTTCCCTATATATATATATATATGCATGCGCGGAACGCTCACCTGCGAACCAGTTCATACGGACTACATACAAACTTTTTTGAGAACTCATCATATCTGATGAATCTTGAAAATCTGAACTGTCCACATGAAGCAGAACCTCATGAAACCCCCGGGTACCAATTTTTACTTTGAACCAAAACTTTGGCGAGCCATGAAAAATGAAAACAGTTTCTTCCCTTGATTTGAATTTCTATTTGCTATGGCCCACCAGAATCTAAGATTATAGTGAAAATTCACCTCTTGAGGTTTCATGGGATCCTACATCTTATGGACCGTTTGGATTTGACACCCATGACACGTTTGCAAAGATGCACACGTGCGTAGGTGCGTAGGTGAGCATGAGGTACTATACGCTCGACCTCACGATAAGCTCCTGTGAGGTCGAGTTGTGTGGGCCCCACCGTGTTGCATGTCGACCATCAACACCGTGCATTTGATGGGTCCCCTTTAAATTATGGGATATCCCAAAAATCAGCCATATACGGAACTCAGGTGGGCCATACCATCTAAAATCATGTGAAGACACCGTTAAAACATATAAAATAACTTTGTGGGGCCCACCTGAGTTTTGAATGTTGCTGAACTTGGTTTGAACCCTCATCCAAGTGGGACACACATAATGGATGGGCTGGATTTGCAAACCACATCTCGGTGGGCCCAAAAAATGATTATGAATGTTTTAATGGTGCACGGCCCCTCTCCACTTCTGTATGTGGTGTGGCCCACACAAGTCATGGATTGACTTGATTTTTGAGACCTAGTCCCACGATGGAATGGTGCATCTGGCTGATGGGGTAGATGTTCGAAACGCATCACGGTGGGGCCCACACAGCTCGACCTCATGGGATGACTCGTGAGGTCGAGCGCATAGTACCTTTTCCCATATATATATATATATATATAAAATTTAAAATAATGGATGATGTGAAGACATACCATCAGAGAGAGAGAGAGAGAGAGAGAGAGAGAGAGAGAGAGAGAGAGATGGGCTGGTTCAACTTGGTCGGACTCAAATGTATCACCCGAGCCTTACACGTCTCCCCCAATTTTGCTAACTCATTCAACGACCTTACCCAAGTTGGCACCGGCCCACCTAATGAGTAAATTGGTCCAAATTTCACCCAAGTGATATTTATTTTAAACTTAGTATTTTCACGGTTTGAATGTTCCATACAAGTGAAATGTTTGGCTGAGAAAGAAAGATTGCATGTGAAAGTTTACGCAAGACATTGAATTTGAACATTTCTTGTGAGCTGAAAAATCTTTTAAAAACTATATGATGTAAAAATCTGGGACCCTGGTAGACACTCGACGGGTTACTTTTGCCAAACCAGGGTAATGTGGGATGACTTGTTGAAGAATATGACTTTTATTTAGTTAAAATATGGCAATGCAAATTGTCCAAATTGCTGGCCCAACTGTCAATGGAGCATAACCAGAAAAAATGGATAACTACAAGGTGCTGCTAATCTTTGATGGAATTTATTAATTGAACGGTTGGAAGAAAAATTTTTCAATGATCTAAATTTGGAAAAAGGTGGAAGATATATACGATAATGTCCACTTTATCTGCTTCTGTCTTCATATAGCTCAGGCAATCACTACAAGAAATTCCACTTTTACCAACGAAAATTTTCGTAGGCAAAAGGCTTAATTTCGTAGCAAAAGAGTTTTACCAATGAAATTTTTCGTTGGCAATTTCGTAGCTAAAAGGCCGAGGGGAACACCTTTTACCCACGAAAAAAAAAATTCGTTGGCAAAGGTAAGACTTTTGCCGACGAAAGTTTTCGTAGGAAAATAATTTTACCAACGTTACATTTCGTTGGTAAAAGTATTGACAAAACTTTTTACCTACGAATAGTTTTGCAGGTAAAAATACATACAAAACACTTTACCTACCAACAATTTCATAGCTAAAAATATATACAGGACTTTTTACCTACGAATACTTTCGTAGCCAAAAATATTTGAAACACTTTTTACCTACCAACAATTTCGTAGCTAAATATATTTACAAGACTTTTTACCTACGAATACTTTCGTAGCCAAAAATATTAAAAACACTTTTTACCTGCCAACAAATTTGTAGCTAAACATATTTACAAAATTTTTTACCTACCAACAATTTCGTAGCAAAAAATATTAAACTCATTTTAACTACCAAAAATTTCGTAGCTAAAAATATTAACAAGACTTTTTACCTACCAATAGTTTTGTAGCTAAAAGGTATATTCGTAGATAAAAATACTTAGAAAACGTTTCCCTACCACCAATTTTGTAGCTAAAAATTACTTTACCTACGCATATTTTCGTAGGTAAAAATATTTACCAAACAAACACGTTTAACTACGAATGATATCGTAGGTTAAAATACCCTACAAAATGTTTAGCTACGAATATTTTCGAAGGTAAAAACTTGGAGGATTCTTTTACCTACAAAAATTTTCGTAGGTAAAAGTTTTTTTTTTTTCCCACCCTATATTCAAGCACAAAATTCTTGAAATACACCTGTTACAATATAATTCCTGATATACACCTGTCATGTAATATATTTCATCATATTCACATTCACAGCCATTTAACTCCAAAGTACATAAATAAATCTATCGAAACATAAACTACATCATGCATAAATACATATAAGTTTAACATCATAAATAAAATACAAAAAATCACGAAGATGGAGGCAGAGGTGGTGGGGCATCGATGGGTAAGCGTGCGGCAAATGCCTGAAACATATTCGCTATCCGTCGCTCCTGCTCCACCCGCATCTCCTCCATCCTCCTCTCCTACTCTTCCCTCAGCCTTGCATGCTCCTCTATCCTCATCCTCTCCTGCTCCTCCCTCTGCCTCGTTAGCTCCTCCATCCTCCTCTCCTGCTCCTCCCTCAGCCTCTCCTGCTCCTCCATCCTCCTCCTCTCCTACTCCTCCCTCTAACTCGTCAGCTCTTTCATCCTCCTCTGTTGTTCCTCCATCTGCCTCTCCAACTGCTCACTCTTCTTCTCCAGCTGATCTCTGATGTCATTGATGACGACCTGTAGCTGGTGAACCTCTCTCTCAGCGATATCAGCTCGGCGGGTGGCACTCTCGCCAACGACGATGGATCGAGTGTTGAGAATAGGATTAAGTGTAGGTTTAGGTTTAAGAATTTGACAACACATTTAGGTTTTAAGTAGGTTATAGGTTATAGCTGTAGGGAATTGAGAATAAGTTAAGGCTTAGGTTTTAGCTTAAGGTTATAGGTAGGTTATATGTTATAGGTTTAGGAAATTGAGAATAGGTTAAGGTTTAGGTTTAGGAAATTGGGTTTGGGTTCGGGATCGGGTTTTGCTTTGGGTTTTCAAGTTTAGGTTTAGGTTTAGGTTAGGTAGTTGAGAATAGGATTAGGTGTAGGTTGAGGTTTAAGGATTTGAGAATAGGTTAAGGCTTAGGTTTTAGGTTAAGGTTATAGGTAGGTTATAGGTTATAGGTTTAGGGATTTGATAATAGGTTAAGGTTTAGGCTTAGGAAATCGGGTTTGGGTTCGGAATTGGGTTTTGCTTTGGGTTTTCAAGTTTATGTTTAGGTTTAGGTTAGGTAGTTGAGAATAGGATTAGGTGTAGGTTTATGTTTAGGGATTTGAGAACACATTTAGGTTTTAGGTAGGTTATAGGTTATACCTGTAGGGAATTAAGAATAAGTTAAGGTTTAGGTTTTAGGTTAAGGTTTTAGGTAGGTTATATGTTATACGTTTAGGGATTTGAGAATAGGTTAAGGTTTAGGTTTAGGAAATCGGGTTTGGGTTCAGGATCGGGTTTTGCTTTGAGTTTTCAAGTTTAGGTTTAGATTTAGGTTAGGTAGTTGAGAATAGGATTAGGTGTAGGTTTAGGTTTAGGGATTTGAGAACACATTTAGGTTTTAGGTTAAGATTTTAGGTAGGTTATAGGTTATAGCTATAGGGAATTGAGAATAGGTTAAGGTTTAGGTTTTACGTTAAGGTTATAGGTAGGTTATAGGTTTAAGGTTTAAGGATTTGAGAATAGGTTAAGGTTTAGGTTTAGGAAATCGGGTTTGGGTTTGGGATCGAATTTTGCTTTGGGTTTTCAAGTTTAGGTTTAGGTTTAGGTTAGGTAGTTGAGAATAGGATTAGGTGTATGTTTAGGTTTAGGGATTTGAGAATACATTTAGGTTTTAGGTAGGTTATAGGTTATAGGTTATAGTTGTAGGGAATTGAGAATAGGTTAAGGTTTAAGTTTAGGAAATCGGGTTTGGGTTCGGGATCAGGTTTTTCTTTGGGTTTACAAGTTTAGGTTTAGGTTTAGGTTAGGTAGTTGAGAATAAGATTAGGTGTAGGTTTAGGTTTAGGGATTTGAGAACACATTTAGGTTTTAGGTTTAGGTTTTAGGTTAAGGTCATAGGTAGGTTATAGGTTATAGCTGTAGGGAATTGAGAATAGGTTAAGGTTTAAGTTTTAGGTTAAGGTTATAGGTAGGTTATAGGTTATAGGTTTAGGGAATTGAGAATAGGTTAAGGCCTAGGTTTTAGGTTAAGGTTATATGTTATAGGTTTAGGGATTTGACAATAAGTTAAGGTTTAGGTTTAGGAAATCGGGCTTGGGTTCGGGATCGGGTTTTGCTTTGGGTTTTCAATTTTAGGTTTAGGTTTAGGTTAGGTAATTGAGAATAGGATTAGGTGTAGGTTTAGGTTTTAGGATTTGAAAATAGGTTAAGGTTTGGGTTTTAGGTTAAGGTTATAGGTAGGTTATAGGTTATAGGTTTAGGGATTTGAGAATAGGTTAAGGTTTAGGTTTAGGAAATCGGGTTTGGGTTTGGGATTGGGTTTTGCTTTGTGTTTTCAAGTTTAGGTTTAGGTTTAGGTTAGGTAGTTGAGAATAGGATTAGGTGTAGGTTTAGGTTTAGGGATTTGAGAATAGGTTAAGGTTTAGGTTTTAAGTTAAGGTTATAGGTAGGTTTTAGTTTATAAGTTTAGTGATTTGAGAATAGGTTAAGGTTTAGGTTTAGGAAATCTGGTTTGGGTTCGGGATCGGGTTTTGCTTTGGGTTTTCAAGTTTAGGTTTAGGTTTAGGTTAGGTAGTTAAGAATAGGATTAGGTGTAGGTTTAGGTTTAGGGATTTGAGAATAGGATAAGGTTTAGGTTTTAGGTTAAGGTTATAGGTTATAGGTTTAGGGATTTGAGAATTGGTTAAGGTTTAGGTTTAAGAAATCGGGTTTGGGTTCGGGATCGGGTTTTGCTTTGGGTTTTCAAGTTTAGGTTTAGGTTTAGGTTAGGTAGTTGAGAATAAGATTAGGTGAAGGTTTAGGTTTAGGGATTTGAGAATAGGTTAAGGTTTAGGTTTTAGGTTAAGGTTATAGGTAGGTTATAGGTTATAGGTTTAGGGATTTGAGAATAGGTTAAGGTTTAGGTTTAGGAAATCGGGTTTGGGTTCGGGATCGGGTTTTGCATTGGGTTTTCAAGTTTAGGTTTAGGTTTAGTTTAGGTAGTTGAGAATAGGATTAGGTGTACGTTTAGGTTTAGGGATTTGAGAAAACATTTAGGTTTTAGGTTTAGGTTTTAGGTAGGTTATAGGTTATAGCTGTAGGGAATTGAGAATAGGTTAAGGCTTAGGTTTTAGGTTAAGGTTATAGGTTATAGGTTTAGGGAATTGAGAATAGGTTAAGGTTTAGGTTTAGGAAATCGGGTTTGGGTTCGTGATCGGGTTTTGCTTTGGGTTTTCAAGTTTAGGTTTAGGTTTAGGTTAGGTAGTTGAGAATAAGATTAGGTGTTGGTTTAGGTTTTTAGATTTGAGAATAGGTTAAGGTTTAGGTTTTAGGTTAAGGTTATAGGTAGGTTATAGGTTATAGGTTTAGGGAATTGAGAATAGGTTAAGGTTTCGGGATCGGATTTTACTTTGGGTTTTCAAGTTTAGGTTTAGGTTGAGGTTAGGTAGTTGAGAATAAGATTAGGTGTAGGTTGAGGTTTAGGGATTTGAGAATAGGTTAAGGCTTAGGTTTTAGGTTAAGGTTATAGGTAGGTTATAGGTTATAGGTTTAGGGATGTGAGAATAGGTTAAGGTTTAGGTTTAGGAAATCGGGTTTGGGTTCGTGATCGGGTTTTGCTTTGGGTTTTCAAGTTTAGGTTTAGGTTTAGGTTAGGTAGTTGAGAATAGAATTAGGTGTATGTTTAGGTTTAGGGATTTGAGAATAGGTTAAGGTTTAGGTTTTAGGTTAAGGTTATTGGTAGGTTATAGGTTATAGGTTTAGAAATTTGAGAATAGATTAAGGTTTTGGTTTAGGAAATCGGGTTTGGGTTCGGGATCGGGTTTTGTTTTGGGTTTTCAAGTTTAGGTTTAGGTTTAGGTTAGGTAGTTGAGAATAGGATTAGGTGTAGGTTTAGGTTTAGGGATTTGAGAACACATTTAGGTTTTAGGTTTAGGTTCTAGGTAGGTTATAGGTTATAGCTGTAGGGAATTGAGAATAGGTTAAGGCTTATGTTTTAGATTAAGGTTTTAGGTAGGTTGTAGGTTGTAGGTTTAGGGATTTGAGAATAGGTTATGGTTTAGGTTTAGGAAATCGGGTTTGGGTTCGGGATCGGGTTTTGCTTTGGGTTTTCAAGTTTAGGTTTAGGTTTAGGTTAGGTAGTTGAGAATAGAATTAGGTGTAGGTTTAGGTTTAGGGATTTGAGAATAGGTTAAGGTTTAAGTTTTAGGTTAAGGTTATAGGTAAGTTATAGGTTATAGGTTTAGGGATTTGAGAATAGATTTAGGTTTAGGTTTAGAAAATCAGGTTTGGGTTCGAGATCGGGTTTTGCTTTGGGTTTTCAAGTTTAGGTTTAAGTTTAGGTTAGGTAGTTGAGAATAGGATTAGGTGTAGGTTTATGTTTAGGGATTTGAGAACACATTTAGGTTTTAGGTTTAGGTTTTAGGTAGGTTATAGGTTATAGCTGTAGGGAATTGAGAATAGGTTAAGGCTTAGGTTTTAGATTAAGGTTATAGGTAGGTTATAGGTTATAGGTTTAGGAATTTGAGAATAGGTTAAGGTTTAGGTTTAGCAAATCGGGTTTGGGTTCGGGATCGGGTTTTGCTTTGGGTTTTCAAGTTTAGGTTTAGGTTTAGGTTAAGTAGTTGAGAATAGGATTAGGTGTAGGTTTAGGTTTAAAGATTTAAGAATAGGTTAAGGTTTAGGTTTTAGGTTAAGGTTATAGGTAGGTTATAGGTTATAAGTTTAGGGAATTGAGAATAGATTAAGGTTTAGGTTTAGGAAATCGGGTTTGGGTTCGGGATCGGGTTTTGCTTTGGGTTTTCAAGTTTTGGTTTAGGTTTAGGTTAGGTAGTTGAGAATAGGATTAGATGTAGGTTTAGGTTTAGGGATTTGAGAACACATTTAGGTTTTAGGTTTAGGTTTTAAGTAGGTTATAGGTTATAGCTATAAGGAATTGAGAATAGGTTAAGGCTTAGGTTTTAGATTAAGATTATAGATAGGTTATAGGTTATAGGTTTAGGGAATTAAGAATAGGTTAAGGTTTAGGTTTAGAAAATTGAGTTTGGGTTCGGGATTGGGTTTTGCTTTGAGTTTTCAAGTTTAGGTTTAGGTTTAGGTTAGGTAGTTGAGAATAGGATTAGGTGTAGGTTTAGGTTTAGGGATTTGAGAATAGGTTAAGGTTTAGGTTTTAGGTTAAGGTTATAGGTAGGTTATAGGTTATAGGTTTAGGGATTTGAGAATAGGTTAAGGTTTAGGTTTAGGAAATCGGGTTTGGGTTCGGGATCGGGTTTTGCTTTGGGTTTTGAAGTTTAGGTTTAGGTTTAGGTTAGGTAGTTGAGAATAGGATTAGGTGTAGGTTTAGGTTTAGGGATTTGAGAACACATTTACGTTTTAGGTTAAGGTTTTAGGTAGGTTATAGGTTATAGCTGTAGGGAATTGAGAATAGGTTAAGGCTTAGGTGTAGGTTTAAGTTTAGGGATTTGAGAATAGGTTAAGGTTTAGGTTATAGGTTAAGGTTATAGGTAGGTTATATGTTATAGGTTTAGGGATTTGAGAATAGGTTAAGGTTTAGGTTTAGGAAATCGGGTTTGGGTTCGGGATCGGGTTTTGCTTTGGGTTTTCAAGTTTAGGTTTAGGTTTAGGTTAGGTAGTTGAGAATAGGATTAGGTGTAGGTTTGGGTTTAGGTTTAGGGATTTGAGAACACATTTATGTTTTAGATTGAGGTTTTAGGTAGGTTATAGGTTATAGCTGTAGGGAATTGAGAATAGGTTAAGGCTTAGGTGTAGGTTTAAGTTTAGGGATTTGAGAATAGGTTAAGGTTTAGGTTTTAGGTTAAGGTTATAGGTAGGTTATATGTTATAGGTTTAGGGATTTGAGAATAGGTTAGGGTTTAGGTTTAGGAAATCGGGTTTGGGTTCGGGATCGGATTTTGCTTTGGGTTTTCAAGTTTAGGTTTAGGTTTAGGTTAGGTACTTGAGAATAGGATTAGTTGTAAGTTTAGGTTTATGGATTTGAGAATAGGTTAAGGTTTAGGTTTTAGGTTAAGGTTAGAGGTAGGTTATGGGTTATAGGTTTAGGGATTTGATAATAGGTTAAGGTTTAGGTTTCAGAAATCGGGTTTAGGTTCGGGATCGAGTTTTGCTTTGGGTTTTCAAGTTTAGGTTTAAGTTTAGGTTAGGTAGTTGAGAATAGGATTAGGTTTAGGTTTAGGTTTAGAGATTTGAGAACACATTTATATTTTAGGTTAAGGTTTTAGGTAGGTTATAGGTTATACCTGTAGGGAATTGGAAATAGGTTATAGGTTCAGGTAATAGGATTAGGTGTGGTTTAGGTTAAGGGTGAGGTCCCTGCAAATACAGATATAAATATGGCCTGTCAACATGGTCAGACCCTTCCAATGTTATCCATAGGAAATGGACAGTTTCATCATGGTCATAACAGCGGTTCCACCTTTCATTCAGATGACTCCCGCTCATCCGGATAGATTCGACGCACATCCAGGTATGCTCCATTAATTTTGAGCTAATACCAAAATACGGCCTGTCCAAATGGACAGGCCCTCCCTATGCTGTCCATAGAAAATGGACAGCTTCATCATGGTCATAACAGCGGTTCCCACCTCCCAGGGACTCCCGCTCATCCGGATAGCTCCGACGCACATCCGAGTATGATTTATTAATTTCGAGCAAAATAACTTAATCGTAAATAAACTTTTATAAAATAAATTTTAATTTACTAAAATTTACCTGAAAGTGCTGACGGATGAGCTGCCGCACATCATCTGTCATGTCTACCCAACGGGAGGTGGTGGCGGGGATCAGAGATCGGTATAAGACACTGACTTCCGACGTAAACAAGCTGGCATTGTTCCCAATAGGTCTAATACAATCCTGTGGAAACTCTACCGTCACCTGAAGAATGGCACCTGCATTGAAAGAAAATTTGAGAAAGGCTTAGAGGGGCTGTTAGAATGATATATTTTACAAACTTTTGTTGTATTTATCTAAGGAAAATAGTCACACCTTCATACCATCATTTCTAGGATGATATTTCCTTGCCAGCAACCTAATTCTTCTCTGAGACAAGTGCCTATGAGTCAGTAAGGGTGAAACTTTGACAAGAGTGGGCTTATTGCCAACCTGTTTGTAAATATTTATCAATGAAGAAGAAAAATAAATCATAAACAATATCCCTTTGAGCAAATATCCTGGTTGAAAATCCTACAAGTCTTCCATGAGAGACGTATATGCCATACTAGGAATTCACGAATCTTGTATTACTGGATTGTCCTTCCATTTGCATTCATAATGCCAATCCAATAACCAAAATGAGAAATGGTATCCAAGATACAACATCCAACTTCGAAAAAGGAAAAGGAAAAAAATATTTAAAACACTGCAATGCAAGCATAGTTTTCTTCAAAGAAAAACTACAATAAGGTTTGAATGCAAGCACACATGGTCGAGTTGAATCCAAGTCTCAAAATTTTCACCTTCACTTTTCTTAAATTGGTATCGTGCTTTAAGTAAAGAGATGCTATAAAAAATTGAGGGCTTTCTATCATAACTATCTACTAGCATATATATCCATGTAGGATGCAAGTGTAACATGAGAATAGGTAGAATTCCATGACCTCATTAGAATATATATATATATATATATATATATATATATATATATATATATATATATATATATATATATATATATATATATATATATATATATATATATATATATATATATATATATATATATATATATATATATATAAAACTTTCATGATGGTGCTGACGACTAAGCATCCACATGTCTTATAAGATTTATCTAGAATAGAAGTTCTCAATATGCATCTTTTATGAAAGTACAATGTGCTATCAAAAATTGAGGACTTTCTATCATAACTATCTACTAGCACATATATCCATGTAGGATGCAAGTGTAACATGAGAATAGGTAGAATTCCATGACCTCATTAGAATATATATATAACTTAGATGATGGTGCTGACAACTAAGCATCCATATGTCTTGTAAGATTCATCTAGAATAAAAGTTCTCAATATGCATCTTTTATGAAAGTACAATGTACGAGACTGAATATCAAGCCTTGAGCACAAATATGGCCTGATACCAATAGACAAAAAGAAGAAGAAGAAGAAGAAGAGGAAGAAGAAGAAGAAGAAGAAGAAGAAGAAGATATCATGCCACATCAACGAATTAGTTATAGATAAATAATGAGGGTAAACTGTCAAGATTCTTCAAAACAAAATTCTCGATTCATCAATGCATAAAGTTTGTGCACTAATTAGAGTGGTTGTCCCTAGGCATAAACGCTTGAGATTTTCAAGTCTCATTACATCCTCAAGCATTCAAAAAAAGGATAGTAAGTGTCATGATCGTATATGCGATATGCATATCGATATGCGATCGCATATGTGCATATGTGGTTGCACATGACAACACTAATTTCCCTTCTTGGCTATCTATTTTACATACCACAATTCAAAGGTTGAGATTGTCCTATCAAGAAGACTTCCATGGCATGCATCTTGCACAGGAGGCCCAAGTCCAACTTGAGAGAGTTAGGTCGGCCTAGGCCTTGTCCAATCAACCATGCATTCTGGAACAGGAAGCCCAACTCAAGAGGTTTGCTTGGCCCAAGCCCAGGCCTAGACCAACCCAACCCCACCAGCTCGGCCCGTTTACATAATGCCTACTTCCCACCTGATTGTTTGTAATTATCCGTTGATCAAGTAGACCACACTTAGAGGAACGAAATCTACTCCATCCATCTTATTTTTGAACTCATTTTAGAACAGGACAAAAAATGAGGAGGATCTGGAACTCAAGTTAGCCACATGAGAGGAAATTGAGACATTCGTAGGGTCATAAGAGTTTCACGCTTGAGAATTTGTTTTTTGTGTTTTCAGTTCATTCCAATGGGATGACTTTATGAATGATTTGGATAGTATATAAATATCAAGGTGGACCCCGTAAGATTTCAGCGATTGGAAATAAGATCAGTGGATGTAACCAATCAGTCTAGAAATAAAAGGAAGTTTACAAGTGACACAACTGTGCCTTCAAGTATCCATGACAAAATAGGAGTTTTGAGTACACATTATGCAGAAATATTGAATATGCCAGTTGATAAGAAAAGTACCTTCAGGGTTATTGTCCACGGTTAAAACTTTCCTAGAGCTGGCCATAATGTTTTTATGTCATCTAAACCATTAATAGAATTATTACCACTCAGATAAGATAAACTATAGGAGCAAATATCATCTCGATGCACAACTTCTATCATGGCCGAGCCTTCAATCCTCACTGTTTCAGGTGGTATCGCCCACATGACTCCTGGATCTGTCTGATTTTTAAAATCCTGCCTTGTTATTGTCCTTCAAAACAGCTGGACTCGGTGTATTTGTCACAGACATCTCTATTGGACTCACAGCCCAGGCCAAAAAAGAACTTCCTACAATAGAAAGCTAGGCAAGCTCTAATATTATATTTGTTGGCATTCCATCATCCATCCATTCTTCCATGTCATTTTAAGACATGGGCTCAAAAATAAAAAAAATCCAAAACTTAAGTGAGCTGCACAATGTGAAAATGTGTGTAGGTAAATGCCTATGGTCGAAACCTCCTTAGGACCAAAGCACCCTCAGCAAATGGACCTGTAGTTGGGATAAGAGAAATAAAAGCTGATCACATTAAAATCCAAAAGGTCATATCAATCATGGTTAGAAGATACAAATAACAGGCATCAAACACAACATGGAAGAGCAACATACAGTCCAGAAAATAGCTGATGGAGCATCATTGAATGATACACATGCAAGCCCAAAATCACGAATCTTCAGTATGCAGTCCACATTAGCAAGGATAGTTTTTAGAATAAGATAGATAGATATGATCCACATCAAATGACAAACAAAAGTGAGATGAAAATATGTAATATGAACTAATAATTTAAGGATGCATTACCAAAATGGCATACATAAAGATGTTGGGAGCAAGCACCCAACATGAGCTCAAGGATATCAGGTTAGAACTGAAGAATCATAGTCAATTAGTCATGGGGTTATTCACCACGTTGAGAACATAAGAAACATATGTTTATTTATTTATTTGGGTCCTTACTCTTGCTCCAGTGGTAGACTCTTAAGGAGTTTCAATGCCTGGTCAAGGGTTCAAGGACTTATAGGTGGTGAAATTCCACTAGCGTGAGTGTGTGGGATGTGTGTGCGTGTAAGGTTTAAAAAAAAAAAAAACATATGTTTATTTCTCAGTAGAAAGAAGTAACAAATGTTTTATTCAAAGATCCATGAAGCCATGCTGAACATTATGGCAAAGCTCCATGAAGCATACAAAAGTGGCAATACACCTTCAACAGGTCCATCTTTCATGAATGGCAAAAGAAGCTCAACTTCATGAAGACTGTCTGAAGTTCTTTGTTGATCTTTAACCACCTAAGATTATAAAAGTAAAGCACTACTTAGGCAAGATAGTAGCCATTCGAGCCTTGTCCCACCTACTTACAATCAGCTTTAAAAAAATACTGATATATGAACAAAAGATCTAATTAAAAAAGGAAAGCAACAGTCCCTGGAAAGCCACACAACAAAAGATCATGGCTTCATCGAGTGAAAAGGAAAAATAGGGAATGGTGAAAAAAAAAAAAGAAGACTCGAGGCTGTCTTAGAGAAAAAACTGAGTAAATGGCAAGCTCTTGCATAGAGAAGGTCGTACAACCTGATAGATGGATTAGATCTCGCACCTATTTGCCATGCTGACACATGTGTGGCAAGTACATGATTGAAGGGTGTTAACTTTTAGTAGAACATGCACTTACCATTCACATATAGAGTACAAAATGGGTCAGCCAACCTTTCGTAATGTAGAACTCATCCTTGCATACTTGCAAGACATGATGGATATGCATGGCAATGTGACATTTGCTGATTGAAATGGAACAATTCAGTCAAACCCATTTCTTTTTAAATGAATTTAAACTGTTTTAGATATCCCAATGAACTTCACTTACTTGACTTCCTGTTTTGTTCATACAACAATGAAGCACTTTGGTCTGCCCTGCTTTGATCATGGGTTCGATTGTAAAGGTCTGCCCTGCTTTCATCACATCGACTGCTTTATTTCCTGCTATGGGTCAAGGGAACAACTACCACGGCTAACAACAAAAGTTGATGAGTGAAGTAGATATTAAGTAAACTACATGACCCACACATATATGATCGTGCCTAAGCTGAATTTGGCATTGCTCATAGGCTGATTGGTCAGTAACAAAATAAAATACAAAGTCACATCTCCAAAATTTTGTTTATTACTGATGCATTTACACGTTTAGGCTAAAATCATATGTGAAAAAAAAAATTAAAAAAATCTAACTCAGGCCACATACAAACTGATTTGGCTCTGCTCATATTGGGTTGTATTGAAGGGTATTTAAAATCATGACTTGCCACATAAAAATTGATTTGGCTCAACTGTTTCACCAACAACAGAGTCGGCAACACTCTTCATGTGCAAATGAACCCTCTCATCACTCACTTGTGAGTTTACTACATTCGAAATCTTTTACATTCCACTTATATTTCATATGTTAGTTACCAAAATCTTCACTTCTTTGTCATTCCCAAAAGAAAACTAAAATAAAAATTGTTGCAAACTTGCATGGTTACAGGAATTCAACAAGCATCAACCAATCCTACACGACTACCCAGCTTCGGGACAGAAAGTGGGACATGTAAACTACCTGATTTATCAGCTTGGGAACAAAATTCATGTGGAAGAAAACAGAACATTATGATAGAATAATTATGTGAAATTAACAGCTACAAATCAATAACAATAGAACAAAATTCCAACGAAACTAATTCAAAGCTTGCATGCAATGGCCAATATCTCCAGACCAAATTCATATCTAATATGCCAATATCTCTGAAACCACTTTTTTCCACCCAATCAATAACACTGCATAATTCCAGTGCTCAATTATTCTTAAAAAATAAAGGCATTTCAAACAGACCCAAGTCACAGAGACTGGATTAATCTAACCTCTGCAATAAAAAGTATTCTCA
The DNA here is from genome assembly GCA_037074715.1 of Magnolia kwangsiensis. NCBI lineage: Eukaryota > Viridiplantae > Streptophyta > Magnoliopsida > Magnoliales > Magnoliaceae > Magnolia > Magnolia kwangsiensis. The sequence continues at coordinate 31,819,762 of CM073574.1, forward strand.
ATGTGAACAACTAAGATTGGAAAAGAATATGAACTTTCCTTTAGAGATTTCAAAAGCAAAATTAGTTCTATTGGCATAAGAAGTAATTGGTTTTAAAGATAGATAAACAAATATAGTAGGTTTTCCTTTAATGAAATGACCTCCATTAATTCATCCAGTAACTATTAAGGAAAATGAATTCATTCCCAATCACACGTTGCATGGATGCTCACGATTAGTACTACCATGCATTGATATTAGAATTAAGAACCCTCATGATAAGAGGAATTATAGCATCCAAATGCATCAGGTCATGCTCAGCATTCTCATGTGCTTAGTTCATACAAGTCAGACCAATAGAGAGGAGATCTGGATCCCAAAATGTTCATTTGATAGGCTCCAGCAAAGACAAAGGACACCCTAAAATTTCTCAGATTCCAATACATAGCGAATCAATCTGGAAGTTTAAAAGGGCCACAGAACAGTATCATCAGGTCCTTTGCTAAATTATAAAACATGATATAGCTTTAAAAAAACTTCATAAATGCCCATACCAACACAAGTACCATTCAAAACAATGCAATGCTAAAACCAAACGGAAAAAATGGTCGAAAATATTCACAATCTGACTCAACTCACACAAAAATGGAAAAGTTCCTCGGTTATCTTGGGGTCTGTTGTTTGAATGCTAGCATAGCACAACAATCCAGAAGCATGCACAAAGCCACTATAAACATGGCATGTGTACCACATTACACTTTGTAGTTCCTAAAATTGAGCATGGTTGTGAAAGCTCTTAAATTGAGCCCCTTACTCACAAGAGCATGGTAAGAAGGAGAACAAAATTAAACACTTTGATACTCGGATGAATGATACGTAAGCACTAGGTAATTATTTAGAAATTGCATATGTGGTATAAGAGTAATTCAAATCATGACCATTTAATAGAGCAGAAGAATTTGTTGAAGCTCACTGTTTAGATAGCAGAGTTTTGAAACATGAATAATCCAACTTGCCATCAGTTGGATGCTTCAGATTCATCATCAGACAGTCCACATGCACAGAAAAGATGCAGACTACATAGATATCACCAGAAATTTATTTGATGCATTTAATGTAGAGGAAATATAGGATCCTTGATCCGGGGCTGTGTACAGTATACTTGGCTTCTCAGTTCTGAGAAGAGGGGCTGTTTTATGTTACTTCAATTGATTTCTCTGCTGGGATCCACTGTTAATGGGGCATTCCTGAAAGATCCTAGCCACCAATCTTGCAGCTTTTTATAGTTGAATTTGGACCTTTGCTAGATTGTTCTTCTTCTTCGACTTCTTGTATGCCACAAATTAAAAGAAAGGGTTGCTCCATCGAGGAGATTTTTGGGCAACCATGCATCCAGCATGGGACACAATAGGCCAATTGGATTACATCATGGGCCTCACTTGTCAAAGTTTAAAAATCAAAACCTGAATATACTGTGAAACTCTAAAAATGTATTTTTCACTAATGTACTTTGAAGGTTTTTTTTTTTTTTTTCCCCTGGTTCCATTAAAAATCACCCACATATTCTTCATGTTGCTATAATTTTTGGGCCATATTAGGAGAATATCGACTCCATCCAGTTGGTCTCCATACAATTACATAGAGAAAGGAGAAGAGACATTGCCATTGGAGAAAGGAGAAGAAACACTGCTGATGGTTCTTGTCTCAGTCCCATGAATCTGTTTGAGGCCCATAGGACACATATCGCTTATATGGGAAAAAAAGAGGACAAATACGAGCACAACAAGCTCACATGAAATGCATCTTCTATCCTGGATGTTGGTGCCAGACAAGTAACATCAAGCAGCAACGTGAATGAAATTGATGTTGACACTTCCATGTTGCTAACCATAGGTAGCATTCATCAGAAATAAATGGTTTAATGGTATATTTCATTAAAGAATATGAAGTTTGTTTTATGGTTTCTTTTATCGACGCATATATCTCTCATGCTTTTGTAATTTCTTGATCATATAAGGGAGAATTTACTCCATCCAGTTGATTTCCTGCAAACTCCTTAAGGAAAAAGAAGGAACCACAACATATCACCAGAGACTACTGAATTTTCTTTGTTGTGAAACAATGTGGATAGGGTTCCACAAATAGGCATGTGGTCCATTGGTAGAGACCTTGCATCCATTGTAGAGGTCAGGGTTTCAAAATGACATTCTCTCATTTTGGGTTGGAGCCCGTAGCTTAGTGGTAGACAGGGCACGTTTCAACACTAAAGTCCTAGGTTCTGAGGTGCCAGTTTTGTAAACAGATGCATTATTTGCATACAGTAGGTGCAATGTGGATTGATACTTCTGAGATTAAATATGAGTTTTGGATCATTCATATAGTTCCTAGTTGGCTTTATATCAAGTGATATGTATGTGGTGTTGGTAGGATCCACGGATGGCTAGTACATTGCTATGAAGGGCTGCCAAAAGGAGGTTTCTCCTACTCTATTGTGTACTATTCATTATGAGGTTTTTTTTTTTTTTACTCAACAAGTGCCAAGTCACAAGTTTTCATAAAGCCTATGTTCCAAAGATACAAGGTTAGTCTAGTGGCAATATGTAGACAGTATATATGTTTCCAATGGGACAAAGTCAAAGATATGATGATAGAATCATACTAATCAAGTGTAATAGATGTCACCTTTTCTAGACATATGGTAGAGCAAAGTCGCAGGAATAGTCTTTAGTCAGGAGTTCATCAATAACCTCATCCACATGGTTCAACGAAAACCTGCAATTCAATAAAAAATAAAATCGAAATGTAAATTGGTTTGACCAATTAGCATTCCTCTACATCAAAATTTCAAATGCAACCTATATAGATTGAGAGTTCATAGAATAAGTAAAAGATAAGTTACAAAATTGTGACTGAAGAGGCAGATAAAAATTATAATAATGGTCTCGTAACTGAATTAAATCTGCATATCTGAATTTTAAAAATATATATATATATATATATATATATATATATATATATATATATATATATATATATATATATTGAGAGAAATAGGAGTTTAAACCAATCTAAAAAGTCTCTAACTTACATTTCTAAAAAGAAAAAAGATTTAGTTTCTTTCTTCATCTTCTCCTCATATTTGTCGTCATCGGGTGCCGCATAATCATCCTACCATAAAATTAAATCCTTTCATCAAATTCATGAGTTCCATAAAAAGAAACTATATCGTTTCTAAAAAGAAAAATGATATAGACTTGGATTACCACTAAGGATATAGTTTTTGGTTAAGCATGGAACTATGAAGAGACTCTTGTGACAACACCCATCCATGATATGAACCATCCAATGAAAAGTCTGGATTACCGAACCTTAGGTCCATTCATGTCAATGATGATGGAAAACATAGTAAAAGTTCTCAATGGAAAGCATTTTTGTTTTCAGTTTTTCCACATTCTCAATCATTACTCATAACTAAGTTAGAAATTAATTACCCCAATGGTGGATAATTCACTCCCTCCCTCGTCAATAATTTGACGGGACTTCTGTTCCCCTTTACCTTGAAAAGATTTCCATGCTAGTTGAAGGTACTGCAGCTTTAGCTGAAAGTGCTAGTTCCTGGAAGACCTTGCCTCTATGCTCAAAATTTCTGAATTCATCAAAGCTTGTACACCCAGGACTCAATAAGATTGCATCCCCTGCATTCAACCCAAAAAAAGGTTGAACAAATTCAGATCTTAGTCATAACAATTGGGATTTGGAATGCACGCCAAAGGATTTGAGTACTGTGGTACAAAAAACTAAAACAAAAATAGATATAAGGTCTGTTTCGACACCCCACAAAATGTGGATTGCAGAGCTTCCAATCTCAACATCCGTGTTTCTAAAAATGCTCATGCAATAAGAAAAAAGGTCCGCCAATTATCATATCATTTATGAAATAGAGAGCCCAACTTTTTCTTTTTTTGAACATTAAAGACAGCTCAACTATTGCATATGGGTTTTTGTAACGCCCGTGAAAAATCCGTACTTGGGCTCGAGTACCAACTCGACCCGAAATCGCGTAGAAATAATTTCCATGGAAATTAAGCGTAAGTTCGCTAGCGCAACGCTAGAGTAGCTGGGAAATAGTCCCTGATCACTTTAAATACGTTCTGCAAGACCCAAATTGAGTAGAACAAACAACTCTATAACCTCGGATCAAACTCTAAGCAGGTTTGTTCTTTGGACCACATTGAATTCTTGAATTGGATCTAGACCGCGCGTCGAAGGTCCGATACCTCCTATCTTAGACCGTTAGAACCGCCCAGCTGGACTTGACAATCATCTCGAAAATCAAGTCAAACCGATAATCACAGACGATTTCGTTGAACCCGGACTGAAGCGACCGCGAATAGGGACGAATTTGAAATTTCAAATTCAAATCTGGCACACGACTTGACGCGTTAGTATTAAGCGTTCTGACCGTCAGAATTCATCCAGATTACACCCTCGGATCAGGAAAAATTTCTATTTATTATCATGAGACTTTCAGCCCTGATCTATGTGCGGTGACCGTTGAACTGAAACTGGTCCGCCACGTGCGATCTGCGAACCCTGCCAGACTGAAAACTTAATACGAGCTACATCTGGTACACATGAGCTTAAGTCCGATCGCAATCGACCAGGGGACCACCAGAAAGCAGTTTTTGGACCGAAACAGCCTCGAAATGGATAGGCACCAAGTAAACTTCGTCCCGGAGCCTATTTCCGGCGATTTCAAGCTTATAAAAGGGGTTGAAACCCTCATTTCTCCCTTCCATCCGAAAATCACAAACCCTAGAGAAAAGGAGAGAGAGTTTGAGAGAAAGAGAAGAAGAGATTCTTACCGCTTCCGAGCCCCTGACAGTTGCTGCTTCAGCACTTCTTTCCAATCACCTGGCTGGTGATTTCTTCCCTTTTTCAGGTATAAAATAACCCCAAAAACTTGCTGATTTAGGGTTTACTTAGATTCATAACATGTTAGCTAACGTATTCCATAAATCAGGCTCTCCTACTGCCGTAGACGAAGCGTACACGCTCCGTTCAAAATCCCGCAACCGTAAGAGACTAGGTGAGGATTTTAGACGCTTTGATTGACGGTTTACAACGCTTTCAATGTCGTTTAATAGTAGATTATTGACGGCATCGCCGTTTGACATGTACAACATGCTCTCCGTTTCCTGTTTCGTAAATTAACGAAAAATATGAGATTTAGGGCATTTTAGTCATTTGTAGGAAGTACGGTCTACATGCATATTTTGCTGACGTGATTGACATGGTTTGTCGCCGCATTAGGGAGTTAGGAATGCTTGCATAATCAGTTTGGCGAAGAGATTCCCCAAGTTGCGCACTTTGGGTCGACATACTATATGTGGACTTAAGTGTGTAGTGTATGTGTTTGTATAAATGCTTGTATTAGTATGTATTGAATTGAATGATGTTATGTAGTAGTTTGAGATTGATTTCATGATTAAAATGCTGACCTAAATGATTTCCTACATGTTTACCTTATGCATGATTGCATTACATGCATAGAAAGTATGCCTTGAAGATTTGCTTAAGTTGAATGTTATAACATGTGTTAACATGCTCACATGATGTATTTCAATTCCAATACCTTTGCATATAGTGCTAATATGATTCCATAGATGTGTGGGACTAGACTTAGTCCAGGTAGTCGGTAACCGAGCGAATTCGTGGCTGACTGGTCATAGCCACGAACGACGCGTCGATGAACGTGATTCGTGTTTAGAGTTGGCGGCAGTGGTTAGGCCACACGAAGTGTTTTACGCACTTCATGTCGTTCAACTTGAGATGCGATCGCGCTAGTCGAGCCCGTCAAGTAACCCGACTGGCCGATGTTTGTTCACCTTGTATATGTCATAACTGCTTGAACCTAGGGTACTGAACTTACCATTGTAAACCCTGTTAACCGTGGTACCTTGATCCACGAAGACTCATGAGCCGGGCATGGTGGTATGGGACACCGTGGTCGAGCTGTCGGCCTACGCTGGGGCCACAAACCTCCCTGTAGTGACCAGTGAGCACCTAAACTCGTGAGCAGATTATGGTGGTATGGGACACTATATTCTAGCTGTCGGCCTACACTGATCAGGCGACGAGCCCTTTGTAGTGACCGCGAGCGTATTCTGAGTCCACGGGAGGCGACGACCCTTCCGTTGCAGTAGAGTACAGTAGGCCTGTATTGATAAGGTGATGGGGGAGCGGTGCAACGAGTGCGAGCAACAGCCCTGGCAGCCCTTGCAGTGACCTACGAAATATACATCGTATGAGATCACTAGGAGTGACGACCCTAGACAGGATCTGTGTTGGGATTGATACAAGGGAAGTACCTTAGTTTCCCAATCCTGCTGTTTGAATGGACTAATAACAACTTGGAAATCATATCACTATAGCATTGCATGTGCCTGGAAGATGTGGAGCACTCTAGGGAGTGTGGCATGCCGCGGTCGTAAGATGTTGCCGCATGAGGGTGATCGTCGGTGAGGGCATACATCACGTCATATCATCTTGCATTAATAACAGTATTAGGATTGTCTGATTTACTGCTTTACTATTATCGCGTGATTGAATTGTGAACATGCTAATCTTTGCTCTATGATTCCACTGAGTTGATCACTCATTCCAACGTTACGGGATGGTGTTTGCAACACCCACCAGACCCTGTTGTAGTTGCAGGTGAGGACGAGATCTAGGAGGTGGAGCCAGAGATTGACGAGGACCAGGATGAGTTCTCGTATATGCAGTATCACGACGGCTTCCCGTAGGCGACTGGATCGAGGGGACATCAGTGGGACTTTCTTTTGAACATTATTCTTTGTTATGTATATGTATATGAGACTCAGAGATGTAGTCATACTTTGGAGACAGATGAGATTACTTTGTTTTTTCATACAGTGATATATACATTGTTTAGTCTTCCGCTTGCTTTTATCACTGAATCTAAAGTATGAATTGCAGTTTTGGTATACTTTTACTCATGTGAATGCTTTAAATCAGACAACATTGAATCATTTTTGTTGCATAAGTGACGGTCTGGAACTCGGGAGTTGAGTTTATACACGACCCTCGATTTTCAGGGTGTTACAGTTTTGCAGGATTTCCAAAGAGGCAAATGGCTGCTTAGAAACTATTTTTTCTTTTCTTTAATGGCTAATGGCTGCAAAGGAACATTGTTGAAAAACCTAAAAACTCAAAACTTGACCTCCCACAAGGTCAAATCACTGAGAATACTCGATCAAGTCTTCACTTGATTCAACTCGGCATTTAATAACCAAGTTAAAAATATTTAAATCGTTATAAATATTTAAAATAGTTATAAGCAGTTAAAAGTACATAAAAAAGCTAAAAGAATCAATAATGCAGATGGAGTACCACTCATCTGATGCAAAGCATGGAGTACCACTCATCTCCAACCATTGAGGTTGGGACAAACTATTATCCCATCTATTCTCCAACTATTAGTATTTTTCTTCTTTCAATTTGTTCATTTTACAACAGTATTTCTGTCCATTTCTCTATTCATCATTTCCCTTTTTATTTACACTTCATATAGAACATAGCCCTAGGATTTGTTTCAAGATCGCCAATTCTAATAACAATTGAAAACCATTCTTCAAGCTTCGAAGGATGAATAACCAAAAAAAAAAAACTCACTTCCTTATAACTCGGAGCTGGTTTGTTTGCGACACGAGACAATCATAACCCCAAAATCCAGCAAAGATTAGGGATTTCAGATTTGAATCCCCAAATTGGGAAATTAGGGATTTCAAATTTTAAATCCCCAAATCTGGAAATTAAGGTTTTCATATATGAATCCCCAATATGGCATTTTCAGCCACTTTACTATAGGCTTTCAAATCTAGGTGGAAGCAGAATTACACCTAAAATCCTTCTAAGAGTCCACACAACAACTATGCAATTACCCCAAAACGCTTTCACAGAAAGGTACTTCGAAAAGGGAAGAGTAGTCATTTAGAAAGAAAATGTTTAACTTAAAATCACTTACTGCTTTCGGCACATACACCACCCTTGAATTAATTCAATGATTAATTTCCATTAAGGACTTTTATTAATTCTGTTAAACAAACACCCAAAATAGCATCTTAAGTGGCTGAAATATGATTTCAATAGTTCGGGGACATATTAAGTGGTAAACAAACAACCCCTCCAAGCCTTACATTTTGGGTTCAGCTAGATGAATTATGTTCTATTTATGTTAGCTATGAGAATCCTATTCCACAGATTGTTATGATAGTAATGCAGCAATTTTGGTACACATGTCTAAGAAAAAGAGATGTCTAATGAGATCACGATAACGATACCAAACCTGGCTAGTTGGCTAGTTTTCCAAGCAAAAGGTCTGGGAGTGCAGTCTGTAGAGCAAGAAAAGCATAAGTTACAACATGATTAGCATACCTTGTAGAAAGGAGCACCAATGAAGTGAAATGCACACTGGAGTAGGAATAAGTGCTAGCAGTGTAACTTGAGTTAAACTGTATCCAGGTAGTAGTTCCATTGCGGCTTTATAACATGCATTCATGTCAGTGAGGTTGTTTTGTTACTACCATACACATAACTATGACCACCAAAATGAACTGAGAAAGCACAAAAAGGAGTAAGATGACGTGTTTATGTACATTGAGAACTTATCCTAAGGGGCTATTTGATCAAACTTATTTTCAGCACTTATCACTGAAACTTGATATTTTCAGTGATTTTTACTGAATCGGATCGTTTGGCAAATCCAACTTATTAAGTGCCTAAATTAATTTTCACTGAAAATATGAGTCTTTTTTTAGCTCCTCCCCCTTCACTTAATGCTGAAGGCTGAATGCTAAAAGTGGGGGTGCATTGAAATTTCTTTTCACTTTTGACTAAAATATCCTTAAAATTATTTCAAAATTACAATTCAGCACTTAATTTTCAGAGCTTATTTTTCAATTTATCAAATGACACCCAAGTCTATCTAGACTGGCCCAGACTACTATCTACAGTTTCCATCATTTCTCAAATGGCAATTGCCTCCACTATATACACAACATAAATGACATCAATCCAGATAGTTCTTTTAAACCCAAATTTGGATGGATGTATCACATCCCTGGCATTTACACTGATTACTTTGTGTAAAAATCAGTCCCATCTAGTCATTAGGTGAACCATACCATAAATGTCTCATCCACTATTAATAGCAAAATATAAGTGTGGTCCACTTGATGACTGAATCTGGCTCATTTTTTCATAAGGTAATCTTCATGACGGGGCCAATCTATTGGGCAGATTAGATGTCACAAGCGCATGAAAAGTTATTTGCTGGGTGGGCCATAACTTGTAGTCCAACTGGTTGGCGTTGAGGCCTTCTCTCATTATAATATGAGATTGACCTTGAGATTTTTTCTAATGAAAATGAGAGTTTATCACAATTCAATTTAGATGCATAAAAAATTTGAAATAGGCATATATAATGCCTTGAATGCAAAATCACGCCTATAAATTTGGGTAGATTTAAATTTCCAAAAAAAAAGACTTAGCAAATTCTCAAAGTTGTTTCACACACAACTTGAAGTGGGTGTTGGAGCCACCATGAAGTATTTATGCAACTCAAACAGTCTAACACAGTTGCCCTATAATGAAAATTGGATGCTGCCAAAATCAGACTAATCCAACTATCAAAGTGGACCAACATGTGAGTATCAAGGTCTTTTGTGTGGTTGTTCATTGTTTTTGAATGATGTGGCTCACTTGATAATTGGATTAATGGCAGAACTTTTGAGCCTTCATCCTGTTCATGATAGGGCAACCTGTTGGATGGGATGTCAAACATACACCATGATAGACCCCACATGCAGCTACTTGCACATCTTTTCATCTACAACTTCAATGCAAAACCTTCCTGATATGATATTTCCTTGCAATAAACGCCTAATCATTTCAATAAATACTCCAAAAATCCATAAATTTCTACTTTAATTACCAAACCTTCCTGGTATTGGTCAATTTGAAATTTGAGCCCTGCTCTTTATTTATTTTAACTTTAATCTGGTTTTAACCTCTACCTTTGGCACTAGCCATTTGGGCCTTTCTGTATTTTCTAAGAGGCTAAGACTAAAAGACTAAGGCATAGTAGCAGTGGTCTTAGTAGTTAGAGACTTGGTGTTTTTCTTTCAGAATGAATCCTGATGAAATAATGATAATGATTTAATTAAAATCTTAAGCACGAACAACAAAGACTAATAGTTGTAATGACATGGAGCACAAAACAACAAGAAAAAACCAATTTTCTTTTAGTTATCATATCAAACATTAGGTATGCATGTCTCCTTTGGCATTTCGTCAAACATTTGGTATGCATCACAATTCAAAGGCCTTGAATCCTATTTAAAAAAAAAAAAAAAAACAAACAAAAAAAGAACTGAAAGCCATTCTCGACCCTGAATTCCTCAAGAATAGAAATTGACATTAATACATAGAAAGTAAAGGAAATTTTATATTAATAAAAAATAAAAATACATAGAAAATTGTTGCAAGGTTTCTCACCTACAACTTCAGATTTTCAGCAACTTGTTTTGATGCATTTGCAGATGATTTTGGCCGATTTATGGCTGAAATCGAGCAAGATTTTGCAAGTATCCATGAGGATTGGCATTAATCTCCAACACCTAGATGAAACAAATGAAAAGAAAATGGTTAGGGGCTGTGTGGAAAATAAGAAGTATTAATCTCTAAATCCCCAAATCCCTAAATCCTTAAATCGGTATTGAAATTGAGAGAGATTGAGAGAGAGAGAGAGAGATATACCTCACTGTCGTTAATGACCTTCAACAGCAAGAGAGATCTTCAACCGCGTGCGTGGGTAGGGCATTCAGCAACGAACTGCAAGCGAGATCAGAGAGAGAGGAAGAGAGAGACAGAGAGAGAGAGAAGAGGGAGAGGACACGAGAGAGACAGAGAGAGGAGAGGGTGGAGAGATCGGACAGAGAGGAGAGAGCGAGAGGAGGGAGAGTGTGCGAGAGAGAGAGAGAGAGAGAGAGAGAGAGAGAGAGTGAGAAAGATTGCCGCACTTAGGGCCTGTTTGATTTTCATCGTTTCACCTGGAAATGGTAAATAGCCAAGAAATGGGTGATTATTACCGTTTCACCTGTTTGAATATACATGGTGATTTCACTTCTTGGAAACTGGTTCAAAAGTAGTAGTGGGCATTTTAGGACCCCATTTTGATGTATATGATATATCTACTCCGTCCATTCATTTTATCACCACGTTTTGAGATATTAGAAGAAAAATGAGTTAGATCCAACACTCAACTAGCCCGTACCAAAAGAAACAATGGCCACATGAAGTTTTTAACGATAAGTATTTAATTCACATATTTCTATTGCGTGGTCCACTTGAGCATTGAATATACCTCATTTTTTGGCTTATACCATAAATTTATCTGACATAATGGATGAATGGTGTGGATATATGATATGCATCATGTTGGGACCCACAGATGTCTTATAATATTTGCCAATTTAACCTCTAAAAAGTTACCGTCAAATCAGTCACGGGGAAGAGTGCGGCAACTACAGAGGGAAATAATAATTATTTTTTTCCAGGTATTTACCATCCCCCTGGAAAATCAAACAGGCCCACGACTTACATAGGTTGAGTAGTGAGTTGGCTATTGAAGTGACGTCACCAAGTTCTATGGACCCCACTATGATGTATGTGTTGTATCCACACCGTCCATCCATTTTGAGATATTATTTTAGTACAAGAGCCAAAGAATGAGGCAGATAAAAAGACGTAGTGGACCTCATCACAAAAAACAGTGGGGAGAGTGATTCCCACCGTTAAAACTATCCTAAGGCCCGCCATAATTTTTATTTGAAATCCAACCTGTTAAAAAGTTAAAAAAGACATGAAATAAGGTAAAACACAAATATCAGCTTCATCTAAAACTTTCGTGTCCTTTAAAAGTTTTTAATGGTGGGTGTCACTATCCCCACTGTTTTCTGTGCTAGGGTCCACCGGAGCTTTCGATTTATTTTTGGATATTGGCCTAAAATGATCTCTCCAAATGGATGGAAGGTGTGGATATAAAACATACATCATGGTGGGGCCCAAAAATGAGAGGTATATAAATATCAAGTGGACCACACCACATGAAAACAATAGTGATCGGAAATCCATCATTAAAATCCTCGTAAGGTCCATTGTACTATTTATTTGGCATCCAATCTGTTTATTGGTCATACAGGCTTAGATGAAGGGGAAAAACAAAAATCATCTCGATCCACAACTTTTATGGCCCCTAAAATGTTTTAAATGGTTGACGCTCATTCAACACTATTTCATGTAATGTAGTCCATTTCAGATTATGATATGCCTCATTTTTGGTCTCATGCCATAAGATGATCTTTAAAAATAGATGGACGACATGGATTAAACACATACATCATGGTGGGGCCCACACAGCACCAACCACCTGCCATTAGATGGTGTAGGGGGAGTAGCCAATCTGTTCCCCTTATTTGTGGTGCGATCCATTTAAGTGAATTTTGATTTAAACATCTGAATTATTTACTCTTCAATCTATACTAATCAGATTGTCCAAAACCAGTTAAAGGTTCAATTAGTGGATGTGTCTAATAATTTAGTAATTTTATTTTTCACGGATAAATTTCAATTTCCTTTTAAAAATAATATTTTTTTCAAGTATGCATAGGATATGATTAACTTTGTGGGGTCCACCATGTATGCTTGGGGTTTTATCCACTCCATCCATTTATTTTACCACAAAATTTTAGAGCATGAACCAAAATATGAGGCTGATCCAAAGTTCGAGTGAATCCCACCACAAAAACAGTGAGGATTGTACACCTACCATTAAAAACTTCTTCGGGCCATGGAAGTTTTCGATTAGTATCCCACTCTTTTCTATGGTGGGGTCCACTTGAACTTTGAATCTGTCCCATCAGTTAGATGTACCATTTCATGGTGGGCAATGGGCTTAAAAATAAAGTCAATCCAAGACTTGGGTGGGCCACACCACATACTATAGTTGGGCCACACCACATATTATTTTAGGCCCTCATGTTTTCATCAAATTGTACAATTCATGAGAAGTGATAACTAATCTAGACCGTTGTTGTGATTTGTCCCACTGGATGGACCATTCTTACAAATTATTTTAGATCGGGAGGCCCAATAATGACTAATGAATTATTATGGGGTGAATGATAGATCCATTGCGTGGAACATTATTGATGGTCAAGATAGTTTAGATCATAATACCCGCGGTTTCAATGGCCTGAATCATAATATCAGTTGTGCTCTGGATCATAGTATTCATGGTCAAGATGATCTTAGTCATAGCATCAACAATCTAGATGGTATGGATAATTGTATTGATGGTCGGAATGGTCTAGATCATAATATTCATGGTGGTTTAGTTGATTTGGATTATATAATATCGATGATCCAGATAATGGTATTGACGATCATCTGTTATGAAACTCAGGTGGGTCATACCATCTAAAATTATGTGAAGACATCTAAAAAATATATTTTCACATAATTTTATATGGTATGGCCCACCTGAGTTTCGTAACGGATGATTTTTTAGATATCTCATAAGTAAAATGGGAGACATCAAATGCACGGTGTTGATGTTCGACACACATCATGATAGGCCCATTTTACATGTCTAGTCCATTCACTCTATTCTACTGATCATTATCCTCAATTTGATCAGTTACTCGCCTCGATCATACTGCATATGAGAAAGATATTAGGCAAACAAGATTGATCAACAATTTGAGTGAATTTTGATTTAAACATCTGAAATTATTTACTCTTCAATCTGGACTGATCAGATTGTCCAAAAATGGATAAAGGTTGTTCATAATATAAAAAATATATGAATGAGTAGAAAACACAAACATCAGCTTGATCCAAAACTTCTATGGCCTCCAAGAAATTTTAAATGGTATAAGTTCAATCACACTATTTCCTGTGGTGTGGTCCACTTGAGCTTTGGATATGCTTCCTTTTTGTTCTTTAGACCTTAAATTATCTGTTAACATGGATGAATGGAGTGGATAAAATAAATAAATAATGGTGGACCCCACAGAGTTTACTCTGATAAAGGTAACGAGTAACTCAAATGTAGTGGAGAAAGATTTCTTTATAACATTTGTAATCATATATTGGGCCTGCCTAAATGTGATTCACATATCCAACACACTCATTATGTGTGTCTCACTTGGATGAAGGGTTAAACCAAGTTTCAACCGCATCCAAAACTCATGTGGGCCCCACCAAGTGCTTTTATATTTTTTAGGATGTCGTCACATAGTTTTAAATTTGTATGGCCCACTTGAGTTTCGTTTACCGATGATTTTTGAGATATCTCATAACCTAAAGGTGAGACATCAAATCTACAGTGTTGATGTTCGACAAACATCATGATGGGGCCCACAAAACTTACTAACATCAATTCTTACGTTCTTACGAGGTCAGTAAGTTGGGTCACAATTTTAACCAGAATATTTGGCCCATTTTACATGTCTGGTGCATTCACTCTATTTTACTGACCAATACTCTCAATTTGACTAGTTACTCGCCTTAATCAGGCTACATATGAGAAAGATATTGGGCATACAAGATTGATCAACAATTTCAGTGAAATTTGATTTAAACATCTGAAGTCATTTACTCTTTAATTTAAACTAATTAGATTGTCCAAAAATGATTAAAGGTTCTATTAGTGGATGTGCCTAATAATTTAGTAAATTTAACATTTTTTTTTTCAAAAGGTATTTTTTTTTTTACTCTTTTAAATAAATATCGTTTTTATTATAAAATATTTTAAAAATATTTAAAATACAAATTTTAAATTTTTATTTGCAAAATCTCAAAAAATTTCTCATATTTTAATTTTTTCCCAAAAATTTCAAAATGCCAATTTTTCTCTTCAAAAGCATTATTTTGTTCTCAAAATTTTTCTTAAACATATTTAAAATTTCTAAACTTTTCAATATTCCTTTTCGTGTGATATTACAAATTATTTAAATATTACCTTTTAATTTTATATATATATATATATATATATATATATATATATATATATATATATATATATATATAAAATATTCCATTCATATGATATAAAAACTATATATACACACACACACACACACACACACACACATTTAGGTTATAGGGAAAAAAAATTTAAAATTAAAACATTTTTATTACCGACGGTTTTTAGCCGTCAAAATTTTTTTTAGGAAAAACACTTTTACCGACGAACATTTTCGTCGGAAAAAGTCTTCCATCTCCCCATGAAAATTTTCTTTTCAATCTTTTGGTAAAAAAATTCAAAAATACCTTTAGCTACGAATTCTTTCATAGGTAAAGAGGGTTTTACCTACGAAATTACAATTCGTAGGTAAAAGTATGAAAATTCAAAAACCCTTCAGCTATGAATATTTTTGTTGGTAAATAGGAGTTTTACCTACGAAATTATACTTCGTAGGTAAAAGTAACGTTTTTGCCTTTAAGGTTGATTTGAACCCTTTAGCTAAGAATAATTTCATAGGTAAAGATAAGTTTTACCTACGAAATCATATTTTGTAGACAAACGTAAAGAATTTGATTTTTGGTTTTTTATAAAAATTGAAACACCCTTTAGCTACGAATATTTTAGTAGGTAAAGATGGTTTTACCTACAAAATTACATTTCGTAGGTAAAAGTTCATTTATGATTTATTTTGAAAATTAGAAAAGACCCTTTAGCTACGAATATTTCCGTAGGTAAAGATGGGTTTTACCTACGAAATTACCTTTCGTAGGTAAAAGTAAGGTTTCAAGTCCCTTTACCTACAAATATTTTCGTAGGTAAATATTGGTTTTGCCTACGAAATTATAATTTGTAGGTAAAAGTAAGTTTTGGATTTCTACTTTTTTGAAAAAATCAAAAGATCTTCAGCTACGAATATTTGCGTAGGCAAAGATTAGTTTTTCCTACGAAATAACATTTCGTAGGTAAAAAAGGTTTATAACCCTTTAGCTACGAATATTTTCGTAGGTAAAGATGGTTTTACCTACGAAATTATATTTCGTAGGTAAAAGTAAGGTTTCAAGTCCCTTTAGCTAGAAATATTTTTGTAGGTAAATATTGGATTTGCCTACGAAATTAGAATTCGTAGGTAAAAGTAAATTTTGGATTTCTAATTTTTTGAAAAAATCAAAAGACCTTCAGCTACGAATATTATCGTAGTTAAAGATTGGTTTTTACCTACGAAATTGCAGTTCGTAGGTAAAAAATTTAAAACAACCTTTGGCTACGAATTCTTTCGTTGGTAAAGGTGGGTTTTACCTACGAAATTAAATTTCGTAGGTAAAAGTAATGTTTTAAATTTTTTATTATTTGAAAAAGGCAAAAGACCCTTTACCTATGAAAAGTTTTGTAGGTAAAGATGGGTTTTACCTACGAAATTAGATTTCGTTGGTAAAAGTTGGCTTTTACCTACGAAAATAAGTTTCGTCGGTAAAAGTCATCTTTTTATTTTCGTAGGTAAAAGTTTCGTAGGTAAAAATCATATTTCTTGTAGTGAATGTAACAGCTTCTTGTATTGGATATCCAAGAGGATCTGCTCTGGAGATGTGTTGAGAAGAGTATACGAGCTGAACCGACTTTCAGATTTTCTACTTTGCCTTTGGCTGCGGGATCCGATCTTATCTGACATCTTTTTGTTCGTACTTGGCTGGAACGGGGCATCCTTGCACTTTTTGTCTCCAGAAGAGTTTCCTGCGTGATGAGTCCCTTTCCGAGAGCTGAAGAAGTCCTTGACTTTTGAATACTTTTGTGCTCGATTTATAAAGTCTCCCAGCGTAGTCGAAGGGTTTTTCCCTATCGAGAATAGGGATTTCCTTTCTTTGAGCCCAAAGATTATTGCAGCCAGAGCCATCTTTTCCGAGTAGTCGTCGACTTGCATCGCTTCTCCATTGAATCGGAGAATGTAATCCTTCAGAACTTCCCCATCTTTCTTCTTAATGGTGAGTAGGTGTGCGGAGGGTTTCCTGCGCTGCTTCCCTACAATGAACTATGTGAGGAATGCCTTACTGAGATCATCGAATGAGCCGATAGACCTTGGTTTCAGCTGTCAGTACCAGCCTCACACAGCTCCAGTAAGCGTTATCGAGAATGCTTGGCGCATGATTGGCCCGAGAGATGACTGGAGCTCCATCCATGAACAATAGGATTCCATGTGCTCGGTAGGGTCTCCGGAGCTCGAATAGGGAGTGACGAGGGGCATTTGGAACCTCAGAGGCATCACCACATTCATTATCTCGCTGGTGAACAGGGGTTCAGTCTCCTCCATCATTGCTTCCACGGTGGTTGGGGTTTGAGTTTGATACGTCTGACGCATTGTGTCAATCTGTCTATGTAGTTCTTCGAGCTGAGTATCCCAGGGATCTTTGTTCTTAGCCACTACTTCCTTAACTTGGTCAGGTTTAGGAGTTCTTTCATGTCTTCTCCATTTCAGTTTGTGGCAGAGATCAGTCGGAGCCAGCACCGATGTCTCCGAGACGTGTCGGGGCTCGGTTCAATGGCTCCCACTAAAGCATTAGGATCCGAACAGATGCTTCTTGCGTGGCTTCTTGAGATACAGCAGGGGCTTAGCGTTTTGCAACTGTTGGAGCATCTACCTCCTCTAGAGGTGGATGCTGTCTATTCAATTGCTGTCTCATCTTGCTGACCTCATTGACCAACATCTCCATTTGGTGCTACAATGCTTGATATATGCCTCCTCGATTTCTGGATCGCTGAGTAGGCTTCATAGGCACGGACTCTATCTGCAGTCCAAAAGTTGAGTTCCGAGCCCTAGATGGCTTTGGATTAATAATAACAGTTAATGTATACATTTTCTTCTTCTCTCTTACCATTTTTCCCCAGTGAAGTAAGAGTGGTTTTTTTGTTCAAATTCCCACAGATAGCGCCAAAATGTTGATGCAAAAATCTGGTTCACCCTCGCAGAGCTCCGAACACTCGCGCTGAGCCCTGTAAGCCTGCACAAGAGAGGGACAAAGGAGACCCTGGCTAGAGTAGGGGACCTTCCGATGCCAAAGTCAAGCTAGGAATCTGGGTCTAAGTGGGTTTCAGGTGAGAGATTTTACATACCTGTCCCTATAGATGTGTCTCCTATTTATACATTTCGATTGGAGTAAACATGTCCATCATCTCTGGCACGATTTCTGTCATTAGGTGAGAACGACGCATGCGTTGATGCTAACAGTTATCCTGAGATTGTGCTCTGGAAGTTGCTCCATACGTGCGTTACTGGAGTTGACCTTGAGCGTGATCATATGGCATATCTCTATTCGAGACGACCCTATAGTCTGAGTCCTGCCTATAACAGTTCAAACTCAGGAGCAGGTTGAGCTTGGCCGTAGGTCGATGAAGACTTGATCGGAGGCAGCAGATAGGATGTGTAATGGCTTCTTTGGGTTCCCGGCTGATGTGAAAGCTCTACAAAAGAACTTGGTCAGAGTAGTGAGGCTTGTGCCGAGCCGTGGGTCGGCTTATCTTGATCTGCCATTTCCCTTCCTCGACACAGCCGCTCAACTAGCTGAGCCGGGCTTACCTCAATTGGGGTCGGCTCAAATTCTCCCATAACATTGGATATGATGGGTATCCATTGTATGTTTACCAATCAGCCAATTAAGATTATCAAAGGAGGTTTGCCATAATAAATTTCAATATATTTTGTGTGTTTATGTTTTTAGGTTGGAGGTTTAGCCATCTAATCTGGGTTATATTTTGATGATTCAAACCATTTACAGATGAAGGACTTTACGGTGGATGGGAGACGTTAAAAAAAAAAAAAAGTAAAGAAAAGAAAAGAAAAGTATCTCTTGCTTTAAATATGGATCATCTACTTTAACCGTTGTCGAGTGGGCCTTTATAAGATCTTCTAATCTTGAAAATTGGGGTACCCAAGTCAACAGTAAGCTACACCATATAAATGGTTTGGATGATCTCTTTGATGTATTGTAGCAGACCCCTTATGAAAGCTTTTTGTCTTCTCAAACCAACTTGTTTACAGTTGATGGGAATGGTAGTCAATTAAGGCATGCTACTTTTCTTTATTACATGCATCTGCATTAGTGATCATAGAACAATCTTTGTCATTTGTCATCTTTAGAGTAATTGTTGACGCAGAGAATGGGGTGATGAGGACGTTCACCAGCTTCTTGGAACAATGAACACCTTGAATTTACAAGATCCTTTCGAATCCATGAGAATTTTCTCAAATCCACAAGAGAAATAAAAAATTTAAAGAATTTTTATTGAAAAACTATCAAAATAAACGAGTTTGCATGTTTAAATATTCTTAAACAAAACCTAAGATATAATTAGAAAAGACTAAAAAAATAAGGCAGTAAAAACTAAAAAACACACAAATTATTGTCGTCCATCAATCGGAATGGCGAAAAAATGCACAAAGACTAAAACCCTAAAATTGTTTTTGTTTGATTGGTTGACCCGATCGGTCAATCGATCGAACTGAGCAAAAAATATATAGTGAGCTTTCACCTAAACCTGAGTTTCATCTGATTGATCGACTCGATCGGTTGATTGATCGATCGACTTTGATCGATCAAACTATGCTGAAATTCTATTGATTTCCCTTTGGACTTCTTTTGGTTTATTTGTGATAGGAACGTGCTTATTCCACGTCCTACATCAGATCTCCTCCACTTGAAAAACACTCATCACCGAGTTATCTTTCAGCTCTGATTCACGATACTCGTATATGTATGTTACATCGAACTTGACTGAAATCTGCGTGTCTTCAGGAAGATCAACAACATATGTGTTGCCATTGATTTTACATAATATAGGTACCGGCCTAATCTTCTCATTCTTCAGTTTTTTGTACATCCTCATCAGGAATTTCTCCTTGCGCATGTGAACCATGACATTGTCACCCACGTTGAACACTTTCAAGCAGTAATGTGTGTCAGCCAATTTCTTCTACTTTTTGTTTGATGCTTGCAAATTGGCCTAAACATTGGCATATGTACTTATGATTCGATCCACCATATTTTCTACAAAAATGCTGATGCCTGGTAGCTTAGGTAATAAAACAAAATCAAGAGCATGCTTAAGTACTCGTCCATACACAACTTCAAATGGGGACTTGTCAGAGGAACAATTTTGCATATTGTTGAACGTGAATTCCACCTAAACCAAGGAAAAATCCCATTGTGTAGGCTTATTACCCGAGATGCATCGTATAAGGTTCATGAGTGTATGATTCACCACCTCATTTTGCCCATCTATCTGCCAATGATACGCATTGCTAAACTATAGCTTGGTATCAAATCGCCTACACAAATTCCTCCAAAAGTGACTAGGGAGCTTAGTACCATGATGTAAGGTGATAGATTTTGGGACACCATGTAATCGTACAACTTCTTGAAAGAACAAATTTATAACATATGTAATGTCGAGAGTCTTCTTGCATAGTATGAAATGAGCCATCTTAGAGAATCTGTCAACCATAATAAATACTGAGTCCATTTAATGTTGTGCCCGCATAATACTTTGCACAAAGTTTATGAACAAATCCTCTCAAGGGTTGTTAAGTACCAACAATGGAGTGTATAAGCCCGTGTTTTGTGACTGTCCCTTGAAGGTCTGACACGTATGATGTCATTGCATCACTTTTTCAGCATCCCATTTCAGCTATACTAATAGTAACAGTCCTCCAAGAGAACTATTGTCTTGTCTCACCCTAGGTAACCTCCGAGGCCACCTCAATGTAGCTCTTAGATGACACTCTCTTGCAATGAACTTTGTGGAATGTACAACTGATTTCCGTTGAAAAGGAAACCATCCTGAATATGGAAGTCATTAAACTGACCCTCCTAGCATCTAAACCATGTGTCTTTAAAGTCATCATCATTGGCATATAAGTTATTAAGGTACTCGAACCCAACAATCTTGTTGTTCATGATGACTAATAAGGTTGCACATCGATTAAGTGCATCAACCACCTTGTTGTGTTGCTCAACCTTATACTTCAGCACAAATGTGAATTCCTATAAGAAAGAAATCCATATAACATACACACGGTTTACATTAGCCTGACTGTTAGTAAACTTGAGGACCCGGTGGTCCGTATAGAGTACAAATTCCCGTTGAAACAAATAATGCCTCCAACGCCGCAAAGCCTGACCCACTACATACAATTCTATCTCATACATTGATCATTCCTTCCGAGCATCACTAAGTTTCTTGCTATAGAAGGCAACTAGTTTTCCCTCTTGAGACAACACACTCTCATGCAGTGTTGTCTCAAATTCAAATAATTTATCAAATCTGGGGAGTATATGGACTAGAATAGTGGATAACCTCTATTTACTTACAGTAAAACTTTTATCAATTAACCTCGTCAGTCCATTGGAAATATCTTTTCTTCATGCAGTCGGTGATCGATGTCACGATGGTACTAAATTTTCTCACGAATCGATGTAGAACATCTCCAACTCGTGAAAACTTCACACTTCAAGAATGTTCAAACTAGTCGTTCTTTGATGGCTTTCACCTTCTCTTCGTCCACACGGATGCTTGTGGACGTCAAGAAAAAGCCTAAAAAACAAGAGACTGTCAAAAATCTGCACTTCTTCAAATTAAGGTACAACTTGTTCTCTGTGAGCACTTGAAGCACTTATCTGAGATGCCCCACATGGTCTACCTCATTGTGACTGTATATCAAGATATCATTGAAATAAAATACCACGAATCACCTAATGAATGGTTTCCTAATTTGGTTCATAAATCGTATAATCATACTTGGTACATTCGAGAGTCTAAAGGGCATGACCAACCATTTATACAGACCCTCTTTGGTCTTAAATGATGTCTTTCACTCATCACCCAATCGAATATAGATCTGATACTAGTTTCTCCTCAAATCCAGTTTGGAATGTAATTTCGTCCCCTCTAGTATGTCGAACATATCGTTCAGTTGTTATATAAGAAATATGTATTTTAGGTTAATTTGTTTATTACTAAGCTATTGATACATATGCGTCAATTCTCATCCTTTTTAAGTGTTAATAGAGCGGTATGACACATGAGCTCATGCTCTCTCGCACTAGACTCTTACAGATCAATTCCTCCACTTATCCTTGTAAAATACTGTACTCTTTCATACTCATCCGATAATGAGAGCGATTAGGTAAAATAGTCCTTAGGACAAGATCGATATGATGTTATATATCCCGGATGGAAGGTAACTCATTCGGAAGGTCATCGGGCCAGATTACCTTAAATTCTCATAACAATAATTTCAAATTTTTGGGAATATTCTTGGGCTGTACCTCTTTACCTTTCATAACCAATGCATAAACTTGTGTCATTTTTTTAGATTCCTCTTCAAAGTCCTGTATGGCTAGGAGTGAACGCTCATTGACTTCAGAAGCTTCAGGTTGCTCATCCAGGCCTATAGGGATGAGAATGGTTTTTCGGTCATCCTTAACAATAATATATACATTATATCGTCCTTTACGAGTAGCGTTATGATCTGAATATATGACAAATCTTCATGTCAACTATATCACATACTATTTGGTCCTTCTATTTTTTATCAATTGATAAAGATTATTTGATCATGTCATCGATCTCCTCATCTTTAGATCTCATCTCCTTAAGCATAATTATGTGATTCATTGCGACATCGCCTCGGGAGTAGCATGAATGCGAACTCCAGTGCCTACGAGAGGCAGATGATTGCCACGAACACAGAGTTGCCCCAAGGCCTCGGTTAAGCGGTCGAGAGCAACCTGCAACCCTTACATGACTTGCCAATTATTCAACTGCGCTACCTTGAAAGCTACCACTATTATAGGATAAGTTTACAGAGCACTATCCATTAGATTATTGTCTAATCCATCATTAAAAGTCATCGATCCAAGAAAAAACCTCGCTCTGATACCAAACAAAAGTTAAAAAGGGCATGATGAGGACAATCACCATTCACCCTCTCTCTCTCTCTCTCTATCTCTCATAATGGTACATGACAACTCTCTCAGCCTTAGGACTGAACCCTCTCTGCATCAGAGACTTCCTCAATCTCAATTGTAAACATCAAAGATATGCAGGCCCCTCCATGTTACGTATGTGAAATCCACTCCCTTCGTCTCGTAAAATCTGTTATTTTAGACAATATATAAAAATATTAAGTTAAAAACAATTCAAATGGGCTACACTAATAGAAACAATGTAAAATTGTAGCCATAACCTAAGTTCAATATAAAGGTCCCTACTCACGGCTAGGTGACAGATTATGTGATCAGTTTGAACACTGACATTACGGGTTTAAGTGCCCATTGTTGGGTGTGTGGGTGTGAGCGTGTGTTTAGAGAAAAAACAGTTCAATATAAGTTTTGATACACTAGTTTGATGAAAAAACACCACATGGTCTTGCATATAAACTTACAGTTAGCATAACATTAAGCATGACAAGTGCACTAGATGGAGTGGACGTCACGTAAGTAGTATGATAGAGTTATGCTAGGTAAAATTAAAATTTTAAATAGGCCCAGCTTAA
Organism: Magnolia kwangsiensis; assembly: GCA_037074715.1. Lineage (NCBI taxonomy): Eukaryota > Viridiplantae > Streptophyta > Magnoliopsida > Magnoliales > Magnoliaceae > Magnolia > Magnolia kwangsiensis. The sequence goes on from CM073574.1 coordinate 31,843,395, forward strand.
AAGTTCAAAATCTGGGTCAAAGCATGAGACTGTTGACATCTCTCGCCCACGGGATTTAATTTTGACTTTTGCCTTTGCCGGTGCATGGCTGATATCCACATGATCTGGGGCCACACGCCAACCTTTTTGTAATGTTTAAAAAAGAAAACGGCTTTGGATGTCTGTGAGATAAATAACTGACATCATCAAGATCATGACTTATGTAGGAAGTATAAACTGTCCAGAAGGAGGGCTCACCACAGACATCAATTTTTTTTTTAAAGGTCTATGTTAAACGAGAGAAAGAAGGTGATTCAGCTCGACTCATCCGGGTTGACTCAACTCGACACCAAATGAGTCGGACATGACTGATCATCCAGGTTGAAACTCAAAACAAACGACGACTTGGTCCGACCTGCAGAGTCTGTTGGTTAGCTGGCCCTTAATATATATGATTGTCCTCGAAACGACAAATCAAATCTCGCCGGCTAGGATAATCCTAATCCTTACCACGTTCAATTAGGAAAAGATGTAAGATAAATGGCCATCATCTTACAACATTGTAGGATTTCGCCCATTGTCCATCCAAGGTCGGGACATCATGCCATGACCAATGGTTTGGATCACTTATCCCGGAGAAACTGAAAGTCACATTCTATGAGAGAATTTTCTTGAATACACGAGGTAAATAAAAATTTTAGAGAATTTTTATTAAAAAAGCTATCAAATTAAATAGGTGAGTTTGTATGTTTAAATACTCTTAAATAAAAAATAAGATAAAATTGGAAAAGGCCTAAACAAATAAGGAAGTAAAAATTGAAAAACGTGTAAAATTTTGTTATCTGTTGATCGCACAAAAACGTCTGGGATCAAAATCTAAAAACTGTATTTGTTTTGATCGATCAACCCAATCGGTCGATCGATCGAACTGGGTAAAAAATGTAGAGCAAACCTTCATCTAAATCCAAATTTCTTTTGATCAATAGATCGATAAACTTAGATCAACTTAAACCAATCAAATTATGTTGAAATTTTGTTGATTTCTCTTTGAACTTTTTCTTATCCATTTGCGATAGAAATGTGCTTATTCCATCTCCTACGTCACTTGTTTATATTAAAATAATGCTATAAGAAACTACATTTAGCAAAGAAACCTTGGAAATTTGAAAATTATGAAAACACACTGCTCTTTGGCCATCCCATCCGCATGTATTATTATACGCATACATGCCTCCATATTTGCTGACAGGACTGTGTATGTGATCCAAGCCATCCATCATGTGGGTTACCATGTGAAGATGTGTTGGACCCAGAATCATGCCGGTCCATTCATTGTGGGCGCTAAAACTTATGTTGAGAGGGAAAAACTTGGTTGACTTTATTTCATCTACCATATGGTTCATATACTATGGCCCACCCGATGACTGATTCCTAATAAAAATATGGTAGATGCCGAGCCTACTTTCACATATTGAATTTGAAAAGTTGGCCATTTTATTTAATTTTCTTGCTTTTGATGATCACAAGATGGATGGCTCAGATTTTTCAATTGTTGTAAATTTAAGGCTAGTCTCCATCCACAATGAACTACATGGTTTGTGTTGATGTAGTTTTCTGGTAGACCCTTCCTGGTTAGCCCGTGTGAACTTGCACAAAGAAAAGCAAGAGACAAAGAAGACCTTGGCTAATGCAGGGGACCTTCCGATGCTTAAGTTAGATTTTTGGAGGTTTTTGTAGGGTAAGATCTCTTTGGAAAAGTGTCACCTGTTGAGTATTGGGGTGAGAATGTTTGTACCTTACTTTGACCGGAGATACCTCTATTTATAGGAGAGGGAAGACATACGTAATAGGGAGTCTTTCCTAATATACTAGAGACAAAATCCGTTCAAGATCTTTATTAGATCCCAAAGTTCTCAGGTTTTGATTTGATCCTCTGAAGATTTTAGGAGAGATCTTTGGGCCGTTAGAGAGATCTTCTGATTGTTGATCTCGGGGATTAGTGGTTTATCCAACTCTCCATGGAATAGGTATTTGCCTTTTTCTGGAAGTTATCCCAAACTATGGCCGAACTTTGATCGTGCTTTGGTCGAGCTTCAACTGAACTATAGCCGACTTATAGGTTAGGTCAGCAATTAGCCATTTGAATAGACTTACAGTTGTATTTTCTTTGAGTATTCTTATAGTTGCATCGATCCCTTGGGAGGTCAGTCTGTTTCTGAACGTAGATGCCACTTAGTGCTCAGATGCCAAAAGGACCCATGCTGTTTAGTAGAGTTAGTCCATTCCATAAGTTGAGATAGGGACTTAATTTTCACCCAACAGTTTGAATGGTCTTCATTCACGCACTTAAAAAATGATGTACGTAATGGCTATAGCCTTTTATGGTTGCAGGACGAGAAAAAAACTATGTGAAAACGGAAAATGTGATGGACCGAACGGGACCAGCCGACGATACAACTGCAAACTATATATTAGCAGGTTGGTCGGGGTCGGGTCCTAGAGTATCTGTATCGGGCTGATTGGGTTTAGCTCTTTTTGAGGACCAAACCAAACCTGATTGGTTCCTTGGACGTACATTGGTTTGGGTCTGATCCAAGTGGGGTTCAAGCCAAATAACGCCAGATGATCCGGACCACCTAATATTGGATGGTTAGGCCGCACATACGTGTACCTCTTTTTGAGGTGGTTGAGCTCTTTGGGCCCTACCGTGATGTATTTCAGACATCCACCCCATCAGATGCACTCTTCCATGTACGGTGTGGCACAGGCCTAAAAATCAAGGGAATCCATGACTTAGGTGAGCCACACCACAAACAATAGTTGAGAATGAATGCTAACCCATTAAAACATTCTTGATTGCTTTTAGGGCCCACTAAGATGTGGTTTAGACATTCAGACCATCCATTTTATGTGTTTCACGTGGAATTCACGTGAGCCCCGCCAAGTGCTTTTAAATATTTCAAGGATGATTTCGCCTCAGCCTGCCAGTTGAGCTATGGATGTGGGTTAACCCACCTATGTTCTTGATACAATTGATTATTGTAACATCCCATGAATTAGAGGGGACGCACTAAATGCATAATGTGAATGTCCAACAAATGACATATACTCATAGCTAGCGCTCCATCTCATGGGAAGTTCTCGTGTGATCAACCTCATAGCACATGTTCCATGTATATATGACATTACTGATAATATTAAATGGACCCAACTCGGCCCTGATTTAATCAGATTCCCAGGCGGTGGACCCAAACCTAATTTCAATCGACTGATTAGCCTATCTGCATGCCCGTGCAGCCCAAAGTGTAAGTTGGATATCCAAGATTTTCTATAGTCTAATTTTGCATAATTCAAAACCAGTGGCCGTTGGTTGAAACTCGTACCAAATTCGAATATCCTATTTGTCAGGCCAACCGTCCATTGGAAGCGTGCTGACCGTTTGTTTCAACTACCGTCCATCCATTGACATGACACATAAGATAGACGATCTGGATCCACCACTCCGCCGGCCACGTGTGAGCTATTGCAGGACAAAATGCAATTACCTGATCGAAAGCCCCTGATATTTTATTCACAGCATTGTCGGATTGTGGTCAGATTTCTGGATACAAAATGTTCAAAAGCGAGATAAATGAGTCGAATTGCGGACCACACGTTGCACGGCACGGAGCGCGAGATACAAAAATATATGGGCTCACCGTCATGTCCGTGTGACATCCAGTCCGTCCATCATTTGATTCAACTCGTGCTAGGACATGAGCCAACAAATCAGACAGATTCAAAACTCAAGTGGGCTACACCGCAAAAAATAACGGGAATTGGTAGACCTACCATTGAAACCTGCTTACGAGCAAAATAAATAATGGGAATGGGCAGACCTACCATTGAAACCTGTTTACGAACGAAATAAATAATGGGAATTGACCGAAATCGCGGGGCCACAGCATCAAGTGTTGTGGGAAACAAGCGTCCTATTAATCCGGCCGTTGTCGACAAAGTCATCTTGCTCATAACGTAACACGCCGGTCGGATGTAAAAGTCAACTTCCCTAAGCAATGGACATTGTCACTTCCACACACGAAGGCCTTTTCAACTTTTGGACAATCATGCAGGAAACTATTTCCGTACGCAATTAGTTGTTGACGAGAAAACGGTGTAACATTTATGCTGAATCAAGGATTTCTCTAGACTCCTCGTGGAGAAACCTTGAATCATGTGAAAACCAAAAAATTGAAATAATTTGGTTGTCGATGAAAAACGAGTTTACAACTCTTTAAATAAGGCTACAAACGTAGCGAGAAGTTTCAGAATTATACTGTTGGGGAAAAATATGTCAAAGTCCGGAGACTCGGATATGGAGTAGGTCGGCTCTGCTGACACTGCCTGAGGAGTCCGAGACAATAGTCGGAGCCGAGGAAATAGTGAATAAGGCCAAGAGGCAAAAGTTTAAGGCGACTTGAGTGACTCGGTCAGAGAGTTAACAGCGTTTGCGTAAGCCTACAAAAGACCGAGTAAGTTATAAGCCACCCGACCGACAGAATAAAACCGACTTAATGAGTTGGTTCCGTCGGCCATGGAGTAAGGAAGGATGACGGATAAAACCCGAGACTATTCTGTCCATGAGAAGGCAGAAAACCTATTCTCCTAAGCTGGCCAAGACTCTTCCAGAGTCGCAAACGGCCGAGCCGAGACAAGAGAAGGCGGTGTGAATGTAAATATCATCCTGAAAATTTAGGAGTACGGGTGTCCGATCCCAAGATCCTCGGAATCGGGCGAAATCAATCAAGAGGATCAAATCTCCGAATATGGAGAGAAGAATCCTCGTATGATAAGGTTTATCCGGACCTATAAATAACCATCTCCTTCACAATGAAAGGTACGCAAGAGAAAAATCCTAAATCCTTTGCCTTAGTACTAGACACTGACTTAAGCATCGGAGGTTCCCCGGTTCAAGCCAGGATCCCCTTTTGCATTTATAATCGTGTAGGCAAAGGACGGGCGGAGCGAAAGATCCATTAATAAAAAATACATCAACAGTTTGGCACCGTCTGTGAGAAACGCGCAAAAAGCCGCTTCTTACGCTCTATCTAAATGGCAAGAACGAGAAGAGGGGATCAAGATGAAGCAGGGGAAACCACTGCCAGCACAGCCCAAGGAGCTCCCCCAGCGGTCCCACCAGCAGTTCTGCATGCGGCATCTGCTGCAACCACTAGTCAGCAGAACTAAGGGAATACGCAATTAGATCGAAAGGTTCAAGAGATGCGTTCCGAAATGTGTGTCATGAAGCACATGTTGGAGCAACTGTATAATCAACAGATGCAGACACATCGTGAAACAACACAGGTTCCTCCGCCAGTATCTGATGCTCGACCTGCTGCCCCGCGGTCGCTTCAACAGCAACATCCGAGTCAGCATCAAGGCCCGAGTCAACCAGCACCGGCACGATAGGCAATAGCCGTACTACCTCCCTCTGATTTACGGCACAGAATAGATGAAAGGAGGCGAAGTCGGCTTCCTATGGAAGAAACAACAGAGAGAGCGGAACCTTGGAGGGCTGATATCCAGGACTTCAAAAAAGAAGTTCGGGAAGAGATGGCGAGAGAGATAGCTGACATGAAGCATGGTCGGAATACATACGCGACCAAGTCCGAGGTAAAAGTTTCTCCATTTATGGATGAGGTAATGCAGGCTCGGTTACCGGAGAGGTTTCGCTTACCCAGATTACTCCATTTTTTAAAAAACCGATCCAACAGAGCATATTGAATGCTTCAAAACTTATATGGAGTTGCACGAGCCTCGAACGACATTATGTGCCGAGCTTTCTCCCTCACGTTAACCGATGTAGCTCGGCTTTGGTTCAAACAATTAAAACCAAAGTTAATCAGTTCTTTTGCTGAACTCAGCGATGCCTTCCTCAATAACTTTCTCGGCGGAAAGAAGAAACTAAAGCCGCCCGCACACTTGAACAACATAGTTTAGAGGGAAGGAGAATTACTGAAAGACTACATCAAACGTTTTAACTTCAAATCTCTTCAGGTTCGAAAACACTCGGAGGAGACGGCGATTAATGCACTTATGCAATGGGTCAAAGATAAGCCCTTTCTAGCATCTCTGGACAAAAACCCGCCAGAGACACTGCGCGAGTTTATGACTCACTCGGATAAGTATGCAGATGTAGAAGAGACCTGACTCCTGCGCGAGACGGTCCAGAAAGTGAAACCCTCGGCTAAAGAGTTGGCCAAGAAAGAAGCCGACTCAGCTGGGGGAAAGAAGCGAAAAGAGGAACGGGCACGAGATGACGGTAGGTCGGGCAAACGACTCCAAAGAAGGTTTTCCACATACACCCCCTGAACAAATCTCAAGAGCAGGTGTTGATGGAAATCAAGAATGAAGGTTATGTCAACTAGCCCGGAAAGCTCCGAGCGAACCCAAATCGACGGAGTAAAAATAAGTGCTGTCACTATCATCGTGACCACGGTCATAATACAAGTGATTGTTATCACTTGAAGAATGAGATCGAGCGGCTCATCAAAGAGGGCCGACTCAGAGAACATGTGGAAGGATCTGACATTACAGAAGAAGGTCCGAGCAAAAATCGGCCCACGGAAGAGATCCGAACGATTATTGGTGGGCATCAGGGCGGTGGAGATTCCAATAACGCTCGAAAAAATCACGCCAGAAGCATCAATCGTCCGGAATCCGAGATTCTTCTGGTATCCCGACCTTCCAAAGAAAAGAAGAGAGAAATATTGTATCACATTCACTGAGGATGACGCCCGAAGCATCCATCATCCTCATGATGATGCACTGGTCATCGCTCTCACCATTACTAACAGGAAAGTATTCCGAGTGCTGGTGGACATTGGGTCGTCTGCGGACGTATTGTTCACCCAGGCGTTCGACAAAATAGGCATTGGACGATCGGCTTTACGCCTAGTCCGAACACCACTCATAGGATTCTTAGGCGGACAGGTGCTTCCTGAGGGGATCGTTTCGCTACCACTCACCGCTAAAAATCCACCCCATCAGACAACTACAATGGTCGATTTCCTGATCGTCGACCAATCATCGGTTTACAATGCCATACTCGGTCGACCATCCTTAAGCCTCCTTCAAGCTGTGGTATCTACGTACTACCTATTTATAAAATTTCTGACCGAGTCGGGAGTAGGAATCGTAAAGGGAGATCAGCAAGATGCCCGACGATGTTATGCAACAGCAGCGAAAGCTCCGATGAAAATATCGATGATCGAGTCGCTAGACCCTCGAGTCAGATCTCACGAATGGGGGCAACCAATGGAAGAACTTGTCTCGGAACCCCTAACAGAGACAGACGAGTCGAAAGTAGTACAAATTGGCTCATCTCTGAAGTCACCTCTCAAGGAAGATTTGATCGCCTTGCTTCGACGGTATACTGACGTATTCGCGTTGAGCCATGAAGATATGCCTGGGATCGATCCGTCGGTCATGACGCACCGACTCAACATCGATCCGACCTACAGGCCAATTCGGCAGAAAAGGCATCCTCTGGGCCCTGAAAGGTATGCTATCATCGAAGAAGAAGTCGGCAAGCTCCTTAAGGCTAAATTCATTGAAGAGATATACTATCCAGAGCGGATAGCTAATGTTGTGCTCTTGAGAAAGGCCAACGGGAAGTGACGTCTCTGTATTGATTATACAGATCTGAATAAAGCCTGCCCCAAGGACAACTTCCTCTTCCTCGCATTGATCAGTTGGTGGATAGTACTGCAGGACATGAATTACTTAGCTTTATGGATGCCTATTCTGGCTACAATCAAATTATAATGCATGAAACCGATGAATCAAAAATCACCTTTGTCACTGACAAAGGTCTTTATTATTACCGAGTGATAACATTTGGTTTGAAAAATACCGGAGCAACGTATCAAAGGTTGGTGAACAAAATGTTCGCTCGTCAGATCGGTCGAACCATAGAAGTGTATATAGATGATATGCTCGTCAATAGTATACACGCGACCGACCATATAGCTGATCTAGAAGAAATGTTCCTGACCTTGCGCAAGTATAAGATGAAGTTAAACCTGAGCAAGTGCGCTTTTGGTGTAAGCTCGGGGAAGTTCCTCGATTTTCTGGTTAGTCAACGAGGAATCGAAGCAAATTCTGAGAAAATCAAGGCTTTGCTCGACATGGAATCTTCGAAGACAATTAAAGACGTACAAAGGCTAACCGGAAGAGTAGCCACACTCAACCACTTTCTGTCCCGAGCCACTGATAAATGTCTCCCGTTCTTTAAGCAATTGAAGGGGCGACAGTCGATGGAATGGACGGAAGAATGTGAAACAGTGTTCCAGCAGTTAAAATCTTATCTCAAGTCTCCACCGCTGTTATCCAAACCCGAGTCAGGGGAAGCTTTGTTATTATATCTGGCTGTATCCGACGCAGCGATTAGCTCGGCTCTCATACGAGAGAGCGAAAGAAGGCAATTACCCGTGTATTATGCCAGCAAAGCCTTACTACCTACAGAGACGAGGTATCCTCCCCTTGAGAAGGTATCCTTAATCCTGGTAGTATCCTCGCGAAGACTTCGGCCATACTTTCAAGCTCACACCATCATCATTATGATCGACTTAACTTTACGTCAGATCCTTCAAAAACCAGAAGCTTTCGGCCGACTTACAAAGTGGGCTATCGAGTTGAGCGAGTTCGACATACAGTACAGGCCGAGAACAAGTATAAAGGGACAAGTCGTGGCTGACTTTCTTGTCGAAGTGGCTTCACAGGACAACACGATGTCTGATTCGGACGTGGTTATCGAAGCATCGACATCCTCTTCCCTTGACCCGTCACCCGACCCTGTTCCCTGAAAATTATTCATCGACGGCTCTTCCAACTCTAAGGCAAGCGAGGCCGAGGTAGTATTGGAGACTCCCGATCAAACCTGCATGTAATATGCCTTATGACTTGGATTCCAAGCATCGAATAACACAGCGAAATATGAGGCCTTGTTACTTGGCCTTCGACTCACCGCAAGTTTAGGTGTTACTCATCTTAAGGTCTTCAGTGATTCGCAGTTAGTCGTCAACCAGGTTACTGGTATTTATCAAACACAAAAAGAACAACTGAAAGCATACATAGAGAAGGCCAAAGAATTAATAGGCGATGTGAAGTAGTTTGGATTCCGAGGACCGAGAATGCCAAAGCCGACCTGTTAGCAAAGCTTGCTTCAGCTGACGAAGATGACATACCTCGGTCAGTCCCGGTTGAATACGTAACTAAACTGAGTATAAATGAGCCGAAAAACTTGACTATACATGCCATTAACTCAGAACCTACTTGGTTCGATCCTATCATTCATTATCTCAACGAGGGGAAGCTACCCGAAGACCATACCGAGGCTCAACGGCTGAAGGTCCGAGCGTCGCGATACGCCGTTTTGAACGGGGTGCTGTACAAGAAAGGATTCTACTCTCCCTTACTACGATGTTTGAATTCTCATGAAGCTGACTATGTATTACGAGAAGTACACGAATGGATATGTGGGAATCACTCGGGAGGACTTTCGCTCGCCAACAAAGTATTACGGCAGAGATATTATTGCCCGACTATACAACATGATGTTAAGAAGTTTGTCCAAAGATGCGACAAGTGTCAACGATTTGCGGCTATCCCGAGGCAGCCCCCCGAGGAGTTGACTCTGATGACTGGACCGTGGCCCTTTGCATAGTGGGGGATCGACATCATCGAACCATTTCCTCTGAGAAAGGGTCAGACCAAGTTCGCCGTGGTTGCGGTGGACTATTTTACGAAGTGGGCCGAAGCCGAGCCATTAGCGAAGATAACCAAATAGAAGATTACAGGTTTTGTTTGGAAAAACATCGTCTGTCGGTTCGGGATACCACGGACTATTATCACTGATAATGGAATGCAGTTCGACAACAGACAATTCCGTGAGATGTGCAGTAATCTCGAGATCTGTAACGTATACGTTTCGCCTCATCATCCTCAGACGAATGGACAGGTCGAGGCTGTTAACAAGATCATAAAGCAGCATCTCCGAACGAAGCTCAATGAAGCAAAATGAGCATGGGCTGAAGAACTTCCAAATATATTGTGGGCCTATCGAACTACAGCTCGGACTGCCACAGGGAGAAACTCCCTTCTCCCTTTGTTATGGATCGGAAGCAGTTGCCCCGGTTGAGATCGGTATAAGTTTGGCCCGAGTCAATGCATTCAGCAAACAGGAGAACGACAAACTCCTGTCGCTCGGGCTCGACTTGCTGGAAGAGAAAAGAGAAGAAGCTCGGCTACGAATGATGGCTCGGCAAATGCAAGTATCTTGGTTCTACAACACCCGAGTCAAAGTAAGACGATTCTGCGCCGGGAATATGGTCTTTCGAAAAACGTTCTCAAATATGAAGAAAGTTAGTGCGAGCACACTGGGACCCAATTGGGAAGGACCCTATATCGTCTCGAGTATAATCCGCCATGGGACGTATAGGCTGGAAGACCTAAATGGACAATTAATGCCTCATTCTTGGAACGCCGAGCATCTCAAGATTTATTACCCTTAAGGTAGAGATGAAGATACAAAAAGAGAATGGGAAAGAAATGTAAACGAAGTCGATTCAATAAAACTAAGAATTTCTATTCATCGTTTCCAAGTGTTTTACATCGGGTTAACATCGGGTTACATCAGACCCTACTAAGACTATATTAGCGAAGTACAAAATTACTTCCTACAGAGCAAGTGATCTCCTTCGGTTGCAGACGCTCTTTAGTAGGCCACGGGTAAGGGCTAGAGGAGCTGGCGATAGCACCAGAAGATGCTCGGCTTCGGCTGACATAGTGCTGGCGTGAGTGTCATCCCTCAGTCGGGGTACTCACCAAGCAGTCCCAGATTAGACTACTCACCAAGCAGTCCCAGATTGGACCACACCCTAAGCAGTCCCAGAGGGACCGGCCTCATCGACAGCGGCAGCCGCGGCAGGGGCTTCTTCGTCGGCAGCAACATCACGACCAGTAGCCTCAGCCTCTGGACTATCAGCTTCAAACACCGAGAGGTCAAGGTCGGGGAAGGTGGCCCTCATCTCCAGAACACAGGCCCTATAACCACCTTGATAAAGGCGGTCCCTCTCTTCTTCGAACTCCGAAGATTCGAGAAAGATTTTCACAGCTTGGTCCTGAGCCCCTTTGGCTCGGCCGGCTTCCTCCCGAGCTTGTTGGACGAGCGCCGCGACGTCGGCCCTGGCCCGAGCCAGATTGTTCTCCCAAGCGCCATAGACATCACGAAGATGCCGATTCTCTTCCTCAGCCCCTATCAGAAGCGAAGCCAAACGGATATTCTCAACCTTAGCGACCTCGAGGGCGGCCCTCGCATCCTTGGCTGCCTTCCTGACAATTGACAAGTCGCCAGTCATAATGCTGATGCGACCTTCGGCGATCTCTCGGCGACCCTCTGCCTCGGCCACAACTCTCCTCGCTGTCTCTGTCTCAGCCGCAAGTTTCTGAGCAGCGGACAACTCCGAGCAAGCCTTGACAATGCAGGCAGCCAACTGCAAATAGGAGATAGTAAGTTGTAACAAGAGCCTTAATCAGAAGTTACTGAGAAATGAGAAGAAAGAATGTTATCTCGAAAAGTAGCCTCGCTGTATGACCAAGAGTCTGCAGAGTTGGGGCGTTGTAGAAGCTCGTGAAGTCCTTATCGCTCCAGTGAGCAATGGCCCAAGGAATCATCCCCGAGATAACTTTATGGAAGGGAGACAACTCCTGTTGATTCATCTCCTCTCTTGAGGATTCTCCACTTGATCCCTCTCTCTGTCTTAAAACCTCTGCAACAGGTCCTGACTCAGGAGCCGACTAAGATACAGGGAGAACTGCCTCCGCCTCTTTCGCCCTCTTATTAGGGTCGGAGAGTACAACTACTTGTGGGGCGGCTAGGACAGAAGCAGACGGAACAGCCGACTCCTTTGCCTTTGCAGTAGTCTTCGGTTGCTTTGAAGGCCAAGACCCCGATGAGAGAGCCGACCTCGGAGGAGCCTTTACCTTGGAAATCGGCTTGAGTGAAGGACGAGTCTCAGCCATGTTAGCAGAGGCCGACTTAAGAAAGGTCAAGCCTCGGAAAGATCTGAAAAGAAGGACAAAAGCTAGTCAGACAATGCGCCGAGAGAACGTGACAGCACAACAAGAATTACGTGACACGAATGAGTCTAAACCCGCAAGATGCAGACGCTTCGGTTGTAATTGCAACTTCTAAGACCGATCTCCTGCACTCAGCTTTTTCAGATCTTTGATCCGAGATAGAGGTTTGGATTCGAGTTTCTTCCTTTTTTTCAGGATATCTGCAAAACACCAAAAGGTCAGATTCAACGCGATATAATGAGAAGAAACAAAGAGTATCAAGCCGAGTCACCTACTTTGCGAAACGAACGGGAGACTCGAAGCTTGTAGGGCCACGGATCGACCGTCTCCCATTGTCCGCACGCCCAAAATCATCTCTCCTTCCAATGTTTGTTGGAAGTTGGTGGGTCGGTTATAAGAGAACCGCCCTTACCTCGCCATGCGCCCAAAAAATAGAAGCCAGGAAAATTTGGGTTCGGTCTTACTTGATGTAGATAAAGGAATTCATCGACTGTCAGTGAGGGCTGCTCAAGCTCAGCCCATAGCACAGCGCACCAAAATAAATTCCTCCACCCGTTCGGGACAATTTGACCGGGGGCAAGTTTAACACGAGATAAAAAATTTCGAGCAATGAGTTGGAGAGGCAAATGCAAATCACATTGCATTGAGACCTGAAAAATGGCTACCATCCCAACAGGGGGATGATCAGCCAAATCCTCCAGACGAGGGAGCCGAAGTATAACCAAGTCAGGAACATGGTATCCTGCTCGGATTTTGTTCAGATCCGAATTGTTAAAACTGAGGCGATAGGACCGCTCAGGTCATCCCCGGTCCCCACTCCTTCGAAAGAGGACTCAGAAGCCTATGCCAACCTAGTTACAGGGGATGATATAGCGACCCCCTCGGCTATCCTCACTTCCTTTTCCTCTTCCAGCGGATCCATCCTGAGATTAGGTCTCCCTGAACAAGTTACCAAAGATGACCCGCTACTAGAAGACCAACTAGAGCAGGACGTTCAGCCAATGGTTCATCGGCCCTCCTGCAAGCCGAAAAGTGGCATCTGCACCAACGACGATCTCCGCCAGTAAAGAGGATGGCTCCACAACATTCCAAAGATGCAGTGAATCACCCTCATCACCGGAAGTTCCCTCCCGGGGGCTCTGAGTACCATGTGTAGCCATCAATATTGATAAAAAGGAAGGAAAAAAACTCACCAGAGAAGGCAGCAACAGATGCAAAAGGTGAGCGGGTGCAAAAGGAGATAACGGAGAAGAAAACGGCAGCGGGGAGAGAAGAAAAAGAAAAAGGAAGAACCAGGAAGAGGACGGATGAGCGGGAGAATGAGCGGAGAAAATAAAATTTGCACGCCTCTCTCCCGCCCACTTTTATAGCCTGGTCACGTGGCATAAGCATTTAATGGGCAGACGAAACGACGCTTGCCTCGACTCCCCCGCTCGACATGTGGCGCACGTTGACAGACGACGGTAACGCCTTCGCCACTCGTCCAACACCCATAAGCGGAAGAAACGACCTGACGGCTGGCCGCTCGTGCAACCTCGAGAAACGAACCGTCATACGTTAAGGACGACTCAAAAAGCATTAAATGTCTTATTATGACCTCGAACTCTGATGCGAACCGACCTAGAAACTTATTACTCCTTGGTGCCGAGAACGACACAAGGAGTAAGGGGGGCTCACTGTTGGGAAAAAATATATCAAAGTCCGGAGACTCGGATATGGAGTATGTCAGCTCTGCTGACACTGCCCGAGGAGTCCGAGACAATAGTCGGAGCCGAGGGAATAGTGAATAAGGCCAAGAGACAAAAGTTTAAGGCGACTTGAGTTACTCGGTCGGAGAGTTAACAGCGTCTGCGTAAGCCTACAAAAGGCTGAGTAAGTTATAAGCCACCCGACCGACAGAATAAAACCGACCTAATGAGTTGGTTCCGTTGGCCACGGAGTAAGGAAGGATGATGGATAAAACCCAAGACTATTCGGTCCATGAGAAGGCAGAAAACCTATTCTCCGAAGCCGACAGAGACTCTTCCAGAGTCGGAAACGGCCGAGCCGAGACAAGAGAAGGCGGTGTGAATGTAAATACCGTCCTGAAAATTCAGGCGAAATCAATCAAGAGGATCAAATCTCTGAATATGGAGGAGAAGAATCCTCGTATGATAAGGTTTATCCGGACCTATAAATAACCATCTCCTTCACAATGAAAGGTACACAAGAGAAAAATCCTAAATCCTTTGCCTTAGTACTAGACACTGACTTAAGCATCGGAGGTTCCTCGGTTCAAGCCAGGGTCTCCTTTTACATTTATAATCGTGCAGGCAAAGGACGGGAGGAGCGAAAGATCCATTCATAAAAAATACATCAACATATACTATAACTAAAACTTGTAGAAATCGTGACTTACTATAAATAGTAAACTTACAATGGTCGTGATTTCCACTAGTGCGCATGGTTTTCGGCCAAAAATAGTAAATGTCCTGTTTAGCGGAACCATATTGTTTACCTAATTTTTCAAAGCACTTTTTGTGTTGGACACAACTCCTAAAGCCTATGTAGTGAAGAGTTGCAATCAAATTAAAATTTATTAAAAATAGTAAAAATGAGAATTCAACTACCGATCTGATGTAATCTTGCAGATTTGGGGTGGGCAACCCGGTACATCCAGGTTGGGTGGCTAATGTAGCTTGTCCTACCCCAAAATCGTATATGGTACTGCCGAGAACTCATTCTGCTTTATGAGATATATCAGTTTTAAGTTATGATGGTCTAGGTCACTTTTGTCATTGACTGGGCTTTTTCTAATCCATCTTGGTCGTGGGTTGACCCACTTTACATTAAACATGATGAGCATGCGGCCAACTGTGCATTGTGTGTGCATGGAATATAACCTGCTCAGCAGATTTTGCCTCGGCATGAAAGTTAAGACCCCCAAAATAAGCTTATTCAACCATCATGTAGGGCATCATATGCATTTAAAAACATTTGAATAATTGTTTATTGTTTTTTTATGTTGCCCGCCCAATACTTGGATCGGCCTTACTCTTGTGGGGCCCTGGATTTATGGTGACTGGACCATGAGGGATGGGGAATGCAATGGATACACCAAAGGTAGGTCCCACATGCATCTAATTACAGGTCAGGTGTTCACACTGCAGAATGATATTTGAGTTTCGTTTTGTAGCGATTCAAATGGTTGACATTAGGGGTTCCAATGTGAGT
This sequence comes from Magnolia kwangsiensis, assembly GCA_037074715.1. NCBI lineage: Eukaryota > Viridiplantae > Streptophyta > Magnoliopsida > Magnoliales > Magnoliaceae > Magnolia > Magnolia kwangsiensis. The sequence goes on from CM073574.1 coordinate 31,858,707, forward strand.
TTTCCATGCAAAAAATCTCCAAGTAGATTAATCTTAAACCTTTCAGGGCCGGGCCAGTAAGAATTCTGATAGAGAAAATACAACCATGGTTCCTGTCCATCAATGAAAGGCCAAATATTTTCTGGCTAGGATCTTTCATTTTTCAATCTGAGAGCTTCTTTTGTTCACAGACAGGCAACTTCGAATCCATCACATCAACGTTCTGGATCACTAAAAAACGGTGGGTCTACACCACTAGATAACTTTCAACCTTCCATAATATTTTAATATTTGGCAATGGTTGAAAAGATGCGCTTGTTACGGGCCAAAACAAACAAGCTTGATGATTATGCACGGTCCCAAGCCCAAACACGGCCACCCATTTTCGTGCAAGATCTAGGCTGTTTATTAAGCACACCCATCATGCATGATATATACAATGAAGATGCCTTTGAAACCCTAACCAGGCCAGGCTTGAACTTAGGCCAGGCCTGCTCCTCGGGCGCAGTATTGCCCATTGCAGGTTCAGACCGACATGTAGCATCACTAACTAGTCATATATGATAATCTTATTAAGTGGACGACTACCTTGCTGACCCACCCTATCATTATCATTTAATTGATTTAAGAGGCATAGAATATGAGATCGTATAAAGAGGCGGTACTCTCTTGCAAATGCGTCGCTATTTTCTACAGCTTTTTTCCACGGGAATGTCACTTAGAATAATGTGAATGACGCCTAATGCAAGTTAGGCCACTGTTCTTAGTGGCACACACCATCACATGAAAGCGAAATTAACGAATATTAATCTGGCTCAATGAAATGAAATCATTTTGAAGATCTTTGAACTTCATGACCAGCGGTGATACTTCCAAAACTCCTTTTGAGTTCATGGCCCACCATGGTAACATTTACGGTGCTATCTCTAACCATTTATAATGGGGCGAAAGGGCTGAGTGTTGATCAGGTTGCCCCTGTTTTTTTTTTATTATTATTTTAGTCTCTCCCTTTCTGTGTTGGGCATACTGAATCCAGCCGTTCAAAACCTTTTATCTTCGCTGGATGAAGGGTCTGTCCGATTGTTCTGAAACTCAGGTGGGTCTTGGTGAGAATCAAGCGTGGGCATCTCCACCCACCTTGTTCCCTATACTGTGTGGCCCACCAGAGTTTTGGGTAAGGTAATCTGAGGGGATATATCAGACAGAGGGGTTGGATGTGATACGTACACAATGCGGGCCCCACATCCTCCCAGTCTCACCTTAAGCCTAAAGCTTATTGGTGCGGTTTGGGTCGATACCCGGATCCACCAAGGTTGGTGGATCCCTAACTGTGGGGCTTATTGTGATGTATGTTACTTAAATCCACACCGTCCATCCATTTTAATAGTTTGTTTTAGTGTATGATTCCAAATATGAAGTAGATCCAAATCTTAGGTGGATCATAATACAGGAAAAAGTGGTACGTGAAGAATAAAAACATCCCGTGGGACACAAAAATTTTGGATCAAGCTGATATTTGTGTGGTCTCTTCATCCAGGTCTTTGTGACATTATCAACAGGTTGTTGGATGGAAAATAAACATCCCGTAGGCTCCAAGAAGTTTTTAATGGTGGGGATTCAATCACACTATTTCCAATGGTATGGTCCACCTGAGATTGGATCAGTTTCATTTTTGGAATCATGCCCTAAAATGAGTGATTAAAACGAATGGGCGGTGTGGATATAGGTAACCTACATTAAGGTGAGCCTCACGGTCAGGGATCGCGCTCGCCTCCATGGATCCGGGGATCCGCCGAAGCCGCGCCCGAAGCTTTATCAGTTTCCACGTTTATTCTAGTACCTGAGTTAGATACCCAACCCGATTTGTAGTCGGTTCCAATACTCAGACCCGAGTCCCAGCCAATTCCCAAAACCTAGTTCAAGGTTCAATAGGGTTGGGCATTTTGGAGCTCCATTGATCTAGGGGGCGTGGGTATGTGGGACCCGGACTGTGGGGCCCAGCTCCAGCTTGATGCATGTGACAACATCCACATCATCCATTGGTATTACCTAAAACTCATTTTAGGGCTTATCAAAAAAATGAAACAGATCTAAATCAATGGACCATAGTATAGGAAATAGTAGTAATTGATCATTAAAAACTTCTTGTTGGCCACCAAGGCTGTTGATGAACATTATATTTGTGTTGTCTCTCCGTATATGTCTTTGTGACCTTAAAAGCAAATAAACATTCCAGCGGACTCCATGAAGTTTTTAATGGCGGGGATTCAATCACAACTGTTTCCTGTGGTGTGGTCTGCCTAAGATTTCAACATGCTTCGTTTTTGGGGTCGTGCCCTAAAATGAACTTTGAAAATGGTTGGACAGTGTGGATTTAAGGCACGTTCATCACTACTGTGAGACCTACAGTCAGGGGTCCCACCCACCTAAAGTGGATCCAGGGTCTCACCTAATCCGCTCCCTGACCTAGGTACCCATTGAAAGCATTTCTATCTCTGAGTGTGAACCCTCTGGCATTGCACGAGAAGAGCAGAAAACTCTTGTAAGGAAGTATCAACAATTAATTGCTGCAATCTTTTCTACGTCTATTGTCTCGTGAGAAAAGACTCAAGGTTAGCAGACATTAGTCAATGATCAAAATGCAATTAACCGTTGAAATGTGTGTGAACTGCCATGCGTGTGACTCAAATTCAAACCATCAAAATCAAAGGGCTGGTTTATTGTAAGTTCCTGACATGTGACTAACTTAAAGTTCCCACATCTTGTATAAGACTTCTCTTGGCATATTTGAAAATTTCCAGCTTCTTTTCTTGGCCTTCTACAGCAAAGGAAAGTAGATAAAGTTAATTTGTCTTGAAAAGTGGACAGCTTTTCACCTACTTTGGAGATTCCATATTGCTTACCAAACCTTTAAAAAAAATAAAAAATAAAAAATAAAAAAATTATTTTTTGTTTCTAAGTTTTAACATACATTATACTATAAAGGGTTAATTGCATCTACCTCCACTCAATTATAGATATCAACATTTTGATGAGATGATCCTAACCATTTGATCAATGGTTAAGATAATGATGGTCCATATGATTTTATTTGGACTGTCCATCAAGACAAAAGGTACGATCTTTGATTCGGAATGCCCACTAAATACTGTAGCTTACATTGGATGACCTGTTTCTCTTAAAAGTCACTTTGATTTAATGATCGTAACTACCTCATCAATATCTACAACAATGGATGATCTATATTGAAAATGTTTAAAATGAGTGATTAATGATTTGGACCATCCATGATCATGTGAAGCCCACCTTCTATGGAGCATCTCTCTATCCCAACCTTCTAATTAGGAGAGTGGATGGTCCAAATTAATTACACTAGAAAATGTCAGATGACATAATTAGACTGTCCATTTTGTGCTATCCATCTTTAATGGACCATGTCTCAGGAAAAATAATAATTTTAACCATATATATATATATATATATATATATATATATATATATATATATATATATATATATATATATATATATATATATATATATATATATATATATGATCATAACCTTCTAATCAACAATTAAGAGAATGAATAGTCCTATTGATTATATTAGGGAAGGTCTGATCATTGATTTGGACCACCTATCGTGTGAAGCCCATCTTTGATGACCCATGTTTCTCAAAAATCACTTCTATTAAATGATCCTAACCATCATATGCATGGTCAAGAGATTCTATGGTCTGTATTGATTGTGCTAGAGAGGACGTTAATAATTTGGACAGCCCGTCATTTGCAACTCACATTTAATAGTGCTTCTTTCTCTTAAAAATCGTTTTGATTAGATGATCCTGACCATGTAATGAATGGTTATAGGAATTGACCATCTACATTGAGTAGAGGTCCAGTCATTAGTTTACACAGTGCAACCAACTTTGGATGGCCTCTCTCTGAAAAATAACTTTTTGGATGATTGTAACTATCAACCAATGGCTAGAAGAATATTGGATGGTCTATGTTGATTATAATTAATGATTTGGGCCACCTATTGCATGCCGCCCACTTTTTATGGCCTCTCTCTCTCAAAGCTCAGGATGCGGATTAGCTACTGAAGTGACGTAATCATGGTTTGTGGGCCCACCATGATGTATGTGTTGTATCCACACTGTCCATCAAGTAGGAGAGATCATTTTAGGAGATGGGACAAAGAATGAGATAGATGGAAAACTTCAGTGGACTCCACGGAAAACAGTGGGGATTGAACGCTTACCATTACAAATTCTCATGGCCTCAGAAGTTTTCAACCAAGCTGATATTTGTGTTTTCCCTTCACCCATTTCTGTGTTAACTTACGAATAGGTTGGATCTCAAAAAATATCATGGTGGCCCTAAGAAGGTTTCAACGGTGAGTGTCACTGCCCCCACTGTTTTCTGTGGCGGGGTCCATTTGAGCTTTGGATCTGCCTCATTCTTTGTATATTGTCCAAAAATAATCTCTCCAAATGGATGGACGGTGTGGATACAACATATACATCATGGTAGGCCCCACAGAACTTGGTGACATCACTTGAGTAGCTGACTTCCCTACTGACTCTGTCAGTAGCTAATCCGTCCCAAAGGTAACTTTATTCTGATGATGATTATCATCTAATCATGATTAGAAGGATAAATGATGGTCCATATTAATTATATTAGAGAACGTGGGGCAGTCCATGTGCAACTCACCTTTAGTCGACTCTCTAAAAGGTCAATTTGATTGGATGAACCGAACCATCTAATTAATGGTAAGGAGAATTGCCGGTCCATATCAATTATACTATAGAAGGTCCCGTCATTGTTTTGGACTGTTAGACTACCTTTGGTGACCCATCCATGTTTAATTAATTTTGATTGGATGATCCTAACCATCTAATATCTTGTTAGGAAAAGCAATAGTTTATAATACTTGTACTAGAAATGTTTTGATCATTTTTTTGAACTGCATGTCCTTCATATGCAGTCATCTTTGGTGGCCAGTCTTTATCAAAAATAATATTGATTAGATGATCTAATCCATCCTATCAAAGGTTAGGAAAATCATCAGACCATATTAGTTCTACTAGAATTGTTTTGATTATTTGTGTGGACCATTTTTCATGTGAGCCCACCTCTTATGGTCCATCTCTTTCAAAGACAACTATGAGTGGCTCATACTAACCATTTAATCAATGGTCAGGAGAATAGATGGTCCGCATCAATTATTCTTGAAATAATCTTATCCTTGGTTTGGACTGTCCATCGTCATCATCATGGTTGAGAATTTTGTGTTATGGAAGAAAATGACCGATAAATATATGACATGTCCTTACATGAATTCTAATGAACGGAAATTATACTCACACGCTATCTATCACGCACCTAACAAATCCCACTACCCTGTGGACTTTGGAAAGCCCTGATCACAACTTACAATAATCTCCCCAAATAGCTGAGAATGACATTCTTTTTTTCTGAATCTTTAGTCATCCAAACACTTTCCTGCTTCCAAAATGATTCCTTAAGAAACATACAACTTAATGGTTGAATAATTTGCAATTGTTTGTTGGATTTTGAATACCTTCATTAATTAGAAAATTCATTTAAACACTCCATTGCGACAACGTCCAAAACTGGCTGTATCGAATGATACATTGCAGTGGCCATTGATGATACGGGCTTGAAATAGGGCAATATGGGACCAAGGTCTAAAGTATCATCTGAAACTAATTAATACACGTATGCTGATCTGAACAATACAGCTTTATCAGCCAGAGACAACCTAATATTAGGCCATCTAATGAGTGGACGAAGCACCTGCTTACACCACACCTGTTGGGTAGAAGTCCTGAACTGCGGTCATGCACCACATTGGCATTTGTAGGGATGCATCTTGGACAGGGCTCGACCCGAACCGCACTCGTGCAACCCCAAATTTCGATAAGGTGTGTTGAGGTTGGGGTGGGTGGGGGTTGAAAAATCTCGGACTTGATTTCTTCACGAAATGAGGCTTCGACAAATTAGGAACCAACCCAAATCCGGCCCTATATTATATTTAGGGCATGTTTAAATTCATAAAAACACATGAGAAATGAAATAGTGTTTCTTGATAAATTTTATTTTTAGAAAAATGTGAGAAAGAAAATATATATATTTTTTATCTTTACTTTTCAATAAAAATTTTATATAAATTTAGAATTTATTTTCATGTTCGTTGTTTGGTAAAATTTAAATTCAAAAAAAAAAAAAAAAAATCTTGAAAATTTTTTAAGTAGTTGCTAGCACGTGCTAGATTAGCACGTGGCACATGTCAGATTCTTAGAGATGAAAAATGACACGTGGCATACATGACATATGCAAGCACTTGAAGTTGAATTATGGCATGCTTGGTATATGTGAGATGCTTGAATTTATAGTGTAGTACATGTGGCACAAGATGCACATTGGCATATTTGACATGCGGGCACGTACTAAAGCTAAATGACAACACTTGTACACATTGGCACCATTTGCACGTGTCATATTTGGAGGATTGAAGATGGATAATGTCGTGTCTAGCACATTGGCACATTTGAGGTACTTTGCATATGTGGAGAACAAAATGAATAGTGATACATGTGGCACAATAGCACATGTGGGGTACAAGAGAAAGATAGTAACACGTGTAACATTAAAATATGTAAGACTCTTTACACATGTCGGGCACAAGAGACGATGGTTGGTGGCACATTAGTACATTAGCACGTGTAGGCTTCTTTACATATGTGGGGCACAAAAGATGAATAATAGCACATGTGACGTAATAGCATATGTAGGGCATGACTGAAGATGGATAATATCTTAATTGGCACATTAATATATGTAATACATGTGAGGCATTTGAACACGGATACTGTCGCACTTGGGATTTAATTAACTCTTGAGAAATTTATTTTACTTCCAATATGAAAAAATACATTGTTTAGGAATAAAAGTGAGAATATAAATTTAATTATTTTTCAACAAAATGAAAAGTGAGAAACCGTATCTTTCATTCCCACAAATTTTCATAAAGAAAAGCTAAACAAACAAATGAAAGTGAGTTTGAGAAACACTATTTCATTTTATATGCTTTTCATTTATGGTATAGGTTATTATATTTTTGTTATACTTATGGCATGAGAAACAAAATTCATCCAAGTAGAGTGGACCTCACCCAACCCGAGCTGCCCAATCTGATCCAACCAGGGATGGATTAGGGTTAAGGATATCATATGTGGGGTTGCTAAGGAGTCTCGGGTTTGTTCAGGCCTCTGGTCAATGAAACTTGAGTTTAGGTGGGTAAGGTTGACAATGGAGCAGGTAGCCTGCCTGATATGACAAGCCCAACCCAATTTGAGTTGGGTCTGGACCTACGGGCTTGGCCTGTCAGCTAGTTTGGGCCTCATTGCCTGGCCTTATTAATGTTTAGGTTGCGTGGGTATTAAGTCATTTTAGCCCAACCTGGCCTGGCCCAACTCATCCTACAAATATGTTATTCCAACCCTTAAGGCAACCAAACATACTGTATGTAGACCGTTGGATTAATTCTTCTAAAATGTTTATTTCTCAGTACATGTGTGGGCAACTTAATCAATGGATGGATTAAGAACATTCAGGTAGGAAATAGGGATTTTATCAAATTTTTGGCTGGACCAATACCCAACAATTTTTTAGGCTCGATTTGGGCCTGCTGCGCCCGTTCCATGCCAGTCTTGGGCCTTGATTCTTGTAAGTGTCAGGCTGGGACCGGGCCTAGCCTCACATAGTCCATTGCCACCCTTCTAGGTTGGGCTCTCGACCCTCAACCGGACCTGATCCACCCAAGTCACACCTCTAGGTATTTGTTCTTCCATTCACTCAATGGATCTTTCCTCGTAGTTCTTATTATGCCTTAAATTGAGCTGGCCAAATAAATAAAGGTGGTAGATTTCTCAAATACATAGGCTTTATAAATGTTTCAACGGTGGGCGTTGAATATCTGCTATTTTTTTTATTCTTTTGGTTCACTTAAGCTTTAGATCGGTCTCATTTTAGGTCTAGTGCCCTAAAATGAGATGGCAAAACTAATGAATGGAACAGATTTATTACAAACATCAACGTGGGCCACATGCGGTTGGGCATCCTTGCCCCTATCCACTTGAATTATCTACCGACCTTCTAACCCTCGCGTAAACTGTGTTAGTTAACGTCCCAACCTAACACCTTAAGTATATATAAGTGGGTAACCTTGATATTTTTAGAAGTCTATCAAGCCTACAACTCAAATAAATGATGGGCTTTTTCTAGGGTGTGGTCCACTTGAGCTTTGGATGTGCCTTGTTATGAGAAAATATGATCCGATCACTGTCAAGGTTGGATTGAGCTAATGAGCATACACTCCTACACCGTCTCATCCAAAAATATTAGAACTTGTGTCCTCGAGTGCAACCATCTGCGACACACAACCCAAAGCTTCCACCTACGTACCTCATAAGGACTGTCCTGAAGAATTTTGCTCAGCCCAGCTAGGCTAAGGGCAGGCCTAAGCAGTGGTTCGGCTCGGCGAAGTTGAACAAAAGCTCATCAAGGACAATTGTGATAGACAAGACCGGTCCAACCTTTAGTTTGGAAAGCCGGTACCCAAATGACCAAGGCAGAACTTTTGAGTCCCTTTCAGCTCGGCTTGGATCAATTCGGCTCGGAATCATTTTGACTCAGATCAGTTCAACTCGTCCCATCTCCAGTCGACCAATAGAATTCAGCTCGGATCAGTTCAGCTTTGCCCATCTTCGATCAAATGAAAAGGGATTCATACCGTGCCAACATACTTCCTTGGCTGACAGAACGACCCTCTTCAGCTACACGACTCAAAAGTAACCACTAGTGCCCACCTCTCGTGTAACCGTCCTCCCCGCATGATTTAAGAATAACTGTCCACAATCATCATTCGCGCATATCTCTCCCAATGACTAAAGTTGTGCCTGAGATTGCAGACTACCCTACCACGCATACACTGTAAACAAAGGATGAGCCCTTACCGATAAGGTAATCTCTCACCCTAAACCCTTCAACAGAACCAGACCCAAATTTCTAGCATGACTTTGGCACGGAGAGTCCCCTACTCTAGCCAAGGTTTCCTTAACTTTGGCACGGAGAGTCGCCTGCTCTAGCTATGGTTTTCTTTGTTCTTCTCTCATGTAGGTGTGTCAGAGGTTTGAAGAGAGCAGTCAGGATTCTTGCATTAACATACCTCATTGTTAGATTTAGATTATCCTTCTCTAAAATGATTTTTAAAATTTAATAGATGGTGTGGATCTAAAACATAAATGATTGTGAGGCAAGAGGCCTATTTGATTTTTCAATGCGGGTGTAAATGCCCTATAAATGAATAATTATTTTCGATTTACCCGTTTAAACAACATTGGGAATTTCAGCCGTGAAAACCGTTCAAAAGTGGTAGTTTAAATTTTTGAAGCTCATGGTGACTTATATGGCATATCTGTTTCATACATTTGTTTTACCACAACATTTTGAGATATGGGCTGAAAAATGAAATATATCCAACACTCAAATGGTTCACACCAAAAGAAACAACATCCTAGAAAAGTTTTTATCGGTAAGTGCTTAATTCACTTTTTTCCGTGGCGATGTCCACTTAAGCTTTGGATATGCCTTATGTTTTGGCTCATGCCATAAATTCAGCTAGAATTATGAATAAACGGTTATGTTTTGGCTCATGCCATAAATTCAACTATCATTATGAATAAACGGTGTGGATAAGCAACATGCTTCATGCTGGGACCCACGAATATTTTGTATACTTTTCAATTTTTGCGTATAAAAAAAAGTAAGCGGGTCAAATCAAATATAGGGAAGAGTGCTAAAGTGTAGCTGGCAATTTCTTCCACAGGTTAAGTGTAGCATGCAATAACTTTGGAGAGAGAAATCCGACCTAACTTGTTAGCTGGAGTCATCGGCGACGACTACGTCGACCAATGAGAAGCGACCCCAGTGAATATCCCAGTTCCGTCAGCACAGACGATCCGCTAGCAATCTCACGTCATAGTACACGTCGTTAATTTGCAAGCCAAGCACGCAATCAGTGCCCAAGACTTCAAGTAACCTCGTTTTGTCCAAAACGGACGCGGAATTCCTGAGAAGGGCTTTCGCTGTGATGTTTGTGAAAAGTTTTCTCCGTCCATCCGTTCTGTGAATTCATTTTAAGACATGTTTCGAAAAATAAACAGTCCTCTGAGTTCATTTTGGACACGGATTTCCTGTGAAAGCCTTTCGCAGGTTCCTGCACTAGGAACCTTGGTTGGGCCTATTTTTAAAACGTTCTCTTTCCATTATAAAGACATTGCATTGAACTGCTCTTGCTCCACTGCATGTTGCATGGTCCACATCCCGCGGCCCGGTGAAAATCCAGCCCCTCCATCTCGTGGCTCCTTCTGAGTGTGGTCCACTGTACCAGAAGATATCCATGTAACAGATTTGTTCCTCTTCAATATCAACCACTGATCGATACATCTAGTGGGTCCTTGAGAATTGCAGACACCAAATCATGTTGGTACCATTGGCCACATATATGACTGGGAAAATGATGGACGGTATGGATTCAATATACAGAACCACATATAAGTTAAGGTAGCAACAAACACCATTCCTAGTTCACTGCACAATGAAGAGGAAGAGTAGGCCCGCCTAATAAAATAAAAGAAAAATGAAATGAAAAGGATCATCATTTCCTAACCATGAAACAATCTCTACTGAGCCTCATCTTTCTCTTCTTGTTTTGCTTTTGCGTGAAAATATCATCACAGAAAGAAGCAGAAGCTTTGCTGAGATGGAAAGACAGCTTACTTTCTCACTCTCTGGATTCATGGACTCTTACCAATGTCAGCGAAAGCAGTCCTTGCAATTGGGCTGGAATCCAGTGTGACGTTGCTGGAAGAGTCATTGAAATCGACCTCTCATACTCCGGCCTCAATGGGACTCTCGACGAATTCAACTTCTCCGCATTCGCCAATCTCACCAGCTTCAATCTCAATACGAACAACATTGTTGGGGTGCTGCCGGTTCAAATTGGTACTCTGTCGAAGCTCACGGTTCTCGATCTGGGTAGCAATAATATCACGGATTCAATCCCTACGGAGGTCGGAAACCTCATTGAATTGCGCATCCTTCGTCTCTCAAAAAACAGCTTCACCGGTGAAATTCCCTATCATCTAACCACACTTCAAGAGGTATGGCTCTTGGATCTTGGCGGGAACTATCTTACTCCTCCTGACCCAGTTCGGGCTACAGGCATGGCGTCACTGACGCAACTCACTCTCAACCTCAACAATCTTGGTCCTGATTTCCCCGCTTTCATCCTCAACTGTTCGAAGCTCATTTTCTTGGACTTATCCGAAAATCTCATGAGAGGTCCAATTCCTGTAGAGCTTGGGTCTAGTCTAAAGAACGTTAAATTCCTATACCTGAGTGTAAACTCATTCGAGGGTCCGATTCCAGTTGAAATCACAAGCCTCACAAAACTTCAACACCTTCGGTTGGGATCGAACAAGCTCAATGGCTCCCTACCCAAACAAATCGGGCACCTGTCCAACCTCCAAATCCTCGAATTGCGCAACAATCCACTCTTGGGGCCAATACCACCATCGATAGGAAACCTTACCATGCTTCGAAAGTTAGATCTCAGGAATGCAAGCTTGAATTCTGCCATACCGCATGAGCTGGGTTTTTGCACTAACCTTACTTCCCTTGCACTGGCAATAAACAATCTTTCAGGTCCATTGCCGCTTTCCTTGACAAAGCTAATCAAGATCTCAGAACTCGGATTGTCTAATAATCATCTATCTGGTGAAATCCATCCATATTTCCTATCCAATTGGACCCAGCTAGTTTCCTTGCAATTCCAGGAAAACTACCTCATAGGAAGAATCCCTCCAGAAATAGGTTTGCTCCATAAACTTGAAATCTTGTACCTATTTCAGAATCAAATGTCAGGTTCAATACCTTCTGAGATTGGAAATTTGTCGCGTTTGATTGAACTCGACTTATCGATTAACTCCATCACTGGCCCAGTCCCTTCAAGATTAGGAAACTTAACTAGTCTTTATAGCTTGAGTCTCTTTGGGAACCAACTTAATGGAACCCTACCGCTTGAGCTAGGGAACATGGAAAGCCTTGCAATTTTCGATTCGAGTGACAACAATCTTCAAGGCTCCTTGCCATCAACAGTATCCCGTCTGAAGAATTTGCGCATCTTCTATGTTTCTAATAACAGCTTCACAGGTAGCATACCTGAAGATTTCAGTCCCGTTCACCTTCAGAATGTCAGCTTTTCCTTGAACAATTTCTCTGGCCCACTCCCTCCACAAATCTGTGGAGGTGGGGAACTTGTATATATTTCAGCAGATTATAACAGATTCACAGGACCACTCCCAGAGAGCCTTAGAAACTGCATGGGCTTAGACAGAGTCCGCCTTGAACAGAACCACCTCGATGGGGACGTCACGGATGCATTTGGAGTATACCCAGATCTTCAATACATCGACTTGAGCAGTAACCGTCTCTCTGGTGAATTGTCGCCGAATTGGGGAAAATGTGCTAAGCTTTCATCTTTTCGAATATCTGAAAATTCTATATCAGGCAGAATTCCCGCAGAGATTGGACAACTAGAAAATATCCAAGTCCTGAGCATTTCTTCTAATATGTTAACAGGAAATATTCCTTCCGAGTTCTTCAATTCATCGTCCCCTCTTTATAGCCTGAATTTGAGTGAAAATCAGCTTTCAGGTCTGATACCAGCAGAAATTGGACAGTTATCGCGATTGCAAATCCTGGACTTTTCAAATAACAATCTAAGCGGGCCGATACCAGAAGAGCTCGGGGATTGCCGACTACTAATATTCTTGAAGCTCAGCAGCAACAAATTAAATGGAACAATCCCTTCTCAAATAGGAAATCTAGCGTCCCTACAGTCTGAGCTAGACCTGAGTCGAAATTTGCTCACTGGAGAGATACCAGCACAGCTTGGATCTTTAAGATCACTAGAACATTTGAATCTCTCAAATAACAACCTCTCTGGTCTGATAAAAACTGCTTTGCAGGGTATGATAAGCCTTTTATCAGTCGATGTATCACATAACAACTTTGAAGGTCCCCTTCCGGATACTACTGCCTTTCAAAATGCTACTGCTGAGGCTTTGGCAGGCAATTCAGGTTTGTGCGGCAGAAAAGTGCAAGGTCTGAATCCTTGCAGTACGTACTCCTCCCCAACGAACAATAGGAAAAGCAGAACTTGGAAACTGATCATCGCGATAGTCATTCCAATAGTCTTTATTGCAGTTTTTATATTGATTGTTGTAAGGATCTTCATCTGCTTCAAAAAATCAGAAGAACCGAATGATGTAAATCTCGAATTAAGCGGGGAGATCTCATTTTCAGTGTGGAATTATGATGGGAGGATAACATTCAAAAAAATCATTGCAGCGACAGAGAATTTCAAGGAGAAGTACTGTATCGGGAAAGGCAGTCAAGGGAGTGTGTACAAAGTCGAACTTGAGAAGGAGAATGTCATCGCTGTAAAGCGCCTTCACATGTCTGAAGATGGGATTACAGATGCTAGCCGGAAGGGTTTTGAGAGTGAAATTCAGGCGCTAACTGAAATACGGCATCGGAATATCGTGAAACTGTATGGGTATTGTTCATCGAATAGCTGCATGTTTTTGGTGTATGAGTTTATGGAGAAGGGAAGTTTGGGAAGTATTCTGTACAGTGAAGAAGGACAGACGATGCTGGACTGGGAGAAGAGGGTGAATATTATCAAAGGGGTAGCAAATGCTCTATCTTACATGCACCATGATTGTACACCAGCTATCATCCACCGAGACATTTCAAGGAATAATGTACTGTTGGATTCGCAATTTGAAGCTCATATCTCTGACTTTGGGACTGCGCGGTTACTGAAACCAGATGAGTCTAACCGGACGACTGCTGTTGGCTCCTATGGTTATATTGCACCAGGTAACCTCTTCCTTTTAGCCTAAAAACTCGTGCAGGTAACATGTTTGTTTAGTTCCCCCACTGACCAAAAACCCTGAAATTTTGAACTAATTAAACCCTAATGGCCATTTCATTATTACGTTTTACTTTCAGCTGACGTTTTAGACAATGGTCATACAGCTGCATTTGTATAATACACATGGAAGATAATTTACACACCTCTCTTTTTTTCTTTTTTTCTTTTTTTTTTTTTTACTTCTATTACTTTCTGCAGAGCTCGCTACAACAATGAAGGTGACTGAAAAATGTGACGTTTACAGTTTTGGAGTTCTTACTCTTGAAGTAGTGATGGGAAAGCACCCCGGTGAACTTCTCTCAGGATTATGGAATGGAGGACATGAAGTACTTCTTGTAAGCTTGTTCGATCAACGGCTTCAGCTTCCAACCAATTCCGTAGTCCAAGAAGTAGCTTGGGCAGTGAAGTTTGCCTTGGCGAGCACACGTACAAACCCTACGTCCCGCCCCACCATGCATAACGTTGCTCGTGAATTATCAATAGGCTCAAGACCACCTCTCCATGAGCCGTTAGACACACTAACGTTGCAGAAATTAATGGAGTTTTGAGAGAATAAATTTTAAAGAGTGGTGCTTGTTTGTGTGTGTGCTCATTGATTTCTACTTGAATATGGAACATAGATAAATATTATTTAGTGATTGTAGGTATATGTTGGTTGGAGCCTATGACTGGCGCCAATTCCAATGTGCGCCTATGGGTTATGGGACCCAGTTTCTTAATTTTATGTTTTCCTCATTTGTTCCATATCCTTTTTCTTTCCTTTTTTTTTTCTTTTTTTTTTTTTAAATTAATTTATTTAAGTTTTCCCTTTATATTAAGAGCATATATGTCATTGTACATTTCTCTTGGTATTATAAATAAGATAGGGCTGGGTGTCCCAACCCCACGTGCTCTTTTTCCTTCTTCTGAAGTGGTGTGGCACAATGGTACTTGTAGACGCATTGAGGCCCGTTTTGGCTAAGTGCCAAAACTAACATGTCAACAATTATGGGCTATGTTTTCAGTCTTGTAGGTGGTTCAATTAATTGAAAATCGATGCTACAACGATGGTCATATTATCTATTGCTGAGGGAGAGTATGTGGCTGCTATAAAAGCTATGAAAAAACCTTCTTGATTACAAAGCTCAATCAATGAACTTGGTTTAGAACAAGAAAGATTTATGTCTATTGTGATAGTCAAAGCGTTGTATGCATTTGGTTAACAATCAAGTCTATCATGCAAGGTCCAAATACAAATGATCAATATCATTACATTCAAAAGATTATCTTAATGATTGTCTTTGAAGGTACAAAGGTATTGTAAAAGATTCCAACCAATGACAACATAGTAAATATGCTAACAAAACCTAATGTACAATAAAAGATTTTTTTATTTTTTTTTTGTTTTTTTTTTTTTATGTAGGACTTCTCTTAAACTTAATGACGTTACCTAGTGATTGATGACGGTTAAACAATTATTGTTTCGAGCATTTTCTTTGTTTTTCACACTATTAGAGAAACTAGTCTTTAAGTAGGAGAAAGCTGACATTGACATCTTCTACTAGTAGATATATGTAGGAGAGCCATCCCCCTCAATTGCACATGTGCAAAAAAGTGGGCCCACACAGCTCTAATGTGTGCCCCTATCGTAACATAGTTTAACAAGAGGATTTCCTAAGTTAGGACCATTTTTTACTTCTTTTTTCTCACATCTTGCCAAAAAAAAAAAAAAAATTCACTGCATGCATTGCATGTGAGTGTGAACAATTCTCAACTTATTTGAAATTTTTGTGTTCTTTTTAGGGCCTTCTAAGGTGGAGAAGTAAATAAGGTTTCTTTTTTAATAATAGACATGTTTGATTGACACTTGTTTAGAATCGTATGACTTATTATTTGTATTTCTATCACTTCGACTAAAAGTATAATATACTTAGTAAAAATTTAAATGACTCCAGCAAACTGCTTCGAATCTTTACTTGTTGGTGGACCAAGCTTTGTCTGGGTTACTGATTTTTGAAATGCGCTCAAAAGCATTGGAGCTATTCTTACATGAAATATGACAATTTGGTGTGTATCAACAGCAAGAAATCACGGCCCAAAAGTGACATCATGAGAAGAAACTGACATTTCAACACCTACATGCATCTCACATTTCAGTTGAAAATGGCTGTGATGATATATATAACTAACCCAAACCAATAACCAGTAATATAACTAACTCAAATCACTCAAGACACTCGTATCACACGTTTTCTATCACGCACATAACATGCCAGCGTGTGTACCTTGTGGACTTTGGAAAGCCCTGGTTACAACTTACATTAATAAACTCCCGGAACAGCTGAGAATGCCTTCTTTATGAACTTTTAGTCATCCGAACACTTTCCTGCTTCCAAAACAAGCTCTTAAGCAACATACTATTTAATAGTTGAATAATTTGCAATAGTTTGTTGTAGTAATACTTGAGTTTAATTTCTGAATAATACTCAAATTATTTGTAAATTTTCATTAATTAGAAAATCATACATGATTTCTGGGATGTTTAATCACAGTAAAGTTTTGAAAATCATGAAACTGTGCTCACCTGCCTCGATACGGAAGACCCCCTTACGGTACAACACAAAGGAGCCCAAGATCCACCAGTTATCCATGTCATGTTGTTCCATGTTGTATTAAGAGTAGTAGAAATTCCAAAATCAGAAATTATTATTCTTTGGTTGCCCATTAGCCAATTGGAGTCTAAAATAAGTCATTGGTTGCCCACCAACATATAAAAACTCCATCGCAACAAGATATAAAGTATCATCCAAAATCTATATATGTATTCCCTGACAATGTACTGGTGGTCATCGACAGTACTGGTTCAAAACAGGGCAATACAGGACCGAGGTTTAGAGATCATCCAAAACCAGTATGTATCAGCTGATGCATACCATGGTATTGTCCATGAGCTGTATGAACCAGAAACAGCCTAATATAGGCCAAATGTACTACCCATATCCCATCTTAAACCGATATTGGCTGTAAATAATAAAATACACCAAAACCAATTTTAATCCTTGATTGTGCCTACACAGTATCATATTATCCAAAAGGCACAATTTAATATGCTGAAAACGTGTAATTTGCAGCTGCAGATATCAGAGTGTTGAATCACCTTATCTTGTAGCCCACCTAATGAGTGGACCATTGTGGTTTTGGGCAGCCCCTGTTTATGCAACACCTTTTTTTTTTTTTTTACACACGCACACACACCCCACACACGCACACTGCCTGTTTATGCCACGCCTGTTAGGCTGTTAGAAGGCCTAAACCATCGTCCCGCACCACGTTGGCATTTGTAGGGATGCAACTTGGGCAGGGCTCAACATGAACTTTATTACGTGTATTTCAACAAAAATTATGAGTTTTTTGGTTAAAGTTAAAGTGTTGGTTTGATTTTTTGCCCTTTTGTGCATTTCTTTAATCCTATGTTGAATAATGGGAGAAGAAAAATGGCTTATATTGTCAAGTATGTTAGATTATGCCTAAGTTCGTATGCGCACGAAAGGGGTGCAGCCGGTGGGAAATCTGAGTGGCTTCTTTGGTTTAGAGTATCGATGGGTTAGGTTTTGCTCAATTCTGTGAAATATTTTTTTTATCCGTTACTTTTATCGTGACGGTTGGATGTGGCCCTCATTTTCATCTTAAAACAAAACCAACTTCTTTGTGGGCAAAAGAAAAAATCAGTACGGTGTTGTATGGTGTCATATTGGTGTTACTTTTCTATCAACGAATGCACGCTGTATGGAAGCATTACTAGGGAATTGTATCATGGGAGATAGCAACGTCAACAACCATTTACATTGGTACTCTGCATCGAAGGGTGTGAACTATCTCAAACATAGCGATGTGTAAACACCTCGACCCAGCGTTCATCTAATCGTATTTCAAGTTTATTTTTGCAGTACTTCAACCTGAAATTTTGGTTGGGTTGTGTTGACGTTCAGGTAGGTTGAGGCTGAAAACTCTCAACTTCACTCCAGGTTGGGTTCAGCTCATGTCAAGGCCCCGACCAATCCAGACTAAAACCCAAACCTGGCCCTATATTACATCAATGGTATAAATTATTATATTTTTGATAAACGTTTTGTATGAGATTCTAAATTTCTTCGATTAGTTAAGGACTATTCCGAGTACCTTGGAACCCAACCCAAGCTGCCCAACCTGACCGAACAAGAGATGGGTACGACTTAAGGATATTGTACATTGTGTTGGGCTTGGGTAACATCTTGGGTAGGGTCGGGCCTCTGGTCAATGAAGCTTGAGGTTGCGTTGGTAAGGGTGGCAATAATAGCCAGGTAGACTGCCGGACACGACAAGCTGGTCCAACTTTGGGCTGGTCATGGATCCAATGGCGTGACCCATCTACCAGGCTTGGGCCTCGCTTGCCTCGCCTTGTTAATTTTCAGGTTAGGCAAGGGCTAAAGTGATTTCAGCCCGACTTGGCGTTGCACACCAACTTTCAAAGTACATGTGTTAGATCCTAACAATACGTCATTCCAGCCATCAGATGTTGGTTTCATTCTTCTAAAATGTTTATTTTTTCGTGCATGTGTAGCCTCCTCTATTAATGGATAGATCAATAAAAATCAAGCAGAAAATAGCGATTTTATTAACTTTTTACCAACCATTTTTTCAGGCTCGCTATGCTTGCTCCTTGCCAGGTTCAGGACTTGGGTCTTTAAAGTGTTGGGCTGGAGCTAGGCCTAGCCTAACCTGGCCCATTGCCGCCCATACAGGTAGGGCTCATTTTAACCCTCAACCTGACCTGACCCACCCAAGTTACACCACCAGGTACTTGTTCTTTGATTCACCTAATGGAGCTTTCCTCGTGCAAATTGTTTTAAGCATTTCTTTACGGGAACTATCTTTCAAATGGTGTTTGGCTAACTGAAATATTGTGACGTTTTGCCACATAATGTTAACCTCACCAACCTTTTTCGTTGTACGTACTCATGATCTAGGTCTGAAATTATTCACTATCCACATAGGCTACTTTTAACATGGTTGAGACCTAGATTCCAGGCAATGGCTACCTACGGGTTGCGCATTCTGACAGACTGCGCATACCACATCAATCATGGTTGTGAAGGTTTAGGGATGCTTAGATATCGTCCAAAAATAAGCATTAATGCAATTACTCTCTCACATGTCCACAATTGTCTAATCCAACAATTAATATTAGAATGAAGATTGCCTATCACCTAAGCATCATACGGGCCTTTTCACCAGAAATAGAGAGGTCCTTTTTAACGGTGGAGTGTTGGGTGAACGGTTCAGATTCTCGAGTTCATGGCACACGTTTGCATGTGTGCTAGAGGGACACATGGTTATTAACCCCGTTTTGGGTAACTTGTTCCTTTTTTGTTTTTGTTTTTGTTATTTTTTATCTTCCAACTTAACAATTCTACATCACATAAGGGGAGTTTAGTGGATTTACTCATGATATTTATACTTTGTTAGGGCCATGAAATCCAGGATTCTTGATAGATTTGGATTTTGAAGATGTCAGGTGGACGACCCTAAAAACCTAGCTAGGACACTAATTAAAGGAGCAGGACTTGCTGCGACCAGAGAACAGTCATGGGGTGGTACCTGACTGTAGGGCCTGCCTCAATGTATGCCAGCTTATTTTAGGTTAGCATCCAAAAAATGAAGCAGATACGAGTTTCAGGTAGAGCATACCATATGAAACAGTGATTATTGACCATTAAAATCCTCCCGTGGGTGACAAAAGTTTAAGATTGAGCTGACATTCATTTTTCCTATTATCCAGGTCTGTTTGACCTTATCAACAAGAAACAGTGGTAATTGAAGGCACCATTGAAAACTTTCTAGGTCTAACCTGAAACTTGAATGTGATTCATTTTCTGGATGATTACCTAAAATAAGCTGGCAAAACAGATGTATGGAGTAAACATATAATGAATACATCAAGGTGGGCTCTACAGTTAGGGCCTCACCCACATAGCTAGTTTTGGGGTCGCAGCTAGCCAAGTTGTACTCTTATGTATCTTGCCCTTGTACCTCTCCAGATTTGTAGAAGTACGTCCTATTGTGAGGTGATCCAGGTCATTGCTGGTTGGCCATGGCCCCATCTTCTAAGCCGTGTTATGAACAGTTAGGGTCTTCTAATCTGGAAAACCTTTGGCTGCCTCTTCCAGATGCTGGCCCATCATTTTTAGTCCATCTTGGCCATGAAATTATCCATGCATGTCCTGCTCTACATCATTACGATTCCTTTTGAATTTTTATTATTTTTATTTTTTTAAAAGTTGTTCCTAGATCAGGTGGGGCTGTTGAGCTCTGTTTATATATGAATTATCTTTTCTATAAATTACAAAACAAATAAATAAATAAAAACATTCTTATTGTGGATTGATTGAACTGATTTTTGGCATCGAAGGTAACCTGAGGGGACACATCAGATGGATGGGTTGGATGGGATAAATACACAATGTGGGCCCCACATCTTCCCAGGACCACCTTAAGCCTAAAGGTTACCACTTTCATTTGATTACCGCAATTAGATGCCCAACCTGATTTGTAGTCGGGCCAAATACATGGACTGGATTCCCACCCAATAATCAATCACACCCAAAATCTAGATCAAAGTTAAATCGGGTCGGACATTTTGGATATCCATGTATCTAAGTACCCATTGAAATCATTTCTATCTCAATGTGAACCCTCTGGCATTTCACAAGAAAAGCATAGAACTCTTGAAACAGAGTGACCCATTTGGACCTACTCACATTTCAAGGAACGATTAATTGCTGCCTTCTTTTCTACATCTGTCTTCTCGTGAGAGAAGTCTAAAGGTTAGATATTAATCAATGATCAAATGCAATCAACCATTGAAATATGTGTGAACTGCCATGCGTGTCTCAAATTCAAACCATCCAAATCAAAGGCACCGGTCCATTGTGAATTTTTGACCTGTGACTCACCTAAAGTTCACTCCTGATTGTGAGGGCTTAACTTGAATTATGTACGTACCATCTCCGCTTCTAAAATGCTACTGGAGAAGGGCATGTTTGTGGTGGGACTGACCGTGTTCATCACGGCCTACAGCTGCCATTTTATCCACGTCCATGAAAAACCCAAATTTTCTATTATATGAAATGTGGCATATCAATGGCAAGAAATCAAAGGCCAAAAGTAATATCAGGAGAAGTAACTCACATTTCAATAGCTACAAGTAACTTATAATTCAGTTGAAAATGGCTTTGATGATATAACTAACCCAAACGAGTAACCATTTGATATGTGTCCTTGCAGTAATTCTAAATAAAGGAAACCACTCATTACTGTCTAAAGTATCATCCGAAACCAGTATATGTCACCAGATACATGCTGGTATTGTCCATGAACCAGATGAAAAAGACAGCTATATAAACCATATGGGGGAATACAACCCCATATTAATGGTGAAGGATAAAATACCCGATATAGCCATTTCAAACCATGTATAGGACAATACAATACCGTATTGGCAGTGAATAAAACATTGGACCAATACCAATTTTTAATCTTTGATTATGCTTATGCAGTATCATACCATCCAAATGCATGGCACAATTTAATCAGCTGAAAATGAGTAATTTGTGGCGGCAGATATCAGATATTTGAATCACCTTAAGATGTAACCCGTACCTAATGAGTGGACCATCCTCGTTTTGGGCAGCACCTGTTTAGGCCACGCCTATTAGCTTATCAGAAGTCCAAAAAGACAGTCACGCACCACATTGGCATTTGTAGGGATGCAACTGAAGCAGGGATTAAAGCGAACCTGGCTCACCCGACTGGAAATTTCAATCAGGTTGTGTTGAGGTTCGGGTGCGTTCAGGATGAAAATTCTCAACTTGAAACTAGTTTGGGTTCAGCACGAGTTGAGTCCTTGACGAACTCAGACCCATCCCAAATCGAGCCTATGTTACATTTATGGTGTTAATTATTATATTTTTGATAAACGTATGGTATAAGATAACTAAATATCTACAATTAGTAGAGTACTATTCCAAGTACTGAGGACCTTACCCAACCTGACCAACCCAAGCTGCCAAACCCGACCCAACTTTAGTCTGGCTTGAACCTACTGGCTTAGCCCATTGGTCAGGCTTGGGCCTCACTTACCTGAACTTATTTAATTTTCAGGTTGAGCAGGGCCTTGAAGTCAATTTAACTGAACCTGACTTTATATGCACGTGTTAGATCCTACAAATATGTCATTCCAACAGTCAGTTACACAATCAATCATACTGAATATATACTGTTGGGGAAAAATGTGTCGGGCTCGGGTAAAGTCCCAAGATTCGTATAAGAGTAGGTCGGCTTTGCCGACACTGCCTGAAGAATCCGAGACAACACCGATAGGACAGGAGGCAGGCCGTTAGGTGTAAGCAAAGACGAGTAAAGTCGCTCTGTCAGAGTGATGACCTCGCCTGCATCACCCCGCTGAAGGCCGGGCGTGTGAAAGCCATTCAACCGATAGAGTAAAGATCCCCTCAGGGAGTTAATTCTGTCGGACACGGCTCAGAACCCGTCCTCCTGCATCGGCCGAGACTCCCCCGGTGTCGGTCATGACCTGGCCGAGACTCCCCCGGAGTCGGTCGAGATCCAACCGAGACAGGTAGAGGCGGAACGAGGACAGATGCTGATCTACGGAAATCCAGGGATATTGATAGCGGATCCCGAGATTCTCGGGATCCTGAGCGATCGCAGGAGAAGAATCCTCCTGCGATAAGGATTGACAGATTGTATAAATCTCTAAGCTTGGAACAGTAAAAGGTATGCAAATACTAACTGAGAGAAGCTCTGAGCTATAGACGAGATTACTGACTTAAGCATCGGAGGTTCCCCGGCTCTAGCCAGGGTTCCCTTGACATTGTTTCTGTGCAGGTGAAGGAGGGTCCGTCGCCAAGGGAAACCGTCCCATAAAAACACTGCAACAGTTTGGCGCCGTCTGTGGGAAACGGACAAAAAGCCGCTTTCTCCAACCATTCAAATGGCAAGAACAAGAAGGACGGACCCAGATGAAGTAAGGGAGGCCGCCGCTAGCGTCGCTCAGGGAGCCCCCCGGCAGCGCCACCTGCGACTACAAGCCAGCCCAACCAAGGGAACGCATACCTGGACCGTGAGGTTCAGGAAATGCGTTCCGAGATGGCCGCCATGAAACACATGCTGGAACAACTGTGCAACCAGCAGATGCAGCGACAAGAGTCGACGCCAGCTCATCCACCAGCATCTGTAGCGCAGCCACCCGCGCCACTGTCTCCTAGACGACCGAGTCAGCCCCGAGAACCAAGTCACCCGGCACCTGCTCGTTCGGCAATAGCCGTTCTGCCTCCCTCTGACCTGAGGCATAGAATAGATCAGAGGAGGCGCAGTCGGCTACCTGCAGACACTGAAGAAACGGCAGAAAGTGCCGAACCCTGGAAGGCTGACATGCAAGACTTCAAAAACGAAGTCCGAGAGAAGATGGCAAAGGAAATGGCAGATATAAAGCACGGTCGGAACTCAGATCCGACCAAACACGAAGAAAAAGCCTCTCCGTTCGTGGACGAGGTAATGCGGGCCCGGTTGCCGGAAAGGTTCCGCTTACCCCAGATTACTCCATTTTCTGGGAAGACCGATCCGACAGAGCATCTTGAATGCTTCAGGACTTACATGGAATTGCACGACGCTTCGGATGCTGTTATGTGCCGAGCGTTTTCTCTGACCTTGACGGACGTTGCCCGACTTTGGTTTAAGCAACTGAAACCCGGGTCAATAAAGTCGTTCGCCGAACTCAGCGACGCCTTCCTCAGCAATTTCATTGGCGGAAAGAAGAAACTGAAGCCTCCCGCGCATCTGAACAACATAGTTCAGAGGGAAGGAGAATTACTCAAACACTACATTAAACGCTTCAATTTCAAGTCTCTCCAGGTTCGAAAACATTCTGAGGAAACAGCACTCAACGCTCTCATGCAGGGAGTTAGAGACAAGCCTTTTTTGGCGTCACTGGATAAAAACCCGCCTGATACTTTGGGCGAGTTTATGGTTCGATCAGACAAATACGCCGATGCGGAGGAGACGCGACTCCTAAGAGAGAAAAACCAGAATACGAAACCATCGGCAAAAGAGTCGGCCAAAAAGGAAGCCGACTCGGCCGGAGGGAAAAAGCGAAAAGACGATAGGGGCCGAGACGACAGCAGGTCAGGGAAGCGACCCGACAGGAAATTCTCCACATATACCCCCCTGAACAAATCTCCTGAACAAGTACTGATGGAGATCAAAACCGAGGGCTTTGTCAACTGGCCTCGGAAAATGCGAGGGAATCCTGGTCGTCGGAACAAGGACAAGTATTGCCACTACCATCGCGATCACGGTCACAACACGAGTGACTGCTATCATCTGAAGGACGAGATTGAGCGGCTGATTAAAGAAGGCCGGCTAAGAGAACATACGGCTGGGACCGACGCCGTCGCGAGACCGAGTGTAGAGCGGCCCCAGGAAGAAATTCGAACGATCGTCGGGGGTCATCGAGGCGGCGGGGACTCGAATAACGCCCGAAAAAACCACGCCAGAAGCCTCGACCGCCCCGAGTCCGAGGTTCTCCTGCTATCCCGGCCTCCCAAAGAGAAAAAATGAGAGAAGTATTGCATCTCGTTCACTGAAGAAGATGCTCGAGGCATTCATCATCCTCACGATGATGCGCTCGTAGTCACCCTCACCATCGCGAACAGAAAGGTGTTCCGGATACTGGTGGATACAGGGTCATCAGCGGACGTCCTATTCACTACAGCATTTGATAAAATGGACATAGGTCGGTCGGTACTACGGCCTGTCCGGACGCCGCTCATCGATTTCTCAGGAGGACAGGTACTCCCAGAAGGAATCGTCTCGCTGCCGCTCACCGCGGGAACTGCGCCCCATCAAAGGACCGGGATGGTCGACTTCCTGGTCGTGGACCAACCTTCAGTGTACAACGCCATCCTCGGCCGACCGTCTCTCAGCCTCCTTCAGGCCATAGTGTCTACCTACCACCTCTCCATGAAATTTCTGACTGAGTCGGGAGTAGGGGTAGTGAAAGGAGACCAGCAAGAGTCTAGGAAGTGCTACGCCACCGCAGTAAAAGCCCCGGCAGAAATTTCGATGATCGAATCACTGGACCCCCGTATCGGGTTGCACGAGCGGGGAGAACCAATGGAAGAACTCATCTCGGTGCCGTTAACCGAGACGGACGTTTCAAAAGTAGTCCGTATCGGCTCATCCTTGAGCCTGCCTCTTAGAGAACGAATAATCACTTTGCTTCGGAGGTACGCCGATGTCTTCGCTTGGAGTCATGAAGACATGCCTGAGATCGATTCCTCAGTCATGACGCACCGACTCAACATCGACCCGACCTACAGGCCCATCCGGCAGAAACGTTGACCTCTCGGCCCGGAGAGGTACACTATCATAGGAGAGGAGGTCGGCAAGCTTCTGAAAGCCAAGTTTGTCGAAGAGGTATACTATCCGGAATGGGTAGCTAATGTCGTACTAGTGAAGAAAGCCAATGGGAAGTGGCAGTCTGTATAGACTATACGGACCTAAACAAAGCCTGCCCCAAGGATAGCTTCCCTCTTCCTCGTATCGATCAGTTGGTTGATAGTACGGCGGGTCATGAATTGCTCAGCTTTATGGACGCCTATTCAAGCTATAATTAAATTGTAATGCATGAAAATGATAAATCAAAAACCGCCTTTGTCACCGACAAAGGCCTTTATTGTTACCGAGTGATGCCGTTTGGGTTAAAGAATGCCGGAGCGACTTATCAGCGGTTAGTGAACAAAATGTTCTCCCGGCAAATTGGCCGAACGATGGAAGTTTACATTGATGATATGCTCGTCAAAAGTAAACAGGCATCCGACCATGAGAAGGACTTGGAAGAAATGTTTTTAATTCTGCGTAAGTATAAGATGAAGCTGAACCCTGGCAAGTGCGCGTTTGGCGTGAGCTCGGGAAAGTTCCTCGGTTTTCTCGTTAGTCAGCGAGGAATCGAAGCAAACCCAGAGAAGATCAAAGCCTTACTCGAAATGGAGTCTCCCAAAACTATCAAAGATGTTCAGCGGTTAACAGGAAGAGTGGCCGCGCTCAATCGCTTCCTTTCCCGAGCCACAGATAAGTGTCTCCCGTTCTTCAAGCAATTGAAGGGACGACAGACTATGATGTGGACGGAGGAATGTGAGAGAGCGTTTCGAGAATTGAAGGTTTACCTCGGATCTCCACCGCTGTTATCTAAGCCCGAGCCTGGTGAAGTGTTATTGTTGTATTTGGCCGTGTCTGAAGCCGCAGTAAGCTCAGCGTTAATACGCGAGAGTCAAGGGAAGCAGCTGCCAGTCTACTACGTTAGCAAAGCCTTGCTGCCCGCCGAGACAAGGTATCCTCATCTTGAGAAAGTAGCCTTCACCCTAGTAGTTTCATCACGACGCCTTCGGCCATATTTTCAAGCCCACACCATCGCAGTTGTGACCGACCAACCACTCCGCCAGATTCTTCAAAAGCCGGAAGCCTCTGGCCGACTTACAAAGTGGGCAGTCGAATTAAGTGAATTTGACATACATTACCGGCCCAGAGCTGCTTTAAAAGGACAGGTCGTCGCCGATTTTCTTGTCGAAGTGGTTCCTAATCCCAATAGTCTGCCCGAACCAGAGGGAGTTAATGTACCCAAGGGTTCCTCCTCTCTCGGGCCTACACCCTGGAAGCTATTTGTCGACGGCTCATCCAACTCGAAGGCAAGCGGGGCAGGGGTAGTATTAGAAACTCCCGATCAAACTTGTATGCAGTATGCCTTGCGACTCGACTTTCAAGCGTCCAACAATACAGCAGAATACGAAGCTTTATTACTAGGCCTCAGACTCGCCGCGAGTCTGGGCGCGACCCATTTGAACGTTTTCAGCGACTCACAATTGGTTGTTAACCAAGTTTCCGGCGTCTATCAGACTCGAAAAGAACAGTTAAAGGCATACATGGAGAAGGCTAAAGAATTGATCAGCGGATTCCAGAAGTGTGAAATAATTCGAATACCCAGAACCGACAACGCCAAAGCTGACCTACTAGCAAAGCTTGCCTCAGTAGATGAGAAAGACATACCTCGGTCAGTTCCAATTGAACATGTCCCTGAACCGAGCGTAAACGATCCGACGGTCTCGGTCCTGTTTCCAATCGATCCGGCGGCCGCTTGGTTCGACCCACTCGTCCGCTACCTTAACAATGGTGAACTGCCAGAAGATCGCGCCGAGGCACGGCGATTAAAAACTCGAGCCTCACGCTACACTATCCTGAATGGGATTCTGTACAAAAAAGGCTTTCATACTCCTCTACTAAGGTGCGTCGACTCCCAAGAAGCCGACTATGTCTTAAGAGAGATACACGACGGAATATGTGGAAACCATTCGGGAGGACGCTCGCTCGCCAACAAAGTGTTGCGGCAGGGATATTACTGGCCGACCATACAGCATGACTCCAAACGATTCGTCCAAAGGTGTGACAAGTGTCAGCGTTTCGCAGTGATCCCGAGACAACCCCCCGAGGAGCTGGCTCCAATGTCGGGACCCTGGCCTTTCGCGCAGTGGGGAATAGACATAATCGGGACCTTTCCATTGGGGAAGGGCCAGACTAAATTTGTCGTGGTGGCGGTGGACTACTTCACAAAGTGGGCCGAAGCAGAACCGTTGGCGAAAATTACCGAGCAAAGGGTCACGAGTTTCGTATGGAAAAATATCATATGTCGGTTCGGAATACCCCGGACGATAGTAACAGACAATGGCAGGCAGTTCGATAACAGACAGTTCCGGGAGATGTGCGGTAACCTCGGGATTCGTAATGTATACGCCTCGCCTCATCACCCTCAGACAAACGGACAGGTCGAGGCGATCAACAAAATCATAAAGCAGCATCTCCAGACAAGACTTGACGAGGCAAAGGGAGCATGGGCCGAAGAACTTCCGAATATACTGTGGGCTTATCGGACCACGGCACGGACCGCGACGGGAGAAACCCCCTTCTCCCTATGTTATGGTGCGGAAGCGGTCGCACCGGTGGAGATCGGTATCGGTTCAGCCCGAGTCAACTTGTATGATGAACGAGAGAACGATGAACTCCTCTCATTCGCACTTGATTCGTTAGAAGAAAGAAGAGAAAGTGCTCGACTGAAGGTGATGGCTCGACAAAGACAGATGTCTCGGTTTTACAATCGTCGAGTCAAAGTCCGACGATTCCGAACCGGGGACATGGTCCTCCGAAGGACCTTCCCAAACACTAAGGAAATTGGGTCGGGTACATTAGGGCCGAACTGGGAAGGCCCCTATGTCGTCTCAGGTATCATCCGACCTGGAACCTACCGGCTGGAAGACCTGAACGGGCAGCTGTTGCCTCATCCTTAGAACGCCGAGAATCTTAAAATTTATTATCCGTAAGATACAATCATTCTTACTGTAATTGAAGTCGACTCAATAAAAGCTCTATTTCATGTAAGTACCCAATGTCGGTCCAGTTACAGAAAGTCAGTTACAAAAATTTTTATTACAAAAAGAAAAATACAATCCTAGGGGGCGCCCGAGGGACCGGCCTCGTCGACAACAGCAACGGCAGCGTCTCCTTCAGCGGCGTCGCCCTCGGCAGCCTCGGCGGGCGGACTGTCGACCTCGAAAGCGGAGAGATCGAGTTCAGGGAAGGCCGCCCTCATCTCCAGAACGCAGGCCTTGTAGCCGCCTTGGTAAAGGTGGTCCCTCTCTTCCTCAAATTCGGTAGACTCGAGGAAGGCCTCTACCGCTCGGTCTCGCTCCTCCTGGGCTCGACGCGTCTCTCCCTGGGCTTCCCGAACAAGCTAGGCAGCCTCGGCCTTAGCGCGAGCGAGGGCGCCCTCGCACTCGCCGTGAACCTGGAGAAGAAGCCGCTCCCTCTCCTCGGCCTCTTGAAGGAGCAAAGTAAGGCGAGCATTGTCGGCCTTCGTGCCTTCGAGAGCTGCGCGGTCGTCAGCGGCCATCTTCCGGGCGATAGAAAGATCACCGGTCATGATGCCGATTCGGCCCTCGGCGATCTCCCTACGGCCCTCAGCCTCGGCCGCGATCTTCTTCGCAGTCTCTGCCTCGGACGCGAGTTTCTGAAAGGCGACCAGCTCCGAGCTTGCCTTAACGAGGCAAGGAGCCAGCTGCAATACAGAGACGGTGAGTTGTCTTGAAAAACCTAGACAAAAAGCGACACAAGAATGAAGAAGATTCTACCTCAAAAAGCAGCCTCGCTGCATGCCCGAGGGTCTGGGCCGTCGGAGCATTGTAGTAGTTGGCGAAGTCTCTCTCGCTCCCGTGGGCAAGCGTCCAAGGCACCATCCCCGCAATAATCTTCGAGAAGGGGGACTCCGCCTGAGTCATCTCCCTTCTCGGGGACTCTTCACGCAGGGCCTCCCTCGGCCCCGAGACCTCCACAGCGGCGGGCCCCGACTCAGGTGTCGCCTGAGTCATTGGATGGATTGGCCCCGCTTCCTCGGCCCTCTCATCAGGGTCGGAGAGGACGACCACCTGGGGAACGGCGGGCGCGGCAGCAGGTGGAGCGACCGTTTCCTTCCCCTTGTCCGCGATCTTCTGCTGCTTTGAAGGTCGCGACCCAGACAGCAGAGTCGATCTTGGGGGAGCCTTCACCTTGGAAACAGGCTTCAAGGTGGGTCGGGGCTCGGCCATGCTCTCTGGGGCAGGTCTCAAAATTGGACGAGCTTCGGGGAGGTCTGCAACAACGAGTGTAAAGGTTAAGAGAGCAAACCAAAAACCAAGGAGACAAATATAAGGAAGAGCGAAATACCTGAGACGAACGAGTCAAGGTCGGCGAGGTGAAGACGCTCAGGTTGCAGGAGCAACTTCCAAGATCGCTCCGCCGGGCTCAGCTTCCTCAACTCTCTTATCCGAGTCAAAGCCCCGGACTCGAGTTTCCCCCTACTCTTCGAGATATCTGCGAGACACGGTAGAGTTCAGATCAGTGGAAGAGAATATATAAACGGAGAATAAGAAAAGGGAAGATCAGTGAGCCGAGGCGCCGAGTCACCTGCTCTACGGAATGTGCGGGATACTTGAGGCTCGTACGGCCACGAGTCGGCCGACTCCCACCGACCGCACGCCCAAAACCACCTCTCCTTCCAGAACTTGTTCAAAGTAGGTGGGTCGATTATTAGAGATCCCCCCTTGCCTCTCCACGCACTTAGGAAGTAGAGGCCAGGGAAGTTGGGGTTTGGTCGGACTTGATACAGGTAGAGGAACTCGTCGACCGTAAGAGAAGGTTGCTCTAGCTCGGACCAAAGCACGGCACACCCGAACAAGTTCCTCCACGCGTTTGGGACGATTTGGCCGGGGGCTATTTTGACTCGAGAAAGGAAGTCACGGGCAATGGGCTGGAGTGGCAGGCGCAGGCCGCACTGCATCGAGACTTGAAAAATTGCTACCATCCCTGCGGGGGGATGGTCGGGCAAATCACCCGGACGAGGGAGACGAAGGATGACCGAATCAGGTACATGGTAACCAGCCCTGATTCGGTTTAAATCGGATTCGGTGAGAATAGAAGCTATGGGACCGCTGGGCTCGTCTCCTTCTCCTTTCGAAGACGATCCAGAAGCCTCCGCAGTTCGCGTCACAGGGTATGGAACGGCCATTCCCTCACCTGTGACTAAATCGTCCTCTCCCTCTCCCTCCTCGTCCTCCATCTGGTCCGCCCACGGGTTAGGTCTCCCTGGACGAGTCACCAGAGATGTCCCACCGCTTGATGGACCTGTCTGGGCGGGATGCTCAGCCGAAGGGCTGCCGGATTCTCTGACAAGCCGAAATGCGGCGTCAGCTCCGACGGTGAACTCCGTCAACAGGGATGGTGGGTCTGTAACGTCCCAGAGGTGTTGGGACACGCCCTCATCTACTGACATTTCCTCCCGAGGGCTTTGAGAGCCGTGTGCGGCCATTAAAGCTAATTAAAGGAGAAGGGAAAGACTCACCAAAGGGATCGATGGTGATTGCAAGGAATGGTTGACGAGGAAAGAAGCGACAGCGGAGGAGAGAAAGAAGAGAGCGAAAATGCGCTCGGAATCGGACACGGACGGGAGGAAGGAGGACGAAAACAAAGTTCGAACCGTCCTCCCGCCCGGGCTTTTTATAGCCTTGCCACGTAGACGGGTCATTATGGCGGAAGCGAAGCGACGTTCGCCTCGGCTCCCCCGTCCGACGCGTGGCTACTGCTGATTGACTGCACTGAAATCGTGGCCACGCGTCCGCCACTTATACGCGGACGAAGCGAGTTGACGGCTGGCCGCACGTGCGACCTTGGAAGGCGCAACGACGCACGCTAAGAACGACTCAAAGAACATTAAATGCCTCATGATTGTCTCGGATGCTAACGCCAACCGACCGATAAAATCGTGCTCCTTGTTGCCATAGACGGCACCAGGAGCAGGGGGGCTCACTGTTGGGGAAAAATGTGTCGGGCTCGGGTAAAGTCCCAAGATTCGTATAAGAGTAGGTCGGCTTTGCCGACACTGCCTGAAGAATCCGAGACAACACCGACAGGACAGGAGGCAGGCCGTTAGGTGTAAGCAAAGACGAGTAAAGTCGCTCTGTCAGAGTGATGACCTCGCCTGCATCACTCCGCTGAAGGCCGGGCGTGTGAAAGTCATTCAACCGATAGAGTAAAGATCCCCTCAGGGAGTTAATTCTGTCGGACACGGCTCAGAACCCGTCCTCCTGCATCGGCCGAGACTCCCCCGGTGTCGGTCATGACCTGGCCGAGACTCCCCCGGAGTCGGTCGAGATCCAACCGAGACAGGTAGAGGCGGAACGAGGACAGATGCTGATCTACGGAAATCCAGGGATATTGATAGCGGATCCCGAGATTCTCGGGATCCTGAGCGATCGCAGGAGAAGAATCCTCCTGCGATAAGGATTGACAGATTGTATAAATCTATAAGCTTGGAACAGTAAAAGGTATGCAAATACTAACTGAGAGAAGCTCTGAGCTATAGACGAGATTACTGACTTAAGCATCGGAGGTTCCCCGGCTCTAGCCAGGGTTCCCTTGACATTGTTTCTGTGCAGGTGAAGGAGGGTCCGTCGCCAAGGGAAACCGTCCCATAAAAAAACTGCAACATATACTATTGCGGGTAAAAATGGATCGATTAGGACCAGTCAAGATAGGAGGATGGCTCCTATCAAAAGGCTTGCTAAGTCATAGCTTACTCAACCTCAAGATTGAGTTGGATCTAACCAGCATCTACTACAGCCTCAATTCAAGACCGACTCCGACCTCATTCTTAAAGACCTCGAGGTGACCTCGACCTCAATCTCAACTCTGATCTGTCAGAGTATGAGGTCCAGTTCTGCCCAAGTCTAATGTCGATCTCAATCTCAACTCCATCCATCCATTTTATCATATAATTTTAGGGCTTTAAAACAAAAATTAATTATATCCAAAGCTCATGTGGGCCACACTACTTGGAACGGCATGAATTGAAATCTACCTTTGAAAAGTTCCTAGCAGCCCACAAAAGTTTTAGATTAAGATGATATTTATGTTTTCCCTTCATTCATGTCTTTGTGATCTTATGAAAGGTTTGGATGACAAAAAAATATCATTGGAGGCCTTAGAAAGGTTTCAACGGTGGAAATCAATACTTCTACTGTTTCCTTTGGAATGGTCTACTTGAGATTTTGATATACTTTAATTTTGAGTTCAACCATTAAAATGATCTGAAGAAACGGATGGACGGCATGGATAAACCACATGAATTCACAGTGCGCCCAACTCAGTACGATAAGAGCGCAGGAGTAACTCCGGACGCAATCCGAATTCGAAAACGATCTCCCAAGTCTTGGTCGACAGCCACTCCATGTTACACATCGCCGTGGGCCCTGTGAAAATTTAGCCTGTTGTCCATCTCGTTGGTCCTTTGGAGGGTGACCCACTGTACAAAAAGTCACCCTGATAGGAGAATCCTGCTCATTCTTGTACAGATTTGTCTATCTTCAATATCAACCACTTAGTCATCTAGTGGGCCCTTCCAAGAATTGCAGATTCCATATCCCTTTTCCTACCACGGGTTACATGCATGGATGAGAACATAATGGACGGTATGGATTCACGATACAGATAACCACATAAACCTTAACAGAGCAACAAACATCATTCCTGGTTAAATGCAAAACGAAGAATAATAGGCCGAACAGAACAAAGGCAGAATGAAATGAAAAAGGGTTCTCTCATTTCCCAACCATGAAAGAAACACTTCTGAGCCTCATCTTTCTCCTCTTGTCTTGTGTTTGCGTGAAAATATCAGCACAGAAAGAAGCAGAGGCTTTGCTGAGATGGAAAGACAGCTTAATCTCTCACTCTCTGGATTCATGGACTCTCACCAATGTCAGTGAAAACAGCCCTTGCAACTGGGCTGGAATCCGGTGTGATGCTGCTGGAAGAGTCGTTGAGATCGACCTCTCATACTCTGGCCTCAATGGGACTCTTGATGAATTCAACTTCTCCACATTCCCCAATCTCACCAGCTTCAATCTCCATATGAACAACATTGTTGGGGCGCTGCCAAATCATATTGGAACTCTGTCGAAACTCACATTTCTCGATCTGGGGAGCAATAATATCACAGATTCAATCCCCGTGGAGGTCGGGAAGCTCACAGAATTGCGCATCCTTCGCCTCTCAAACAACAGCTTCACCAGTGCAATTCCATATCAGCTAACCAGTCTTCAAAAGGTATGGCTCTTGGATCTTGGCGGGAACTATCTTACGCCTCCTGACCCAGTTCGGGCTATGGGCATGGCGTCACTGACGCAACTCATTATCAATGTCAACAATCTTGGCCCACATTTCCCCCCTTTCATCCTCAACTGTTCGAAGCTGATTTTCTTGGACTTGAAGGAAAATCTCATGACGGGTCCAATTCCTGTAGGGCTTGGGTCTAGTCTAAAGAACCTTAAATTCCTAAATCTCAGTTTAAACTCATTTGAGGGGCCAATTCCAGTGGAAATCACAAGCCTTACAGAACTTCAACATCTTCGGTTGGGAATGAACAAGCTCAATGGCTCCATACCCAAACAAATCGGGCACCTGTCCAACCTCCAAATCCTCGAATTGCTCAACAATTCACTCTTAGGGCCAATACCACCATCGATAGGAAACCTTACCATGCTTCGGTGGTTAGATCTCACAAATGCAAGCTTGAATTCAACCATACCTCATGAGCTAGGTTCTTGCACTAACCTTACTTATCTTGCACTGGCAGTTAACAATCTTTCGGGTCCATTGCCACCTTCCTTGGCAAAGCTAACCCAGATCTCAGAACTCGGATTGTCTACTAATCATCTATCTGGCGAAATCCATCCATATTTCCTATCCAATTGGACCCAGCTCATTTCCTTGCAACTCCAGCGAAACAACCTCATAGGAAGAATCCCACCCGAAATAGGTTTGCTCCGTAAACTTGAATTCTTGTACCTGTTTCAGAATCAGATGTCAGGTTCAATACCCTCCGAGATTGGAAACTTGTTGAGTCTGATTGAACTTGACTTATCAGTTAATTTGATCACTGGCCCAATCCCTTCCAGCATAGGAAACTTAACTAGTCTTCATCTCATGAATCTCTTTGGGAACCAACTGAATGGAACCCTACTGCTTGAGCTAGGGAACATGGAAAGCCTTGAAATTTTCGATTTGAGCAACAACAGTCTTCAAGGCTCCTTGCCATCAACAGTATCCCGTCTGAAGAACTTGCATATCTTCTATGTTTGGAATAACAGCTTCTCAGGTAGCATACCTGAAGATTTCAGTCCCGTTCACCTTCAGAAAGTCGACCTTTCCTCCAACAACTTCTCTGGCCCACTCCCTCCACTTAGAAACTGCACAGGATTAGTCAGAGTCCAACTTGAACAGAACCGCCTCGATGGGGACATCACGGATGCATTTGGAGTATACCCAGATCTTGAATACATCGACTTGAGCTCTAACAATCTCTCTGGTGAATTGTCGCCAAATTGGGGAAAATGTGCGAAGCTTTCATCTTTTCGAATATCTGGAAATTCTATATCAGGCAGAATCCCCCCAGAGATTGGACAACTAGAAAATATCCAAGTCCTGAGCGTTTCTTCTAATATGTTAACAGGAAGTATTCCTACCGAGTTCTTCAATTCATCGTCACCTCTTTATTACCTGAATTTGAGTGAAAATCAGCTTTCAGGTCTGATACCAGCAGAAATTGGACAGTTATTGCGATTACAAACCCTGGACTTTTCGAAGAACAATCTAAGCGGGCCGATACCAGAAGAGCTCGGGGATTGCCAACAACTAATATCCTTGAAGCTCAGCAGCAACAAATTATATGGAACGATCCCATTTCAAATAGGAAATCTAGTGTTCCTACTGTATGAGCTAGACCTGAGTCGAAATTTGCTCATTGGAGAGATACCAGCAAAGCTTGGAAATTTAAGATCACTAGTAC
The DNA here is from genome assembly GCA_037074715.1 of Magnolia kwangsiensis. NCBI lineage: Eukaryota > Viridiplantae > Streptophyta > Magnoliopsida > Magnoliales > Magnoliaceae > Magnolia > Magnolia kwangsiensis. The sequence goes on from CM073574.1 coordinate 31,894,297, forward strand.
ATTTGAATCTCTCTAATAATAACCTCTCTGGTCCGATACGATCTGCTTTGCAGTGTATGATAAGCCTTGTGTCAGTCGATATATCACATAACAACTTTGAAGGTCCCCTTCCGGATACTACTGCCTTCAAATATGCTACTGCTGAGGCTTTGGCAGGCAATTCAGGTTTGTGCGGCAAAGAAATGCAAGTTCTGAACCCTTGCAGTAGCAGGTACTCTTCCCCGTCCCACAATAGTAAAAGCAGTGCTCGGAAACTGATCATAGCGATAGTCATTCCGATTGTCTTTATTGCAGTTTTTATATTGATTGTTGTAAGGATCTTCATCTGCTTCAAAAAATCAGAAGAACTGAATGATGAAAATCTCGAATTAAGCGGGGAGATCTCATTTTCAGTGTGGAATTATGATGGGAGGATAACATTCAAAAAAATCATTGCAGTGACAGAGAATTTAAACGAGAAGTACTGTATCGGGAAAGGCAGTCAAGGGAGTGTGTACAAAGTCGAACTTGAGAAGGAGAATGTCATCGCTGTAAAGCGCTTTCACATGTCTGAAGATGGGATTACAGATGCTGGCCGGAAGGGTTTTGAAAGTGAAATTCAGGCACTAACTGAAATACGGCATCGGAATGTCGTGAAACTGTATGGGTATTGTTCATCGAATAGCTGCATGTTTTTGGTGTATGAGTTTATGGAGAAGGGTAGTTTGGGAAGTATTCTGTACAGTGAAGAAGGACAGACGATGCTGGACTGGGAAAAGAGGCTGAATATTATCAAAGGGGTAGCAAATGCTCTATCTTACATGCACCATGATTGTACACCAGCTATCATCCACCGAGACATTTCAAGGAATAATGTACTGTTGGATTCGCAATTCGAAGCTCATATCTCTGACTTTGGGACTGCGCGGTTACTGAAACCAGATGAGTCTAACCGGACGACTGCTGTTGGCTCCTATGGTTATATTGCACCAGGTAACCTCTTCCTTTTAGCCTGAAAACTCGTGCAGGTAACATGTTTGTTTAGTTTCCCCACTGACCAAAAACCCTGAAATTTTGAACTAAACCCTAATGGCCATTTCATTATTTCGTTTTACTTTCAGCTGAAGTTTTATACAATGGTCATACAGCTGCATTTGTATTATACACATGGTAGATAATTTACACACCTCGCTTTTTTTTCCTTTTTTACTTCTATTACTTTCTGCAGAGCTCGCTACAACAATGAAGGTGACTGAAAAATGTGAAGTTTACAGCTTCGGAGTTCTTACTCTTGAAGTAGTGATGGGAAAGCACCCGGGTGAACTTCTCTCAGGATTATGGAATGGAGGACATGAAGTACTTCTTGTAAGCTTGTTCGATCAACGGCTTCAGCCTCCAACCAATTCCATAGTCCAAGAAGTAGCTTGGGCAGTGAAGTTTGCCTTGGCGAGCACACGTACAAACCCTAAGCCCCGCCCCACCATGCACAACGTTGCTCGTGAATTATCAATAGGCTCAAGACCACCTCTCCATGAGCCATTAGACACACTTACGTTGCAGAAATTAATGGAGTTGTGATAGAATAAATTTTAAAGAGTGGTGCTTGTTTGTGTGCGTCATTGATTTCTACTTGAACATGGAACATAGATAAATATTATTTAGTGCTTGTAGGTGTATGTTGGTTGGAGTCTATGACTGGCCCCAAGTCCAATGTGTGCGCATGTGTTATGGGAACTAGTTTCTTTATTTTATGTTTTCCTCATTTGTTCTATAGTCTTTTTTAAGTTTTCCCTTCATATTAAGAGCATATATGTCATTATACATTTCTCTTCGTATTATAAATAAGATAGGGCTGGGTGTCCCAACCTTATGTGCTCTTTTTCCTTCTTCTGAAGTGGTGTGGCACCTTGGTACTTGTAGACGCGATGAGGCCCATTTTGGCTAAGTGCCAAAACTTGCCAACGATTATGGGCTATGTTTTCAGTCTTGTAGGTGGTTCAATTAATTGAAAATCGATGCTACAAACAATGGTCATATTATCTATCGCTGAGGGAGAGTATGTGGCTGCTATAAAAGCTATGAAAAAATCTTCTTGATTAACAGGCTTGATCAATGAACTTGGTTTAGAACAAGAAAGATTTGTATCTATTGTGATAGTCAAAGTGTTGTGCATTTGGTTAACAATCAAGTCTATCATGCATGGTCCAAATACAAATGACCGATATCTTTACATTCAAAAGATTGTCTATGAAGGTACAGTGGTATTGTAAAAGATTCACACCAACGATAACATAGTAGATATGCGAGCAAAACCTAATATAAAATAGAAGTTTATTTAATATAGGACTTCTCTTAGAGTTGACGATGTTACTCAGTAATTGATGACGTTTAAACAGTTATTACTTTGAGCATTTTCTTTATTTTTTACACTATTAAAGAAACTAGTCTTTATGTAGCATAGTTTAACAAGAGGATTTCATTAATTAGTTAGGACCATTTTTTACTTCTTTTTTCTCGCGTCTTGCAAAAAAAAATCACTGCATGCACTGCACGTGAGTGATCAATTCTCAAGTACTTATTTGAAAATTTTGTGTTCTTTTTAGGGCCTTCTAAGGTGGAGAAGCATATAAGGTTTCTTTTTTAATAATAGACGAGTTTGATTGACACTTGTTTAGTATTATATGACTTATTATTTGTAATTCTATCACTTTGACTAAAAGTATAATATTCTTAGTAAAAATTTAAATGACTCCAGTAAACTCCTTCAAATCTTTACTCGTTGGTGAACCAAGCTTTGTCTGGGTTACTGATTTTTGAAATGCGCTCAAAAGCATTGGAGCAATTCTTACATGAAATATGACAATTGGTGTGTATTGTTCACTCTCCAAGTGCAGGGTTGTGATGTAGTAATAACTCGGTAAGACCGAGGTCGAATCCCAAGGGACTGAAACTTATACGTTATCTAAAATTAACTAGAACTAAAACTAGATGAAGATGAATTCTAAATCAAGTAGCAATTATGAAATAATTGTAGGTTGATTAATCTAAAACTTGAGCGATATCAGAGAAGAGTAACTAGGGATTCAGAGGATCCACTCGTAGAGATCAGGGAGATCTTATGCTTACATCAAAAATCATGAAAATTACTGAATTGTCGTTGATATAGTTTCAAAGAGATGAAAGGTATATGAATTAGAATGGATTCCATCACCAAACCATGCCCAAGAGACTATAGCAAACAACAGAATTAACCTAATTACCAACCAATCACATGATATGAAAGTTAGGAAGGGTACCGACATCCGACCATGCCCAGGAGACGATAGTGAACAACAGGGCTCTCTGACGTTATAAACATCAAAAAGAGTAGAACATGCTCAAAGCCATTGCAGACCCATTGTAATTTCAATCACAACAGACCATTAAAGACTAAAAACATTCCATCAATTAAACTAAAACCAACATCAAATTCAGTTCAAAAGGATGAATCAAAGCTTAGGGTCCACATCTCACTACAAGCTTCACCTCTTAGCCCTAGCTAAGAGGTTCAGCCTCTCATGGACATGATGGGGCTATAAAATACAGAAAACAGCAAAAGAACTTTAAGAAAACTACCCTCTTCACTGCTCCACGTCCCTGATTCCAAGCCCAAGCACAGCCGTCGAATGCCTTCGATCCCCTCTCTTTCATTCTTCTCTTTCTTTTATAATAGGAGAGGGCGGTGGAGAACTCCTTTCTGGAACCTGTGGACAGCTGTTTACGCAGCCCCAGCTTCCGCAATCTTTCGCAGCTCAAAGCAGCTCCCCTGCGCACGCCTTACCGTGCAGTCACGAAGACAGTGCCGAAACCCTCGCTCCCCATGCTTTCTTTCTAAAGAACAAACGTCCCCTGGGACGGTTTTTGACCGCCTACACGATGGACGGTTTAGATCGTCCCTCCGATCAACGATGGTGGCCCACCTGAATCGACCGCAGGCTCTGTTGCGGAACAGAGCTCGCGCAGAACTCCACTGGAACGTTGGTGGGGCCCAGAATCAATGTCAGACGTGGAATCCACCCCATCCATTGCGTTCTCCTCGGAAAACCGTACAGGAAGGATTGATTTTTCTCGAATTTTGATGTGGTTCCTTGAATCTCTTCTTCCACCATTCATTCCACGTTCAACGGCTAGTATTTTCTAATCATATGCATGGTGCCAAAAGGACACCTAGGTACTGGTATTAGCCATCTTAAAAATCGAATGGACGAATATGATCTTTCAAATTCATGATGGGTGGGCCACACAACTCAAAACCGGCGGACGTCTATCCGTCCGCTGGTTGTTTTACGCAAGAGAGATGGGTCAAAGTTGGTCAAACCGACTTTGGTTTGCAGTGCACGGCGCGTGCACTTGTGCACGGTGCACACGCCACTCAGGTGGGGTCCACTGTGATGTTTATGTGAAATCCGTTCCGTCCATCTGGTTCTTCATCTCATGTAAGCCATTGAGACCAAAATTGAAGCACATACAGATATCATGTGGGCCCTAAATTGTAGATTTATGGGCTGATCTGTCCATTGGGCCACTTCCACAGAGTTTCAACGGTTGAAATTCTAAGTGTACGGTTAATTTGTGATCCTTTGGATATATATGAAGTTTCAAGCTGAATGAATGGTGGAAACCTTGTGATCTTGCATTCTGCCTGACTTTCGGGCCTCTTGAGCTTCAGTTCCTCCATTTTTGCGGATCTCTGGCGTTGATCTTGGTACCCTGGAGTCTTTACCTTGCCTTAGTGTCATCAGAGCATTAAATCCATACTTTTAGCCTCTTATTTCAGTCCAAGCTCGTAATTATACCCTGCAGCACAAACACGGTTAAAACGGACCATTAAACAGTATCTTGTTTGTAAATCTAGGCAATAAATGGGGTCTGGTATGCAATATTTGACCCTCAACATGTATCAACAGCAAGAAATCTTGGCCCAAAAGTGACATCATGAGAAGGAATTGACATTTCAACACCTTCATGCATCTCACATTTCAATTGAAAATGGCTGTGATGATATAACTGTTGGGAAGAGACGGAAGATGAGCCCTCAAGATCTGACAGTTTACACGAAGTTTGGGACCCTTACAAAGCAGAAGAACGGTGTTCCAATAGTCCGCCTATCTACTACTGGAGCAAATTGAACTATTCACACCTCTGATCATACGGTATATAGTGGCCCCGGATTGCTATCTATGGATCAAATCGTCCTAAGGACAAGCCAAAATAGACAAACTATAATACACTCTGTTTCTCTCTGTATACTCTCGTGTTTCATATGATTCGATGCGTTACACGAGAGAACCGTACTCCTTTTTATAACAGAGGAAGGAGAGTTTGGGTGGGATTGAGATACGGCCACATAAGCCGATCACATCCTTACAGAGGAAGGAGAGTTTGAGTGGGATTGGGATAAGGCCACATAATCTGCTCACATCCCTATCTTCAATTAATAAACAAATTCATATTTAAATTTGAAATTTAATTGAAAGTAATCGTATCCATTAGTGATTGCTCACAAGTGCACCCCACTGGTCTACGTCCAACAATAACTAACCAAACCAATAACCATGTGACGTGTCCTTGCAGTAATTTTAAATAAAGGAAACCACTCAAGACACTCGTATTAGACGCTTTCTATCACGCACATAACATGCCAGCGTGTGTACCTTGTGGACTTTGGAAAGCCCCTGTTTACAACTTACATTAATAAACTCCCGAAACAGCTGAGAATGCTATCTTTATGGACTTTTAGTCATCCAAACACTTTCTTGCTTCCAAAACAAGCTCTTAAGCAACATACTATTTAATAGTTGAATAATTTGCAATAGTTTGTTGTAGTAATACTTGAGTTTACTTTCTGAATAATACTCAAATTATTTGTTCATTAATTAGAAAATCATATATGATTTCTGGGATGCTTAATCACATTAAAGTTTTCAAAATCATGAAACTGTGCTCGCCTGCATTGATACAGAAGACCCCCTTATGGTACAACACAAAGGAGCCCAAGATCCACCAGTTATACATGTCTTGTTCTATGTTGTATTAAGAGTAGTAGAAATTCCAAAATCAGAAATTATTTTTCTTTGGTTGCCAATTAGCCAATTGGAGTCTAAAATAAGTCATTGGTTGCCCACCAACATATAAAAACTCCATTGCGACTAGATATAAAGTATCATCCAAAATCAATATGTATTCCCCGACAACGTACTGGTGGTCATTGACAGTACTGGTTCAAAAAAGGGCAATACAGGACCAAGGTTTAGAGTATCATCCAAAATCAGTATGTATCAGCTGATGTATACCATGGTATTGTCCATGAGCTGTATGAACCAGAAACAGCCTGATATAGGCCATATGTACTACCCATATCCCATCTTAAACCGATATTGGCAGTGAATAATAAGATACACCAAAACCAATTTTAATCCTTGATTGTGCCTACACAGTATCATATCATCCAAAAGGCACAATTTAATATGCTGAAAAACTGTAATTTGCAGCTGCAGAGATCAGTGTTGAATCACCTTATCTTGTAGCCCACCTAACGAATGGACCATTGTTGTTTTGGGCAACCATTAGAAGGCCTGAACTGCCGTCAGGCGTTGGCATTTGTAGGGATGCAACTTGGATAGGGCTCAACATGAACCTTATTACGTGTATTTCAACAAAAATTATGATTTTTTTTAGCTAAAGCGTTGGTTTGATTTTTTTTATCCCATTGTGCTTTTCTTTAATTATATATTGAATAGAATGGGAGAAGAAAAATGGCCTTTTGTTTTTCAACATAAACTTTTGTCAAGTGTGTTGAATTATGCCCAAGCCTGTATGTGTGCGAAGTGAGTGGAGTAGATGAGAAATCTGGGTGGCTTCCTTGACTACAGTCTTGATGGGATAGGTTTTGTCCAATTCTGTAAAATATTTTTTTATCTGTTATTTTGATCATGACGGTTCAATGTGGCCTCCATTTCCATCTTAAAATAAAACCAGCTTCCATCTTAAAATAAAACCAACTTCTTTGTGGGCAAAAGAAAAAATAGGTAAGGTGGTGTGTGGTATCTTATTGGTGTTGCTTTTCTACCAACGAATGCATGCTGTAGAAACATTGCTACGGAGTTGTATCTTGGGAGATAGCAGCGTCGGCAACCTTCTGCATCAGTACTTTGCATCGAGGGGCAGGCTCTATCTCAAACATAGCAACGCATATTATACGCACCTTGACTCAACATTCATGTGATGGTACTACTTACTCATATATGCATAAAAGGTACGGGGTTCCTACGCACAGATTCCTTTCCACGAAAATTTCTAGTTTATTTTTGCAGTGCTCCTAACAAACCTAACTCCTTCAACCTGATATTTTGGTGTTGAGGTTTGGGTGGGTTAGGGCTGAAAACTCTCAACTTCACTCTAGGTTGGGTTCAGCTCATGTTGAGGCCTGGATGAATCCAGCAGACCAAACCCAAACCCTGCCCTATATTACATTAATGGTATAAAATATTATATCTTTGCTAAACGTATTGTATGAGATTCTAAATATCTACAATTAGTAGAGGACTATTCCGAGTACCTTGGAACCCAACCTAACCTAACAAGAGATGGGTTAAGAGTTAAGGATATTGTACATCGTGGTGGGCTTGGGTTAGATCTTTGGTTGGGTCGGGCCTCTGGCCAATGAAGCTTGAGGTTGCGTTGGTAAGGGTGGCAATAATAGCCAGGTAGCCTGCCCAACATGATGAGCTGGACCCAACTTGGGCTGGGCTTGGACCCAATGGCGAGACCCATCTACCAGTCTTGGGCTTCACTTGCCTCGCCTTGTTGATTTTCAGGTTGGGCGGGGGATCAAGTGATTTTCGCCCAACTTGGCGTTGCCCACCAACTTTCTAAGCACACGTGTTAGATCCTAACAATAAATCATTCCAGCCATCAGCCGTTGGTTTCATTCTTCTAAAATGTTTATTTATTCGTGCATGTGTAGCCTCCTCTATCAATGGATAGATTAATAAAAATCAAGCAGAAAATAGTGATTTAATTAGCTGGGCCGTTGGCCAACCATATTTTCAGGCTTGCTATGCTAGTTCCTTGCCAGGCTCAGGACTTGGGTCTTTAAAGTGTTGGGCGGAGCTAGGCCTAGCCTAACCTGGCCCATTGCCACCCATACAGGTATGGCTCAGGTAAACCCTCAACCACCCAAGTTACACCACCGGGTACCTGTTCTTTGATTCACCTAATGGATCTTTCCTCGTGCAAATTGCTTTAATTAAGCATTTCTTTAGTGGAACTATCTTTCAAATGATGTTTGGCTAGCTGAGAATTTTTTGTTACACTACGCAACTGAAATATTGTCACGTTTTGCCACATAATGTTAACCTCACCAACCTTTTTCATTGTATGTGCTCATGATTTAGGTCTGAAATTATTGACTGTCCACTTGGGCTACTTTTTACATGGTTGAGACCTAGGTTCCAGGCAATGGCCACCTACGATGTACGCGCTCTAACAGACGGCTCATACGACATCAATCATGGTTGTGAAGGTTTAGGGATGTTTAGGTATCATCCAAAAATAAGCATTAATGCATTTTCTATCTCACGTGTCCACAATTGTCTGATCCAACAATTAATATTAGAATGAAGATTGCCCATCACCTAAGCATCAAAAGGGCCTTTTCGCCAGAAATAAAGAGGTCTTTTCTAATGGTGGAATGTTGGGTGAACGGTTCAGATTCTTGAGTTCATGGCACACATTTGCATGTGTGCTAGAGGCGGACACATGGTTATTAATCCCGTTTTGGGTAACTTGTTCCTTTTTCGTTTTTGTTTTTGGTTTTTTATATCTTCCAACTTACAATTCTACATCACATAATGGGGTTTTAGTGGATTTTTCCTCATGATGTTTATACTTTGTAGGGCCATGAAATCTAGGATTCATGATAGATTTGGATTTTGAAGATGTTAGGTGGACAACCCTAAAAACCTTGTTAGGACACTAATTAAATTGGAGCAGTGCGACCAGGAACTAGCGATGTGGTGGGACCTTGACTATAGGGCATGCTCGATGTATATTCGCTCTGTCCATCTATTTTGCCAGCCTATTTTAGGTGGGTGTCCATAAAATGAAACAGATATAAGTTTCAGGTGGAGCATATCACATGAAACAGTAATTATTGACCATTAAAATCCTCCTGCGGGCCACAAAAGTTTTGGACCGAGCTGACATTCATTTTTCCTTTCATCCAAGTCGGTTTGACCTCTTCAACAAGAAACAGTGGTCATTGAACTCCCACCATTGAAAACTTTCTAGGTCCAACCTGAAACTTGTATGTGATTCATTTTCTGGATGATTACCTAAAATAAGCTGGCAAAACAGATGGATGGAGTAGACATACAGTGAATACATAGAGGTGGGCTCTACAGTCAGGGTCCCACCCACATAGCTGGTTCTGGGTCGCAGCTAGCCAAGTTGTGTTGTATGTATCTTGCCCTTGTACCTCTCCAGATTTGTAGAAGTACGACCTATTGTCGGGTGATCCAGGTCATTGCTGGTTGGCCATAGCCCCATCATCTATGCCGTGTTATGAACAGTTAGGATCTTCTAATCTGGAAGACCTTTCGGCTGCCTCTTCCAGATGCTGGCCCATCATTTCTGACTTACAGAGCAAGCCACCATGGTCCCCAACTACAAGCACGGTCACCTTGGTAAGTTTGAGTTTCTTCCAGATGCTGGCTCATCATTTCTGGTCCATCTTGGCCATGAAATTATCCGTGACCCGCTCTACATCATTACGATTCCTTTTGAATTTTTTTTAAAATTTTTATTTTAAAAAAAAAAAAAAGCTGTTCCTGGATCAGGTGGGGCTTGGGAGCATCAGTGAGGGCCTCATTTAGTGCCTGGGGGTGTTATTTGTTCAGGATATGATAGGTGGGCCCTAGCTTTTTTTGTTGCTAGGGCTAGCCCGAATGTATATGCTGGCGCTGTTGAGCCCTGTTTATATATGAATTATCTTTTCTATAAATTAAAAAAGCTAAAAATAAAAAATAAAAACATTGGTACTGTGGATTGATCGAGCTGATTTTTGGCATTGAAGGTAACCTGAGGGGACACATCAGATGGATGGGTTGGATGTGATAAATACACAATGTGGGCCCCATATCTTCCCAGGACCACCTTAAGCCTAAAGGTTACCAATTTCATTTGATTACCCCAATTAGATGCCCAACCCGGTTTGTAGTGGGGCCAAATACATGGACTCAAATACCACCCAATTAAATTAACCAATCACACCCAAAATCTAGCTCACAGTTAAATCGGGTCCGACATTTCGGGTATCCATGGATCTAAGTACCCATTGAAATCATTTCTATCTGAATGTGAACCCTCTGGCATTGCACAAGAAAAGCATAGAACTCTTGAAAGAGAGTGACCCTTTTCGACCTACTCACATTTCAATAAATGATTAATTGCTGCCATCTTGTCTACATCTGTCTTCTCATGCGAGAAGCCTAAAGGTTAGATATTAATCAATAATCAAATATTGTAATCAACCGTTGTAATATGTGTCAACTGCCATGCGTGTCTCAAATTCAATCCATTCAAATCAAAGGCACCGGTCCATTGTAAATTTTCGGCATATGTCTCACCTAAAGCTCAATCCTGATTGTAATGGCTTAACTTGAGTTATGTACACCATCTCTGCTATCTAAAATGCTACTGGAGAAGGGCATGTTTGTGGTGGGACCGACCGTGTGCATCATGGCCTACCGCTGCCATTTTATCCACGTCCATGAAAAACCCAAATTTTCTATTATATGAAATGTGGCAATTGGTGTATATCAACAGCAAGAAATCAAAGGCCAAAAGTAATATCAAGAGAAGTAACTCACATTTCAATAGCTACAGGCAACTTGTATTTGAGTTTAAAATGGCTTTGATGATATAACTAACCCAAACTAATAACCATTTGATATGTGTCCTTGAAGTAATTCTAAATAAAGGAAACCACTCTTTACGGTCTAAAGTATCATCTGAAACCAGGATATATCACCTGATACATGCTGGTATTGTCCATGAACCATATGCACAAGACACCTATATAGACCATATGGGGCACAACCCCATATTAATGGTGAAGGATATGATACCCAATATAGCCATTTCAAACCTTGTATAGGACAATACAATACCATATTGGCAGTGAATAAAACATTGGACCAAAACCAATTTTTAATCTTCGATTGTGCCTATGCAGTATCATATACCAGCCAAATGGCACAATTTAATCAGCTGAAAATGAGTAATTTGTGGCTGCAGATATCAGAGAGTTGAATCACCTTAAGATGTAATTAACCCGTAGCTAATGAGTGGACCATCCTGGTTTTGGGTAGCACCTGTCTACGCCACACCTATTAAGTTATCAGAAGTCCTAAAAGATGGTCACGCACCACATTGGCATTTGTAGGGATGCAGCTGGAGCAGGGATTAAAGGGAAGCTGGCTCACCCGACTTGATATTTCAATCATGTTGTGATGAGGTTGGGGTGGTTTCAGGATGAAAACCCTCAACTTGAAACTAGGTTGGGTTCAGCACGAGTTTAGTCCTTGACGAACCCAGATCCAACCCAAATCAAGCCTACATTACATTTTTGGTGTTAATTATTATATTTTTGATAAACGTATGGTATGAGATACTAAATATTAGTAGAGTACTATTCCGAGTACTGAGGACCTTACCCAACCTGACCAACCCAAGCAGCCCAACCCGACCTAAAGGCTTGGGCCCCACTTACCTGGACTAATTAATTTTCAAGTTGAACAGGGGCTTAAAGTCATTTTAACCGAACCTGACCTGGCCTAACCTGACTTTATATGCCCGTGTTAGATCCTACAAATATGTCATTCCAACTGCCAGTTACACAATCAATTTTACTGAATATATACTGTTGTAGGTAAAAATGGACTGACCAGCACGACTCAAGCCAGGAGGATGGCTCCCATCAAAAGGCTTGCTAAGTCATAACCCACTTAACCTCAAAGGTCGAGCTGGATCCAACCAGCATCAACTACAGCCTCAATTCAAGACCGACTCCGACCTCACTGTAACAGAGCTTGAGATCACCTCGAGCTCAATCTCAGAGTCTGAGGTCAAGCTCAGCCCAAGTCTGAGGTCGAGCTCGGCCTTATACCCCAGCCTAAATGGCTGGCCTCCGCTTGAAACTTACCAGAAGACCTTCTAGATTCTCTCCAAGAATCTCGGAGGAACAACCGCACTTCCTCAAAATCAGCTTCCTATTATGATACAGTATTTGATGACGAATTCATTGCAATACCGAGCACCGCCTCAGAGGGACTTATATATGCATGTACTCTCCACAAAGAAAGGTATGCACAATCTTTAGTCTAAAATACATTAATTCGACTAAACCCAAATCCCTTATTTGACTTAGGCATCGGAGGGTCCCTTACACTATCCAGGGTCTCCTTTGTCCATTCCTTATACAGGTACGCAAAGGTACAAGGTAGGCTAATCGAATTTCTGCATCAACATATATCATTGGTTTTATTCTTTTAAAATGTTTATTTACTTGTGCATCTGTGGGCCACTTGATCCATGAATATATTAAAAACATTAAAGAAACAGGGATTTTATCAATTTTTGGCTAGGCAGGGGCGTGCTATTTTTTATTCCATGCCAGACTTGGCCTTTGGTATTTGAAAGTGCCGGGATGGGACCTGGCCTAACCTGATCTAGTCCATTGCCACCCATACCGGTTGGGGTCCGGTTGACCCTCAACCCGACGTGATCCACCCAAGTTACACCTCTAGCTACTTGTTCTTTGATTCACCTAATGGAGCTTTCCTCGTGCAAATTGCTTTAAGCATTTCTTTAGTGGAATTATCTTTCAAATGATGTTTAGCCCACTGAGACTTTTCTTTTTATCACATGACACGTTCTGCCACAAGAAAGAATGTTGACCACACCTACCCTTTGTAATGTATGTACTCATGATCCAGGTCTGAAATTATTAACTGTCCACTTAGGCTATTTTTTACATGGTTGAGATATAGGTTCCAGATAGTGGCAACTGATCTAGGTTTCATGCTAACGAGAACATTCATAAATGATGGTTGCGAAGGTTAAGGGCTGTTTATGTGCCGTCCAAAAATAAGTATTAATCCATTTTTTTCTTGATAATCGCTCACGTGTGTCCGCAACGCTCCGAAGTGAACTAACGATTAATATCCAAGTGACCTAAGCATCAAACAGGCCTTTTCGAAAGGGATGGAGAGTCGTTTGTTGAACGGTTCCGATTCTTGGTATATAGCAAACATTTGGATGTGTGCTAGAGGCAGATAAATATGCTTATTTTAATGCGGTTTTGGGTAACTCGATCCTTTTTAATTTTTTTATTTTTTTCAATCTTCCAACTTACAATTCTACATGGGGTTTTAGTGGGAGCGGGTTAGCTAGGTGAGACCCCGGAGCCACAGAGGTGGGTGGGACCTCTGACTGTGAGGCACACTGTGATGTATGTGACTACATCCACACGGTCCATCCCTATTGAAAGCTCAATTTAGGGGGCATGATCCAAAAAATGACCCAGTTCCAGATCCCAGATGGACCATAGTATAGGAAACAGTGATGATTGATCATTAAAAACCTCTTGTGGGCCACAAAAGCTTTGTATGAAGATGATATTTGTGTGGTTTCTTCATCTAGGTGTTTGTGACCTTATCAATAGGTTGGATGGAAGATAAACATTCCTGTGGAATCCATGAAGTTTTTAATGGTGGGAATTCAATCACAACTGTTTCCAGTTGTGTGGTCGACCTAAGATTTTATTCAGCTTCATTTTTGAAATAATGTTCTAAAATGATCTTTGAAAATGGTTGGACGGCGTGGATTTAAGGTACATACATCATTGTGGTCCCCACAGTCAAGCGTCCCACCCACCTAGGTGGATCCAGGGTCTCACCTAATCCGCTCCCGGATTTGGTAGATTTTTCCTCGTGATGCTCGTACTTTGTAGGGCCACGAAGTCAGTATTCATATATTTGGATTTGACGGACAACCCTAAAAATCTAGGACACTAATTAGAGTTCCTCCCACATAGAAATTGTCTAATCTCTTGCCTAATGGCTATGTATATTGACCTTGTACCTCCCTAGATTTGTATCATGTGGGATGATCCATGGCCCCATCTTCTAAGCCGTGTTTCAAACAGTTCCATATGAAAGACTTTTGGGCCGTTTCTTTCACATGCTGGCCTATCATTTCTGATTTATATATCATACCACCATGGCACCCGACTACAGACTCGGCTACCTTTGTAAGTTTCACCCTGGCTCATTCAGTTCCATGGCCCGAAATTAGGCCAATGCTCAGCTATGGAACGTGAATTCCAGACCCAGATCCAACACAGGACAATCGTAGAGCCTCCACGTTGGATAATATCGAAGTTGAAACCCAAGCTCATCTCATTTATTTACTAGGCCCTGCAATTAAGACCAGGTAAGGTCCATTGGATTTGATTTGCAGCCAAGCACGGTTCATACGCCTAGCTGATGAGACTTCAAGCCTACCTCTGAAGTCATATCCTTTCAAGACATGATTCGCTACCTGATTATATGAGATTCTACGCACGCCATGCACCTGGAGCTTTGCTTGAAGCTACAAAGGCTTGCTTTTGAACCGTGCTAACCTGACTATGAGTTGTGCCTGCTCCTAACCAGGCAGCACATGGGAGAAAGTAGGCAGGAGATCCACCCCGTCCATCATGTCCCTTGCCTTCAACCAGTAACCCCAAAAAAAAAAAAAACCGGTCCACATCTCATGTAGGCTACACCATAGGGAAGATTTGGGATGGGATGCCAACCATTTGTTGAGTGTGGGGCCCACCATGGTTTACATATGCAATCCAATCCATTCAATTGATGTAAATCACCTGGGACGAAAGGGCGTTCCAAAAATCACACAGTCATGAAACTAAGGTGAGCAACAGCATGTTTTATGCATGATTTTACGCTATTTCCTATGGTGGTGCTCACTTCATTTTTATTTTTTAGTTTGATTTTTGGGATAATGCCCAAACATTAGATGATGCATCTGATGAGATGTATGGTGTACATGCACATGAAATTGTTCTCCCCAAGTAGGCACTAGTCACGCCCTATATTATTTTGGATAAAGCCCAGACATTAGATGATGCATCCCATGTGATGTATGGTGTACATGCACATGAAATTGTTCTCCCCAAATAGGCACTAGTCACGCCCTATATTCCTATGCATATTTGAGTTGATTTGGTATTACTCAGGTAATTCTAACTAACGTGTTATCCTGACGTGGCGCTCTATTATTCTGTCAGGGTGGGCATATTAACCTTCGAGCACGTACCCGGCCCTTCTCTCTGATAGATATCTGCATGCTAATGGGGTGTTACCTAGATAACAGTTTAACTAATTCACTGATTATTTTCCTCTTCTTTTTTTTCTAGTTTTTATCTCTTCATTTTTTAATTTAAACGTGTATTTCTCTCTTCTTTGTAGAATATACTGCTGGGTTTGGCCCATAAGGGTTTTTCTTTCACTGGCATTTGTACCTGAAGTTATTAAACAAAACCAATTCAATTATAGGTATAATAAAATACACGATTATGGTCAGTCCCACCAATGTTCGAATTATCTCCTATATTATTGAAATATCTTTGATATTATCTATATTTCCGGCTCAACGATACCGATAACACGGGTAACGATTCTGATAACATAGTATGAAAAATTTTCAAGTATTAGCAATATATCGTTAAATATCACCAATGTATCAATATCACTAATGTAATCATCAATATTTTCAACTATATAAATTTTTGGTGTCGCATGTATTGTCAATGTATCAATATCATTAATGTATTGCTAATATTTTCAACTATGTAAATTCTAAATAATGCTTGTATCATAAGTGTATTAACGATATTTCAATAATATCGCCAACATATTGATATCATCAAAATTTTGTTTATTAAAAAAAAAAAAATTTAAACTTTTTTTTCATGGACACATGGTTATAAGTAATGTTTAATTTATTATCACTATATAATATCTCAATATTATCAATATCGCAATACACGTAATATTAAGATCACAATCTTTCATTTCCTTTTCAAATATTATTGATTATCTCTTTGTGAAATATCATATGTTGGTGATATTTGGCAATATCGATTGATGTTTGGATGGAAGGTTGGATGATAAAATAGGTCGGATGAGATGGTTGGACTAATTTCTCACATTGGCACATGCTCTCAAAGCCCCGTTGAAGGGTTATTAATGATATTATCAGCAATATCAATATTACTTACTATCCCTAGTCAATGAAACTTGCAACAATACTACTAATTCATACACCGAGTGCTACCTTTTTTTAAAATTTTTGTATATATTATTTTACCCTCATACCTACACACACTACAATATGGGTGTCAAACCCTTAACCTGTGTGTTGAAACTCTCGTGAGTCTCCCATTGATCCATGAGATGGCACCCATTTTGGTATTTAATGGTCATCATCGACGACCATCAAATTCATTTCAACTTCACCACGGAAACGCCAATTATGTGGATGGCATGAAGATGCAAAGATGACATAAACATCCACTTCAATGAAATGTTATTGCAACGACTGTTTAGGGATGTGACTGAAGCTCGAGATCTTCAATTCAAGGTTGGCGGCCACATAAGCTCAATGCCATTGGGGCATAAACTTCCACTTCAATGAAATGTTATTGCGCAACGACTGTCTAGTGATGTAAATGATGCTTGAGATCTTCAATTCAAGGTTGGCGGCCACAGAAGCTCAGTACCATTGGGGCGAGTTTGTATGCTCTGTCGAAGTGAACTGCGAATATTAATTAGCAAAGTGGGGAATGGCCAAATGGCAATTTTCTAAACATTGGTATCGTGGATTTTAAGTTTTAAAATCAGGATTATTTTTAACTTAGACATTAAAGAAACGCGCGACTTAGGACTGCTTCATAAAGAGTATGTCTGATGTATGGCCCCACCATGATAAGTGCATGACATCAAATCTGTCTCTAATTTGTGCCCCTAATTCCCTCCCGGTGAATAAAAATCAGACAGGTCCAAAACTCAAGTGGGCCGCACCATGGAAATTTTGGGATGGGATGCCCACCATTAAAGAAAAAAATTCAAATTGTGCGTAGACTCCACCATCATTTTCATGTGCCATCCAATCCATTAAGATAATGCACCACACCAGGATGTGTTGGGAATTTATAAAGATTAATATTATTTCTGTATAATATGGAAATTCAAAAATTAAAAATTATCTGATCTAAGGATAGGCTGAAGCACGTCTGAAACGTTGTTTTTAAAGCGTTATTTGCCCCTACTCAAGTGAATTGAGTATGCTAATAGGTTACAGGCAAACCACTTTTAGGATACGACAAGCCTGATGTGTGTCTGCATTCAGTAAACACGAAGGCCCACTAATGGAACTCTGTTACAAAGTCTGGGAGAGATACATAAAAAAGGAAAAATTCCATAATAAGAAAAAAGAGAAGAAGAATAGTGTGTTTTAAACCACTGCACTGGTCAAATCTTCAACCACTGGTTCTGTTGAACCGTTCTAGACAACACTATTGGTCTGTTCTTCTTGCAAAGGGTTTAACCGTTGCTATCTTGCTGGAATTATTGGAGTATAGAGAGAGAAGTAGTGGGCTGTCTCAATTTCGTATGGTAGTGCTGGATGAGTTGTGAGATGGTTTGAAAACCCATCCAAGCCCTCCTTTTATAGGCTATAGTGGCTGGGGTTTATGGTACAGGAAAATAAATCCCATGACCATTTTCTGGCTGTTGGAGAAAACTAGCTGTTTTATGGTCGTTTTCTTACTGTTGTGCATGGACCATTAAGCTGTTGCATGCTAACTATTGTGAGACAGCAGCTAGCCGTTTTATAGCTGTTGGGGCTAGTCATGCAGCAGTTTTAGCTGGACCCTGCAATTATTTAACAGGTGTTACAAATTTTCTACAATAGCTCTTTTTTCAGTTCTCTATATATTCTAGAGGATTTTCATTCAGTCCTCTAGTCTCTCCATCACCCAGCCATCTGGAGCGACCCTCTGCGACACGATGCGCACGTGCGAAGTGTAAAGTGTACCACTACAGTCACACTGCCTCACATGCCCACGCCCTCGCATCGAGACCGAGACCGAGTGCGAGCGCGTGCACGAGAACACGTAAGTCCCATAATCCATAGACTATGAGAGCAAATATTAAGGTACTCCACTGTTTTCATATAAACACATTTTTCTTCTCTTTCCTTTCACATGTGGGACTATTCCCAAAAGCATGAAAAAAGGTATTTTTCAAATATTTTTTTTTCAAATATTATATATATTATATAAATATATATATTTATAAAATCAATACTATTTTCAACAATTCCCCACTTGATTTTTATAAAAAAATATTTTTCTCAATTAAATATTTCTGCCAGAATAATCAGCATATATGCATAAAGAAAGATATCTTTCAATTTTAATCTTTCCTTAGTGTAAGTATCTCAAAATTCTTTCAAAATGACTAATAGCGGTAGCTTTGAACCAGTTATTCCTAAATAACAGAATCGGAGAAATCACACACATATTTGTTGTGTTATTAGAGTTTCCACATTTTTGCTCAGTACAATTAATAGCCATGTGTTTATCTTAATTCGTGAACGATCCCGGGAGAAAACTCCTAACTCTCATGAGAGACGGCACCATCTCTACGTTCATATAGGTGAAATCCTTCCAGTGTCTCCGTTACTATAAGACACTTGTCCTAAAGACTGGATTTCATTAAGAGTTCTAAGACTCAACCTTCTTTCGTAACACTCAGCACTTACCTATTATGGATGAGGTTTTATAATTTAGTGCTGAAAACTTTTCACATATCAGTGACTTGTTCTTGCCCATTAAACCCAAGATTAGAGATTTTCTGATTTTAGGTTGGATTACCATCACTGGTGGAACTTTGCTTGAAGAGTTTCAACCCCATCCCTCTAGATGTAGCCTTTACTACCTCTCTCGGTAGAGGTTTAGTGAAAGGATCTGCTAGGTTATTGCTTGATTTCACATAGGAAATAGCAATAATTCCATCTCGAATCAACTGTCTGACATAATCATGTTGAAGACTGATATATCTAGACTTACCATTATAAGTACCGCTATAGGCTCTAGTTAATGTGGCTTCACTATCACAATGCAGTGACACAGCCGATATAAGCTTTACACAGAAAGGGATTTCTAATAGAAGATCCCTTAGCCACTCAGACTCTTTGTCTATTGCGGCTAGGGCTATGAATTCAGACTTCATAGTCGAGTGCGTTATGCAAGTCTCTTTTTTTAATCCCCAAGATACAGCTGCACCTCCTAGGGTAAATACCCACCCTGTAATAGACTTGTTGTCCCCTACACTCGATATCCAGTTCATATCGGTATATTCTTCCAATACGGTAAGAAACTCTGAATAAAATAGTCCTAAGTCTTTAGTTGCTTTTAAGTAACCAAGAACTCTACTGATTGCTTTTTATAATTTTTTTTTAATTTCTAAATATGCAAGTATGTACATTTTAACATTCCCTGAAGATTCGCTGAAATTTTCACCATTTTTTTTTCCATTTTTCTCCACATTTTCGGTTATCAACGTTATTATCGGCGATATCAATATTGTTTCCGTATCCATAATCAACAAAACTTGTAACGATACTAATACTTCGAACGATGGGTATGACATTATAAAAAAGTCTGGATGACATATAAACATCAAGGTGGGCCTAAGAAGGTTTCAATGGTAGATATTTCTTTCCTCACTTTTTTCCTCCCATGTGGCCTACTTGAGGTGACAGAGTGAATTTGTCACAAACATCGTGTTAGGCCATCCGTCAAGGAACTTCATGTGATCCTTCAGCATAATCCGCATAAGGAAATTATATATTCAGATTTTTCTAGCGTGCAGATTTTTTGCTAAAGCTTTTTACAAAACTTCTGGGATGGGAAGCTAAGTAGGTTATTATAATGTTTGTTAGAAATTTACCTATCCATTCAATTTGCGAGATCATGCTAGGACAAAGGCTAAGAATGAGGTAGATTTAAAACTCAAGTGGACCACATAACAAGAAATACTGAGAATTGAATGTATACTGTTGAAACATTCGTGGGTTACATAAGTTTTGCATCATGCTAATATTTTTGTGTTTACGGTTCATCTAAATAGAAATGACCTTATGAACGGCATGGATAACATATAAACATCATGGTGAACCCCACTTTTCTACCCATGTTTCTGTCATGCGATCTGCCTCACTTTTGGGCAAATGATCTGAAAAATGTATGAACGGATTGGATTTCTAACAAAAATCACGGTAGGCCCCACCTAGCTTCTCGAAGCAGGAAGTTCCAATCCGCGTACGATATTTTAGGCAGTCTTCCGGTATACCACCGAGCCAGTTGGGTGGGTGGGATTTCTGTGGGGTTACTGGGTGACCTTGTGTGCATTCAGAGGCTTTTTTGGGAAATTTTCGGAGGTAACCCGGATTTCTTGTATGGAGAGACTTTTTGGGAAATTTCGGCGGGGACCCCGAAGCTTTCACTCTAGGTAGGGCCCACCGTAATATTTGTGAGAAATCTACCCGTCCATCCGTTTTATGATCTCATTGTAGCTGTGACAAAAATGAGCCGGATGTGAGACTCAAGTAGGCTACACAAGAGGTAACAGTAAGGATTGAACGACCACCGTTGAAACATTCGTATGGTACCGACAGTTTTGTATCAGGCTAAAGTTTTAAGTGTTTTCAGTTCATCCCAATTATAATGACCTTATAAACGGTTGGGATGGCATATAAACATCAAGTGGATGATAAGAAGGTTTCAATGATAAGCATTTCTCTCTTTTCCCTCCTGTGTGGTAACTTGGTTCTTGGATCCATCTTATTTTTTGTAGCATGTTACAAAATTAACTAGAAAAATGGACGGACGGGGTGGATTTCACACAAACATCACGTTGAGGCCCAAAGTAAATTTTGGTCTTTTTATGTGGAGCTATTCAGGGCGCGGATTGGGTACTACCCACCAGCGACTGACTAGAGAGAGACGGTGAGTCTTTGGGGCCACTGTGATGTATATCCTTCATCCACACGTTCCATCAATTTTGGAAGATCATTTTAGAGCATGAACCCAAAAATGAAGCAGATTGAAGGCTCAAGTGGACCACCAGATGAAGTAGTGGAGAATGAATTCCTGCCTTTGAAAACTTTCTAGGGCTCACCGTAATATTTATTTTCCCACCTGTACGAAGGATAAACATAAATTTCAACTTATCCAAAACTCTTACACCCCATTAAGCTTTATAGCTTTCAATCCTCATTACTCCTTGTGGTGTGGTCTACTTGAGTTTTGGATTCGCCTCAATTTTTTCGTTCATGTATTAAAATGATCGACAGCATGGATAAAACATATAAAGCCCAACTGTCCATTTCTAGCTAGGTCCTCACGTACCTAAAGGGTGCCCGCTATTAACTCATAGGGTCGTTTGGCATCATGAATTGTGGAGGGAGGATTAAGGAGATTTCAAATCTCCTGGTAAATATGATAGAGTAACGGTGGATTTCAAATGCAGGAAGTTTTAAATCCCATCAAAGAGGAGGTTTGAAATCCAAGGTGAAAGCTTGGATTACAAATAAAATTCTTCCACTAGTTGCATGTGTAACATGTGTCGCTAGACTATTAAGCTATTGGGCACATAGCCCACTGGTTATATTCCAAAACAATTAGATTATCAATTGCATCACTTAATTACTGTAAGACGATGATATGTGTCGTCTAAACATTATCCATGTAAATCGACAAATAAAAATTGTTAGTTAGTCACTCGAATGTGATCTTGTGCATGTGGCTCATTCGAAACTTGGAATTTCATCATTTTTGTTGATACATAAATCTAGTTAGCCTTTTCTGGACCTTTTTACCTGCACAAGGAACGGACAAGGAAGACCTTAGTTAGAGCAGAGGACCCTCTGATGCCTAAGTTAGGACCATTAAAGATACATTATTTATAACTTCAGAAAAGGCATGCAATGGCATAGTAAGAATCTCCCTATTTAGTAGGTGCGTATGGATTCAAATCCTGGATTAGTAGGAGGATCTTCCAAGATCCTTGGCGAAGATCTCGGGAGTCCGAGCGAGTCATAGATATCCTCCAAGATCCTTGGAGAAGGCCTCAGACAGATCTCTGTTGAGTGACATCTAATTATCTTAGACTAGTGGAAATGTGCAACGGAAGGCCGAGGTGGCCTTGGCCAACTTAACCTAGGAGTGGCGTACCTAGAGGTGGGCATTTCATACCCGAACTGTTGGATCCGACCCGATTCGAACAGAACCGACGGTCAAGATCAGGTAGCGGAAACCAGATCTGAAATATTTTTGGGTCGGTTCCGGATAGACCATGTTCCGACCCGACCCGACCCGGAATCCGATCCGATAGGATCCGACTCAAACAGACCCGACCCATATATATTAGTATATATAAAAAAAATTTATTTTTTTATCCAATTGTTTTTTTACCCTACCCTAACCGCATCTCCCCTCTCGCCGCCCGAACCCTAAAAATCCTCAAATCTTCTCTACCCTACTTGCAGTCCCGCACCCAAAAATCTCTAGTCCCTACCCGACTGACGAGTGACGACTGTCTTCTCCACCCTACCTGCTTAAGTGCTTGTCTTCAGTGAATTTCTACAGCAATTGAAGCTAGATATACCAAGTTACAAGTTTTGGGTGCTGCATATCACTTCCATTCCAAGCATTCCTATCTCTTCAGTGAGATCACCATGCAATTGAAGCTCTTCCCTGGCAACTTCGCTGGCACCGTCACTACCTTCTATGTGAGTTTCTCCACTTCTTCACACATCCAAGCTGTAATTGGTGGGCCCTACCATGTAGACGATGGTCAGCTCATCATACCTTTTTTTTCTTTTGTCAGGGGAGAAGTAGCAGGTGAGCAATGGATCTCAATCTCACCTTATCGTTGCCAGCAAATCCACTAATGTCAGGTTCGTCAATATATGTCTATAAATGCGTGTGCCTGTATGAATCAACGGATAGGAATTCCCTGTACTATGTGTGGGCCCAAGTAGGCTTGTATGTCAAGGTGAAACCACATGATAAGAGTGACAATGGTGGATTGAAATTGGACCCAAAACAGCCATTTTCGGACAATCCTGACCTTTAAAATAAGGGCGCCCAAAGTTGATGGTCATACCATTGTTACTGTAACCGTCCATTTAGCATGCCCATGATCGAGTGGCTTTTTAATTATACATTCATGTTTATTTTGGGGCCATGTTCCTATCAACGATGTAAAAATCCTATCCGACGGTTGTTGTTAATCATACGTGGCCTACTCAACCCACATAGGAAACTCTCCTAGAGCCTGTCACAGGAAGTTCCTGATACAGGAAGGAAGGTGTGGCCCACCTGATGGGAGCATCAATGCTTGTACAACTCCGAGCTCGAGGAGCATTAGTGCTCGTCTTCGCATGACACTGCATGACACGTACCAAAAGCTGTTATAGCTGTGTCAGCTAGCTACAGACAGCATACTGTCAGTAGTAATTGCAAGCTTCTTCAGGAAGCTATAAGCAGTGTGAGTTTTAAACAGCGCAGTGCGTTTTTTTTTCTCCTGCTAGGTAAACTATGTGGGGCCCGTCTTGAGATTTTTAGTTTATCCACACCGTCTATCAGTTTTTCTAGGTTATCTTAGGGGTTGATATTAAATTTTAAGTATATCTAATAATTAAGTAGATCGCACAATAGGAAACAATGAGAGTAATGTTGCCTACCCTATAGAATGCTTACAAACACTTCCAAAATCTGGACCGACCCGAACATCGGCCAATCTGATCCGACTCAGTTTTCCTGACCGAGTTGGACTCGGATCGGTCCATATCAGTAGGGTTTAGGATCGGATTGAGTCAGAGGACCCAGACTCGGTCCCGGTTATGACCGAGTTTGGGTCAGGCCATGCAAAACTCGGACCTGGTCGAGTTGGGCCGAATCTAATTCGACTCAGTCCGATGCCCTGCTCTAGGCGTACCGCTTTGAGTTATGCCGACCTGGGTCACGCCAACCTAAGTTATACCGATATGGGCTAAGCTGACCTTTCTCCTTAGTCGAGCAACAGGACAGAATGTTCCTGATGAACTCTAGGGATCTTATAATTGACGAAGGTAGTGATCTTTCAGGTGTTTGGGCAGGTCGGTAGGTATTGGACATGACGGTGGGTTCAATCCCATGCTCAGAACCCGAGTAAGAAGTAAGATCGAGCTCGATATCTCATCATCGTTCCAACCTAGGGAAGTGTGTGAGGTTTTGACCTGACCTTCCACCATTGGATTGACAACGAGTTTGATCTCGTGCTCAGAACCCGAGCAAGAAGTAAGATTAAGCTCGGTATCTTGTCACCAGATCAGAACACCAACCAACTTGTCCAAACACTTGAAAGAGCACTACCTTTGTCGATTCCAATATCCCCAGAGTTCATCGGGAACATCCCATCCCGCTGCTCGACTAAGGAGACAGGTCGGCTTAAACCAGATTGGTATAACCTAGGTCGGTGTGATCCAGGTTGTCGCGGCCCAAGTTGACATAGCTCAAAGCGGCACGCCACTCGTAGGTTAAGTCGACCAAGGCCACCTCAGCCTCCTATTGCATATCTCCGTTGGTTTAAGATAATTAGATCTCACCTAAGAGAGATTCGTCAGAGGCCTCCTCCAAGGCTCTCGGAGGATCTCCATGACACACTCGGACCCCCGAGATCTTCGTCAAGGATCTCAAAAAATCCTCCCACTAATATGGGATCTGAATCCATCATGCACCTACTAAGTAGGAGATTCCCTCTACACTACCGTCTCTCCTAAAGTTATAAATAGGGTATCTCTAATGGTGAAAGGTAAGCACTATCTTTAACCCTAAACCTTCAATACTCAATTAGACCCAGATCATGTTCCTACTTAGGCATCGGAAGGTCCCCTACTCTAGCCAGGGTCTTCCTTATCCATTCCTTGTACATGTAGACAAGTCTAAAAAGAGGCTACTTAGATTTCTATATCAACAATTTTCTACGAAGTGTGCATTTCAACGTGCTTATTACAACCATTGTGTCAAACATTAACATTACATACATACGGAGGAGAGAACCACTAAATATCTCTATAAGTAGCCTGATTCTTAGTGACTTCAAACTTCGGAGAGAAAAAAAACCCTAAGCAATGCAGGGGAGGGAACGTGTTTCCCTCCCAAACCAGAGAGCTTCAGGGCACCAAAGGACATCCGGCTTCTTTGTTTTCGCTGGTAATCTCCCCTTTGATTGCTCTAGGGTGGACCTCGATTTCATCTTTGGTAGGTACGGAAAACTGCAGGATATCTCCATTCCTACATTCCCAAGAACCCCAAAACTGAGAGGATTTGCGTTCATCACATTCCTCTACGAAGATGATGTCAGAGTGGCAATAGGGGTGCTGAATGGGAAGAGGATTGATGGTCATGTCGTCACTGTTCATCCAGCTATCTCCCTTCCGAGAAGTCAGAGAAAACCTCCCCATCGACTCAACCCAAATCAGCACCCCCGTAGACCCAACACCTTCAACAAAGTTCTCAAGAGAACCCCCTCTGCCCCAAAACAGGTGAAGGAGGAGTCATTTACTGTAGTAGCGGACGAAGCAGTTATCGCCCATCGAACATGTTGCTTGGAGAAATCCCTGGTGAGCTTCTCCACCCACCCCAATACCCCTCTTATCCAGCTAATCAGATCCCTCAGGAGCTCCAGATTCTGTGCTTTGGCCGTCGATGTGGTTAGATATCTCTAGAAGCTTTTCTCCTGCAGTTCAGAACCATGGAAGCGCTGCTGTACTTTTCCTCAAACTCTGCCCTCCACGCATCCATGGGGCTAGATAGATTGGAACCCTAGAAGCCGAACACCATGATGGGGCACGATGGAGCTTGGATTAGAGTGTATGGCATCCCGACCCATGCCTGGCTGGGGTCCGCGATTATCGATATCGGTCAGCACTTTGGAAAAGTTATTCAGGTGGATTCATCGGCTAGGTTCAGAATCTTCCAGGTTTTTGCCAGAGTCAAGATCTCCATGAGGCCAGGGAGAGACTTAT
This sequence comes from Magnolia kwangsiensis, assembly GCA_037074715.1. Classification (NCBI taxonomy): domain Eukaryota; kingdom Viridiplantae; phylum Streptophyta; class Magnoliopsida; order Magnoliales; family Magnoliaceae; genus Magnolia; species Magnolia kwangsiensis. Next base: position 31,920,520 of record CM073574.1, read on the forward strand.
TCAAGGTTTTAAACCTACAAGTGGGACAAGAGGCCTACCCAATTTTTGTTGTTCTAGAAAACCCAGGATCTGACCTCAAATCCTCCTTCATCCTCCATCCCTCCCCTAAGGAACCCCCTCTTAGAGATCAAAACACTAAGGAGTGGGTTCTTTCATCATTCCACCAAAATAGGAGAGGCTACCCCAGCCGCCCATCACCTGTTTGTGAAAAAGCCTTGCACATAGAAGCAGTTTCTGGATACTCGGTCAGTCAGTAGTATGGTTCAAGTAATGATAGGAGTCCCCTCGGCTCCTTTATCCCTACCACGCCAGCTTCAGCCAATCATCTTGAGATTGCTCTCCCTGCTAAGGACCCTGAACTACAACGCCAGCCCAACCCGTAACCTGTTTTCTCCCCAGTGTTGCAATCGAATGTACACACGAGATCGTTTGTTGAACGCAGTTTCTAGCATAATCAGCCCACAGTTTCCATAAACAGCACCAAATCTATGGAGATCGTAGCCCCAAGTCCCTCCCAACAGAAAATCAGGGAGTCAATTCTTCACAATTCCCCCTCTCCCAATCAAGCCCGTAGGCTTCTCCCTTCCCTATCAAAGGGAGACAAGCCTAGAGAACCATCGGACTTATCCAACTCACTAATGTAGGCCTCTCCTCCTCACCCAATCTCCACATCGAGAGTTGAACCTTCACCTATAGGTATAGGCCATTGACACATAGACATATCTCCTTTCTTCCAAGCTAGCCCAATCCAACAACTAGTCCTTCTCCAACCACCGAACTCCATCCCTCCCAATGAGTCCAAGTTACAGTCAGGCCTAAATTCAGAAGAAGAAAGCCAACACAGTGAGCAGAAAATTTTGGGTAAACAGACAGTTCCTCTTGAGGAAAGGGAGCAAAAAAAAGGGTACTCTAAGAACCCATGAATGGTGTATTTAAACAGTTTTATCAGATCTTGGAGAGGCAAAAGAAGAAGTAAGTATAACAGGGCCATTAACTCTAGTAGCGTTTCTCATGGATAGTATCCTTCTTTGGAATGGGAGGGGGATAGGTAATTCTCCCTCGGTCGGGCATGTGAAACGGTTGATCTCCACCCACAAACCAGGGATTGTTATTCTTTTAGAGCCCATGTAAGCAGATTCCAGATGAGTAAATACTGGCCTAAACCTCGGCTTCCATTGTTCCATATCAAATCCATCGGTATGGGGCAAAATCCAGGTGTTTCATCATGCATCAATAGGTGTGGACTCCCTATCAGCGTCGGATCAGTTCCTAGCTTTCAAGGCTAGGGTGCCAAATCCCGTTCAGCAGCTGCAAGTCACTTGTGTTTACGCCAAATGTTCTTACCTTTGGAGGAGGGATCTTTGTGTTGATCTAGCTTATCAGTCCAACTCGCTCATTGGTCCATGAATTGTTTGTGGGGACTTCAACGCAGTAATGGCCCAATCGGAAAGGATCGGAGGAAACTCCTTAGTAGGCCCAAGCTCTACCGACTTTATCAGGTTATAAACCAAGCCAACCTAATTGATGTGAGTTTCTCAAGGAGTGCCTTCACCTGGTGCAACAACTGCTCGGGGACTAGTATAAAATGGGCTAGACTCGACCGCACCCATTGCTCTCCAGATTCAATCCAGACCTTTCCTTCCTTCCGCGTGAATCATTTGCCCCGTGTTAACTCGGACCACTCCCCTCTCCTTCTCTCATCACCAGAAACCCCTCCCACTTCCCCAAAACTGTTCCGGTTCCAAAGAATGTGGGCCCATCATGATGAATTCTAGGAAGTTATTTTAGAAGTCTAGAAATCTGATATATTCATCGACCCAATGATTCATCTTCTTCTCAAGATGAGGATTACCAAAGAAGCGTTGAAACATTAGAACCGGGAGACATTTGGTAACATCTTCTCCCAAATTAAAGTCTCTTCTGCGCAGGTGGTAAAGCTCGAGGAGGAGCCAATCGCCTCTCCTATCGCCTCTATCCTCTTGTCCCTCGACAAGGAAAGGTCCAATCTGCAACGCCTAGAGTTTTTGGAAGAGGTTTTCTGGAAACAAAAGTCCAGGAACAAATGGCTCAAAGAAGGTGATAGGAACTCTAAGTTCTTTCATGCTTCAGTAATAGACCGGATCAGAAGGGCCCATATCATCCAAGTTGTATTACAAGATGGGTCCATTTTTTTCGACCAAGCCCAGATGAAAGCTACAGTAGCCGACTTCTTCAAGCTTCTTTATTCAGCTGAAGCCACAAAGCCTATAGCTAATTCCTCCATCAGGCTCCCACCGTTGTTCTCCCAGGCCGACAACGACTTCCTCCTAGCCCCTCCCACCGTGGAAGAAGTGAAACTTGTTGTTTCTTTGCTGCTAGTGGACGGTGTCCCTGGCCCCGATGGATTTTCTAGAGCTTTCTTTTCATCGTGCTGGAACATTGTGGCAAAGGATCTCCTTCGTGCAGTTAAACTCCTTTTCCAGGGAGGTATGCTTCCTAGAGCTTTTTCAACAACTCTCCTTTGTTTAATCCTCAAATGTGTAGCGCCTAAGTCCCTCTCTAATTTTTGCCCTATTAGTTTATGTAATTGTGTATATAAGATTTTCTCTAAGGTGATTGTAACTATGCTTAACACAATCCTTCCCAAGCTTATTTCCGATGAGCAAATGTCATTCGTCCAAGGTAGATCAATAGCAGATAACATTGCCTTGGTGCAAGAGCTTCTTAGAGATATTGATAAGAAGGTCAAGGGCAGTAACATGATTTTCAAGATTGACCTGGAGAAGTCATATGATCATGTGAGCCGGCCTTTCCTCAAGGCCGTTCTCCTTAAGTTCGAGTTCAGCCAGTCGTGGATTTCGATTGTGGAGCAATGTTGGACAGCACTTTGGTTCTTGGTGCTTTTCAATGGCAAGGCTACGGGCTTCTTCAAATCTGAAAGAGGGCTCCGCTAGGGAGACCCTCTTTCTCCTAGTCTCTTCATCTTAGTGATGGATGTTCTCAGCTGGGGCTTACGTAATCTGTTTACAACTAACTTATGCCAGCCCTATAAGGCTAGAAGAGGGAATCTAACAATTTTCCATCTTTTGTTTACGGATGATACAACAGTCTTCATCAACAGTGATAGCGCCTCTCTCAACTATCTGATGGCTTTCCTCCAGAATTTCAATAACATGTTGGCCTAAAGATCAACCTCGCCAAAAGTAGTTTTATGGTGTCCTTCTCCAAAATGGCAAGGAGTAGAATTCGGAGAACAGAAAGGTTGACGGGTATCGCAAGAGCGACATCAATTTTTTCCTATCTCAGAGTGTCGTTATCCAAAAGGAAAATCAGGGTTGCTACGTACCAGCCCCTGGTAGAGAGAGTTGAGTCCCGCATCGCAGGTTGGAAGACCTGTTTCCTTAATCAGGCAGCCAGAGTTACCCTTATCAAGTACGTCCTCTCCTGCATTCCTATACACACTTTAGCAGCAGTAGACGTCCCGAATAAAACTCTTACGGCCCTCGAGTCTGCATTTACTGACTTCTTCTAAGGGTGGCCAGATGGAAAGAAAAATGTCCACTGGGTGAACTAGAGAAATATTGCTTCCCCAACCAAGGAGGGTGGGCTGGGTATTAGAGCTTTAAAGGAGGTTTCGATGGCCCAAACAATGAAGAAGGCTTAGAACCTTTTCTATGGTCATGAGACTAGCCTCTGGGGCAAATTCATGCGTGCAAAGTACGGGGTAAACAATGATCGAACCGCCTCCAATTAGCATCAATCTGACTCCCCAACTTGGAAAAAGGTGGCCAAGTCCTGGATCTCCTCGCAGCTAACTCTTGCCTAATTATGGGGGATGGAAATAGTAACTTTTGGGTGAATGACTGGACGGGGCTAGTTCCCCTCAAGTCGTGGATTCCTGGAAGGATCCCTCATCGCAACCGCATCCTAAAGATCAACAAAGTTATTGGGCCAGAGGGCCTTTTTGCTCCTTTGCCAACCAATCTTCCAGACTCGATCCGCCTCCACATGATTGCGGAAGGCTTCTCTACTAACCTTGGCTCAGACAGGGCTGTTTGGTCCAGCAAGAAGTCAGGGAAGTTCACCATCAAATCAGCATGGAAGCTTGTCCACGACCAGGGTCAGTCTCGCTCCAGGGGCAAATGGGTTTGGCATCCCCTCCTCCCTCAAAAACATAGAATTTTTGTTTGGAAAATCCTAAACAGAGCCACCCTAGTTGATTTAAATGTGAAGAAGAAGGGAGTTCACATGACCTCCTCATGAGGATGTTGCCCTCTGTCTAGCCCCAGGGACGAATCCCTAGACCATCTTTTGTTGGAAGGCGAGCTTGCTACAACCACTTGAAGCCACTTCTCCTTCGTCCTCTCTGTCGCTCTCCTCCCCAACCAATCCACCGGGGCTAGACTGTCCTAATGGTGGGCCATGGCCAACGACTCATCCCCGCTGGGAGTCCTAAGAGGCCTGATCCCAGCTCTGATTCTTTGGAAAATTTGGATGTTCGAAAACGCAGATCGCTTTCAAGGTGTCAAGCCGAGTGCCCCGCTCGCCATTCGCCAAGTCCTTTCATGGGTTATCTGCTTGACCAGGGCTTTTACTCTTCCCCCTAGTAAAAATCAGGCTGACAAGGACATCCTACAAGATCTCCACCTCCCCTTGATTAGTCCCACTCCGCATTCGGTGTCTTTTGTCAAATGGTTAAGGCCTCGACAGGGGAATGTGAAGCTAAATGTGGACGGTTCTTCTAGAGGCAATCCTGGCCCATTAGAAGGGGGGGGGGGGAGAGTTTGCCGTGACGCCGGAGGGGAGTTCAAGTTCGCTTTCTCCAAAGCATATGGCCATGGATCGAGCTTTCTTGCGGAAGTTAAAGCCGTCATCGACAGCCTCATGATTTGCAAGGAGAAAGGCTTCGCCTCCATTGAAGTGGAGAGTGATTCGCAAGTTGTTGTCGAGTTGTTTAACAAGGTAGATGATCCCCCTTGGGGCGTTTTCTATTGGAAGAAGAGATTTGCCACACTTCAGTCCTTAGGAGTCCTTTCCATCAATCACTCCTTGAGAGAGGCTAACAAAGTAGCCGATAGCCTGGCCTGTTGGGCCAGCTCCAATCAACAATCCAGATTATTTGAAGGCGTTTTTTATCTCCCCATCCTCACCCATGGGGAGCTAGTCCTGGATAAGGCTAGTCTTGGTTCGATGAGGCTCTCTTAGCGCCCCTTTTTGTTTTTGTTTTGCCTTATTCCTTACGAGAGGTGGGCCCCCCCGAATTGTGTTTGCACTATTATGCAAGGTCTTAAGACATTTTTTGTCAGCCTGAGCACCCCTCCCTTTGTGTAAAGTCAATTTCTTTAATGGAAAAGTTTCTTTTGAAAAATAAAAAAATTACATACACTAATTAGAGATATTAATGTTGATTTAATTAATAAATTAAAACCCCTATAAATATATTATGCATAGTTATTTTTGGATTATAGGAAATTATGAATCAATGTAAACATGATAATAGGGTTTTAAACATTAAGGATTTCAAATACCCGGGGGGGGGGGGGGGGGGGGGGTGTGTGTGTTTAAAAACTCTAGGGGTTCTTAATCCGCGCTACCAAAACAAGCCGTTAAGGAGGCGGATTTGTTGGTGTACCACGTACCACGCACGTGTAACTCCAAATCGAGAGCTGAGTCTCCTCGATCTCAGTCACATGAACCCAACAGTGATGTATGTATTATAACTACACCATTCATCCATTTGGTAAGATCATTTTAGAGTCATATCCAAAGCTTAAAGTAAACCACATAATAAATAACAATAGGATAATGATTCTCAAGGTTAAAACATTAGTAGGGCCCACCATAATGTTTATTTTCAATGCAATCTGTTCATGAGGTCATATAGGCCTGCGTGAAGATGAAAAACAAATATCATATTTATCCAAAACTTTTGTTACCCTCAAAAGGGCTTCAACGGTATACGTTCAATCCACGACTGCTTTTTGCAGTGTGGTCCACTTGATCTCTGGATCTGTCTTACTTTTAGACTAAAGCATTACAACGAGCTCGCTAAATGGACAAACGGTTTGATATAAAACATATAACTTGGTGACGTCAACACGCCAGTCAGGTCGTTGGTGTGAATCCGCTGCCTTTAACTTTTTGACACGCGGATATCGTGAGTTACTCTGAGTTACTCGGTGCGCTTTTATTGTACTAAGTAAACACAATTGAGCTCACCGTGAATGTATTTGTCTTATATACTCTGTCCATCCTTTTTATTTTTTTCAGATCGTTTTACTGGTTGAGCCCTAAATTGAGGTATATCTAAAGCACAAGAGGACCATACCACATGAAACCGTGGGAATAATGATTTTCACCGTTGAAACCTTTCTATGGCATATAATAATGTTTATTTTTCATCCAACCTGTTTATAATATCACAAAAACATGGATGAAGTGAAGAAACAAATATCAGATTGATCTAAAACTTCTGTGGCCCTCATGAAATTTTCAATGGTAGATGTTCAATTCACACTGTTTCTGATGGTGTGGTCAATTTGAGATTTAGATATGCTTCATTTTTTGGGCTAAAGACCTAAACTTATTTTCTAAAATGTATGAACGGAGTGGATAAAATGCATGAATGACTGTAGGACCCACAGAGTTTACTCAGTACATTAAGCGTGCCAAGTACTCCCACCTGGAAGTTTGTAAGAATCTACACCGTCCATTCGTTTTGAAAGATCATTTTAGTACATGCCACCAAAAGTGAGGCATATCCAAAACTCAAGTAAGTGAGCTACATACGAAGAAACAGTGGGAAAAGAAATGCCTACAGTTGAAACCTTCCTAGGCTCTACCTTAATGTTTACATGCCATCCAATAGGAGGTCTTGGGTTCTAGTCCTTGCTCGAGTGGTGGAATCTGAGGAGTTTCGACATGAGCTCTTGGGTTCTGAACCGTGATATCTCTGTTACCGTTAAGGGCCCATTTGGCCAGGTGGATTGGAAGGGCTTGAATGGTATTAGGGTGGATGGCATGGATTTCTAGGTAACGATGGTGTTGTCAATGGATGGTCTTTAGATCCAACAGATTGCTATATTGAGTCTGTTTGGCACCCGGCCAATCCCGGGATTAAACCTTCCCATCCCTTCCAATCCCTCTAACCAAACACTTCCTCGGAAAATTTGAATGAATTAGGGTGGATTGGATGGGATTTAAAGGTAATGATGGTGTTGTCCATGGATTATCTTAAAATCCATGGGATTGGGATCAGATCACCCAGTCTATTTGGCACACCCGGTCAATCCCGGAATTTAACTTCCAATCCCTTCTAATCCGCCCGGCCAAACAGGCCCTAAAAACTTTTTGCTGCCACAAGTTTTGGATCAAAGCTTATACTCATGTTTTCCCTTCATTCATCTAGGTTAGCATGACCTTATCAACATGTTGATGGAAAATAAACATTATATAGGATCCTAAGAAGTTTTTAATGGTGGGTGTTCAATGACAACTATTTCTTGTGGTGCGGTCGACCTGAGATTTAGATCAACTGTATTTATGGGCAATGTTGTAAATATGCATCAAGGTGGGCCCCATAGTCAGGGTCCTACCCACATGGCTTTTTAGTGCCTATTTGTAAAAATACATTAAAATACACAACGCAAAAAAAAAAAAAAAAAAAAAAAAAAAAAAGGTGTTTGGCTTAAAATGCGTCCGAAGCCCTTTTGAGAGTGCGCCAAACGCCAAACGGGCCTTAGTAGTGTTGTGTTGAAACTTGAAGAAGCATCATCATGTTTCGGTTGAAATGAGTTTCAAATAGGAAAAATCCAATTGCATTGGGTTTGATCACTTCTCTTGGTGGTGAGTTTCACATAGTTTTAAACGGTTCATAGAACCAGAGTTGTGTTACAAGAAAAAAAATAAAAAACAAACAAACTTCGATACTCTTAAAAAGTTTGATGGTTGATACACAGGCACTGGGACATAGTATGAAGTGTACAACTCAAATTAGCTCGATTGTAAACCAGATGTTACACTGATTTGGTGTTCTAACTGAACGATTAATGGGCATTTAATGGACAGCCGAAATGAGCGATTGTCAATGGTCTGAATTCAATAAATAGAGCTTGTGATCGTTTCATTCCATCTGTTTTTGAGATGATGGCCAATCCATATTGGGCTTCACAATTTGGACGGTCTAATTTGATAAACGTATGCCACACCTACAATTTCTGAGTGCCTGCCTATCATCCACGCCCGCTGGAGTGGATTGGATGCCCGAATACACACAACGGTGGACCCACACAATTTGGAGGACTGATTTTAATGTTGGGACTTCCCATCTCAACTGTTTCCCATGGTGTAGTCATGGGATTCTAGAATTGGCCTGATTTTTAGGGGCCCAATCCAAACACAGGGTGACCCACCGGATGGACGGCGTGGATCTCATCCACATGAAGTTGTTGCGTCCACGTCAGCAAAGGTCAGGCAATCTGAGTTTTATTTCATAAATGGTAGCAAACCTACGTCACAGTCTTCCGCGTCAACTTTCTCGCGACAAGTCAGTCAAACGCGCACTTAGCGCCCGAGTCCTCAATGAAAATGAGCGCCGGCATCTCGAAACCTCGTCTGAAAACGATCTCTTTCCATGTGGCAGTATTGAACTAGTCTTGGTCGGACGCGGATTGCGTACTACCCCCGCCCGTCCCTATCTCCGAACGGGCAGTTCTGTGGGCACATCCAAGCTGTCAATCCCTTTTCACAGATTATTTTAAGGCATGAGCACAAAACTGAGGCAGATCGAACGCTCAAGTGGACCACACCAAATAATAAGCTTGGTTGCATTAAAATGCACAAAGCATTAAATGTCAGTTGCATTAAATGCAAGAGTCATCTGTGGTGTAGTCCATTTGACCGTTGGATCTGCTTCATTTTTGTTTTGATATCTTAAAATAATCGGAGAAAAGGGATAGACGGCTTTGATGTACAGATACATCACGGTGGGCCCGCCCACAGAACTGCCTGTTCGGAGCTAGGGACGGGCGGGGTAGTACGCAATCCGCGTTCGTCTTGGTCCACTGCCACTCCAAGGTACAATCGCTAAGGGCCCGGTGAAAATCCAGCCTGTCCATCTCGTCGGCCCTTCGGAGGTTGGCCCACCATACAAAAAGTCACCCTGATGGGAGAATCCTGCTCATCCTTGTAACAGATTTATCCCTCTTCAATATCAACCAGTGAGTAATCTTGTGGGTTCTTCAAGAATTACGGATCCCATATCCTTTTGTACCATGGGCCACATGAACGGCTGGGCACATGATGGACGGTATGGATTCACCATACAGACAACAACATATACGTTAACGGAGCAACAAACACCATTCTTGGTTCAATGCATAATGAAGAAGAAGCGTAGCCGTAACAAAATAAAAGCAGAATGAAATGAAAACGGGTTCTCTCATTTCCCAACCATGAAAGAAACACTTCTGAGCCTCATCTTTCTCCTCTTGTCTTGTGTTTGCGTGAAAATATCAGCACAGAAAGAAGCAGAGGCTTTGCTGAGATGGAAAGACAGCTTAATCTCTCACTCTCTGGATTCATGGACTCTCACCAATGTCAGTGAAAACAGCCCTTGCAACTGGGCTGGAATCCGGTGTGATGCTGCTGGAAGAGTCGTTGAGATCGACCTCTCATACTCTAGCCTCAATGGGACTCTTGATGAATTCAACTTCTCCACATTCCCCAATCTCACCAGCTTCAATCTCCATATGAACAACATTGTTGGGGCGCTGCCAAATCATATTGGAACTCTGTCGAAACTCACATTTCTCGATCTGGGGAGCAATAATATCACAGATTCAATCCCCGTGGAGGTCGGGAAGCTCACAGAATTGCGCATCCTTCGCGTCTCAAACAACAGCTTCACCAGTGCAATTCCATATCAGCTAACCAGTCTTCAAAAGGTATGGCTCTTGGATCTTGGCGGGAACTATCTTACACCTCCTGACCCAGCTCGGGCTATGGGCATGGCATCACTGACGCAACTCATTATCAATGTCAACAATCTTGGCCCACATTTCCCCCCTTTCATCCTCAACTGTTCGAAGCTGATTTTCTTGGACTTGCAGGAAAATCTCATGACGGGTCCAATTCCTGTAGAGCTTGGGTCTAGTCTAAAGAACCTTAAATTCCTAAATCTCAGTTTAAACTCATTCGAGGGGCCAATTCCAGTGGAAATCACAAGCCTTACAGAACTTCAACACCTTCGGTTGGGAATGAACAAGCTCAATGGCTCCATACCCAAACAAATCGGGCACCTGTCCAACCTCCAAATCCTCGAATTGCTCAACAATTCACTCTTAGGGCCAATACCACCATCGATAGGAAACCTTACCATGCTTCGGTGGTTAGATCTCACGAACACAAGCTTGAATTCAACCATACCTCATGAGCTAGGTTCTTGCACTAACCTTACTTATCTTGCACTGGCAGTTAACAATCTTTCGGGTCCATTGCCACCTTCCTTGGCAAAGCTAACCCAGATCTCAGAACTCGGTTTGTCTGCTAATCATCTATCTGGCGAAATCCATCCATATTTCCTATCCAATTGGACCCAGCTCATTTCCTTGCAACTCCAGCAAAACAACCTCATAGGAAGAATCCCACCCGAAATAGGTTTGCTCGGTAAACTTGAATTCTTGTACCTGTTTCAGAATCAGATGTCAGGTTCAATACCTTCCGAGATTGGAAACTTGTTGAGTTTGATTGAACTTGACTTATCAGTTAATTCAATCACTGGCCCAATCCCTTCAAGGATAGGAAACTTAACTAGTCTTCATAGCATGAGTCTCTTTGGGAACCAACTGAATGGAACCCTACCGCCCGAGATAGGGAATATGGAAAGCCTTGCATTATTCGATTTGAGCGACAACAACCTGCAAGGCTCCTTGCCATCAACAGTATCCCAACTGAAGAAGTTGCAACTTTTCTATGTTCCTAATAACAACTTCTCAGGTGGCATACCCGAAGATTTCAGCCCTGTTCACCTTCAGAATGTCAGCTTTTCCTCCAACAATTTCTCTGGCCCACTCCCTCCACAAATCTGTGGAGGTGGGGAGCTTTTATATATTGCAGCCAATGATAACAGATTCACAGGACCACTCCCAGAGAGCCTTCGAAACTGCACCGGCTTAGTCAGAGTCCGCCTTGAGCGGAACCACCTCAATGGGGACATCACGGATGCATTTGGAGTATACCCAGATCTTCAATACATCGACTTGAGCTCTAACCGTCTCTCTGGTGAATTGTCGCCGAATTGGGGAAAATGTGTGAAGCTTTCAGCTTTTCGAATATCCGGAAATTCTATATCAGGCAGAATCCCCCCAGAGATTGGACAGCTGGAACATATCCAAGTCCTGAGCATTTCTTCTAATATGTTAACGGGAGATATTCCTACAGAGTTCTTCAAATCGTCGTCACCTCTTTACAGCCTCAGTTTGAGTGAAAATCAGCTTTCGGGTCTGATACCAGCAGAGATTGGACAGTTATCACGATTGCAAATCCTGGACTTTTCAAATAACAATCTAAGTGGGCCGATACCAGAAGAGCTCGGGGATTGCCGACGACTAATATCCTTGAAGCTCAGCAGCAACAAATTAAATGGAACGATCCCATTTCAAATAGGAAATCTAGTGTCCCTACAGTCTGAGCTAGACCTGAGTCAAAATTTGCTCACTGGAGAGATACCAGTGCTTGGGTCTTTAACATCACTGGAACATTTGAATCTCTCTAATAACAACCTCTCTGGTCTGATACGATCTGCTTTGCAGGGTATGATAAGCCTTGTATCAGTCGATGTATCACATAACAACCTTGAAGGTCCCCTTCCGGATACTACTGCCTTCCAAAATGCTACTGCTGAGGCTTTGGCTGGCAATTCAGGTTTGTGCGGCAAAGAAGTGCAAGGTCTGAAGCCTTGCAGTAGGTACTCTTCCCCGACCAACAATAGTAAAAGCAGTTCTCGGAAATTGATCATGGCAATAGTCATTCCAATAGCTGGTATTGCAGTTGTTATGTTGATTTTTGTCATCATCTTCATCCACTTCCGGAAATCAGAAGAACAGAATGATGGAAATCTCAAGTCAAGTAAGGAGACCTCAGTTTCAGTATGGAATTATGATGGGAGGATATCATTAAAAGAAATCATTGCGGCGACAGAGAATTTCAGTGAGGAGTACTGCATCGGGAAAGGCAGTCAAGGGAGTGTGTACAAAGCCGATCTCCAGAAAGACAACGTCATCGCTGTAAAGCGCCTTCACATGTCTGAAGACGGGATTACAGATGCTGGTCGGAAGGGTTTCGAGAGTGAAATTAGGGTGCTAACTGAAATCCGGCATCGTAATATCGTAAAATTGTATGGGTATTGTTCAGTGAATGAGTACATGTTTTTGGCATACGAGTTTATGGAGAAGGGCAGTTTGGGAAATATTCTGTATGGGGAAGAAGGAAAGGTGGTGTTGGATTGGGAGAAGAGGATGAATATCATGAAAGGGGTAGCACATGCTCTATCTTACATGCACCATGACTGTACACCAGCTATTGTCCACCGAGACATTTCAAGGAATAATGTTCTGTTGGATTCGCAGTTTGAAGCTCATATCTCTGACTTTGGAACAGCACGCTTACTGAAACCAGATGAGTCTAACCAGACGACTGCTGTTGGGTCCTATGGCTATATGGCACCAGGTAATCTCATCCTATTAACCTGAAAATTCCTGGAGGTAACATGTTAGTTTGTTTCCCCACTTACCAAAAACCCTGAAATTCTGAACTAAATCTAATGGCTGTTTCATTTACCAAAATGCAGACCAAGAAGACATACATAAGTTGCAAAAATTACAACAAGGATAGGTCATTAAAATGCATCTATAGAGGATTTTCAGTCTCTTTGTTTTTTTTTTGAAAGATAATGATTATATTAAAACCAACAAAAAGCACATCAAGATAGCAGAAACAAACATCCAACAGCGGGTGGTATATATCAAACTGTTATGACAAACAGGTATGTTTGGGTATAACAACATGTCATTGTTGCATTTTAGTTTCAGCCGACGTTTTAGACAATGTTCATAATGCTGCATTGGATTAATACACATGGCAGGTAAATTACACACCTCTTTCCGTCTTTTATTGCTTCTTGCAGAGCTCGCTGCAACAATGAAGGTGACGGAAAAATGTGACGTTTACAGCTTCGGAGTTCTTGCTCTTGAAGTGGTAATGGGAAAGCACCCTGGTGAACTTCTCTCAGGATTATCAAATGGAGGACATGAAGTACTTCTTGTAAGCGTGTTCGATCAACGGCTTCAACCTCCAACCAATCCCATAGTCCAAGAAGTGCTTTGGGCAGTGAAGCTTGCCCTGGCTTGCACACATGCAAACCCCAAGTGCCGTCCCACCATGCATGTCATTTCTCGTGAACTATCAATGAGCACGGGACCACCTCTCCATGAGCCTTTGGACACACTTACATTGCAAAATTTGATGAATTTGTGAGAGAATTAATTTTAAAGAGTGGTGCTTGTTTGTGCATGCGCACATTGATTTGTACTTGATGGAAAATAGATAACGTTAATTTGTACTTGTTAGTGTATGTGCATCTGGGTCTATGCCTCTTATTATAAATAAGATACCTGCACACATAAAGATTTGTACTTGATGTAAAATAGATAACATTAATTTGTACTTGTAGGTGTATGTGCATCTGGGCCTATGCCTCTTATTATAAATAAGATACCCCTCCCTCCCTCCCTTCCTCCCAGGAAACAAAGCTAAATATCTTCAAAATGGAAAGCTAGCTTATCCACCACAGCTCAGCCAAAAAGCCCATGCAAGTTTGGCTGTCTCAGGAGCAAAAACAAAAATTGTAACCATGATATATGCCCTTGAGGTGATTGTGTAGGGGCAAGATAGCTCCAAAATCTCCACTTCTACACATCTAGCCTATGCCGATCTCATCTTAGCTAAAAGACTCATAACAATTCCAGCAGAATCAAGCTAATCTTTCTGTAGTTGTATATGAATAAATCAAGCAAAACTGAATTGCAGGATAACCTAACTGAACTCTCTCATGTCAGGAACATTAAAATTATGAAATATGGAGAAATAGCTTCACTCTTCTTCACACCAATATCACTAAATTCCACAGAATCTGTAAGTGAAATTCCATTATAAGTCAGCATCTTAATCTAGTTGGTTAGGGTACTCGCTGTCACCCGAGTCACCAGATCCAAATCTCAGAAACAGAAAATTTTCTTCTTAATCTTTTGAACTTGGGATTCACAAATAATATTGCTGGTTTCACTTGTCTGGCTTAAGGAACGTGGACCTAACTCAGAATATTTATTTCTAGAAGCATAAAAAATAATTTCTGGCTCAATCATGTGGAATAGGAATGATCGATCTCATTGAACTAGATCTCCAACAACTTTCAAATGGCCTGGCTGACTTTCACCTTTCAAAGACCATCATATCTCAATGTTTCATCTTTTTTTCCAAAATTGGAATCCATGTCTGATCCCTTCAAGTGATGGAAAATCCTACACACCCAGCTGTCCTAAAGCTCCACAGTAACCATATTTCAGGTCCAATCCTGCTAGTAGTGACGAATGTAATGAATTTGTCTATACTAGATCTTTCTATGACATCTTGACGGGTTCAGTTCCATCATCAAAATGGAAACTTCTCTAAACTTAGGCCCGCTCTCCCCAATGGGACAAACTTAGCCCTTTGATCTGTTGCTATAAACAGAGTGAAGAAAATAAATTCAGCAACAATCAACATTCAAGTGAAAGAAGGACAGAGAATAGATTCTACGATCTTGAAGTCAACGGTCTGTATCACTGAGTAACGGGCTGCATGTGTACAAAATAAGGACCTGAGGATATATTCATATCCACATAGATATATAGCCACTGTGGTGGGTCTGACTTACTATGTATGCCTGCAAGTTCTCCTGCTGTCTGAATGTCTTTAGAAAATCTATGAAAACCTACCTCTGCATCACTCTTTGAATGTAAAGCTCCAGTTAGAACCCTCTAGGAATTTAAGAAAAATGGTAATTTTCAATAACGATTTCGCATTTTATCCACATATCTCATACTTTCTTTTCTTTTTTTGAAGGATATTAGAAGAAACCAACAAATGCTTGGAAAAAGCTACCACAATGTTGAGAGGTGCTTGGTGATTCACGTGTAGAGATTGAAGAAGCGGTTTGCAGCACATACATGCACGATAAAAAAATAAAAAAATAAAAAAATACAATCAGGTGGGTCCCACGGTGATCGGTGAACGTGCATTGACACAAAGGAATCAAGCCCGTCCACTTCATAAGTGTGCCACACATGTACAATAAAAATGGGCTATTGGATAAAAAAGACGATTATGGTCCATATTAAATGCATGCATGTGGCCCACCTGATGAGTGGACTGGCCTGATTTTCAGCACATGTACCATAAATCGCAACTTCAACCACTCACAAAAATCAATTTAGCATTTCTCCACAATGTTTAAGAGAGTTGATGGTCTACATTCTCTCTTATGACAGTATAAACAGAAAGATTTAAGTAAAAAAATTAAAATAAAAAATAAAAAGATTGTTGGGGGGAGCTTGTACTCTCCATATTGAATTGCCTTGATTAAGGGTGTGTTTGGATGCACTTTCTAACGGAATTGCAATTATCAGCATAAATAGCGGAAAACAACATTACCATTCCTCAGCATTCCCATCCATCATTTGCCTCCCAATTGGTCGTTTGGATGCATGTAAAGTTTCAAGTTGTAAACACTTTGCACCCGAAAAGAGTTTCAAGTATAAACTATTTACATGCTATTCTAATTGACTTTTAAGTGGTAAAGTGTTTATGGGTAAACAAATTATGTGTTTGGCTAATTTGTAAAGTGTTTACAATGTATAAAGTAGGTATTCACACCACAAAGCTTGGAGCGGTAAATCCCGCCAAAATCTGCAAATCACATAAAAAGGGCTTGATTTTTTTGGGGCCTTAGGAGGGTATCAAAGTATGCACACTGGACACATTGGATGTTCGACGGACATCACAATGGCCCAACACACAATTTGGAAAGTTGGTCATTATAATTGTCATTTGTGCATCATCATAGATCTAATAACAAGAGGGTTTCAATCTTCCCTCCTGAGATCAAGAGACGACTGCCATTAACGATAGAACCGATGCTTTAAATATCGACAATATTGGCTAATATATCCCACGATATCTCTTGTATCCCACCTATGCAATACGAAACGCACAAGTAGTGCCCATATATCCCATATGTTCAATCCGATGAGCATTTTCAATTTCCGTTCCCTTTTTTTTGTTGAAATTATGTTAAATCAGCATCAAATGGTTACAAATCCATTGATACTTCATGTTTTGCATAAAGAATCATGGAGTTTGAGCTCTAATTTCGATACCATTGGTTCCTCATGTTCTCCATGTTTTTTTTTTTTAAAAAAAAAAATAATAATAATAATAAATAAATTAAAAAAAAATTCAACGAGCTATCAATTGAGACTAATTTCAAAGTATTTAGGAGTATTAGATGAAATGATCATCGCATACATTCTAATTTCGAAATTTAAATGTAGGTGGTCTTCTTTGGAAAATTTTGGGGGAAATTCAAAATTTTCCCAAATTGCTTGTAATGTTGCACTCCAAACATGAAATCAAGCATGTCTGAGGGCTGATCTACTGATTTGGTAGGTCCTTATTAATTTTCGAACAATAAAAATCCTTTTTTATTTAAAAATAATAAAATTTGTTATTAAAATATTTTTTTTTTTCAAATTTTCCCTTCAACCAGCTATCAATTGAGACTAATTTCAAAGTATTTAGCAGTGTTTGATGAAACGATCATCACACTCTAAATGTTATGCATTCAATTTGAATATAGCTGCATTAGTTTAGTAAAACAGCGCATAGCTTAGGATATTATACAAGAAACCTACTATGTACACTTATTTTTTGAGATGTTATGATTTAAAAGTGTGTATTAAGGTCTTTTTTAACAATCCCTGAAGTTTCATTTTTTAAAAAAATTAAAAAATTTTCCCAATGTTTCCCAAAAGGTGCGATAAATTACCTAATACAAACAATGTATTCCATGCGATAACCAACATGTATCTGTATACCAAGGATGCAATATGTAACGTGATATCGATATTTCAAACATTCGATAGAACTGAGGTCGCCGGAGGAGTGGAGAACAACCAAAGTCTTCCTTCTCCCTTCCTCTCTTTTAGTGGGAAACTTTCTAAAAAGCATGTGAGAGTGGGGGACTAGGGCTCTGATTTATAGCGGATTATGGTTGGCAGCAACATCCCAGCTTCAGATGGCCGCCAATTCAATCACCTGCTGCTTTCCACCAAAAGAGGAGAGAAACGTAAACTCTTTTAGGTTTCTTAAGTATATGGTACTCTATGGGACAAAGAAATAATGTACATGCCACACACTTGTAGGCCCCACCTGAAGCTCATCACGCAATCCAAACCATTCACTCTCTTTGTTCTAGTAGCCAGTGTTGCGTGTGGCCCATTATTTCCAACATTCTCCCACTTGGGTGACACACGGCATTGACTTATGTACACAAAAGATTGTGTATATCTAGTATAAATTTTACGAGCTTAAAACCTTATCAAATACTTATAATGGATCATGAACAATTCCCTCGATAATTCGGTTCATTGAGACTACTGATATGGGACTATGGCAATCGTCACTACATTTATTACAATAGGACCAAACATAATCACAAATAACAGCACTCCCAATGACATGGATTCCAATAAATAGGGAGCGTGATATTAAAAATCTATTACCTAGTATGGCCTTTCATGCAGATTTTCAAGCAGACCTACTATCTCTACTAAGAGATGCCTTACGCCTTGAAAACTTATAAAGTCTTAGGTTCCCTTATTTCAATCATGTGTATGACTTTAACTGATTTGTCAATTTTACTTGATAAACTAAAATGTGCACATAACTGGAGTGTTTGTATTCTCCCACTAATTAAATACATGATAACTAATCTCAAATCATTCACTAATTCCTTAAATGCCTTCATTAGTGGGTCCATAACCATTAGCTTCATGCTAATGTGTTCTGTAGATAATAAGTAATCCTCATTTCTCTCCTTCACAACCAGAAACTTTATATATATCCAATCGGCTACGACCAATCAATCTATCTATATGTGAGCATAAAATCCGTCATGCTTTGCAAATACTGCATTACTTACTTTGCAGCTTTCCAACAATTCATTCCTAAATTCAACATATATCTCCCAAGCATTCCAACCGTAAAGGCTATATCAAGTCAAGCGCAGACTTGTGCGTACATAATGCTTCTCACTACGGATGCATATGGGATATCCTGCATCCCTTTCCTTTCAAGATCAATTTTGGGACACTTTAAGAGGTTAAGCTTGTCGCCCTTGACAATAGTAGCCTCTCCTGATGGACAACTTTGCATGTTGTCACTTTTAAGTATCCTTTCAACGTAGGCTTCCTAAGACAATCCCAAATACCTCTTACTCTGTCATGGTATATTTATGACAAAAGATGTGGCGCCAATATTTTTTTGTTTGAAGTTCTATTATAAAAATCCTTGACATCACGCATCATCCATTTATCATTTCATGTTAGCATAATAACATCGACATATAACGTTAGGAACATGAACTTACTCTCACTGGCCTTTATGTATAAACAATAATTAGTGATGTTTTTAAGTGAAGAAATCACCTTGTAAAATTTTCAAGTACCATTGACATGATACTTGCTTTAAACCATAAATGGACTTTTGTAGTTTATAAACTAGTTATTTTTTTTTTTTAAAGATGAAAATTTATTAAAGCCAAATGCCAAAAATAGTAAACAAAAATAAAGACAAATGGAAGCAAACAAAGGAAACAAACCACAAAGACAGAGCCCCTGAGGGAACCGACTCCCTAATATACAAAGTGACCCTACTAGAAACCCCAAACAGTGTTTGTTTCTTTCTAACCAAATAGCCCAAAAGATGACCGGCAAAGCAATTCTCCATCTCTTCCTACCAAAGGATCCTCCTACATGCCAAACCTGGAGCAAAGCTTCTACTGAATTGGGCATCTCACCTAACTGATGTTGTCTGATCTAAGGATATTCGACTAAACGATGCGAGAGAAGGAACAATGGATGAATGAGTGATCAGGGGGGGAGCCAGAATTTTCTTCCGGAGGGGGGGGGGGGGGGGGGGGGGGGGGGGGGGGGGGGTGCAAGCATGAAGCAAGGGTCAAAAGTCTAATACAACAAATAGAGCACCTCCCCAAAAAACAAAATAGTATACAATGAGCAGGTTGTTAATCAAAACAAAGAAAGCACCTTCATGCAAGCAATAAGCAGCTACAAACATGCCATTGAAGAAATCTCTTTATAATTAAATCAAGAAGTAAAAAAAAAAAGATAAATAGAAAACCCATTACCAGCTTCTTCTATGAAAAGAAAACTCCACACGGTCATGCGATTCCTTCAAGCTCAAGAGAAAACCCTAAAAGAATCGAAATCAGAGCTCAAAATACCAATTGAAGGAGTATAGGGCAAGGGCAGAGCTTGAAATAGCATTTGAAGAAAGGGAAGGAAATGACATTTGATTCTGAAAACTCCAGCAGTAGAAGGTTATGGAGATGGAGGGTTGGATTCAAGGATTAGAGATGGAGAAAAGGGAAGGAGGGGATTTAGGGATTTAGAGATTTGAAAAGGGATTACACGGTTGTAACTTTTGGGCCTTTTGGCTTTCGTGGATTGGCTATTGGACGTGTCCAATAGCTCTTACGCTATTAGACAAGCTCTATGGGCCCTATCATGATGTATGTATTTCATCCACACCGTCCCTCCATTTTTCCAGCTCATTTTAGGGCATGGTCCCAAAACTCATGCAGATCCAAAGTTCTAGTGGACCACACCTCCTGAAACTGTGGGATTTAATTCCTACTCTTGAAAAAAAAAAATCAAAATAAAAACGAGTGTGGATCGTCTATGTTGAAGACACAAATAATTCCAATGAATCGCTTCTTATTGCTCCGCATCAATTTTAAGGACTCCAGCTAACATGATACCCCAGATTTTTCACCCAAATAGATTGCTAACTACACAAAACAACTTTTAATGTGTGGAACTTTTCTTGGTCTCACCACAATTTTTGTGTTAGATCTACACCATCTATCAATTTTTCTAGATAATTCTTGAGCATGAGCCCAAAAATGAGTTATATCCAAAGCTCAAGTGGATCACGCCATAAAAAGAAATCGGATTTCAACAAACTACCGTTGAAACTTTCCTAAGACCATCCCTGAGACTTATTTTCCATCTGACCTGTTCATAAGATCACACATACCTGGACGAAGTTAAAATACAAATATCAGCTTAATTAGAGCCTTCTGTGGCCCCAAGAGGATTTTAACGAAAGCACCAATTCCTACTGTCTTCAGTGGTGTGGTCCACTTTAACTTTGGATCTGCATTTTTTGGGTTCTTATCCTATAATGATATGAAAAAAAAAAATGGATGGACGATGTGGATCTAAGAAATACATCATTGTGTGGCCCACATAAATTTCACACCTCAAGAAATTCCGTTACTTGTTCTGGTGTTGCAAGGAGCGAATTAGGTGAGACCCGGCTTCACAAAAGACGGTGCAACCCTTACTATGGGGCCCACCTTGATGTGTGTATTATGTATCCACTCTATCCATCCTTTTTTTCAAATCATTTTAGAGCATGATACCAAAAATTAAGAAGATCCAATTATTAGGTGGAGCATACTCTAGGAAATAGTGGTGATTGAACACCTTGCCATTAAAAACTTCTTAGGGTTCACCTTAATGCTTCCTTACTTTTTATTTGACATCCAATCTATTGATAAGTTCACACAAGCCTAGATGAAGAGGAAAAAAACAAACATTAGATTGATCCAAAACATTTGTGGTCCATTAATGGTCGATCACTATTGTTTCCTATGGAATGGTCCACCCGATAATTGGAAATGTTTCATTTTTTGGATAATGCCCTAAAATGATCTAGAAAAACGGATGGACAGGGTGGATACAAAAGACATATCAAGTTGAGCACCAAGGTAAGGGTCGCACCGTCTTGGGTGAGGCTAGGGTCTCACCTAATCCGCTCCCGTGGTGCGTCGAGAGAAGAAAACGAAAGTGATGACATGTGGAACTTCCATAGGCCTTGTCATGACGTATGTATCAAATCCACACTGAACATCCATTTTTCCATACCATTGTATGGAATGAGATAAAAATTTTAAAAAAAAATAAAAAAGACACAGGGCCAAGGCTCAGGTGTGCCACACTATAGAAACAATGGGAATTGGACGCCTACTATTGAAAACTTCATGGGGCCATAAAAGGCTTTGATCAAGTTGATATTTGTGTTTTCCCTTCATCCAAGTCCGTGTGGCATTATGAAGAGGTTAGATGGCAAATAAACCTCACAATGAACCCTATGAAGGTTTCAACGGTAGTCGTATAATCCCCGCTACTTTTTGTGGTGTGGTCCACTTGAGCTTTGGATGTGCCTCATTTTTGGGTTCATAATCTAGAATGATCTATAAAAATTGATGGATAGTGTGGATCTAAAACATAAATGATTGTGGGGTTCAGAGAAGTTCCACACGTTAAAAGACATGTTGTGTAACACACAATCAACTTGGGAGAGAGAAATCCGGTGTATCTTGTTAGCTGGAGTCATCAACCATGACGTGGACCAATGAGAGGCAATAGCAATGACGTGGACACATGATTTAATGCTAGCATGCAACGTGGAGATTATGAAAGAGTCCATAAAGTAATTCAATTAACAAAAGATGTTAATCCACCAAGTAATTAAGAGTAA
This sequence comes from Magnolia kwangsiensis, assembly GCA_037074715.1. Classification (NCBI taxonomy): domain Eukaryota; kingdom Viridiplantae; phylum Streptophyta; class Magnoliopsida; order Magnoliales; family Magnoliaceae; genus Magnolia; species Magnolia kwangsiensis. The sequence goes on from CM073574.1 coordinate 31,942,438, forward strand.
ACAATAGGCAATAAAATCTGATTTAACCTAAATCACATGCACGCGTGCTAAGGAATCACATAAATCAATTAAAACTAGGCCCGATGGAAGGATAGAACTTTCAATTTAGCATAGACACGTTCCATACTTAAGGGACAGATTTGTAGGTTTTATGATTAAGGTTAGGAAAGAGAAAATCTAAAATTTGAAAAATTAGGGTTCATGGAAATTGGGAATTTTAGAATTGAGGTTTTTAGGAATTATGGAAAATAGGAAATTGGGGATTTAAGGTTTAGGGTAGGGTTATGGATGGGAAATCAATGGATTTTTATGGGGGAAGCAAGGGGAAATCAAAGGATTGAGCGATTAGCCTAAGGGCTCATACGTGTGGGTCGTTGGCTAGGCTTTTTGGGTCCTCAATGGTTGATTTCAATTGGGGTTGAAGTTGGATGATGAGAAGTTGAAGAAAAATATAATTTGGATGGTCTTAGATAGGAATGGAAGAAAAGAGATGAAGTTCTTGGAAAAATACCTCTTTTGGATAGAAAGGAAGAGTGAAGGAAGATGATAGATGGAGACCTCGCACCTCCGTTGAATGGGGAATGGAATCACACCACACCTAAGTTCCAAATCACATGGAGTATTCTTCAAATCACATGAAGAAGAGAAAACACAAAGCTTTTTTTAAAAAATAATGGCATTAAGCCGTCGCACATCTATCTTTCTCTTTTATAATTTCAGAAAAGACCTTTTATAAAAAGACACTATCAGATAAAATTCTCAACATGAAGATGTTTAATAAATTAAAAGTTATTCCTAACTCCCTAATCTCAACACAAATATAAGATATACCAAAAAATAATGAAGCATGTAAATAATCTAAACAACTAAACTATTTCATGACTCACGGGGGTCCACGATCAAGATGTCCAATGATGATGATCCAACGGTCCGATCATCGTGTCCACCCAATCCAACGGTCCGATGTGTCTATCAAGCTCCTATATGCAGCCCACGTGCATCTTCCTAGTGTAGAGTCTTTAAAAATACATAAACATGCTCAAGGTGTGGCAAGCTTAGATCCAAGTATTGAAGAATGTCCCTTTTGTCAGTTTGGTGGGCCGTTAGAAAGAAACGACAGATGTTTCAATGACACTTCCAACTCAATTGCGAGTATTGTGCAAAGGGTGATATATTTGATAGCGGAATGGGGTTCTTCTGTAGAAAATCTTCAAGCTTGTAATTTGCTTTTTTTGGGTCCTTAGTTGTTCTGTTATATTAGTAGATTAACTTCCCCCTTGTTTTTATTTTTCCCTTCTTCGTTACTAAAGTTACTGTTATCTTTCAAAAAAAAAAAACTGCAATGATGCTCGAGGAGATCCGGGTCTCATCGTTGAAGCTTTGCCTCCATGATCCATGTACTGTCTGACTTTGGATTCGCCATACCTTATCAGTTCGAGCTTTTAGAGCAAGTGGTTAATTGTCATGCATTAAGGGGATATTAAAGCAAGAGGTCTCATGTTCGATACTCCTCACTGAGGGTGATGAATGCAGAGGCATTTTCACACCGGGCTCGAGTGGGGTTGCCTGTGAGATGCAAGGGCGCAATCGGGGCGGGCAGCTCGTGTGAGACGGGTGGCTCGTGTGAGGAGGTACCCATGTGATGTGGGGCCCACGAGGGGGGTTCGGCCAAAGTCCTAACCCAGGGGATGTGGTGTCTGGGCTATGAGATAAAGGGATTAATTCACGATGCTCTATTAGTTCGAGCTTTTAGAGCAAGTGGTTAATTGTCATGCATCACCATGCCCTTTATAGTTCTGTTCTATACCATTCTGTCCTAGAGTACCAAGCATGGTATGTTGAGAGATGATTCCATGTTCTTTTAGGAATCTAGCGAATGGCTCTGAATTTTGTCTCAATTCATCATATCTATCATAGTACTCACTACCATAGTTAGATCTAACAAGCTTAATCCTTTTATTAAGTTGGTTCTCAACCTCAGCCTTAAAGATTTTAAACATATTTAGAACATCTGAGTTATCATATACTAAGCACTCATAACGAGAATGGTCATCTATAAATGTGAGAAAATATTTTTGTCTAGTCCAATAGGCCATAGGGAACAGACCACAGATATTTATATGTATCACCTCTAAGAAACCAATACTCCTGATGTCACCTAACATCCTTATTCCTGTTTATTTTCCCTTTATGTAATCTACACAGACTGTAAAGTCCGTACAAGCCTTTCTATTCTCTCGCAAGAAATGTGACCAAGACACTTGTGTCATAACATCAAGGAATTCTCTTTAATCAATTCTTTTTATGCCAATATTCATATTCTCATTCACATGCACAAATCTTTATTAGAGGTATGAATTATCAAAGTCCAACCGATATCAGTTATTTACTAATGAGCCGAGGCCAATAATATCTAGACCACATGACAACACAAACTTTGCATTTCCAAAAGAGAATGTATATCCTTTAGAATCATGACATGATTTAAGAACAGACTACGTTATAGATACAACAAGTAAAAAGTATTGTCTATGTCCTAATAATGTCTTGACTATAACTTCAACATATAGAACCTTATAGCCTTAACCTCCACTTAAGCGCCATTGGCCATGAGAAGATGGCATTCTGGATTAATTGGTCAACAGCTCCCTATGAACCCAGGTTGGGAATTGGAAACATGAGTGGCGGCACCTGAATTGATCCACCACAAATTTTGAGGTGCATCAATTAAATTTGACTCAAAAGCATACAAGAATTCTTTCCATTTGATTTGCTAGTAGTTCCTTTTCGAGTTCATAACCATAAAGATTCTTTTATATGCAAATTGCACTAAGATCTCAATGAAACTAGGACTTAAATCATTTTGGGAGTTAGCACATGTAACTATTACAAAAAGAATTCAAGACTCACATTAGAACTTTTTTTAAAAAAAAAAAAAAAAAAGATCTCACATTAAAACTTTATCCAATTGACGAGGTGGTTAATCAAATTTTCCAAGATAACAAGCCTAAGGGCCCGTTTGGATTCGCATATTAGGGTGTATTGTATTATATCCAGATACTGTTCATGTATACTTTGGATGGTTTTCAGAATACATCCTAATCAACATGCCATTAATCAATGTTTGGATAGGAGGTATTGTTCGGGCAAGTATACAAGTTCTTGTACAGATCAATGTTTAGATACGACGTTTTAGGCCTGCATATTGTACCATCATACAACATACAATAGCATCTGTATGGATTGAATTTTTTTTTAATTCCTCGTCCATTTGCTGAAACAAGAGCAAGGCTTCATCACACTGCCCATTCTGCACATAACCTGAAATCATCGAATTCCATGACACTACATCTCTCACGTCCATCTCCCTATACAGAGCCTCTGCCATATCTAACTGGCCCAACCTCATCAACCCACCAATCAAGGCATTCCAAGAAACCAAACTCCGTTTCGACATTCTATCAAAAACTCTAAGGGCATCATCCACCAAGTCAAATTTCACATACATATCAATTAAACCATTCCGAACCAACACATCCAATTCGAACCCAAGTTTAACAACATGGCGATGAATCTGAATCCCTTCCTCAACAGCCAAAACCGAACCACACGCCTTGCACAAAACGGTAAAACTAAAACCATCTGGCGCCACCCCTTCACGCAGCATATCAACAAAAACCAACAAGGCATCGTATCCAAGCCCGTCAAACTTCGAATACCAAGCAATCATTGAGTTCAAAGAAACCAAAGTTCTCTGCGCATTCCATCGAATACCTTCCGTGCAATGCCAAATAACCCAAAGCAGGCATACATTTAAAGTAGAGCATTCTGGATAAAAACATCATAGACGAATGCAGCACTGTTTTTCATGACATGGGTGTGAATCTGTTCGCCTTGTTTCGAGAAATTTAGGGAAGAACATGCCTTGAGAAGAAAAGGAAAGGTGAAAAGGTCAGGAAAGACGGCGTGTTCACGCATAGAGATGTAGAGAAGGAAGGCTTGTTTAGGTTGATTTTTTTCGACATGGGTGCGGATTCTGTTGTTCCACGGGAATGGGTTGTTGGAGATTTTTGGGTTTTTGTATAAAGTGGGGGTGGGTTTTGGAGGGGTTTGAGAGGGACAAATAACATTCTCCCCCTAGAGATTACTCTCTGCATTTCTCAGAACCCGCTCGCATGCGAATATAGTGCATTGAAGATAGAGTACTAACGACAACCGAGCCGTCTGACAATCCTCTACCATCGTTTCAAATTTTTGGATAGAAGATGTATTCGCGCACGTGGTTTTCCACTCATTTCAATTCCAAACCAAACACCGTAAATGTCAAATCAAGCCCTCTAATACCATACAATACAGTCTAATACACGAATCCAAATAGGCCCTAAATGTCAAACCTGGATACAAACCTAGTGCATTATTGCAATCCCTCCTTTGGGTCAAGAAGGTAATATGCAAGTGGTTCTCAAAACATAAGGTTGAGAGACTACCAATAATGTGAACCCAAATTGTCCAAAAACTTTGTAGCAAGATGCCAATTTAATCACATAATACTAACAACATCCACCCCATCTCATTTAACTCCTACCAGACTGCGAACTCCTTTGGGTCAAGGCAGTTTATTTGAAGACAATCGCCACCAAAAAAAAAAAAGATCCTTTTCCTGCATGGCATGTACGTCATGTCCTTGATTCTAGGAATCAATTTACATCTCTCGTCACCACTACTTTAGTAGAAAAACACAACCCAATACGATAATTAATCTATAGAAACTGAGATCTCACCTAACCCATTTCCAAAAAAAAAATGTCCTCAAGACACAAGCTAACAAATTTGGAATCTGGACAAGTTGCAACATTGGTTTTGGACCCACATGAATGTGGACAAATAGAAAACCAATATTTTAGTCTAAAATCTCAAGTTATGACAAGAAAATAGGCCTTAGTGACTACCATGAATAAGACTTGAAAAAAAAAAAAAAAAATTATAACCAAATAGATATAATTAATAATCATAGCCCAATGCCATTGGCCATGACAGAAGCCGAGGCCTAAATGGTCCAGGATTTACGAACAAACATTATGTCTATCTAAAGATCTAAAACTGGAATCTATATATGATCAATACAAAATAAATCAATGCAAATATGCATAGACAACACATAAACGGATGGCTCAGACTTAGAATATGTGTATGTGCACCGAACTCAACAGAATACGGGTTGAAAGCACCAAGCGTCGAATATCCAAATCACGGATCAATATATATATATATATATATATATATATATATATATATATATATATATAAAAGAAAGAAAAAAAGGCGATCAGCTTATCCAGATCATCAAATAATTTGGACCATCACAAGCACACAGTTTCCTATCGATTTATATCAGTCGGCCATAGATTTGAACGATCCGATTGCAGCAAAATGATAATGGAACATAACACTGGCCTGTCTTGCCAGGATCTTAGAAAATTTTCGGCCGCTGGATCTGTGGCCCGTTTTATTTACTTTTTACTGTGCAACGGTCCAGATCAACAGATCTGACCGGAGAGACTGGGCAGCAGCAGCATCTGTCTGGATCCGCCATCAACGCCGGCGGAGAAGCACCTTGAAGACGGCAGTCGCCATCAACGAAGACTCGCCAACAGCCATGGAGAAGAGAATACCGTCTCCTTCCCTTTTTCTGATTCCAGTTTAGCATAACAGAATACGGTTGAGTCGCGGATGAAGAAGACAGAGAGGGAGGAAGATAAAGGTCACGGCTGGCTGTACTGATTACAGACGACCGGCAGCTCTGTCGGCGTTAATGGCCGAGACCCATCGGCGCAGCGGACAACCACCATTGATGCACAAGCAGAGAATTTCATCGCTCTCATAAAAAATGTGATCGCCGTTTGTGGATCACCATATATCTACTAACAAGAGGCTTTCGATCTTACCTCTCTGAGATCGACGGACGACCGCCATTAATGCCGGAACTGAGGTCGCCGGAGCTGTGGAGCTCGGCCGGAGTCTTCCTTCTCTCTCTCTCTCTTATTCAATGGGAAACTTTCTAAAAACCATGGAAGGAGAGTCAGGACCGGGGCTCCTGGGTTCGGCGGCAGCATCCTACCGGATGGCCACCGATTCAGTCGCCCGCACGCCTCTCCGCCGTATGAGGAGGAAATGACCCTGGCTCTTTCAGGTTTCTTTGAGTATATGGTACTCCGTGGGAAAAAAGATACAATGTACACGCCACACAATCGTAGGCCCCACCTGAGCCTTATCACACAATCCAAACAGCTCACTCGCTTTGTTACGGTGGTTCATCATTTCCAACATCCTCCCACCTTTAAAAAAAGGCCATGTCTTTACTAAGGTATGGGCCTAACTATGGTGTGGCGGTGGAGTCAATGACGTCTCCTTGTGGGATTGAGAGATCGTCCCTCTTTCCGGCTCTCTCATGGAGCCTACTTTCCGCATAGTTTTTCTAAGGGTGCTCTCTCACGTGGTGGTCCATGTTGTATACAAAATCTTGTTGACTCGCCGCTCGAATTGCTAAACTTTGAGCTGCTTCAACATCCTAAGCATAAGCGTGTGGTGAGCAAAGAAGACCCTGGTCTAGACAGGGAGCCCTCCAGTTCCTAAGTCAAGTCAAGAAAATTTGAGTCTAGTTCGTTTGTTGAGGGAAAGTGTGAGATATTGCGTACCGATTTCTTCCTCACTAGATGTTATATATACCCTCAGGCTTAAAGTGGGCATGTCCAGATAACTCGATGCATCTTAAGGCATTTACCCCATTATGTGGGTGATTCGGCCACTTAGTCATAATATAGTCGTGCTGAAGTGGGCGGTTGAGTAACCGTCACCAGTTGTGTGATAGTGGGATACTTCACAACCTTCTTCATTAATGGATCTTGCTCCGAGGCTTTATCCAAATACCTCCGCCCCAGATGACTCCGAGCTAACACCTTCAGGATTTCGCTCTAACCTTCGGACATATCAACTCACCCTCGTGTCATACCGTTTGGGGTCTCGGGACATTACAGTTATCGAATCGGATGATCATCCTTCACTTATATAACCCCAAAGCTCGATTTTTATGCCCTTAATTGGCTCTGACTTATTTCAGACATCGGCTCTGATATATCTCTGGTCTTCCCATAACAGAAGCTCCCTACTCTCTGAGTTCGGACACGAACTTAAAGAATAACTATACGTGGAAGATCAGTGATTTTCCTCATTACACCCCGACGCATGCGACTATATTCATGGTTTTTATATCCAAAAAAGATACGTCTATAGGTTATCCTCGAAGAGACGCATGGTGACAGTTAAGATATCAAATCATCATAGAACCTATGAGGGATTGCCACATAGGCCACAGAAGATGGTTGAGAGACACTTCCACTGCTCAGAGCTCGCCGCCCGATGTCAAAGGCATGCGGCTTGGTGGTGCTTAGGCCAATGACATTCGGCCACGTATATTCTGAAGTCGGCTAGTGATGGTTCGGCTGCAGTTATCATATCTTGCCATTAATGTGAGAATCCTCCAAGGATTATATAAACCTCAACATTCAAAAGCACTTCTCATTTTTGTATCTTGAATCCGTGTTATTGTGGGTTCCCTGAGGAGGCAATTTTCAGCGAATGCGATTTCTGGCGAAGGCAATTCCGACCGATTAGAAGTTTTTGGCATAAGCGATTCCTAGAGATCGTCCGGTGAGTCCCCCCTTTAGCTTTTCACTTTAATACTCTCCTTCGCCTTGCGGGATGTCGGACGATTTAAATACGGTCCGAGGCGATTACGACCTTGATAATGACTCCGGGCCGGGTAGCTCGGATGATAGAAGAGTGGCCTCCGAAGGCCCCTTTGAAGTAGTACCTCTCTTCCCTCTGCCCAGAAGGGGCAAAGAGGTGGGGGCTTGGACACGCCGCACAGGCAGGAAGAAAACCTCCCGAGCCCCCCGAGACTGGACAGCATGTAATAGCCCATTTTTATTTTATTTTATTTTATTTTGTTGTTGTTTTAATTTTTTTTGACACCACATGACCCACCTAATCTTTGGACCTGTCTCACCTATTGTTAAATGTCATAATTGGACATTTAGAAAAGTATGAACGGAATGGATTTCCCTTACTATCTTTGTGGAGCCCAATTTCGGGTATGTATGTACATAGGTGTACATGCAAATGAAGTGCACTGGATTCAACACCCATTCAAAGGGGATGTTGACCCATGCCTTTATAAAAAATAAAATAAAATAAGAATTTCTCTTGTTTTCATTATCCCGCTCAATGAAAATTCAAATGGACGAACGTCCGCTGATTGATGGTGGCCCACCCATTATTATGATGTTGGTAGATCTGAAGCGTTAATCTTGTTCAGATGGCGCCTTCGACCAAACCTTAGCCACTTTTGCACATTAGAACACGCGTGTAAGTGCACGATCAATGGCGTTAGAAAGACGTTGGTGTTGAAATTTTAAGAACGGAATCAAATTCTGTTTTGCCACATTAGCAATCCGTTTGTGAGGCGAATATCTATTCCTAGCCATCCATTTCCAGTTCATCTAAACCGTCCATTTCCAGTTCATCTAGACCGTAGAAAATACTTGTAGTTAAGGAATCGTAACAGAAAAAGGTAGAAGGAATATTTCTAGTTTTAGCAATACAGATGCCCTAGAAAAGATCTGAGCCATAGGTCTGTCATCCGAGTAATCTCAGGCGTGCATTTCAAATTTATAATGAGTCTACAAACTTCGCTTTGAAGGGATTAGGATTTTCTGTTGCCATTGAGTTCATTAGCCGTTTTGAGAAAAGAAACTCAAACCCATCAATGTGTTGAGCGTTTCCATCCAAAATGTGGGTCTCACATGCATCTCAGCATCCATTTAAGCCATCCAGTCAATTCAAATCGTGTGATGATCTGTCAACCACAAGATTGTCATTAACGTCCAAGTCATCTTCTCCATTGGGTTGAAAAACCCACCATCCATATGTGGGGTCCATTTGTCGATCAAGTGCATCTATTTGATGGGTCTTGGCATTTGATAAACACCCTTAAACTCTGATTTTTTTTCTATTATATGCCTGCGTCTATTTGATGGGTCTTGGCATTTGATAAACACCCTTAAACTCTGATTTTGTTTCTATTATATGCCTGACCATGTTAATGGGTTATTTGTTAACCGAGTTTAAGTGGGTTTTAGTTTAAAACTCAACTAATTATAGGATTAGTTACAGAACCATCTAGAGTCCGACTGATGGTTATAAATACCTCATTTCTCCTATTCTTTAGTCCTTTTCAATTCAAAGAAAAATCGGAAAGAGAGGGAGTGAGAGTGGGATGAGGTAGTGAATCTAAGTCGAACTATACCGAGTCGACTCAGCTCAGACGACTCTCATTATCAATCTGAGTTTATCCATGGTCGAAATGTTGCCTGAAGAAAGAGGAACAAGGGAAGGGGAATGAGAGCTGAAAGTTCTTTTGGAGGTGAGTGGTGTTGACAAGTCACACCGACTCGGTGGTATTGCACGCAATCTGGAGTAGTGGTGTGTCGCACGACTTGCTCAAGCGTTGTTAGTGCAGCTGATCGTGGAAAGTAGGTCGATCTGGGAGATTCTCTATTCGAGATAGGTACATCTTAGCGTTTTTCATTAACTCAAAATCAACCGAGTTAGGTTGTTCTAAAGGGGTTGTTGCAGAGTTTCAACTCGTGCCAAACCATTGTTTGTCTTGATAATTAGTGTTAATTCAGTCATAAACTAGGTTAAACTCATGTGAAATAAGGGCTGACTCAGCGGTTTGACTCAATTTATCCTAAACTAAGTTGCACCCAGTTGATGACTAAGTTATCATGTTTAGATCTGCTAAGTTGCAGCAGTTAGCTTGGTTTAGGATTTTAGTTCAACTTGCTAATTTATTTTAATATGTTAGCCAACTCAGTCAAGATCTAAGTCACCTAGTGATGTTCCATGCACCCCACCGAGTCACTGACTCGGTGACTCAGTGATTTGTATTATAGTAGTATTGAAACTAATTAATGCATGTTTTTCCAAAATCAGATCTCAGGAAAACTTTTCTTGGTGAACTGAGTTTTTGAATCCTGCTTTGGTGACGACACCGAGTTAGACCAAGCCTTGATTAGATCTTGGCACTTTGCAGATCTTGAATTGATTTTGATCCAAATCAAATTAGATTTGTAGTGAGCTATTATTATCCATTTAGATTTCAATTAGAATATTGATTTTTACTTAATAATTTGTTAATTAGTATATCTATTTGGTTATAGGAGTTTGGATCCTTATCAATTTCTTCTTCTTTTCTTACTCTTAGAAAAAGAGATCCAAGCTTGAGGTGAGATATACCCTTTAAGATTCTTTCACAATAGTAGCTTAGATTATTTCAAATTATGATAATCTTATTAGAATATTCATTTTAGTAATATCATTACATAATTCCTTTTCTAGTATTTGAACATAATAATATTAACTGTTTTTGTAGAACATACATGTACTCTTATCCTTGTAACATGAACTCTCTTATCTAATTCTTATGGTGTAAAATGATTACCTACAACTAATGTATTCATGCTTATAGGTAGTTTTGCTACAAATATGTTATAATGTGAGGATTTTTGAAATGAAAATCAATGTGGAAGACACATAAATTATAGTTGTAATTGGAGATAATTTAGTACCATGTGGCATTTGCATAGTTCATTTGTATGAGTTGTAAATAGAAAAGAGTATGCCAATGTGGGGCATAGCATGCATATATTGTTGTGTGATTGTAGTTAGTATATGCAAGTGAGTGTTAGTGTGTGTTATAATGTATGAATGTGGATGAATATGTGGTATGGTATGCATGTATTGTGGTGTGATTGTAGTTGGAATTGCATTGGAATCATGAAGTTACATGTATGAAGAATGCTCCTTAAATTGGTGGCCTCATTATGAATCAATTGGAATTATTACATCTACCATCTTGGGAACATTTGAATTAGATTTGAAGACGGTGTCTAAGAGTGGACTTAGTGTTCTCAATGGAATATGGACTAATGTTAGCGGTTAATGGAAATGATTTGAATAGATTGATTGCTTGAGAATTATAGTATTAATGTGGCCACTAGTTGTAAGGATGTACATAAATGGCTGATTGTAAACTGGATTAATAAAGGACAGGTAATCATGCATATATTGCATATAGGCGTTATCAGGTGTCTGGTCAACTGTTTGAAAATACCAGTGTACTGTTCGAACGACCCTAATATCATTTGAATGGGTCGACTGTTCGAAAGACCCATTCTTTGCATGGATGAGCCGGCTGTTTGAAAGGCCCATCCGATGGTCAGTTGGATGTGAATCCCCAGGCTGAAGTGCATTTCATGCATCCATTCATTTTAAAAAGATTATTTTATGAAATGTTGTTTTGCTTGAATGTTTGCTTTGAAATATCCTATTTACTATGCTCGATTGTAATCTTGGGGGGTGTTTCTTATTAAGATGGCAACTCATGTATACTATTGTGCAATTGCACCAACCGTAGGTGTCATAAATAAAGAAGCGACTTCCATGAATGAGGAACCGACAACTGATGTTAAAGAGAAATGGCCATATTGGTCCCAAGAGGAGCTTGATGAAGCACAAACAAAGATTAGGAGTGATGGACCTTTTACTTGGGTGGAGACTCCTGAATATAACTGATATAATTTTCCTATTAGTTTTTCATTTTGCGTTGTATAAGCCATATGGGCCTTACTTAATTGTGATTGGATGTGGACTCCATATTTTCTTTACGCATGATTTTCATATTTTGGATGTGATGCCACTCTTAAATGTTTTCCAATACACTTGGATGGAATTCTTCCTTCATAGTTTACATCCTGATTTTTGTACATGAGTGCTAAACTCATGGTATGAAATTCAAGGCGTTACACAGCAAGCGGCGTAGAGATGCCTGCGAGTGGGCGGGCTACAGAAACCATCCTAGGAGGCTTCATACTAGTTGAGTCTCAGATGGGATGGATCCGATCGGAGTTCGAGATCCCGAACTCTATACAGATATAGGCATCAGGCCCCTCGATACCGTCGAAGCCCCTGCCGAAGGGGAAGTTACGATCTTCCTTTGTACACTGCAATGTGGACTCTAACTTCCCATGCATCCCTTCGTCCAAGCCCTGACAGCCTACTTAGGACTGGTTCCAGGCCAGTTTACCCCTAATGCTTGGAGAGTTTTGATATCTTCTTACATCATCTGGTGCCAAGTCGGGAACATGGAGCTGATGGCAGAGGAGCTGATAAGCTTATACTTAGTCAAGCATGATAGCCAAGAGCCGTGGTATTACTTCGCGACTCACGGCAATAAGGGTTCGGGGCTGGTCCTACAACTTTCATCCTCTAATAAGGACTGAAAAAATAAGTGGTTTGGGGCTTCGGGCAAGTGGGAGGCACCAGTAGCGAAGCTCAGGAACCTAAGGACTCGGATCTCTGCCCGATTAGTACTCTAAGTCGGATCCTGAACATTCTTCTTCTAGGCCCCCTTCCTTATTTGTTGTGATCTAACTTAAGCCTTCTTTTCACTTTTGCAGACTTCCTGAGGGGCTCGCCTCTCATCACCTCAGACCAAAAGAACCAGATCACCAAGGCCAAGGTGTGCTCGGGAGACCTACGCTCCTAGTTGGATCTAATCACTACCGATAATCTCTATCGGTCCGAGCTCTGCAAGTCCAAGTCACTCCCCTCTTCATTTAGTAAGTTTGCCTTCGTCTTTTACTTCGAAGGAACTCAATCTCTCAGCTCGAGTATTGATTTATTATTCTATATGCAGGCATGACCGAGGCTTCTGGATCCCAAAAGAGGAAGACCACTCCGACCGTCAAGGAGATGCTAAGGGCCGAACCCTGAACAAAAATAACTGTTTGGAGGAGACAGGCGGCTCCTCGCAGTGAGGGCCCCTCGACCCTAATTTCTATCGCTACAGCTTCAGCTGTAACTCGAATTTCTGTTGCTGTAGCTCCGACTTCAGCACCCGTCGCGGTTGAGGCTGCAACCGACAATGCTCCAGCTTCAACCCTTCTTCCCGTCATCACCCCTCATGTCCCCAATGTGCCTCCCCCAGCCACCGAGCCTTGCATAGCTGTCTCATCTTCATTCAAACGGGAAGAGGCCATTCGGATGGCAGACACAATGCTCTCCCCTCTCGAGGTTAGAGATGATCTGAGAGCCGAAGCCCAAGCCTCAGCAGGCAGCAGGACCGGGGCAGGGGGAGCGACAGGGTCGGCTCAGGTTAGAACAAGCAGAGAGAGGTTTCAGCCGAGTTATCACATGTCGGGCTTAGTTCGCTGGGGTGCTAAGCATGCCCCGGAGGAGGAGATAGCGGCCCTTCTCAATAAGTCGAATGAGTCCTTCATCAACAACACGGTCTCCGTCTTCTACTAAGTATTTCTACTAACCCTTCTTACCAAAAAATGTTAGTTTCTTTTGTTGCGTCCGTATGCTCATTCTCTCATTTTGATTCAGTCCGTCCCGAGGCTCCTCTTGACCCGAGAAAGGTTGATGGATCTTGTGCGGAAAGATGCAAAGATAAGGACCCTCAGGGGCGAGATTGAGACCCTCCGAGATGAGGTCGTGTTCCTCCGAATAAAGCAAGCAGAACTACGCCAGCAGCTTAATGATGAAAAGGCCCATGAGCTCCAACTAAAGGGCGTCACGAGTGATCTTGAAGCCCGATGCGCTACCGCTATAGCTGAACTGTCTCGAGCTAGAGCCTATGCTGACTCGCTCGTGAAGGAGAACGCCCGATTGGGGGACGTGTTGGAGCGGACCAAAGCTGAGGCAGCGGAAGAGCAGCACCGAGTGGTCACCCTGGCGAAGGAGGCTCAGTGGGCCGAAGATGACGCCTCCCTGGCCTTGGCGGTGGCAGCTACAGTGGATGCGTTCAAGTCCTCAGAGGAGAGGACCGCCGAAGCCACCAAGTTTTATAATTGTGGCTTCGATACTTGCATCGACGCTGTCCAGGAGCTCTATCTGGACCTCAACTTGGAGCCTATACTACCCGAGGACATAGGGGAGAAGCCAGTTGATGACGCCTACCTGGACCATGCCCCTGCCTCTCAAGCTCCTCCTTCGACCGAATAAATTCAGACGTTCCTTTTTATACATTCCTTTTAGACAATATTTTTGACTGATGATTTTGTGGATGATATATTTTTTGACCCTCTGGAGAGGGCATGTTAATCATGGTTGATTTTTTGAATGATGATTATTAAATGTTGAGTTGTTAATTGCCGAGTCGATTCCTTAACAAGTTGGCTCACCTCAAGGCCATTTTCTCATATTCTAAGGGATTTAGGCTCCTTGGTCGTTTTGTAGAATTTTGTGACGTTGAAATTATAAGGGCTGACCCCCTAGGGGGTCAATTCCTCCCATGAATGGCGAGCGACTTTTAGTGGATTCTTCAATCGGATGACGAGCCGACTCCTTTATTAAGGAGTCAGATCATCTATAGGGTTTTCCTCCGAAGGGATGCCTTAGCGAACTTTCGTGGGATGACATTCTAACCCCTTTAAGGGATCAGTTCGTTAAGTCAGCCCCTACTTATGAGAGACAACTTTCTATTAGTCGATAATTCGTTCAGGTAGATACAAAGAGATGGATTTTATTGAAAGCCTTAAAGGCTAGTCATTCAAAGATGTACACTTATTGGGGGCCTTCATCGACCATTACATCAAAGGCAGTAGACTTTTAGGTGCTGGGCGTTCTAGGAGTGGGGAGTTGACGGCCTTCGAGATCTTTTAAATGATAGGAGTCAGGCTTGGTCGATCGGACCACACGGTACGGCCCCTCCCAATTGGGTCCGAGTGCCCCAGTCCCTAGCTCTGCAGTGTTTTAGAAGACTTTGTAAATGACTAAGTCTCCTAGACGGAACCACCTAGTCTTGACTTTAGAATTGTAGAATTTTGCTACCTGTTGATGCCGAGCAGCAACACGGAGTCTAGAGATGTCTCTAGCTTCCTCAAGTAGGTCCAGGTTAGCTGTAATCTACTTAGTATTTTGATCCTCCTGATAATTTTTTACCCGAGCTGTACGGAGGCTAATTTCAACTGGCACCATTACCTCCGAACCGTAAGAAAGCGAAAATGGAGTTTCCCTAGTAGATGACTGAGCCGTAGTCCTGTAAGCCCAGAGGACGATTAGGAGCTCCTTGACCCAATCACTTTTCACTTTCTCTAATTTTGTTTAAGATGGTGCTTAATGACTTTATTAACTGCCTCCACCTGCCCATTGGATTGTGGGTGTCAAGGTGAAGAATATGCATTCGAAATGCCAATCCCTTGACACATACCTCGGAACATATCGTTATCAAACTGTCTATCATTATCAGACATAATAATCCGTGGGATTCTGAATCGACAAATGATGTTCTTCTAGACAAAATCAATCACTCTTACTATGTAATTTTTGTGATAAGCTCAACCTCGGCCCATTTGGTGAAGTAATCAACTGCGACAATAGCGAACTTGACTTGCCCTTTTCCTGTGGGCAAAGGTCTGATGATATCAATCCCTCATCGAGCAAACGGTCACGGTCCACTCATGGGAGTCAATTCTTCCGCAGGTTGCCTCGGCATGGTCGCGTATCGTTGACACTTGTCGTAACTTTAAACATAGTTCTTTGAATCTCCATTGATGGTCGACCAGAAATATCCTTGGCGGAGTATTTTCAGAGCCAGGGCCCGACCACCAAAGTGATTTCCATAAATGCCTTCATGAATCTTCCGAATCACGTAGTCTGCTTCCTCGGGTCGGAGACACCTAAGAAAGGGCTTTGAATGTCCTTTCTTGTACAAGATCTCGTTTAGGACTACATATCGTACTACTTTGACTCTCAAGTGCCTAGCCTCCAACTTGTCCGAGGGGACCTCACCGGATGTGAGGTAGCTATAAATTGGGTCCTTCCAGCTTGGAGCATCTTCTACTAGATTGACCGTTTTCTTCTTTATTTGGTCAATGCTCGAATGTTCTAAGAACTCCACGAGAATGACTCACGGGATCTTCCCTTCCATGGTTGAGGCTAGCTTCGCTAGGGCGTCGGCCCATGAATTGTCCGCCCTAGGAATCTGACTGATAGTGTAGCTCTAGAACCCTTCTATTAATTTCCTTGCTTCGTCTAGGTAAGCCACCATTCGAGTCTCCTTGGCCTCATATTCAGTGGAGATATGATTCACTACTAGCTGTGAATCACATTGTACCTTAAGAGACTGGACCCCCAAACTGGCCACCAGCCTGAGTCTAGCTAGCAGGGCCTCATACTCTGCCTTATATGCTCCACATTTTCTCCCTGATACATGTGCGTAATTATCTAGCTGTTGTAAATTGTAAGATGATTAAATAATGCATTGCATGCTTAATTGTTTGCCCATATCAGACAGAGTATCCTGAATTATGAATGAGTTTGGTTGCCTATTCTTGAATAAAATTAGTTGTGGCATGCTATAGAATTTTAGTTTATTAGTAATTAGGTTGGCCAGCAAATTAGAAAAAATCACAAGGGCAGCCCTATTAGATTGGCTATCATGGGCCAACCCGATTAATTCAGGTCAAAGATGGACAACCGATGGTAGTTGGACTACAAGGATGCTTGCACCCAGTGCCAGTTGTGTCGTAGTTCGCCTGAGTCAGCCAAATTAGTCCACTAGTTGGCCAACCATGTGTGTTCATCTTGTATGATCACACCTGTTTGAACATGAGACACCCCACGCCCCTGGAACGCCCACTTACAACTGCTATGATATGATCCACAATCTCGTGAGTAGGATATGATGGTGTGAGACACTATGCTCGAGTTGTCGACCTACGCTGGTGTGAGGAGCCTCCCCTTAGTGACCACGAGTAACCCAGTTTACAAACTCGTCTTTTGTATGAGTTCAACTGAGAGTAATGAACCCAAACAGATCAAGGATCGCAAGCACGAGACCACTATGGCTATCCTGGGCCTCGTAGTTGGATTAGGGCATTGATTTCGTGGGAGTGCCTTAGTTTTCCAAATCTTGTTAGATGAACGAACATAACTAAACACTTGGCTAACATGATCATTGTTGCATTGCATTAGTTAGGTTGGCGACTCGGCAGTCGAGGTCGCATTGAGGGAGTGTTGGTCATATGCGAATGTATAGATGGAGACGCTTAAGGGAGTGTTAGATGACGAGGGCATGCATCATATCATAATACGATGCATGTGCATTAACAAAAGTATATAGGAACTGTACGCTTAAATTATTTTTCATTAATTGTGCATGTGGATTTGATAGCTTTTGTAACTTGATGTTAATGGAACCACTGAGTTGATCACTCACTCCTACTCTGTGATAGTGTTTTAAAATACCAACGAGACCCTATCTTAGATGTAGGTATCATAGAGTTCGACACGCTGGACGAGGCATCCATAGACACAGAGGAGGAGCTCTCATATTTCTAGTTATTGGGCGGGTCGTTATAGGCTGCCCTAGGGCCAACAATGGGGCCTTAGGGCAGGGACACTTAGTATTTTTTTGGACTATATGTATTTTGCTCAGACACGGTCCCATACACCAAACGTATACGCATCATTTTGTTAGTCGTACTTTAAATTTAAGTTATGTTTACTTTAGTGTACATTGCATGATATATTTAATTTCTTGAGTGCTCATACACCAAGCAAACAAACTCAAATCATTCATTTCCGTGAGGCATAAATGATACCCGGGAATTCGAGAATCAAGCATCTACTCGACCCCTGAAATCCGGGGCGTTACATGAGTTCTTTTTTTATGAAGACCCTAGCTTTGATGAACATAATCAAGCCACTGAGGAAGGAAAAGATGATGGTGACTGGACGAGCTAGAATCGTGGCGAATCTTTAATTGTAAGGCAATTATTGTACACCTCACAGAAGGAATTACATCAAAAGTGACATAATATATTTTGTACGTGATGCACTGTCAACGGAAAAGTCTGTGATGTAATAGACGATGGAAGTAGCGAGAACATTGTCTCAAGAGTGATGGTGGACAAGTTGCAATTACCAATAACAAAACATCCTTCCCCGTACTCAATTGATTAGATAAAAAAGGTGAACGAGACCATGGTAACTAAACAATGCATTATCTCGTTTTTAATTGACAAAAATTATAAGGATCAAATACTCTGTGACGTGATCGACATGGAAGCATGCCATATGTTACTCGGTCGATCCTGGTAGTCAGACCATGATAGGACCCATCGAGGATGAGACAATATCTACGTCTTCGTCAAGAATAGTCGAAAAATAATCTTTTCCCCTATTGCACCAGAGAACTACCTTAAAGCCTCTAAAGTAGAGGGGAGTTCCCTCCTGACCATTTAGGATTTTATGGAGGAATCCAAGGAAATCGACAAAGTATACGCCGTAATGGTGAATGGCTAGAAATCGAAGTCCTTAAACATTCCTCCAAGTTTAAGGCTATTGTTAAATGAATTCAAAGAAGTCTGGCCTGAATATTTACCCCATGGATTTCCCCCCATGAGGGACATCCAACATCACATATATCTCATCTCTGGGGTTAACTTGTCTAACTGCCCTCATTATCAGATGAGTCCGAAGGAGTGTGAGATACTTCAGGGGCAAGTAGAGGAATTGATCCATAAGAGTCTTTTGAGAGAGATCATAAGCCCATGTATCGTACCGGCAATATTAATGCCAAAAAAAGGGAGCTGGCGCATGTGTGTTGACAGTTAGACAATCAACAAAATTACCATCAAATATTGGTTCTCAATATCGCAATTAAACGACATACTTAATATGCTAGAAGGGGCTAAGGTGTTCTCTAAACTAGACCTGAAGAGCGGGTACCATCAAATTCGTATCCGACTCAGTATTGAGTGGAAGACGACATTCAAGACCAAGGAAGGGTTGTATAAGTGGCTGGTCATGCCCTTCGGTCTATTAAATGCACCAAGTACTTTTATGCATTTGATGAATCAAGTTTTAAAATCGTTCACTAGCTAATTTGTGGTAATATATTTTGATAACATACTGATATATATCAAGATGAGATGAAACATAGGAACATCTCGGGCAGGTGCTACAAGTCCTACAAATTAATAAGTTGTACCTCAAGTTAAAGAATTGTGACTTTTTAACAAACAACCTGTTGTTCCTAGGGTTTGTTGTAACGTGCACGGGCATCCATGTGGACGATGAAAAGGTGCGAGTCATTAGAGAATGATCAATCCCGACAAACATTCATAAGGTGAGACGTTTCCACAGGTTGGCGACCTTCTATCGTCGATTCGTACAGAATTTTAGCATGATAGTCACACCTATTACAGATTGCATAAAATGGACTGTTCAGTGGACTGATGAGGCTGACAAGATCTTTCATGAGATCAAACATCGGTTGTTCACAACATCGGTCATGGTGCTTCCTAACTTCGACAAGCTGTTTGAGGTTGAGTGTGACACTTCATATCTCGAAATTGGATTAGTATTATTACAGGAAGGCAAGCTAATAACCTTCTACAACGAGAAGCTCAGCGAAGCCCGAAAGAAATGGTCAACGCATGAGCTTGAGTTGTACGCAGTTGTTCATGCGTTACGACATTGACTACATTATCTTATTTCAAGAAAATTTATTCTGTACACTGACCATCAAGCATTAAAGTTTATTAATAGTCATACTAACGTGAATTGTGTGTATGGTAGATGGGTTGCATTTTTATAAGAATTCACATTCGTTCTAAAGCAAAAGTCAGGGCAGCAGAACAAGGTGGCTGACACACTTAACCGTCATGCATCACTACTTGTTAGAATAAGCAATGTGGTGGTCGGCTTCGACTATCTTAAGGAGCTGCATACCGAAGAAGAGGACCTCAAAGATTCTTGAATGAAGTACTAAGAAGGTCATCCTAATGACCTAATATACAGGATGGTTTCCTCTTCAAAGGGAATTGATTGTGCATCCTCCAAAGTTTTTTAAGGGAGAAGATTATTCACGAGCTACAGGAGGTGGCCTTGGTGGATACCTTGGGCAAGACAAGATACGAGCTCTTGTGGAAGAGCGGTATTACTAGCCGCAATTGGTACATGATGTGGGAAAAGCCGTACAACGTTGTTATGTTTATCAGACCTCCAATGGGCAATATCAAGTTACGGGCCTTTACACCACGTTATCTTTGCCTAACGGCCTTTGGGGGATTTACCTATGGACTTCATGCTTGGTCTCCCACGAATACAACATGGCATGGATTTGGTGTTCGTGGTGGTAAATCATTTCTCCAAGATGACGCACTTTATCTCAAGCAAGAAGACACTCAATGCAACACACATGCTGAATCTATTCTTCAGGGAGGTCGTACGGCTACACGAGGTCCCCAAGACGATTACTTATAATCATGACACGAAGTTCATTAGCCACTTTTGGCGGACTTTGTGGACTCGATTCGATATATGACTTCAATTCAGTAGCACCTATCACCCACAGAATGATGGGCAGATCGAGGTTGTGAATCGCACGTTGGGAAAACTCTTTCGTTGTATTTCAGGTGAAAAACTAAAACAGTGGGATCTAGACTTGTCTCAAGCGGAGTTTGCATACAACAACATGGTGAACTGCTCAGAGGGAAGTCCTCATTCTAATTTATTTACGGATGAGTGCCTCGCCACACACTTGACTTGGTCCTTCTAATCAAACTCTCGGGTATGAGCATCACAACATAACATATAGCAAATAGAATCATGAGCATTCATGCGGAGGTGCAGACCAATTTACATGCCTTGAACGAGAAATACAAGGAACATATAACAGACACGATCATGGGCATCACATTATAGTCCACCTGGGCAAAGAGAGATTTCCAACCGTGACATACAACAAATTAAAAAATAAGAAAATTAGACTGGTACCAATCATCTGAAAGATCAATGACAACTCTTACGTTATTGATCTTCAAGATAACATGATGATATCATGAGTTTTCAACATCGCGGACCTGCCTGAGTATCATGAACTAAAGCAGGACGAGTTCTTTTAAAGTGGAAGGGACTGATGTAGAGCGGGTCGCAGACAACTTCTTGGCCAAGATGGATCAGAAAAGGCTCGGTTAAAGACAGAAGTGATCCGGATAGTCAGACCTTAAATCGGGCGTATCTTGTAATCTGGAATGAGTTATCAGACGTAAAATATATAATTTTGGGATAGAACATGATATTTTAGCCACGCAACCCAGTGCGCAAGCCAGATTTGCGAAATTCCACCAGATCGATGATCATTTCCCTATTTTAATTTCATTTTTACTATAAATAATAAGTTGTAGTTTGATTATAACTCTTCATCCGTTAGGCTTTAGGAGTTGCGCCCAACGTGTAAAGAGCTTAGAATAATTAGAGGAATAGCTTGGTGAGGCCAAATAAGATACTATTTTTGGCCGAAAACCTTGCACACTAGTAGACATCACGACCATCTATAAATAGTAAGTTTATAATAAGTTGTGAATTCTAGGAGTTTTAGTTATAGTATGATTTTGAAATTTCTCTCATTGCTAGGTATCCCTATTTAAAGGGATGTGAACTCATTTATTTCATTGATCAATCAAATTACGAATTTATTAGAATTTATTTCTATTTTCTTGCTTTCTTTCCTCATGGATTCGAGAAGTTTCCATAAGAAGTCCAGAGAAGTTCCTTGGATTCGGAGTAGTTATCCTTGAGGAAGACGATGATCGACCCCATCATGTTCATCCCTGCTTCACATTCCTCTCTGTAAAATGTATTGTTGGCTTTGGTCCATATGCATTTCTCAAAGCACACCATTTAAAAAGACTCCACATCCCTTTCACTGGTTTTTGGTAGCCAAAGCAATTAAACATAGCCAATTCAATTACAGTTATAACAAAATATGTGATCATGGTTAGTCTTTTTTTTTTTGGTATTAATTAACCATGACTGCTTCCCTTTAATTCATTTCAATACGCAGATCTTGTGTCCATGACCATAAATTTCACCACCAAAACACCACATGGACGATGGCATGAAGATGCAAAGATAACATAAGCATTATCTTTAATGAAATGTTATTGCAATGACTGTTTAGGGATGTGAGAGACGCTTGAGATCTTCAATTCAAGGTTGTGGCAACAGAATCTCAGTACCATTAGGGCATGTTTGGCATCATGGATTGAGCTGATTTTTTACCTAGAAGATAACCCAAGGGGACACATCAGATGGACGGATTGGATGTGATACACAATGCGGGCCTCACGTCTTCCCAGTACCACCTTAAGCCTAAAGCTTACCACATTTATTTGATTGACCAGTCCAAATACATGGACTCGAATCCCACCCAATTAATCAATCACGCCCAAAATCTAGCTCAGTTAAATCCAGTTGGACATTTTGGATATCCATGGATCTAAATACCCGTTGAAATCATTTCTATCTGAATGTGAACCCTCTGGCATTGCATGAGAAGAGCATAGAACTCTTGAAAGAAATTGTCCCTTTTCAACCTACTCACATTTCTAAGAACAATTAATTGCTGCCATCTTTTCTAATGTCTTCTCATGAGAGAATAGTCAAGGGTTAATTAGTGGCCATAAATCATGGTCAAATGCATGTAACCCTTGAAATATGTGTGAACTGCCATGAGCATTACTCAAATTCAAACCATCCAAATCAAAGGGCAGTGGTCCATTGTAAATTTTTGACCTGTGACTCACTAATTAAAGTTTTAACTCCTGATTGTGATGGCTTGACTTGAGTTACATGTACACCATCTCTGCAGCTATCTAAAATGCTACTGTATAAGGGCATGTTTTTGGTGGGACCAATCGTGTGCATCACGGCCTACAGCTGCCATTTTATCAATGTACGTCCATGGAAAACCCAAAAGTAATTGCTGTGTATAAACAGCAAGAAATTGCAGGCCAAATTAAAGTAATATAAGAAGTCACATTTCAATAGCTACATGCATCTCACATTTCAGTTGAAAATGACTTTGATAATATAACTAACCCAAACAAATAACTATTTGATATGTATCCATCCCTACAGTAATTCTAAATAAAGAAAACCAGTGGTTACGGTTTTGAAACAGGTATCTACAAGACCAAGGTTTAAAGTATCATCTGAAACCAGTATATATCACCCGATACGTAGTGGTATTGTCCATGAAGCATATGAACAAGATGGCTAAATAGGCCAGAAACAGTCTAATATAGACCATATGGGGCATACAACCCAATATTAGTGGTGAAGGATATAATACCGATATACCCATTTCAAACCATGCATAGGACGGTACAATCCATATTGGCAGTGAATAATACGATGGACCGAAACCAACTTTTAATCCTTGATTACGCCTATGTAGTATCATACAACCTGACTTGGCCCTACTGGCCTGGTCAGTTGGTCAGGCTTGGGCCTCACTTGCCTGACCTTATTTATTTTCAGGTTGGGCATGGGCTTAAAGTCATATAACCCGACCTGGCACGGCTCAACCTGACTTTATATGCACGTGTTAAATCTTACAAATATATCATTCCAACCATCAGTTAGGCACCAACCATACTGAATGTAGACCATGGTTTCATTCATCTAAAATGTTTCTTTCCTTGTGGATTTGTGGGCCACTAGATCAGGTGATAGATTAAGAATATTCAAGAAGGAAATAGGGATTTTATCAATGTTTTGGCTGGGCAGGGGCTCAACTATTTTTTTCAGGCTTGATCTTGGGCCTGTTGTGCTCGTTCCATGCCAGAGTTGGGTCTTGGTTCTTGGGGCCTGGCCCATTACCATCCATACAGGTTGGGGTTCGGTTGATCCTCAACCCAACCTGATCCACCCAAGTCAAACTTCTAGGTACCTGTTCTTTGATTCACCTAATGGAGCTTCCCTCGAGAAAATTGCTTTAAGCACTTTACTAGAACTATCTTTCAAATTATATTTGGCCCACCGAAACTTTTTTCTTTTACCACACGCCACAAAAAGAATGTTTCACCCACCCTCTTGGCTGTATGTACTCATGATATATGTCCCACGTGGCGGGCGTTCTTATGGATTTTTTATACGGAGTACATTCATCAATGATGATTGTGAAGGTTATGGGTTGTTTGGTTGCCATCCAAAAATAATTAATAATGCATTTTCTCCTCATAGGTGCTCACTTCACTGCTCACCTAAGCATCAAACAGGCCTTTTCACCGGAAAGAGGCCCTTTCTTGTGATGGAGAGTTGGGTGAACGGTTCTGATTATGAGTAAATGGCACACTTGCACATGTGCTAGAGGTGGATAAACATGGTTATTAATGCCGCTTTGGGTAACTTGATCCTTTTTATTTTATTTTTTAATCTTCCAACTTACAATTCTACATCACATAATGACATAGGATACTAATTAAAGTTCTCACATGCTCTTGGAGCTTTGCTTGAAGCTATAAAGCTAGAGAATAAACTCTATGAAGATAGGTATAGTTGTTGCTCCCTGAATTCGAAACCTTCCTCTAAGATACCTTGTTAGACCCACTTTCACTGCAAGATGGAGATTGTTGGGGTGTATGAATGTATATTAAGGGACTTTAACACTTTCAATAGCTTTGGTATGCAAAGCAAATAAACAAAATCAATTCAATTACAACTATAATAAAATATGTGATTATGGTCCATGTCAACTTTTTTTTTTTTCGTATTTAATCATGATGAAAGATTTTGCTCTATGACAATCAGTTGATTAACCATCATCAAATTCATCTTGTATCCCTGACCACAAATTTCACCACCAAAACGCTAAATATGTGGATGACATGAGGATGCAACGATGAAATAAACATTGTTGTACCTTAATTTTGGCCAAGCAAATTAGCAGAAGACACGTGTTAATGCACGGAACAGATATAGCATGTGGGAAGATCTCTAGTGATATTTAGAGCACTTTTTTATGGAGGAACAACTGGCATTGCGTTTGCATGCCATTTGATGACAGTGCATGGCCGAAAAGGCCAAAAGGAGGAAGGCAGTTGAGAAAAGAGAAAGGGTTAGAAGAATGCAAAGAGACAAAAAGACTTGAAAGACCGACGTGTAATGATTCAACTACTGTAATGGTTAAAGTGAAGAAAAGAAACAAATGCAGAGTATTTGCACGGCATAATAGCCTATAAATAGAGGAGGAAAGTAATATAGCAAGAAGTCTCATATCAATCCAACAAATCAATCAAATTATCTTTCATTATCATAGTTCACACTGTATATATTTTCTTCTTTTTTGAAGATAGTTAGGTTTCAGAAAAGTCCTTTTGTATAGAAGACAAAGTAGAACCCATCTTCAAATGAAGAACCCCACCCTCTGACTCTCACCTGATCGCTTTGTAAATAATTTGTGAGTGGTTGAGTAGGCAGCCAATCTTCTCATATTTTAGTCGTATACGATCTTGATCGCCGTATCTGCCTTTACTAGTGCTTGGGGTCAAGTTGTTTGGTTGGAATTGAGCCGTACAGTCGATTATGACCCACCTGTACACACCATATGTGACTAATGCCAACTGTTTTTTGGCATGCCTGAAGGGACACAAGTTACTTGATTATTAAAAATATATTCATTGTGTTGCAAAATATGATTCGAAGAGGTAATCACAATACTTCTACCACTCATAAACCTCCACTGGTTGAAGAGGAATTACAAGCATAACCAACACAAAGTTGTTGCCAAACCGAACACCCTTTCTTCAAACACGAACAGGGCATCTACATCTCAGACTGATCTTCTCAATGTCAGCCAGAATGTGTGATAGCAAATAGGGATTCAACATCTCGATTAGTCATGAATTCAGGTTGAATACTCATAGAATTTTTAAGATTTACTAACAGTGATTATGTAGGAGATCAAGATGATAGAAGGAGTACTTCGGGCTATGTTTTTATGTTGGACACATGGATCGTTTTGTGGTCTTCTATGAAGCAACCAATTGTCACATTGTCAACGAAGCTGAATTTATTGCTCCAACAGCTTGTGCTTGTCAAGCTGTCTGGTTGAGAAGAATTCTTGAAGAGCTACAATTCAAGCAAGTTGAAGCTACTATAGTTTTTTGTGACAACAACTCAACAATCAAACTCTCCAAGAATCCTATGCTACATGGAAGAAGCAAACATATCGATGTGAAATATTATTTTTTAAGAGATCTCAGCAATGATGGAACAATCAAACTGATTTATTGTCGAAGTGAAGAACAAGTTGCAGATATACAGACCAAGCCTCTCAAGTTGGCTACATTTGTGAAGTTGCGTAATCTACTTGGAGTTTGTTCACGTGCTGCTGTAAATGAGGGCTTTGCAGAGGATTGATTTTTCTTTTAAACTAATTTCTGCAGATTTCAGTTTAAGGGAGGGTGTTAAGATTTAAATGTATTATTTTATATTTATTTATTGGAAGTTCTAGTCATTGGTAGGTTTGACCGAGTCTTTAGGTATTTGGTTATTTGACTGAGTCTCTAGGTATTTGGTTATTTGATTTCGTGATTGAGAAAGTGTCTTATGTGTGATCCTATTTTATAGGAATTGTAGTTAGTACTGGTTTGAAGCGTTCTGACGTAAAGCTTATTTATAGGCCCTTTTCTTTATTAATAAAACAGACAGAGCTTTACCATTCCAACACGTCTCTTTTGCTTTGTTGTTTTGTATCAAAAATTAGGATGAAACATTGAACAGATTGATAATTAGTCATGCCGAGAGCATGAATAGGATGATGGCCATCATTGTTGAAAGGATGCCCAGAATCCATCATCAAACTTTGCCTCAGCCTGTTGTACCTCAGCAAATCGTGCCTAAACCTATTACACATCGGTAAATTGTGCCCTAGCCTTTTGTGGGAGCAAGCTTTATCGAAAAATTGGCTCCAGCATAGCCAATACTAAAAATACCTACACTACGAGGAAATATGCCTCCTAATCCAATACAAGAAGTTCGAACGGTTCCTCCTCCTGCTAAGGTCAGACAATTAGAGCAGGAGAAAAGGAATGTTATTTCAGAGACCAGGAATCAAGTGACTATGGGGATACACATCCCTAAGAAACAACCACGGAGAACAGTACAGTATGGATGCAATATAAACATTACGGTGGATCCCATTTTTTTTCTTACCTGTCATGCGATCTGCCACATTTTTGGGCCATGTCCTCGAATGATTCGAAGAATAGATAGGTTTCTGACAAACATCACAGTGGCCCAACTAGCCTCCCGTGACACAAAGTTCAAATCCGCGTAGACTTTTTAGGCGTTCTTCTGGTATGTTACCGAGCCAGTTGGGTGGAATTTCTGTGAGGCTATTCGATGACTTTTTGGGCAATCATAAACTTTTTGGGCAACTTTGTGTCGACAGGCTTTTGGCATTTGGAAGCTTTTTGGAAATAGTGTGGACACGGATTTCCTGCCTAACCCTTTCACATTAAGTTTTTGTACTAGGAAGCAAGGTGGGGCCCACCATAATGTTTGTTAGAAATTCACTCCATTCATCCGTTTTCAATCTCATTTTAGCACATGAGACAAAAAAAAATGAGCCGCATCTAGGACGTAAGTGGTCTACACAAGAGGAAACAGTGGGGATTGAATGACTAGTGTTGAAAGATTCGCATGGCAACAAAAGTTTTGCACCAGGCTACATTTTTTATTATTTATTTATTTTTATTTTTTTTGTGTTTTTAGTTCATCACAATGTTAACGACCTTATAAATGGTTTGGATGGCATATAAACATCAAGCGGATCTTTAGAAAGTTTCAATAGTAGACATTTCTTTCTCCTAATTTTCCCTCTCGTGTAGCCCACTTTAGTCTTGAATCCCGTTCAGTTTTAATTGCATGTCTTGAAATGAGCTTCCAAAATGGATGGACGTATGGATTTCTCAACTTCACAGGGCAGCGATTCCGCGCTTCTTGCGGGGCTATCAGGGACGTGTACTGGGTACTACCCCATCGGTAACTAACTAAGAAAGTGACGGTCTGTCAGGAATCCGTGGGGACCACCGTGATGTGTATCTCTCATCTACACGGTTCATCCATTTTGGAAGATCATTTTATAGAATAAGCCCAAAAAAGGAGGTAAATTGAAGACTCAAATGAACCACACCACACCAAGCAGTAGGAATTGAATTCCTACCATTAAAAACTTCCTACGGCTCACATTAATGTGCATTTTCCATCTAACCTGTTTATAAGGTCACATAAAACTGTATGAAGGATAAACATAAATATCAACTTGATCCAAAACTGTTGTGCCCCAATAAGCTTTCAATACTCATTGCTTCCCATAGTGTGGTCCACTTGAGCCTTCAATCTATCTCATTTTTATCTCATGCTCTAAAATGATCTTCCAAAGCGGATGGACAGTGTGGATAAAACACATACACCACAGTGTGGATAAAACACATACACCACAGTGGGCTCAATAGATCTCCTGACAAGACCATCCATCTCTAGGTAGCGTGCCGAATCCGCGCCTACTATTAGCTTTTTAAAACGTGGCAAGAAGCTCCGGCGCTGGTAAGCTAAGTGCGCCTATTGCGCGGATAATAAGCTTAAGATGGTGAAGTGTTGTTTTGGGACAACTTGAAAGGCTTAATTCATGCCAAAGGAGCAAAGTTTCTCAAGTTTACAAGTTGGATTGATATAATATCATTTCTGCACAACTTCTTCAATCGGAAAATCACATTGCAATCTGAAATGCTGCCGCAATTGATATTTGAACTGACTCGATTCTTATATTTTTTGTTGTATATTCTTTATTTTGGAATCAATGGATAAATGTGGATGTAAATGAATTCAAAATCAATAAAATATATTGTGCCGATGATTCTCTTTTTATTTCTTTATTTTATTTTAATAAGATAATTCCCCAAATCAAATACCTTGAAGTTTTTGAAAAATTCACTCCGTCCATCCATTCTCCAAGATCCTTTCAAGACGTGACCAAATGTGAGGTGGATCCAAAACACAAGTGGGCCACACCAGAGGAAACAGTGAGGAAAGAAATGTTTACTGTTGAAACCTACTCGAGCTCACCTTTATGTTTATATGTCATCCCAACAATTTATAAGGCCATTCCCACTAAGATAAACTGAAACATACACACACACACACACACAAAAAGAACCTAGCATGATACAAAACTTTTGTGGCCATACAAAATTCTCAACGGTGGGATTTGACGCTACTAAGCTACCACCCAGGATCCAAAGATACGGTGGAACCCTAACCGTAGAGCCCACCTCAATGTATGCATTGTACATCTACATCATCTACATGTTTTGCCAGATCATTTTATAGCATGGGCCCAAAAATGCAGCAGATCCAAATCACGTGGACCACACTATAAGAAATCAAGTGAATGACCCACAAAAAAGTTTTTGTTTGGCCACAAAAGTTTTGAATCAAGCTAATGTTTGTGTTTTCCCTTTATCTAGGTTTGTGTGACCTTATCAACAAGTTGATGGAAAATAAACATTACAGTGGACCCTAAGAAGTTTTTTTAATGGTGGGAGTTTAATGACACCCATTCTTATGGTGTGGTCACCTGAGATTTGGATCTATTGAATTTTTAGCTCATGCCATAAAATGGCTAGACAAAACAAATGGACAATGTAGATATGCAACACCCTATAAGCAGGGTCCACTTACATTGCTTTTTAGTGCCTATTTGGATGATGGAGTTCGTGAAAATGCATTAAAATACACAACACAAAAAGGTGTTTGGCTTACAATTAAGGCTGAAAGTTGGACGGGTTGGGTTTGGTCTGAAAGTGCACCTACTACGTGCCCTGGTTTGTCAATTACGTTATTAGTTGAGTCAGTCGGACAACAGCGCCTAACTGGAAGATCAAGTCAAGCATCTGCCTCAACTGGATGTGTGGAAGCTCACCATAGGTAAATCATAGCCTCACATCCCATGACCCAAAACACCAGGTGATTAAACCCTTAAAAAGAACTAGAACATCTTAGAGTTTTTGTGTAAGAAAACTTGTTATCAAAAAGGAAAATCTTTAAAGTTTTTCTTACACTATCGATTATATCGATTATCCCTTCGATATAATCGACCAGCTCTGTCGATGTCCTCGGGATCTCAATAATACAATCGAACGAGGACAAAAAACGTCCAGTAATCAAACAATCATCTAAACGATTTATCGATATATCGACTCGGTAGTCGATATCATCGATATTCGAATATCGATCATATCTGAAGTGGATCGATAATATCGACAGACTGCTTTCCGGCGCCCCTATTTTTCTAAAGAAAACTAACATATGCTCCGATATATCGATGACTGTCCGATTCAATCTAAACTCAAATATCGATCATATCGGAAGTCAGTCGATCATATCGATTGTGGGCGCGTGTTTTCACCAGCATGAATTTCAGGTTGTTTTTTATGTTGATCAGGGTGCCAGTCGATAAATTGATATTCATATATCGATCATATCGAAACCTCATCGATTGGATCGAGTCCGGACATAAATCGTCCAGCAGCTTAAAGGTAAATCTATACGATTTATCGATCCCATCGACATGGTCTTCAATATGATCGATGTACAAATTCCGATGGCATCGACCGTCCCCCGATCATATCTGTTAAACCTGAAATTCTTCAAGGCTTCTCTCTTATTTTCATCTGTCGATAGATCGATCCATCGCTCGATGGAATCGGAGTTCGAAATCCGATAACATCGATGTGTGTCTCGATCCCATCGACCAGCAGGCGGAAGGTTTCCAAAAGTGAAATGACAATTGAGTTTGTATCATCAAGAGGTCTGCCGATTCAATCGAGAGTATACGCTCGATCATATCGACGACTGCTCGATGATATCGAACTCTGTCATAAATATGACCGTTTATATCCGTTGGAACCTTTTACCTATATATAGAGAGATTAGTCTTTATCGCTGGTAGAGAAAGAAAAGAGTGCTTTTGAGAGTTCTAACCTTCTTGTCATTTACCTAAGCCCTTTCTCTCAGGAAGTTCATCCTTCAATCCACCCTCATCATTGATATCTCATAGAGTGGATTGGAGAATGAACTTTTGCATTCAAGGATCCTCCAGCTACAACCTTAATCATTAAGCTGAGATGCCTTGAATGCATAGATGATTGGAACCACTCTATCTTCCTAATTGAAAAATCTTTAGAGAGTATTATTTCATCATAACCTTGACCCAACCTAAAGCCTAGTATAGATACATCTTTGTTTTGCAGATCAAGGGAGTTGAAGACCCTTCAACATCAAGGAAGAGATCTTCAACATTGCGCTGAATGAGACTCATCAACTTATTTGTAAGTATCTAGAGTCCAGAGGACACTCGTGATCATTCCTTTCTAGGATTGGGTTTTAAGTGTTGCTCACCCTTTGAAGTCCTCGAAGGAGGCCTCCGACAGGAGTGTACGTGCTGGGTGCGTTGTGTGGACCCTTGCTCCGTGGAGAGCATAAACATCTAGTTAGGAGTATGCCAGTAAAACTCCAGGGTTAGAGGTGAACCGATTAGAAACCTCTGGGTGCGTTGTGTGGACCCTTGCTCCGTGGAGAGCATAAACATCTGGTTAGGAGTACGCCAGCAAAACTCCAAGGTTTGAGGTGAACCGAGTAAAAACCTCTGGGTGCGTTGTTTGGACCCTAGCTCCGTGGAGAGCATAAACATCTAGTTAGGAGTACGCCAGTAAAACTCCAGGGTTTGATGTGAACCGAGTAAAAACCTCTGTAAAGGTTGAAGGTGAACCTGATTTAAAACCTTAGGTTTGAGGTGAACCATGGGAAACCTCCTTAGTAAAATTCGGTCACTCAAGGCTTGAGTGTGGAAGCCGGGAGTGGAGTAGACAAGTCGTCGAACCACTATAAAATGACTGTGTTTGAGATTGATATTCTCTTTCATTTATGTGATTGTCTTACATGCCTTTATATATGATTATCTGAAATCACATCTTATGCACACACAGTCATATCCATCACAATCTCATCTATAAATTGTTTATCTCTTAAACAGTTTGTGATTGGATCCTCTACCAGGCTTGGAAGCTAGTAGAGTTAATTTTGAGTAATCCTAATCTGTACTCTGTGATAGGATTAGTGTGATAAGGATTTTTAATAATTCATAAAAATTTTAAAAAGTCCTATTCACCCCCTCCCCCCCCCAAGGATATATTAACATATTCTTACTTCAACTCAAGCGGTTTACACCGCTATTTCAATTGGTATCAGAGCGGGTCTCTCTTTAAGGGCTTCACTGCCTAGAGAGTGATCTTGACTGAAGTAGAAATATGGCCAAAGGAGAGGGCTCATCTGTCACTAGACCTCCAGTATTTGATGGATCAAATTATGCTTATTGGAAGGCTAGAATGCATTACTTCCTGAGATCTTTAGATCATGAAGTTTGGGATTTAGTTGAAAAAGGATATGTGGTACCATCTGAACAAATTGTACTTGAAAATGAAACCACAATCACTAAACCCAAACCGAATGAGAAGTGGACGGCGTTTGACAAAGAACAGCGAAATGCTGAAGCAAAAGCAATGAACGCCATCTACTGTGCCGTGTTCCAAGACATCTTTAATCAGATAAGTATGTGTGGGACCTCTAAAGAAGCATGAGACTTATTGGAAACAACCCATGAAGGCACAAGCACTGTGAAGAGATCTAAACTACAACTCTTAACTTCACAGTTTGAAAATCTCAGGATGGAAGAACATGAGACATTTATGGAATTTTTTACAAAATTGAACATCATTTGTAACTCCATGGGTGGTTTGAGAGAGAAGGTTCTGACACCTAAAATATGTAGAAAAATCTTAAGATCCTTACCAGAACGCTTCAATCCCAAGGTAACAACAATTGAGGAGTGTAGGAATATTGATGAGATGAAAGTAGAATAACTAGTAGGTTCCCTACAGACCTTTGAACTACACTTCACATAACCCCAAAAATCTAAAAACACTGTCCTAAAAACTTCTAAGAAATCAAAACATGAGGACAGTAAGAGCGAAAAAGAAGATGAAGATGAGGAAGTGGCCTTGCTGGCACAAAGATTCAGAAGAATCGAGGCCATCCTTCTAGAGGAAGAAAGGTGAACTACAAACCTTCTGCAGGCAAATTTGGTAAACAAACCAAAAAACCATAATGTTATGCCTGTCATGAGTATGGTCACCTATCTACCGAATGTCCAAACAGAAAAACCAAGGGCAAGGCGATGGCTGCCACATGGGATGATACGGAACAGTCAATTCAGAAAACAGTGACTCTGGAAGTGATGGAGATAAAAAATTCTTGAAAATACTTATGGTCTCCACTACTTCGATCATTCCAACTGAATCTGAGAAAGAACAACAAGCCACTGAATCATTTTCATCTGACAATGAAGAAATTGAAGAAGAAGAAGATAAAGAGCAAAATGAATTGCAGGATGCTTATAATCAACTATACATTCATAACATCCACATTCTTAAGAAAATCGGCATGACTAAAAATAAAAAGAAATTGTTGCAGAAAGACTTGGACAGAACCATAGAAATAAACATACATTTGTCCAATGATTTGCAACAATATCTCACGGATAATGATCAATTAGAAAAAGAAAACCTATCCCTAAAAGGAGAATTATAAAAACTTATGAACAAAGCTGAACTGCTAAAAGATGATAATGCTAAACTCAAAAATGAGAACCACTCACTTTGTATTGACTTAGAAAATTCCAGAAAATTTGTTGAGATAAACTATAAGTTTTCTCAGAGTGGTGAAAAACTTGAAAGAATGTTAGGGATAGGAAGGCCTGGAAAAGATAAGAGTGGCCTAGGATATGAGAAAATCAAAATGAAAACTGAAAAATCTGTTGCTTCAGGTAGCAATACAAAAACTTCTCCAGTTTGTCATTTGTGTGGTGATATGGGACATTACAAGTTTGAATGCTTAAAGACAACTTCTTATAACCCTGGTCAAATCCACACTGATAAACTTAATCTGACCAAAGTAATGCAAAATACCCATTTATCACCCAAAATGGAAGACAGAACGGAAAAATCACTAGATTAAGTTGGTGAGATAACAAAAGTCACCACAGTAAAAACTTCTGTCTCAAGGTGGAGAGTGAAAGAAAAACTGAACTCTGTACCCTAAATTATTGAGCATATAAAAACACGTTCAGATTTTGCATCGAAATCTGAATAATTGGTGAAATGATACAATTTTTGTTAAATCCTCAATGTTATATCTAAGGTTGGAGACCTCTAATTTTTGTAGATAAACATTATCATGTTTATATTTGTACAAAACTGGTGCATTTTTTTATTTTTTTTTTGACATATATTGATTAAGTCAAGAAATATACAATAGCATGTCAAAATTAGGAAAATTCTAAATAGCACATACTTTCAATGCAAGTGATAGTCTTCTTCGATTTTATCGACTGAGGATCGATACAATCGACGGTTGTTCAGAATGTGAACAGTCGTGTGTCCATGGATAACATCGAGGGTAGTCTCGATAGAATCGATCGACAACCTCTCAATACAATCGATAGGTTGGACGATATGATCGACAATTAGCGCCCAATAAAAGTCAGCAGAATAAAAAAAAATAATTTAAAAGGCGGTTCGGTTGTCTTCCCTGTCTGATCATCTCGACCAATCATCCAAGGCCAAGTAGAACTAGCCAAATCTCTCCACAAACCAGGTAATACTCTTCCAACATCATCAGAATCTTCCTCTCTTGGTTTGTCGGTGTTTTTGTCATTTGTCCCAATCTTTCAAAGCCTTTTTCTTCACATGGAAAAGGACAAAAACGTGGCATCTGGTCCAGGTGAATCTTCAAGAGGTACTCGATAAAAGGACTTTGCCTCAAGGGAGAGAGCAAGGATCCCGGACAGTGGGACCCCCACACGGCAAAGATCACGACGCAATGGGTCCCAAACCGGAATCCCTAGACCGTCTCAACCAGTGCCTCCTCCTCCTGCTGTCCAACGGCCACCAAAATATGCAAATAGAAAGTTGATCTTTGAGAGAAAAGTAGACAGAGAGTGTTTAACACCCTACAAATTAGAACCCCTGTTTGTTGCAATTGGTTGGCTGATCCTCCTTCCTTCATGGTATCCATGGATGGTGATGATGTATTTATTACCCCTGCAACCATAACACAGATTCTCGATTTATAAATGGCTCCTGGAGGCCTTCCAAACTGGGATCTTGACTTTCCAGATGTGCGCTCCAAAATAACCAAATACCTATGTCATAACCGACATATCCCATGACATCAAGAAAATGCCCTAAAAGCTAGGTATATGGAGCCCCGGTTTAGAGTCATGCATGGGATCTTCGCCACTAATCTGTACCCAAGAAGCACGAACCGATCGGATCTAACAAGTCTTATGGTGATGATAGTCTACTTTGTTGCAACCGGGACGAATATCTGCCTTCCAACCTTGATTGTAAATCAGTTCGTCAATGTCATACATACTTCCAGAGATTTGCATCTGTCATATCTCTGAATCATCAGTAAAATCTGTCAAAGCATTGGCTTTCTATCCACAGCTGATCCTGTTTTCTCGCTCAAAGTTTTCAACAAGAAAAATATTCAGAAAATGGATCTGAGATTTCATGAATACAAGGAGGAAACTGAGGAAGAAATTTATGCAGAAGGGGAAGGAGGAGAAGGTGGTGATCCCATGGAAGGAGATGAAATGGCTGACGATGCACCTCATGGACCAGATGTTGCTCCGTCCACACCAACTGCTGGGTATGGTAAAAGGCTTAAACTGGACAGGATTGGGGCCATTTAGAAGGACATGCACTCAGTAAAGGAACGGCTCACTATTCTGGAAAGAATGGTTCAAGGAGTTCAGAGCATGGTCCAACAGTTGGTGGATCTACTAACGTGCCGACGGGACGACACGATGTCATCTCATTCTGCTCCTTGATGCCAGACTCATGCATGCTATCATGCACACCTTACTCTTATTTTTGCATATGAACATCAGTATCTTTTTGGATGTTCTATGCTCTCAGTGGTGTGTATGATAAAAAAATTTTAAACTGTTTTTCTCTTATGATGAATATGCCCACGGTTAGGCTAAAATAGTGGTTTATGTTTGTGTGCCCTCCAATGGGCTTTTTTTTTTATTTTTTTTTTGTTGGTTTAAATTGCTACTGTCTGTGACAGCATTGGATATTTCTTCCAATCTTGGGCAGCTTACTTTTTGATATGGCTGAATTCAATTCCTATTTTATTGTCATTCTTGATGTTATTGAAATGACTATGATGCTTGTTTCATCTAATTATTTCTGGTCTCCATTGATGTATGCTTTACACTGTTCTCATTTATATATATATCTATCTATCTGAGTTCTCCCATAAGCTTCAATCTTCAATCAATATCACGTCTTATACCTTTGCCAATGATTGACAAAAAGGGGAAGAACAATTCAAACACCCCGAGCGGAAATTGTATATTTGTGTTGCAGGTGTTAGGGGGAGCAGCCGCAATAAGAAAAGGGGGAGTTTTTGAATTAAGGGGGAGAATTTACTGGGTGGGTACATGAAAGTTTAGAATTTGTAAAATTATGTTAATACATGTACACAGAATTTAGGATGTATCTGTCTAGATATGTTCCTAGGGTGTTTTGGGTATTTTGTCACGTAATTGATAAATGTGGAGATTGAAAGTGCACCTACTACATGCCCTGGTTTGTCAATTACGTTGTTAGTTGAGTCAGTCGGACAACAGCGCCTAACTGGAAGATCAAGTCAAGCGACTGCCTCAACTGGATGTGTGGAAGCTCGCCATAGGTAAATCATAGCCTCACATCCCATGATCCAAAACACCAGGTGATTAAACCCTTAAAAAGAACTAGAACATCTTAGGATTTTTGTGTAAGAAAACTTGTTATCAAAAAGAAAAATCTTTAAATTTTTTCTTACACTATCGATTATATCGATTACCCCTTCGATATAATCGACCAGCTCTGTCGATGTCCTCGGGATCTCAATCGATACAATCGAGCGAGGACAAAAAGCGTCCAGCAATCAAACAATCATCTGGACGATTTATCGATATATCGACTCGGTAGTCGATATCATCGATATTCGAATATCGATCATATCTGAAGTGGATCGATAATATCGACAGACTGTTTTTCGGCGCCCTTATTTTTCTAAAGAAAACTAACATATGCTTCGATATATCGATGACTGTCCGATTCAATATAAACTCAAATATCGATCATATCGGAAGTCAGTCGATCATATCGATCGTGAGCGCGTGTTTTCACCAGCATGAATTTCAAGTTATTTTTTATGTTGATCGGGGTGTCAGTCGATAAATCGATATTCATATATCGATCATATCGAAACCTCATCGATTGGATCGAGTCCGGACATAAATTGTCCAGCAGCTTAAAGGTAAATCTATATGATTTATCGATTCCATCGACATGGTCTTCGATATGATCGATGCACAAATTTCGATGGCATCGACCGTCCCCCGATCATATCTGTTAAACCTAAAATTCTTCAAGGCTTCTCTCTTGTTTTCATCTGTCGATAGATCGATCCATCGTTCGATGGAATCGGAGTTCGAAATCCGATAACATCGACGTGTGTCTCGATCCCATCGACCAGCAGGCAGAAGGTTTCCAAAAGTGAAATGACAATTGAGTTTGTATCATCAAGAGGTCTGCCGATTCAATCGAGAGTATACGCTCGATCATATCGATGACTGCTCGATGATATCGAACTCTGTCATAAATATGACCGTTTATATCCGTTAGAACCTTTTGCCTATATATAGAGAGATTAGTCTTTATTGCTGGTAGAGAAAGAAGAGAGTGCTTTTGAGAGTTCTAACCTTCCTATCATTTACTGTAACACCTCGTACTTTCGGTACTCGGGTGTTCCTGTGCGACCTAACTCAGTATAAATACAAACCTAGCTTGAACAAATATTTGCGTGCATTCCAATTTAAATCTAACTGTTAAAAGTAATCCCAATCCATGTATCAAGCTATTCATCCATCGATTTCCAAGATGGATCACCATGCTACTAAAGAGACTCATTTTTAAGATCCAAATTTCATCGATGGACAAATCCAGCCGACCATTACAACCCTGGATCATGAAGTCTACTGTTCACCAAGTTTACAACGTCCCATAGGACGATCCACCATTTAAAAACACAGATCGGATTATCTAATTTCATATACAACTCTCAAATCACACCCAAACATTCTTCAGGATCCCTAGGGCTATTGATGGTTAAGATAGAAGCAATCCAACCGCCGAATTGTTGGAATGGCCACGGAACCGAGAATTCGTATCTAAACATTCATGTGATGTGGCTCATGTAATGGTTAAAGTAAGCTAGGTATTAGGTACATGAATTATGACGGTTGACCTACCATGAGGGCAATTCTGCCTGGAAGTGGCCCTACAATTTAATTTAGAATAGTAATAATAAAGTGAAACAAAAGTAATAATAGTAATGAAATTTATATTATAAGTAGTATTTGGGCTAGTACCATTTTATGAAGTTTTAACCGTTGACATTAAATTTTGAAGCGATCCGACCATCGGAATGATGTAATCGACACCCAAAAAGGACAAATTGATTAGTATGGCCCACCTGGGCATTGCACCCACCTGAATTTCAGTTAAAACCCATAATTGAGCCCATTACGTGAAATGGACGGTGTGGATCTATCACAAACATCGCGGTGGACCCTACACTCGGTGCGAGTGCACCACAACTACCCGTGCACGAAGTGCACGGGATATCCAGCGCTGGTCTGACCAGCGCTGACCCGCCGTTTCCACAAAAAGGAGAGAGTTCTCTCTGTCTGCTGTTGACAGCAAACGGACTCCGTCCGCGATTTTGATTGTGGCCCACAAACTCGGGCCCATCTTCATAATCTGAACCGTCCATCTGGAGCAGACGGTCCCTCTGACTAAACCCTGCCTAACCTCACGCTCGAAAGCTCGTGTGCATGCACACGTTTCCTTCTGCAAATAGACCCTGCAAACACATGTTTCCAAAAATTGAAACTTCTCTCCCCGCCAGCTAGGCGATCCGCGTCTGCCCTTATCCTCCGATCCCAGCCTTCCGTTTAAGAGGCTCTCAGCCATCCGATGTTGGTTGTTAGGGTTACCAAACAAAACCAAAACCGGTGGTTTCCTACCCACTGTTTCATAGGCGGTTTCGGCCAGATGAGATCCAGGTCGTTGCTATCAATCCAAGGGCTTAAAAGTGCTAGGGCAGCAATATAAGGTAGGCTGCGATAGAGAGAAAACTAACCCTACCGCCATTCTTTCAAGAGCCTTAGAAAATCGGCCGTTTCCCTCCAACCTCCGAACCCACCACCCTAATCCCCTCCAAGCTTTGAGAAATCTTGTCTGAGAGCTTTTTAGGACCCATAAGAATCATTTGAAAGGAGCAGATTGGAGGAAGAAGCTACCATTTACAATCTGCCATTGACGACCATGCCATCTTCACCAAACCACTGGCTCGATCGGACTCAGTTAAACCGAGTCCTGGGCTTGTTAGATACTTCAGAGAGGAGGAAAAAGAAGAAGAAAAAAAAGAAAGAGAAGAAGGAAAAGAGAAAGGAAGAGAAACAGAAAGAAAAGGAAGGAAGAAATAGGGAGAAGGGGAACGGGAGAGAGTGAGAAGGTGGTGCGGCTGTGCTGCCGCACCCGTCTGAGTCTGGTCGGGTCGCGAGTCGAGTCGGGGATCCTTCCCTGACCTGAAAGGAAGAAGAAGGCCGTGGAATGAGAGAGAGAGAGTGGGTGTTGGGGTAGTGCGGCTGCACCATCTCCAGGCTGTTGCACCACACCACCGCGCAGCACTCCCACTCGAGCTCAGGCCAAGTCAGCCCTAGTCTGTGGGTTCGGACTTGCTCCTGGCCTTGCGGGAGCTCCAACAGATGGAGAAAGATAGAGAGAGAGACAGAGCGAAAATAAGAGAGGGAGAGGAAACAAGTTAGGTCGGTGGTTGTTGCACCAACCCGACCCAGTCGAGTTGGGTGGGACTCGGCTGCTGGGTGGTCCATGTTCTGCTGGATGTTCCAGCAAGAAGAAGGAGAGCAGGGAAGAGGGTGAGAAAGGAAAAGGAAAAAGGAAGGAAAGAGGAAGAGAAGAGAAAGAAGGCTAGGGAGAGTGGGACCCATCCCGAGTCAACTCGACTCGGCTGGGACTCGTTGGGTCACGTTGTGCGAGTCAAGCAGGTCTGGTTTAGTCCAGTGACCTGGCTGGGATGTGGGTTTGAGTAGGAACAAGGAAGAAGAGAGGAAGAAAATGGGTGGAGGAAGAAAGAAGATAGAGGGGGCGGTCCTAGCCAAACCGAGTTAACTCGGTTCGAACCAAGTCATCAAGGTGAGTCAACCTTTCCTCCCCATTCTAGCCTTGTTTCAATGCACTGTTATCATTCGTTACCATTATTTACTAATATTAGCCATAGGTAGCCATTAGTAGATCATTATGCTAGAACTAATTGCAAATTATTAAATGATAATATTTTACTTATCATCCTAGATATTTATTTCGGATAGTAGGTGGTACTAATCATAATGACTATTATTGCCATGATTAGCTAGTGTTAATTCTATCAGTAATATTAATAATATGTTATAGTTATAAATTAACATGATAATTGATATCACATAAATTAGCATTCAAATCCTACGATCTAAGTTTAGAACCAAACTCTGGGATGAAACCCTGAACCTAGGCAATCCAAACCCTAGTTTAAGACCTTAACCATGATTAACCACTAATGGACTACTTACGCTAATATTAGCTATATTAAACAAAGTACAATTATTAGAAATTTATATCCATTACTCTTAAATATTATCATAATATTGACTATCATCATAATGGTTACTATTAACATGTTATGCTAATATTAATTATTATAAATGAAACTACCTTTAGTGATATTAGTATGGTATCCATCACTTGAAAATATTATCTCTAATAATAGGTTATACTATTTTACTTCAATTGAAATACTGATTAATATCATGGTCATTAATAATAATTTTATCATTAACGTTAAAGGGTAACTAATATACCAACTAGAATTCAAATCTTAGAAACTAAATTTAAGACTAAACCCTAAGATAAATAATTCAAATCCTAGGCTATGATCTTAAACCTAAGAAGTGAGTAGAACTTGGACCTAATGGTACACATTCATGATTTGTGATTGGATACAAATCCTAAGAGCGCAAGCACTTAGCGACACTAGAAGACGATTCAAAGTATAAGGTGATGATTCTTCCCCTTGAGCTTTTCATCTTCTCATTAGCTTAAGTTATAGTTTTTATTAAAGGTTATAATTGATATCTCTCTCTCTTATAATCACATGTGTTAACTGTTGAAAATTGAATTGCTATATTACCTTCTTAATGATTCATCCTGTATATTTGTTCATGCTTGTGGATTATTTGTGTATTGCTTATGGACCTTAAACTGGTACATTAGGGAGAAACCCCCACCTATAAATGTACACCCATACTTGGGATGTAACCCGACTGATTGTGATTAAAATGGACCTTCGACTTAGTGGTTATTGAGTGGTGGTCTAGATGGATCATTGATGTGGGCATACCATCCAGAGTTGTTGTGTCCAATAGTTTTAAAGGATGGTTTTTACCGTATAGTTTTGATAATCGCCCTATGTGGCATATTTTGATACCCGGCCTACATGGTTTTGTCTTGATATTTTTTCTATATGGGTTTGATGTTTTATACCGTGCAACCATGTGATGGTAAGCCCCATGTATTGTAATATGATTGGCCACTAGTTGATGAATTTTCATTGAACATCCTAAGATGGTAGTCTCATGAGCTGGGGATGGTGGTATGGGATACTATGCCCGAGCTGTCGGTCTACGCTGGGCCATGTGCTCCCCGTAGTGACCTTTGAGCTTATCTAAATTAGCTGGTTGTAAATGGACTAATAATGACTTGGCTAATCATGCATACATGGCACGTATTGTTCCGACTGGGTGATATTTCTCCAGGTTCGATGATTTCCGACTGGATGATATTTTCCAGGTTCGATGATTGCATGGGTGACGGCCTACTGTCCGCACGGATGGGCATCCTCGGGGTGATGATTGCATTCATACATTCATGCATATAATAAGACTGCATATACTCTGTTTTGGTTATCTGGTTGTTTTATAACTATGCTTACCTAATGTGGCGGTGTGTAATCTTGAGGAAAATTCACACTGAGTTGGTCACTCATCCATCAAATATACAACCGTACAGGTAATACAGGTGGTTTAAGTGATATGAATGTTCAGACTTGATGAGGAGTAGGGTATGATCACCAGGGATGCATGACTGTACTTGCCTGGAGGAGCTGCGTGATCTTGCGGCTAATATTTATGTGTTTTCTGTTATTCTTGTAAATCTTGTACTTGTTAAATTCAGAGACATTGGTTTGTATAAGTCATTATGGGCAGCTTCTTGTATATTTGAATGATAATGAAATTTTTCTTTATGTCGATTTGTCCACACTATGCTCATCTGCTCACTCTGATGAAAAAAAAATGTATACTCGAATTTGACCATCCTTTAAGGTTAACACTCGGGTTTTTGGGAAACGAGTTGTGTACTCGGGTCCTGAAAAATCGGGACGTTACATTTACCTACGCCCTTTCTCTCAGGAAGTTCATCCTCCAATCCACCCTCATCATTGATATCTCATAGAGTGGATTAGAGAATGAACTTCCACATTCAAGGATCCTCCAGCTACAACCTTAATCATTAAGCTGGGATGCCTTGAATGCATAGATGATTGGAACCACTCTATCTTCCTAATTGAAAAATCTTTAGAGAGTGGTATTCCATCATAACCTTGACCCAACCTAAAGCCTAGTATAGATACATCTTTGTGTTGTGGATCAAGGGAGCTGAAGACCCTTCAACATCAAGGAGGAGATCTTCAACATTGCGCTGAATGGGACTCATCAACTTATTTGTAAGTATCTAGAATCCAGAGGACACTTGTGATCATTCCTTTATAGGATTGGGTTTTAAGTGTTGCTCACCCTTTGAAGTCCTCGAAGGAGGCCTCCGACGGGAGTGTACGTGCTAGGTACGTTGTGTGGACCCTTGCTCCGTGGAGAGCATAAACATTTGGTTAGGAGTACGCCAGCAAAACTCCAGGGTTAGAGGTGAACCGAGTAGAAACCTCTGGGTGCGTTGTGTGGACCCTTGCTCCGTGGAGAGCATAAACATCTGGTTAGGAGTACGCCAGCAAAACTCCAGGGTTAGAGGTGAACCGAATAGAAACCTCTGGGTGAGTTGTGCGGATCCTTGCTCCGTGGAGAGCATAAACATCTGGTTAGAAGTACGCCAGCAAAACTCCAGAGTTTGAGGTGAGCCGAGTAGAAACCTCTGTAAAGGTTGAAGGTGAACCTGATTTAAAACCTTAGGTTTGAGGTGAACCATGAGAAACCTCCTTAGTGAAATCCGGTCACTCAAGGGTTGAGTGTGGAAGCCGGGAGTGGAGTAGACAAGTCGTCGAACCACTATAAAATGACTGTGTTTGAGATTGATATTGTCTTTCATTTATGTGATTGCCTTACATGCCTTTATATATGATTATCTGAAATCACATCTTATGCACACACAGTCATATCCATCACAATCTCATCTATAAATTGTTTGTCTCTTAAACAGTTTGTGATTAGATCCTCTACCAGGCTTGGAAGCCAGTAGAGTTAATTTTGAGTAATCCTAATCTGTACTCTGTGATAGGATTAGTGTGATAAGGATTTTTAATAATTCATAAAAACTTTTAAAAGTCCTATTCACTCCTCCCCCCCCCCCCCCCCCAAGGATATATTGACATATTCCTACTTCAACTCAAGCGGTATACACCGCTATTTCAGGGTCAAGTTGGTACTCAATCCTAACCCAACCCAACCCAATCTCGAGTTGGGAATTCTTAACCCAATCCCAACCCAAGTGGGCTCGGCTGGGTTGGTCGGGTTATATATGCTAATATTTTCGTTATTATACTATATTTTCAATACATGTCTTATTTTTTTGTACCTATGATTTTATTAATTATATATATAGTTATTTATCATAAAGAAGTTCATTTTTTCTAAACAAACGAGCTAAAATATAGAACTACTTTAAAAGTCATGTTTTGTAGCACACAATCTATTTGGGAGAGAGAAATCCCACATCTCTTGTCAGCTTGAGTCTCGGAAATGACATGGACCAATGAAATCCGATGGCATTGGAATTTTGTGTACCTTCAACATAGACTATCCGCACTTAATTATAATTTATAAGGAACGTACATATCGATCGAGTTCGAGTTGGGTCTGACAACCCGAGACCTCAACCCAAGTTTATCGAGTTAGTGTTTGTATAGCTCAAGCCTGAGACCGAACCCGATACATCTTGCCCAAGCCCAACCCAATGTCAAGTCGGTCGGGTTGAACCCACCCATTGTTGTGCAGCACGCCAACAACGCAGTGAACTGAGATCTAATCTCCGATCTCACCCACAAACAATAAACAGGAAGAAATATAAACTAGAAAAGAATTAAACAAACCACAAGATAAGATATACGTGAAAAAATCCCAAGAAGGGTAAAAAACCACGGATGCAAACTTTCACTATGAAAAAATGAAGATTACAAGGCAATATACTAACCTCTCCTTTGGAAGTACAGAGAAAACCCTTTGCCCACACCTTGGAATAACTCTCATTGTACCTAAAAAAGCTCTAGGGACCCCTATTTATAA
Organism: Magnolia kwangsiensis; assembly: GCA_037074715.1. Lineage (NCBI taxonomy): Eukaryota > Viridiplantae > Streptophyta > Magnoliopsida > Magnoliales > Magnoliaceae > Magnolia > Magnolia kwangsiensis. Next base: position 31,987,226 of record CM073574.1, read on the forward strand.
TTTAGGCAACTCCTCTTTTGTACATCTGTGAAAACCGACTCAAAAATCTGCAGTCCGTATCAAATCCGAAAACGAATCTGCGTAACCTCGACTGATCGAGTAGGCTGCTCGACTGGTCGAGCGAACCCTCAACTGGTCGAGCATGGGCCTCGACCAATTGAGCACCTCGGAACCCAAACTTAATACTCATTAGACTTTGAGTCGAGCAGTCCTCGACTAGTCGAGTGGGCCACTCGAACGATCGAGCAAGGCACTCGACTGGTCGAGCGGCCGTTCAGATGTGGCTCCACATCTCAACAATCTTTCACTTGGAGACACATCACCATAAACCTTCGTTTTTTATATCCGAAGTGCACCACCTCCCCGTCTTCAAGCCTGAAGACCAATCAAAGCTGAACAGAGCTTCAGCTTCTCTTGTGTAACCGTCTTAGTCAGCATATCCGCAGAATTCTCACTTGTATGAATCTTCTCCAGAGCAATCGATCCATCTTCCAGTAATGAACGTATGAAATGATATCTGATGGCAATATGTTTGGTCCTTGAATGAAAGGCTGAATTCTTAGCCAAGTGTATTGCACACTGACTGTCACTGTACAGCTTGCAATCTACTTGCTTCTTACCCAACTCTTTCATGAAACCTTACATACACACCATCTCCTTGCATGCTTCTGTAGCCGCAACATATTTTTCTTCCATCGTACTGATAAATACTATCTTCTGTAACTAAGAGACCCAATTGACTGCAGCACTACCTAAAGTAAAGACATAATATGTAGTGCTTCTTCTGTTGTCGATATCTCCTGTCAAATATGAATCTACGTAGCCTTATAACTTGATTTTTGATCCACCATAGCACAACCTTACATCCTTAGTACCTACCAGGTATCTAAGGATCTACTTCACAGCTTCCCAATGTTCCTTCCCGAGGTTGTTCATGAATCTGCTAATAACTCTCACTGCTTAAGCAATGTCTGGCCTCGTGCTCACTATAGCATACGTGAGACACCCAATAGCTGACGCATATGAGACTTTGGCCATGTAGTCTCGTTCCTCCTATGTCTTTGTACTTTGCTCCTTAGATAGCTTGAAGTGATTGGCTAATGGAGTGTTAACTGGCTTAACACCTCCCATATTAAATCGATCAAGTACCTTGGCTATGTACTCTGCCTGTGACAAAATCAGTTTCTTGTTTTCCCTGTCACGCTTTATTCTCATGCCTAGGATTTGTTTTGCAGCTCCTAAATCTTTCATGACAAATTCTTTAGACAGTTGTCTTTTGAGATCTGAGATATCTTTCATGCTTGAACCAACCACAAGTATATCATCAATGTACAGAAGAAAGATGATGTACAGCGTATCACAAATTTCTTCAAATAACAATAGTGGTCTGCATGACATCTCCTAAAATTATTTCCTGACATGAAACTGTCAAACTTCTTGTACCATTGCCTCGGGGCCTGCTTCAGGCCATATAAACTCTTCTTCAGTCTGCACACCTTGTTCTCCTTTCCTAGTGTCACATATCCTGTCAGCTGATGCATGTATATCTCTTCTTCAAGGTCCACATGAAGAAAGGCTGTCTTAACATCTAGCTGCTCTAGATGTAAGTCCTTTGTAGCCACTATACTCAAGACCATGTGAATCGTAGACATTTTCACCATAGGTAAAAATATTTCATTGAAATTGATACCTGCCTTTTGTTGAAACCCTTTCACAACCAATCTGGCCTTGTACCGTTTCGAACCATCGTGTTCCTCCTTCAATCTGTAAACCCACTAGTTATGAAGAGCTTTCTTACCCTTAGGTAGAGTAACTATCTCCCACATATGATTAAACTTAAGAGAGTCTATCTCATCATCTATGGCCTGCTCCCACTTAACCCGTGTATCTGACTGTAACGCCTCTTCAAAACACTCTAGCTCACCATTATCTGTCAGCAGTAGATAATGTAAGGAGGGTGAGTATCGGACCGTGGGTCTCCTCTCCTGAGTAGACCTCCTCACAACCGGTGTCTATGGCTCTGCCTCATAATGCTCATGTGCATGATCATCCTGTGGCGCTGTAACACCCATGTCCGGTAACTCTTCCAACTCTACGAATTCTTTCTTTTCAACCTTATTTTTCTACACACTGTCCTTATGCATCACTTTTTCATTGAAGAATACGTCCTTGCTTCTGATGATTTTCCTATTTTTTGTATCCCAAAACCTATAGCTAAAATCATGCTGCTCGTACCCTATAAATGTACACCTCCTGGACTTCGCATCCAGCTTGTTTCTGTGCTCTATATCAATGTGAACATATAAAGTGCAATTGAACACTCTGAGATGTGCAAGGTTCACTTCTTTCTCAGTCCACTTTTCTTCTGATAACCCACCAACCAATGGTGTTGAAGGACTTTTATTGATAAGGTATGCAGCAGTATTCACACCATCTGCCCAAAATGTCTTGGGCAATCCTGCATGTGGCCTCATGCTCCTGGCGTGCTCAAGGATAGTCCTGTTAATGCGCTCAGTCACATCATTCTGCTACGATGTTCCTGGAATCATTTTCTGATGTTTGATTCCATTTACTGCACAATACTCCTCAAACCTTCTATCACAGTACTCTCTTCCATTTTCAGATCTAAAACATTTTACTGTTTTACTTGTATCATTTTCTACCATTACTTTCCACTTCCTAAATACATCATATACATCAGATTTGTGTTTTAAGAAATAAACCCACAGTTTTCTACTAGCATCATCAATAAAAGAAACAAAATAATGTGAGCCACCAAGAGATGATACATGTGTCGGTCCCCACACATCAGTGTGTATAAGATCCAACAAATGCGTCTTTAGAGCACGTCTTATCTTCTTAAAACTTAACATTTTCTGTTTACCATACACGCAGTTCTTGCAGAATTTCAAGTCAATAGACTTCGGCCCTGGTAGCTTCCCTTTTGACAATAGCACTTTCATCCCCTTCTCACTCATATGTCTGAACCTCTGATGTCATAACTGCTTATTCACTCCAGTTGATGCGATTGCGAGTGAACTATATGATCCTAAAGTCACGTACAAAGTACCTTCCTTCTTACCTCGAGATATCACCAAGGCACATTTTGTGATCTTACAGGAATCACTGGTGAATGTCGTCACATAACCAGTATCGACCAACTGCCCCACTGAGATAAGTTCCGTCTCAAGCTTAGTACATGCCTGACATCCTTCAATTTAAAGGTCATTCCATCTTTCTGATTTATATGAACGTCTCTTTTTTCAATGATACTGCACGGCTTATCATCACCTAGGTAAACTCTCCTAAAGTCATCTGATATATAATCACGCAAAACTTCCTTACACGAAGTGGCATGAAACGAAGTACCCGAGTTTATAACCTAAAACTCATTCCTCGCATCAAGAGACAAGATCAATGCCTCTGTGTCACTCTCCTCAGATAGATTCACTGAATCCTTCCTGCCTTGAGAGATTCCTTCTTGTTTCTTAAGCGTCTTATAATCACATTTCATGTGCCCCTTTTTGTCGCAATGCCAACACTTGTCTTTATTTTTCGGTCCATTGGACTTCTTCCTCGACTTAGAATATCTATGTTTATTACCTTATTTGTTCAGCGATCTTCCTCTTCCTTCAACGTTTAGAGCATTCTCTAAATCCCCTGAAACTCTTGATGTCTTTCTTCTATATTCTTCGCTGAGAATTAAATCGGCCACATCAATAAATTTCAGTTTTGTCGACCCTGAAGAATCACTCACAACAATCACTAAGCCATCCCAACTGTCTGGCAAACTGGACAAGATCAATAACACCCTGACCTCATCCTCAAAAACAATGTCAACGAATTCCAACTGACTCGTGACTGTATTAAACTCGTTTAAATGTTTGGCCACGCTCTCACCATCTAACATCTCCAGGTTGAATAGCTGTTTCATAAGATAAATCTTATTGGATGCTGAGGGATTTTCATACATGGTGGCTAAGGCTTCCATTAATTCTTTTGCAGTATTCACCTTAGATATATTGAAAGCAACACTCTTAGACAAAGAGATTCGAATAATTCTTAAAGCCTTCCAATCTAATAAAAATCATTCATCATCTGCCATCTTTTCTGATTTCTTCTCTTTTCCTCTTAGAAGAATATAAAGGTCCTTCTGATACAGATAATCCTCCATCTGCATCTTCTAGAAGGTAAATTTTGAACCATCAAACTTCTCAATTCTAGTCTTCCTTTCTTCCGTCATCACTCCCAATAGAACTAAACCAATAGCTCTGATACCAGTTATTGCGCAGCACACCAACAACGCAGTGAACCGAGATCCAATCTCCAGTCTCACCCACAAATGATAAATATGGAGAAATATAAACTAGAAAAGAATCAAACAAACCACAAGAAAAGATATACGTGGAAAAATCCCAGTAAGGGTAAAAAACCATGAATGCAAACTTTCACTATGAAAAAACGAAGATTACAAGGAAATATACTAACCTCTCCCTTGGAAGTATAGAGAAAACCTTTTGCCCACACCTTGAAATAACTCTCGTTATACCAAGAAAAGCCCTAGGGACCCCTATTTATAGTTTAGGTAACTTCCCTTTCGCACCTCTATGAAAATTAACTCAAAAATTCGCAGTCCACATCAAATCCAGAAACAAATCTGCGTAACCTCGACTGGTCGAGTATGAGCCTCGACCGGTTGAGCACTTCAGAACCTAAAACTTGATGCTCACTGGGCTTTGAGTCAAGCAGTCATCGACTGGTTGAGTGGGCTACTCGACTGCTCGAGCAGGGCGCTCAACTGGTTAAGCGGCCGACCTTGCACAAAACCTTAGGATCTAGCCTACCAAAACAAACTAAAATTATGGGATAATAAAGCAATGAAATAAATCAAAGCATAAACCACACGACATAAGAGATTTTTACGTGAAAAATCCTCAAAGAGGTAAAAACCACAGGACCTCGTCCAGATCAACAATCTACTATGAAGTAGAACATTATAACCTTCTTCACTCTCACAGGAGTGGATAAACAATAAGAGAATCAAAGAAAAACGGAGAGATCTCACCAATTACGAGGACGTAGAAGCGCTGAGATGTCAAGTGTACAGTAGATCACCTCTACGAGCATACCCTTCCTTCCACAAGCTTCCTCTCTCTCTTTCTCTCTCTTTCTCTCTTACACCTTTGATAGCCCTAAACCCTTTAGTAAACTCTTGCAAAGCTTTAAGAAACTCTCTTGCATTATTTTTTCATGTTTTAGAAAAGCTCTAGGGACCCCTATTTATAGTTTAGGAAACTCACTTTCGCACCCTGTCGCGAAAGGCCTCAGATTTCCACAATCCACACAAGATCCGAACTTAAATCTGCGTAAGCTCGATCGGTCGAACCAAGTCCTTGACCAGTCAAACGGCCCACTCGACTGGTCGAGCACCTCGGAGAAAAAACATTTGATGATCGCAGGACTTTCAGTCGAGCCTCACTCAATTGGTCGAGACTTTCAACCCTACTTAGTTTAGGCATCCGAAGCCCCTTTCGAGAGTGCACCCAAACGGGCCTTAGTTGTGTTGTCTTTTGTTTTTAAGCCTCAAGAAGCGTCGTCATGTTTCAGTTGAAATGAGTTCCAAATAGGAAAAGTACAAATTGTATTGGGGTTGATCTCTTGGTTTGGAGGCGAGTTCATAGCTCCGGAGTTGTGTTAGAGGAGAAAAAACTTTGATGCTCTTGCAAAGTATGATGGTTGATACACAGGCACTGAGACATAGTACGAAGTGTACAACTCTTAAATTAATCATGGCCCTGATTTAACTCAATTATAAACCGGAGGTTACACTGATTTGGTGTTCTAACTGGACTATTAATGGACATTTAAGGGACATCCGAAATGAGAAATTGTCAATGGTCTGAATTCAATTAACAGAATTTGGGATCATTTCTTTCCATCTGTTTTTGAGGTGATGTCCAATCCATAGTATATTGGTTTTCAAATTTTTGGACGGTTTATATGATTTGATAAACGTATGCCACACTTACAATTTCAGAGTGCCTGTCTATCCATGCCCGCTGGAGTGGGTTGGATGCCCGTATACATACAACGGTGGACCCACACAAACTTGGAGGACTGATTTTAATGGTGGGAATTCTCATCTCAACTGTAGCCATGGGATACTAGAATTGGCCTGATTTTTGGGGCCCAACCCAAAACACAGGGTAACAGACTGGACGGACGGGGTGGATCTCATCTACATGAAGTTGTTCCGTCCACGTCAGCAAAAGTCAGGCAAACTGAATTTCTTTTTCATAAATGGTAGCAAACCCACATCATACTCCACCGCGTCAACTATCTCGCAAAAAGTCAGTCAAACACGCACTGGGCCCCCGAGTCTTCAAGGAAAAAGAGGGCCGGCATCTCGGAACCTAGAACGAAAGAGTCCGGATCCTCTGTCATCCGGTCAACAGAGAATTCCTGATACCGTAATCCTCATTGGTCCACGTCACCACTCACTAAAAAAATAAAAATAAATAAAAAAGAACTTCGGACGCCAAACCATTAAGGTAACAGGAATTCTGTGTTCACCTGATAACAGAGGATCCCGACTCTGTACGAAAACGATCTCCTTTTCAACTGTAAAAATTTGAGTCTTGGTCCACTGCCATTCCATGGTCCACATCGCAGTGGGCCCTGTGAAAATCCAGCCCGTCCATTTCGTTGGTTCTTTGGACCTTTGGAGGATGGCCCACTGTACAAAAAGTCACCTTGATAGGAGAATCCTGCTCATCCTTTTAACAGATTTGTCCGTCTTCAATATCAACCACTGAGTCATCTAGTGGGTCCTTCAAGAATTGCAGATTCCAAATACTTTTCCTACCATGGGCCACATGCATGGCTGAGAACATAATGGACGGTATGGATTCACCATACAGACGACCACATAAACATAAACGTTAATGGAGCAACAATCACCATTCCTGGTTAAATACACAATGAAGAGGAGTAGACCGAACAAAATAAAAGCAGAATGAAAGGAAAGGTTCTCATTTTCCCAACCATGAAAGAAACTCAAGTGAGCCTCATCTTTCTCTTCTTGTTTTGCTTCTGTGTGAAAATATCAGCACAGAAAGAAGCAGAAGCTTTGCTGAGATGGAAAGACAGCTTACTCTCTCACTCTCTGGATTCATGGACTCTCACCAATGGCAGCGAAAGCAGTCCTTGCAACTGGGCTCGAATCCAGTGCGTTGCTGGAAGAGTCGTTGGGCTCAACCTCTCGTACTCTGGCCTCAACGGGACTCTTGGCAAATTCAACTTCTCCGCATTTCCCAATCTCACCAGCTTCAATCTCTATATGAACAACATTGTTGGGACGCTGCCAACTCAAATCGGAACTCTGTCGAAACTCACGTTTCTCGATCTGGGGAGCAATAATATCACGGATTCAATCCCTGCGGAGGTCGGAAACCTCACAGAATTGCGCATCCTTCGCCTCTCAAACAACAGCTTCACCGGTGCAATTCCGTATCAGCTAACCAGTCTTCAAAAGGTATGGCTCTTGGATCTTGGCGGGAACTATCTTACACCTCCTGACCCAGTTCGGGCTACAGGCATGGCATCACTGACACAACTCATTATCAATGTCAACAATCTTGGCCCGGATTTCCCCCCTTTCATCCTCAACTGTTCGAAGCTGATTTTCTTGGACTTACAGGAAAATCTCATGACAGGTCAGATTCCTGTAGAGCTTGGATCAAGTCTAAAGAACCTTAAATTCCTGAATCTCAGTTTAAACTCATTCGAGGGACCAATTCCAGTGGAAATCACAAGCCTTACAAAACTTCAAGAACTTCACTTGGGAATGAACAAGCTCAATGGCTCAATACCCAAACAACTCGGGCACCTGTCCAACCTCCAAATCCTCGAATTGCTCAACAATACACTCCTGGGGCCAATACCACCTTCAATAGGAAACCTTACCATGCTTCGGAGGTTAGATCTCAGGAACACAGGCATGAATTCAACCATACCTCATGAGCTAGGTTCTTGCACTAACCTTACTTACCTTGCACTGGCAGTTAACAATCTTTCGGGTCCATTGCCACCTTCCTTGGCAAAGCTAACCCAGATCTCAGAACTCGGACTGTCTAGTAATCATTTATCTGGTGAAATCCATCCATATTTCCTATCCAATTGGACCCAGCTCACTTCCTTGCAACTCCAGGAAAACAACCTCATAGGAAGAATCCCTCCAGAAATAGGTTTGCTCCATAAACTTGAAATCTTGTACCTATTTCAGAATCAAATGTCAGGTTCAATACCTTTTGAGATTGGAAATTTGTTGCGTTTGATTGAACTCGACTTATCAGAAAACTCCATCATTGGCCCAATCCCTTCGAGCATAGGAAACTTAACTAGTCTTTATAGCATGAGTCTCTTTAGTAACCAACTGAATGGAACCCTGCCGCCAGAGATAGGGAACATGGAAAGCCTTGTGTATTTCGATTTGAGCAGCAACAACCTGCAAGGCTCCTTGCCATCAAAAGTATCCCAACTTAAGAACTTGCAACTCTTCTATGTTCCGGATAACAACTTCTCAGGTAACATACCCGAAGATTTCAGCCCTGTTCACCTTCGGAATGTCAGCTTTTCCTCCAACAACTTCTCTGGCCCACTCCCTCCACAAATCTGTGGAAGTGGGGAGCTTTTATATATTGCAGCCAATGATAACAGATTCACAGGACCACTCCCAGAGAGCCTTAGAAACTGCACGGGCTTAGTCAGAGTCCGCCTTGAACGGAACTGCCTCGATGGGGACATCACAGATGCATTTGGAGTATACCCAGATCTTCAATACATTGACTTGAGCTCTAACCATCTCTCTGGTAAATTGTCGCTAAATTGGGGAAAATGTGTGAAGCTTTCATCTTTTCGAATATCTGGAAATTCTATATCAGGCAGAATTCCCCCAGAGATTGGACAGCTAGAAAATATCCAAGTCCTGAGCATTTCTTCCAATATGTTAATGGGAAATATTCCTACGGAGTTCTTCAAATTGTCTTCACTTCTTTACAGCCTGAATTTGAGCGAAAATTGGCTTTCAGGTCTGATACCGGCAGAGATTGGACGGTTATCACAATTGCGAAACCTGGATTTTTCAGAGAACAATCTAAGCGGGCCGATACCAAAAGAGCTCGGGGATTGCCAACGATTAATATCCTTGAAGCTCAACAGCAACAAATTAAATGGAACGATCCCATTTCAAATAGGAAATCTAGTGTCCCTGCAGTCTGAGCTAGACCTGAGTCAAAATTTGCTCACTGGAGAGATACCAGTGCAGCTTGGGTACTTAACATCGCTAGAACATTTGAATCTCTCTAATAACAACCTCTCTGGTCCGATACGATCTGCTTTGCAGGGTATGATAAGCCTTGTATCAGTCGATGTATCACACAACAACTTTGAAGGTCCCCTTCCGGATACTGCTGCCTTCCAAAATGCTTCTGCTGAAGCTTTGGCAGGCAATTCAGGTTTGTGCGGCAAAGACGTGCAAGGTCTGAACCCTTGCAGTAGGTACTCTTCCCCGACCAACAATAGTAAAAGCAGTGCTCGGAAACTGATCATGGCGCTAGTCATTCCAATATCTGGTATTGCAGTTGTTATGTTGATTTTTGTCGTCATCTTCATCTACTTCCGGAAATCAGAAGAACAGAATGGTGGGCATCTCAAGTTAAGTGGGAACTCATTTTCAGTATGGAATTATGATGGGAGGATATCATTGAAAAAAATCATTGCTGCAACAGAGAATTTCAGCGATAAGTACTGCATCGGGAAAGGTGGTCAAGGGAGTGTGTACAAAGTCGAACTTGAGAAGGACAATGTCATTGCTGTAAAGCGCCTTCACATGTCCGAAGACGGGATTACAGATGCTGACAAGAAGGGTTTTGAGAGTGAAATTCGGGCACTAACTGAAATCCGGCATCGGAATATTGTGAAATTGTATGGGTATTGTTCAGTGCGTGGGTACATGCTTTTGGCGTACGAGTTTGTGGAGAAGGGCAGTTTGGGAAGTATTCTATACATGGAAGAAGGAAAGGTGTTGGATTGGGAGAAGAGGCTGAATATCATCAAAGGGGTAGCGCATGCTCTATCTTACATGCACCATGACTGTAAACCAGCTATTGTCCACCGAGACATTTCAAGGAATAATGTTCTGTTGGATTCGCAGTTTGAAGCTCATATCTCTGACTTTGGGATGGCACGGTTACTGAAACCAGATGAGTCTAACCAGACGGCTGCTGTTGGGTCCTATGGCTATATGGCACCAGGTAACCTCATCCTGTTAGCGTGAAAACTCTTGGAGGTAACATGTTAGCTTATTTCTCCCACTTACCAAAAACCCTGAAATTCTGAACTAAACCTAATGGCCATTTCATTTACCAAAATGAACGAAAAGAAGACATTCGTAAGTTGCAAAAATTCCAACAAGCATAGATCATTAAAATGCATCTAAAGAGGTTTTTCAGTAAACTTTTTTTTTTTTTTTGAAAGATTGATTATATTAAACCAACAAAAAGGACATCAAGATAGTGGAAACAAATGTCCGATACCAGGTGGTATGTCAACTGTTATGACAAACAGGTATGTTTGGGTATGACAACATGTCATTGTTGCGTTTTAGTTTCAGCTGACCTTTTAGACAATATTCATAATGCTGCATTTGATTAATACACATCGCAGGTAATTCACACACCTCTTTTTGTCTTTTATTACTTCTTGCTTGCAGAGCTCACTACAACAATGAAGGTGACTGAAAAATGTGACATTTACAGCTTCGGAGTTCTTGCTCTTGAAGTGGTGATGGGAAAGCACCCTGGTGAACTTCTCTCAGGATTATTAAATGGAGGACATGAAGTACTTCTTGTAAGCATGTTCGATCAACAGCTTCAACCTCCGACCAATCCCATACTCCAAGAAGTGGCTTGGGCAGTGAAGCTTGCCCTGGCGTGCACACATGCAAACCCCAAGTGCCGTCCCACCATGCATGTCATTTCTCGTGAACTATCAATACACACGAGACCACCTCTCGAGCCTTTGGACACACTTACGTTGCAGAAATTGATGGATTTGTGAGAGAATAAATTTTAAAGAGTGCTTGTTGTGCACGCGCGCATTGATTTGTACTTGATGGAAAATCGATAACTTAAATTTGTACTTGTAGGTGTATGTGCGTCTGGGCTTACGACTGGCCCCAAGTCCAACATGTGGGCCGTGTTATGGGCCTTAGTCTCTTTATTTTTATGTTTTCCTTATTTGCCCTTACCCTTTTTTTAGTTTTCCCTTCATATTAAGAGTAGATATGTCATTGTACCTTTTTTCCTCTTATTATAAATAAGATAGCGTTGGGGTACCAACCCTACATGCTCTTCTTCTTCTTCTTTTTCTTCTTCTTCTTCTTCTTCTTCTTCTTCTTCTCTCTCTCTCTCTCTCTCTCTCTCTCTCTCTCTCTCTGAGATTCTTTCTTCTCTGATAGCACTCAGCAAGAGTAAACCAAGAAATTATTTTGGTGCGGGAACCAACTTAATGCAGGACCGATGCATGAACAAATAATATGTGAGATCAAGTAGCAATATTAAGATATTTAACAAAAAAAAAAAAAACCTAAGCATTGCCATAAACACCACAAATATCATGAAGAAAACTAAAAGAACATCATACATGATCCTAGCCTAAGTTGCCAACATCATAACACAAGATCATTAAATAAAATAAATAAATAAACTAAGATCTGATGGATGTAGGAACATCCAATTAGCATAGGGTATAGTCTATTTCAAAGTAGAAGATCTAATACAACCTAGGGTGAATTAGAGTTAAAGAGATTGAGATATATAGGAAGTAGGGTTAGGGTTTGAATTGTTGATGGGTATGGGCAAGTAAGGATTAAAAAGAAGACAACTCCCCCCCCCCCCCCCCCCCCCTCTCTCTCTCTCTCTCTCTCTCTAGGGTTGAAACTTCTCATATGTTGGGATGTCATCAAACCTTAGTGTCATGTTTGAATTAGCAGGCCCACTTCTGTGGCCCACCAAATGATTTATTTACCATAAAAATCGGCCACGGGCTTTATTGAGTTGGGCTTATCCCAATGATTTATCTTACATAAAAACTTTATATACGGTTTGATTATTTTTGAATGATTTACCACTCTAAGCTCTGTTATGAGTGAATACCTAATTACCTGTTGTAAACAAATTTCGATTATCAAAATACAGACAATTGTTTCCATGTAACTAGATTACTTAAAGCCAAACAGGACTGCATGTAAACACTTTACACCTCTAGTCAGATTACAACTGAATGGCTTTACAGGTATCCAAACGTCTCCTAAGGGAACATAACACTGGCCTGTCTTGCAAGGATCTTGAAAAAATTTCGGCCGTTGGATCTGTGACCCGTTTTATTTAGTTTTGACTGTGCAACAGTCCAGATCTGGGGAGACTGGGAAGCGGCAGCATCTCTGTTTGGATCCGCCATTAACGCCGGTGGAGAAGCACCTTGAAGATAGCAGTCGCCATTAACGAATCCTCGCCAGCAGCCATGGAAAAAAGAAAACCGTCTCTCCCTCTCTCTAATTCCCGTTTAGCATAACAGCATACGGTTGAGTCGCAGATGAAGAAGACAGAGCGAAAGAGGAAGATGAAGTTCACGGCTGGCTGTACCGATCACAGACTACCAGCAGTTCTGTCGGCGTTAATGGCCGAGACCCATCGGCGCAGCGGACAACCACCATTGATGCACAAACAGAGGATTCCATTGCTCTCGTACCAAATGTAATCGCCGTTTGTGCATCACTATATATCTAATAACAAGAGGCTTTCAATCTTACCCGTCTGAGATCGACGGACGACCGCCTTTAACGCCAGAACTGAGGTCGCCGGAGGGAGTCTTCCTTCTCTCTTCCTCTCTTTCAATGGGAAACTTTCTAAAAACCATAGGAGGAGAGTCGCGGACCGGGGCTCCTGGGTTCGGCGGCAGCATCGTACCGGATGGCCACCGATTCCGTGGCCCGCAAGCCTCTTTCAGGTCCCATTGAGTATATGGTGTTGGTGCTCCGTGGGACAAAAGATACGGTGTACACGCCACACACTTGTGTGCTCCACGTGAAGCTCGTCACGCGATCCAAGCAGTACACTCTCTTTGTTCAACATTCTCCCACCTTCGAAAAGGCCTTCACTTTACCATGGGATGGGGTTTGACTATGACTCTTATGAGATCAAGTTCGATGTCTGTAAGATGCTAGAGTAGTTCATGCTTCTCATGAGCCTGATAATCTTTAAGCATATTTCATCCGTCTTCCAGTATCATTGTCCACCAGTAGCCACGTTGGTAAATTAGCCATTGCATTTTCTATGTTGTTCGATGAATTCCACAAATGCCTTCTTACACTTCTTTTATTATGATCATTGCTAGGCCTTTTTTTCAGCATTTTGGCAAAAAAAGGTGGTAAGCTTCCATGTATTTTGTTTTGTTTTTTTTATTTTTTTTTCCCCACAATGGGTGTGTGAGTGTGCTAAAATTGAAATTATCGCTTCAATTCAAAGTGAACAACAATGACCCCAGGATCTAAGATAGGTTGACATGTAGTGTCTGATCAGGATCTGAGGAGATCAATCATATATTCAGTCACTCGCTCAATGTGTAAAATTAGATCAGATAATATTCAGAGGGTGGGGTTCGTCTTCTAATGATGAGTTGCACATTTGACTTTCGTATGAAAGGACTTTTCGATACAAATAAAATGAAATTAGAAAAGAGATTCTTATAGTCGATCACGAAGAACAGCTGCAAAACATATTTTTGATTGATGAATTGAATCCAACAAATGAGCTTAGACTCAAATTACAGCTAAAGATTACTAGCTACTTGAATACTGCTACGAATTACACTATATAATGTAAACATTAGGCTAAAAGTATAAAATTACACTAGGAAATATAATTTGCTTGACAGGAAAATGTAAAAGATTACACTATAAAATGTAAATTGACTCGTAATTAAAAGATAATTGAAAGATAGATTTTGGTTTGTTTGGATTGGTATAAGATAACTTTTCTTATTCTTCTATTTATATATTTGATCTAGTCATTTAGATTCTTCTCACGTTTTGACAGTTGCTATAAGCATTCAACACTATTGCCTTTTTGATGCTTTACACGTTCTAATAGTTGCTGGCAACCATTTCAGTATTACTTGGCTTTTTTATGCTTCTCATGTTCTAATAGTTACTGTAACCGTTTAGCACTACACAACTATCTGGAGATTTCCTTGCCACGTATTCCAGTAAATATTTTAGGCCTCATCGCTGACTCCATCACATTCTTCTCGGCCACTCAATCGAGCTCCTGAATGACCATCGGCCACACTGGTTTGCCTTCTGGATGACTATCGGGCACTTGATCGATCTCCCGAATGGCCATGGGTCACTTGCTCGACCTCCTAAATGGCTACCAGTTACTTAGTTGACCTCTTGAATGATCATCGATTGCTTGTTCGAGCTCTTAGATGACCATTGACTACTTGCTCCACCTCCTAGATAGCTATTGCTGCTTGGTCGATTGTTTGGTTTGCTTTTAATTTCATCTCAACTGTTTCTTGTTTTGTCATTCTGTTAGTTATGATTCTATAAAAAGCACTCTAAGTGTTCTTAGAGATCTTTAGCATCCAATATCTTGCTATAACACCTATTTTTTTCAATTGAGTTTCCCAAAAACGGTCAGGAATACGATATAACATTACCCCCATGTTACTTTGCCTTTGATAAAAGATAAATGCGTTGTTAATTCGTCGTTTAATGCAATAAATTTGATTACTTGGCTATATAAAAAACATCAATTTTAGCTATCTTGGTCGAACTCGACCATCTTGATTGAAAAACATCAAAGTCAGTTGACTTGGCCGAACTTGGATATATTTATCGAAAAAACGGTAAGATCGATCATCCTGGTCAAACTCGACCATCTTAATCGAGAGACAACAAATTCGGCTATCTTAGTTAAACTTGACTGTCCTGATTAGAAAACATCAAAGTCAGATGACTTAGCCGAGCTCGGTCATCGTGATTGAAAAATGGTAAATTCGATCGTCTTTATCAAACTTGGCCATCTCGATCAAAAAATGGCAAAATTAGCTGTTCTATTCGAACTTGGACATCTTAATTAAGCTACAACAAATCTGGCCGTCCTGGTCGAGCTCAGCCATTGTGATCGAAATATGACAAATTGAATCATCTTGGTTGATCGGTTAGAAGGATTGCACTTTCATAACTAACTTGGTAATTGGTTTTGTTTAAAAATTGGCTTAGAGATGTTTGAATGGGCTTAAACCCATGAAATATATAGTATGGAAATTTATCGAAGAAGCTCAAAAGTGCTCTGAATCTATTTGGTAAGAAATAATGGGGAGAGCCGAAATTCGAGTTTGTAACTGAGGAACATGTATTGAGGTTATTAGACTATATCATACCTTTCAAGTGCACACTGAACTTTTACACTTTCCAAATTCTGCGGAAAAATAGCTCAATGCCAGGATGATGTAAAAAAAAAAAAAAAAAAACTTAACATATCTTATTTTTATTACTTGTGTGTGTGTGCGTGCGTGTATGTGTGTTAGTTAAGCTTTAATTCCAATGGTGAAACAAACATAATAGATCAAAATCTACACACACACACACATTCATGTCCAGTTCTTTCCAATCCATATCCAATTCCCTCTTGCGGCGCATTGGTGATGGGACATGCCTAACTATAAGGCCATGGATATAAAAAGGACCCACCAGATAAATGGCCCTGATCTTGCACAGCATGTGAGAGCAGGATTCAGATGACTACTCTTACAAGTAACCATAACACTCCACTACATCCATGAAAGGTTGTTTTTGTGCACGGAAGCATGAATGGTAGAAAGGATATGCTTTTGGCGTGCCTTTGAATACAAATCAAAGAAAAGAATGAATTTGCGGTGGGCCATTAGCTTCAAAAGGGGTATAAAATCATTGTCGGAAGACTTCTCTTTTACTACGTACTGTTCAATGTCTTAATCCCGCATTTGCAATGCCATCAATGGTCTAATGGATGTTTTGCATCTGAAGCAATCACCAACTGTTATGATTTGACTGCAAAGCCTATATGTTGTAGTGAGATAAAATGCCACCCTCTCTGTTTCTTCTTCAAGGACATACACATGGCTTGTTTGCAGAGGGCGTCACCGGCACTCAAACAGATCTTGATCAAATTACACAGGTACACCTTTCTCCTCCGAAGCTTAATTAATAAATACATGAAGTTTGTGTTAAGGTGTTTACATGAATACTAAGTATAGGAAATGTTATTCTCCCTATTTTCATGGGGAGGCTAGCAACATCCCCAAAGCTTTTAAATGATGCATAGGATGACCAATTGTTGATTTGGGCTGTTCAATCATTCACACAAGAGCAAGCCATGATGAAAAAATCACTCTAATGGGAAGATCCTATGCATGCAATCAATAGTGTGGAAAATGGACAATCAAGATCGAGTAGAAAAACGAACAGGTCAAATTATCATTTTGAAACACTCGTTGGATTGATCCCACTTTCTATTGCTTATGATTCCAAAGTTGCACTTTGACTTGATGACTCTAACCATGCAATCTATGGGTCATGAAGGTGGATGGTTCTAACAAAACGCCCCATTCAAAGGGGTTAGGATTATCCGATTGGCATGATTTTCCTGTACCATGGCTTGCTCCCGATGGTACGATGGAATGAACTGTCTGGATTAATCACTGGGTGTCTTTCAAAAGCTCTGAGGACATAGCTAATCTCCCCATGAAGGTGCCAACATAAGCACTGCCCACTAAATATAATTAGTGGAGAATGTCAGAATTTTAAGGGCATGTTTGTTTTTGTGCAATACCTTGGAAACTGAAAAAGGGTTTTGGAGAATCCTGTTTTCCTAGCGTTTGTAAGAAAAAAAGATGTGGAAGCTGTTATCATTTTCCTAACAGTCGACGAAACAATTTCCGACAACTGAAAGGAAATAAAGCGACCATTTCACTGTTGATATTTTCACACTTTCACATGAATCCAAAACCAAGCCACAAACCAGATGCATAGGTTTCCTAAGGCCTGTTTGGTAGATGCCAAAATATGAATCCATCTCATTTTAGTTATTCATAATTATATATTAGAGATGATATTTCTCTTTCATAAAGACTAAAAATAATCATGATAACCAACAACCATGATATCTAATACATAATTATCATTAATTTAAATGAGATGAACTCATTTTTAGGCATCTACTAAATAGGCCCTTGTTGAATACATAGTTTCCATTTCCTGTGGATTCCATGTCCGTTTCCCATATTTAGGAATGATTTCAACAAAAACAAACTACTTTCAAGCATAAATAAATCACATAAGATATTTGTACATTCAAAAAATTCTTAGCTCCTAGCCTATCTATTCATGAACATCGCATAGCATTAGGTAGATGTCCACAAGAGAATTGTGATGATCACACCAGAAACATATCAGATATTGATTGATTGGTGCATGAAGTATTTAGTAAGCTAATACAATTTGCACGGGATGAAATTTCCTACACACGGATGACGATATTTCAAGAACAAATGGTGCATGAACAGACCAATTTCACAATCCAATAGGTAGTCAGAGTTCTAAAGATAAATGATCTAAATAGTGTCATGAGTTTTCTATCTAGTGAGGGAAACTTGGCAATAAAAAGAAGAATCTCAAATCCAGATTGCCCCAATAGTGGGACCCTCTGTAGTGAGGGAAATCAGATTGACAATCTTGACATCTTGACAAATGGATTATTTTATTTTTTTTCATCAAATTTGGACTGTTTAACACTTTTCGCTCTTACAGTCCAAAATTACTCGATACCACTGAATAATACTCCAGAAAATCCTAATCACATAAACTTGATGTTGGATTTATCGCTAAACCGTGATCACATACTCGATTTTGGATTTGTCACTAAACCATGATCACATACACAGTATTTTGTTTGAAGCAGTTGCATTTATATACAAGGAAAAATAAAAAACAAACAAACAGCATTCAGCATAGATCCACATGCTTTCATTTTTCTTCAATACCAAAAATCAATATGGTGGTAATGAAGTTTTAAATGCCAAGAAGTACATGATTTGATACACTTATATGAAGGCTCTCTAATACTCATGTCCGTTACTTGCAATAGTGATGAAAAACCAGCAGAGATTGATCACCATCTATATGAATTTGGGTCTGTAAAATATCATATTCAGGTACACTCTCAAGCCAACATCTGTTTAAAATGATGTGTATTTGGTCTTGATGACAGAATAATCATTTATCTTCATTAGATGATTAGACCCACAACAGAAACATTACCTCTGATACTCCTACTAGTGTTGCACAGGCTTCAGTGTCAGATCCCCAAAACATCTACTTGTCAGTATCGACCCCACCAATATTGCCAGAGGTTCTTCCCAATGGTCTACCGCAAAGTACCTTGCAAGCCGTGAAAAAAGTTCATCCTGATATTGTGGAAGTTGTTGAGCATCCTGAAGAAGGATTCCAACTTACTCTAAAGCTTAACTTTGCTAAACTTCCACATGGAAAAGGTAGGATATTGTACTAATTGATTTATGATTGGCTAATTCTTAGAGCATTCATATGGATGCTAGCTGGAAAGTTTGTTTTTCTTGATAGGGTAAAAACTAAACAGAAGGGAAATTGCATGAAAGATGTGCTCATTATATCAGTTTTGTTTTTGCCAGATTTGTTTTTGCCAGAAAGACTATAAATTTTAAGGGTTTTTCACATGGAATAGTTCTACAACTGATCAGGTACAGCCAGAAGTGTGGTAGGTTGCTGTCCAACTGTGCAGGACATCCGTACCATGAAAATGGTAAGCCCCATCATAAGGATCACCTGGAAGAAAATTCAGGCCAGTCCGAGTGTGCCCCTCGATGAGGAGTCTCAAACACAAGACCTCCCTACTTCACATATTCTGCTTCACACGAGCCACTCGCCCGATCTCGGTGTGAAAATGCCCTTACATTAATCACCCCTAGTGAGGAGTCTTGAACACGAGACCTCCCGACCTAATACTACTTTGATGCAGGACAATTAACCACTTGCTCTAAAAGCTTGAACCAATAGAGCATGACGAATTAATCCCTTTATCTCATAGCCCAGGCCCCACATCTCATGGGTTAGGACCTCGGCCGAACTCTCCTCGTGAGCCCCACTTCACATGAGCCACTCTCTTCACACAGGCCACCCGCCCCAAGTGTGCTCCTGCATCCCCCAGGCCACCCCGCTAGAGCCCGGTGTTGCCTAGACTGCAAATCCTTGGGAGGATATATCACATATACATGTGTGCTATGTACCCATGCATCTAGCAGTTCCAAGTCGAATTGGAATACTTCCATTTCTTGAGGCTTATGCAATACGAACTCAGTTCTGATCTGGCCATTTTGATTATCGGAATGTACATGTTCTCATAATCCATTACATACAATATCTATCAAGCAAAGCACCATCCATGTGCTTTAAACTCATGTCTGATTTTACTTTCATTTTTCATTTTCATGTATGATTTCTTTAAAGGGTTTTCATCACTTCATTCACACTATTCTTGACAGAGACAACTTCATACATCCATGAACACATTTGGTGGCAGCTAACAACAGCCCATGTAAAGGAGAGAACGATATGTAACTAGTTGTTCAACAGATTCGGCAATATGGGAAGAGCAATAAATCTACAATATGTCTAGATTTATGACATCTGGCTTCGATCAGTACGCCTGTATGATGCAAATGGGTTTTATCAAGGCGCTTAATAAGCATAGGTTGCAAGAATCCAACATGATGGATAGAATCCATAGATTGGATTTTGTAAGTCATTCATTCAAGACGAAAATAGAAACATATACTCATGTAAAAATTTAAAAAAAAAATAAAAACCCTGAGAAAATACACACAGCATGACTGAACAATCAAAGAATAGAAACAAAGCACACAAACAGGAAAAAAATTCTGCAGAAGCTGATTGAGATAATAAACAAAACCAAGTGATTAAATAAGGGTAGAACTCGCCAAACCCGAAGGTACATTAAGATGTTCCATAGATAGTCAATAATCTTTAAATGACAACATGCAGAAAATATAGATCTTTGAAGTAAAAAGTCACACCCAATTCAGTCGGCATGTCTTTCTCGATTTGCCAAGAAAATATCTATTTATGTATACTGGCTTCAGATAGGGGCAGAGAACATTGTTGGGTTGAATGCTTTATGATTAGACTATGACACAAACTGCAGAAAAGCCTATTAGATATCAATGACATTCCGACCTATGCATAAATATATTTTTTTTGCATTATAACAGGAGCTTCTATTGTGCTAAAGCAAGCGTTTTCCCCCCTTTTCTTTTCTTTTCTTTCTTCTTCCTTCCATTTTTTTCAGGTGTGTAGTTAGCTGGCAAAGTGAACAATTATAATCCACTGAAATGAACATCAGCTACTTACAAAAATTTGTAAAGCATTATACATCATTGCTTGTGAAACCATCGAATGTTAATTCCATTCAAGAACTTTCTTGTGAAATTCAAATATACTGGTCTAATCTTCATGGTTTTAGACATCCATACAGGTATAACAACTTAGGCTCTAGAACTCCTTGCTAATTCTATAATTAATAAGAAAAATGATTCAACTTAGAACAGCACTACTGTAGCACTACTGTCAAAGAGAAACCATGTGACTTACTAAAACCTTAGGCCTTCAACAATAAATGCAACAGTATTTGCTTTGGATAAAGTACAGTGATTCTTTTTTTCCTTTTTTTTTTTCTTTTCTTTTCATTTCTTTCTTTTTTTTCTTTATTTGAAGCTTTTGGCTGATAGTTTCCATTTAAGCCAGAATTAGGTTTTCTTTTCATGGTATGTATCCACTCCTGCTGATTTTCAGATAATGAGTAACTTCTTTTATGTCTTATCTCTGAAGATTGTATCAAGGTGATCTCAGACATTTCCTCGCTGCAAGCAGTGATACTAAGCTCACAACTCAAAGAAACGCTGTGGAGTCTTGGTTCCCGGGATATCTCACATGGCATGTACAAGCCCATCAAACTTGTCTACCATCCAAGGGAGCCGTTCTTTGTTATAAGAATGGTAAGTTTACATGCACGATTTAAGACTGTCAGAGTTTAAGAAGACAACTCTCTTTTTCTTCCCCCAAAAGGTAGGATATGCTCAATAATAACTGGCAGGAAAGACACAAATAAAAAAAATTAAAGAATATATAAGAACCCCCAAGTTTCCTATTTAGAAAAGGCCCCAATCCCAAATTACTGAATTTAATCAGGGAAAATTAAGCTGATGCCTCCAACTCTCTAGGTGAGCTGAGGGAGAGACCTGGGTTGAGTCCTGCTGATGTAGTGGTTTCCAGTCTGGACTGAACTGGTGATGTAATCCATATCAAAAGAAAAGTAAATAAACTGAGCTGATGCTTGAACCTTGTGATAGGCATCTCATGTTTTGAGAAATCCCATGGAGGGGGAGACATCAGGAGATTGATGCGCACCAGTTGAGATTAGGTAAAACCAAGATGACATTTTCCAGTGTCTTCATTGTATACTAACATGTGTCTGGGATTTTGTATATGCATTATCTCCTTACATAGTATACATGTGTCAATATTAAGTAAACCTGTTTGCTGTGTTAATATGTACATGTACACGGGTTTGTTGCAATGTTGGGTCTTTCTCGGGTGCCTGCACTTGAAAGCATGCCTGTGTTCAATAGCAACTCATGGGCCAACTTCTATGTTTTATAAACATTACAAGCAACATGCATAACTAGCCACAAAAACTCGCCCTTAAAAGAACACAGGTTTTTCCCATGTTTGACAGAAATTGCATGGAATTTCCTTTTGTCAAAAATTGATATCTTAGGGATTGCAGAACTCATAATTACAGGAATTTTTAGTTTTAATTTTCATGTACTTAATAAAATGTTTCTGCAAATGCAACTCTCTAGAGAGTAGATAAACATGGCAA